>BTPG01000004.1:216688356-216865856 GCA_036245525.1 Semisulcospira habei | reverse complement strand
AGCGTCGGGGAGGCCTTGTGTGTCAGGTTGAAGGTCCGAAATAAAAAGTTGGACAACCCCCCCCCCACACACACACACACACACACACCCCGGTCCCCCCCGCCCCGCCCCCGGTCCCCCCCGCCACCCCCCCCCGCCCCCCCCTCCCCGAGGTAACTGATCCGTCCCTGTGCTCTAGGGCGGACCTTGAGTTGCTAAAATAAGACGGGTTATTAATTTTGTCTTGCCTCAACTTAGACTTTCCTTACTCAGTAAGCCAAACGTCTTAGGGCCCACGGCGGCCGCGGTGGGCCCGCGCACGGCTGTGCGCGGGCCCACTGCGGCCGTCGTGGGCCCGAAGACGTTTGGCTACTGGGGTACCCGTCTTTTGGACATCCCATTATTTCGAGCAGGCACATGTAACACAGGTTTCTGTTGTCCTTGGTACTTCGCGTTGGAACTCACGTCTCCTTAGTGCAATGAAACGAGAAAAAGAGCAGAGATAAGAGAAACCTTTCAATTCACTACATTCAATATGCATGAGTTGTCTGCCTTTTTCAGGCATTATTGTAGTCTTTAGACATAGAGAAAGTCAATATTTTATTATTGATCTTCTTTCGTCGGGGAACTGGTCGCTTGAAAGGCACGCACAGGCACAGGCTTTACTGCTTAACCTCTTTCAGTGCCGAGAAAAAAAGTGAACACGATGATCCAACAGCAAGAGGCATAGATCCTCATGAGCCCCCGCAGTTGTGGGGGCTCATGAGGATCTATGTCTCTTGCTGAGACCAATGTGCATCCATGTTTCTTGGACGGTGTTTGCTTTTTGTCGTTGAACGAACAAAGATTTCAGAAATAAAAATTGAAGTACAGGCAGGGAAAGGATTAATAGTTTTGCTTCTCTCTCTCTGTCTCTGTCTGTCTGTCTGTCTGTCTGTCTGTCTGTCTGTCTCTCTCTCTCTCTCTCTCTCTCTCTCTCTCACACACACACACACACACACACACACACACACACACACACACACACATAACACACACTCACACACACACACACATACACACGCACGCACACGCACGCACACACACACACACACACACACACACACACACACACACACACACCACTCATACACACACTCAGAGTTTTGTTTAACCCTTTAGGGTAGCGCTTTTGGTCTAGGTGATTCCTAGCCAAAGGGTTATTGCTGCGAAGCGTTTGGATGACGGCCACATTTTGTAGTTTTTTTTTACCCGAAATATTCAATACATTTTGTTGTAACTGTCTTTTCTAAGCGTGTTTTCTTTCTTCGTTGGCTTATTCTCCACATATGACTGCGCGGCCCAACGTTCGAGGGGTGCGGCATTCGACAACAAAACACTGATGACCTGACTGAACGTACGGACTGACCAGCGTGAGCACGTCATGGTGTGTTCAAACCTACACGAAATGTTTGAGTTCCACTGATCAGACTTTAGATCAGGAGAAACACATTCAACTTATTCAAAGTGCGACTTGCCCCTTTCAGCCCCAAGGTCCCATTTCTCAAATTTGGGAGGTGTTGCCTAACGACTATGTACCAGCTGCAGGGGATGAATTGATCATGATAATTCAAGGGTAGTGCCAGATTAGCTTGGCGCCGTCAGGCGCCAAGCTAATCTGGCACTACCCTTGAATTATCATGGTCAATCCAACTCCTGCTGCAGGGACTCGGGGCTAAATGGGTTAATGGAGATATGTGGTAAAATTAGTCATAAGGAGAGCAGCACTGGCCGACAGAAGGAATGGGTTCGACTTACCCGAGTTCGGAAACAGACAAACGCGTTTGATTCACTTCCAAGTTCGACTTAAACAAGTCCGAGTTATCCGTTGTCAAATTTTCATAGAAATAACAACATTGGTCGGGGGGGGGTGGGGGGGGGGGGGGGGGGGGGGGGGGGGGGGGGGAAATTGGTTCAACTTAAAGGCACACTACCGCCGTAACTGTTTAAAGATACACTTCTGTAACAGATGATTACGAAACGCTACACACGTACAGGTCTAGTTATGGTTCATTTAGACACGGGAGAATCCAGTTCAGCGCACGTCTATATCAAGTAACGCGACAATGACTCCGCTCCGTTTTAGAAACGCTATCAGTACGAGAAACCGCTAAAAATAGATTGACACGCTAACGGCAGCGCAGAATAAATAAGTGCGATTATACATTTTACAACGGATAACTCAGACCTGTTTAAAGTACCATTACGCATAAATCTGAAGACTCCTGACACATTTCATCACCATTTGTGTTTCGCACGCCTTGTCGACACACCTAATGAACTTTAAAAGCAGTTCGTACACGCAGGAAAAGCACACACGTAATTCTGCCGTTAGCGTGTCAATCAATATTTAGCTATTTCTCGAAATGATAGCGTTTTATTTATTAAACGGAGTGGAGTCATTCCGGCTCAGGTTACTGATATAAAGCCGATGTGTACTGAACTGTGGTTAAATAAACCATATCTAGACCTGTGTGCAGCGTTTCATAACCATCTGTTACAGAAGTGTATCTTTGAACAGTGACGGCGGTAGTGGGCTTTTAACCGATCAATTGATCGACCATTCAGGACTTTAAGGGCGATGGGGTCAGTTTTCATGGATCAATGCGGCGACCTTTTGAATGCATGGAGCCATTGTTGACACGCCTGCTGTTCACAAAGTGGACGGTCCAGTTTCTCCCCTCGTCAAAGAACAGTGCCGCACCCTGGTTCACTTCGAGTCCATATGAAAGACACAGATTCTCATGAGCTACTGCCACCCCACCACCCCGGGTCTGCCCTGGGGGACTTGGGTGGGGTTAACTACATTTTAGTTCCCAGGGTCACCCTGGTCAGCCCCACAGGGTGGGTTTTCCCCTCTATTCTGGGGCATGTGTTTCTGTCTATCCTTGGTCCATTCACCTGTATTTTCCTTTTTTAAACTCTCCCTACTGTCTGCGCTTCCTGTAGCTCTTGATATTGGATGTGTGTTGCTAAATAGTCTTAGCTTTATTTAGGCCACATGTTGTAGGTTTATTTAACGTATTGGACCGGCTGGCGACATACATTCAATATTCTGTTTCACAAGCAGTGCAGGCACCTCCTGAGAAAGTCTTGTTGCTGTCGGGACGTTAAGCAATGTACAATCAAGCATGAGTTACTGCTATCGCAGGGGCTCATGAGAATCTGTGCCTGTTTTGCTGGGTAGTGATTGGTCGTAGTAATTTGCATCTGTGTTGTAGAAATGTAGGAGACGTGGACGTGTTCACGTGTGAGTGTTTAACTCATTCGAGACGAACTGCATCCGGATACGCGGCTTCAGCCGCGTATCCGGATGCAGTTCGTCTCGAATGAGTTAACAGTCAGTGCGTGCATGCCGTGACACGCACGAGGTGGTTTGTTCATGGGGTAGAGGAACGCAGTTTCACGGACACCTGCGGATGTCAATATATAGTTCTTAAGGCGCATGGAAGGCTTATGTTTCATTTATTGATCAATCGATCAATCAGTCGCTCGATCGGTCGATCGATCGATCGATCGATTGATTGGTTGATTGATTGATCGATTGATCGATCGACCGATCGATCGATCGATTGATTGATCGATTGATTGATTGATTGATCGATCGATTGATCGATTGATTGATTGATTGATTGATTGATTGATTGATTGATTGATTGATTGATTGATTCATCTATTTATTCATCTATTTATTCATTTGGTGTAATAAGACATCGAACCCATAGCAAGAAATCCTCCAATATGAAATTTACCTCGAAAGAACTGTTAGGAAATGAAATGAAATGAAACTTTATTTCTTTGAAATGAAATGAAATGAAACTTTATTTCTCAACGAATGAAGTAATTAGCACATGTGCCATTTTTCATACTTGCCGTTTCTACTCTACAAACACAGGGTAATAATTGTAATAGTACCAAATTACACAACGAAAAAATTAGAAGACCTTAAACATGAAGAGACATTAAATAAAATTCATTCATTCATTCATTCGGTCATACATAAAAATAATTTAAAAAAATAAATAAAAAAATAAAAAATACACGCAACGCGTGCAAACACATACACGCGTGCACGCACGCACACACAGACACGCGCTAATGATAACCTATATACTAAGCAAATCATTTGAATCATAGTTAAAATTCACCTAAGACAGCAACAATAGTTTCTATTATAATAGAAACATGAATGATGAAATTAGGCGATTATTATTAGTATGGACAACCCATACGGCAGCATGCACTGACTACGATAAGCACATGTTCCATACGGATTCTTGTGGTAGATCATGTAGGACAATGACAATGACAATGATCCCGACTTAATTTGACAACGGTAAAAGTTTTGGTAGTAACAACCATTTTTCGAACTTGCCGTTGCTAATCTACTGATTACTGAGTTACTATCGCAGTAATTATTTTCTACTACTGAACAGGGGAAAAAAATTACTTGACACAACACAAGCCAATAGAGAAAGAAAAAAAAAATGTAACGCGGGAGTGACATAGGAATTACCAGCTTTACTGGTCAGGCACAATGACATGTTGTGAGGTTCAATTAAAATAATATTATAAGAATACACACAACCTAATACTCATACATAACGCATGCACATTTCAGCACGCTCTGTCTCTAATATACACGTACGCACGCGCACGCACAAACGCACACACACACGTGAACACACACGCGCTTGCGCGGCTAATAACGTTAGACTAGTCAGTCATAATATGAGTAGCTGGCTACACACATGCTGTACCGAATAAAAATGAGTCATAGAAACCTGGGATGCACGCAATTAATGATCTAATCAGAATAGTATTTTTCAATATGTGCACAGTCACGGGGATGCTGCTGACAAAAATAAGTACTTGATTAGACTGACTTTATAAACGAGGAGGAGATGGAAGGAGGGAGGGGGTGAGGGGGGGGGGGGGGGGGGGTCGGGGGTTCGACCATAGTTCAAGGGTTGCGCCCGAATAGCTTGGCGTCTGTAGGGGCTAAGCTATTCTGGCACCAATCTTGGTCATGGTCGATCAGTCTCCTGTCGTGGAGAGACTCAATTAGTTGGTTAGTCCACTCTGAGTATGCCAGTCATTAAGCACACACACACACACACACACACACACACCCATGCTGAAAGAGTCCATTTAGTACACGTTTCTATCCCAGGGCCAACTGCTGCAGCCATTAAACAAGCACAGCTTGGAAGCAGTTCTTTCAGTATCCCATGCCCTCTCACAGCCAAATGAATTCTACATTTTATCTTATTTTATTGTATTTGAATCTATTCTATGCAAAAGTCTGTTGCTTATAGATAACAGATTTCATTTTTTGTAGGAGTCATATTCTGTTTTAAGAAAGTGGCATATTTATTTATTTATTTATTTATTTATTTATTTATTTATTTGCACCACATCACCCTTTTCTCTGCTAGAATTATGCATTAGATAATTAACTCATTTAGCCCAAACCCCCTAAAGCAGGTGATGGATCGACCATGATAATCCAAGGGTAGTGCCAGATTAGCTTGGTGCCATCAGGCGCCAAGCTAATCTGGCACCACCCTTGAATTATCATGGTTGATCCATCTCCTGCAACTGGCACATGGTCGTTAGGGGACGCCTCCAAACTTCAGGTCTTGGGGTAAGATGGGCTAAACCATAACAGCAGATAGACCTCAGTATAATATAACAGACATACAGTACAGTACATTGTGGTTGTATGTAGTGGGTTGGTTAGTTGGTAGGTGCGGGTTAGTTGACTGGTTGTACTGAAGGCTCGAAATCGAAAAAAAGTGTACGCTATCTTAGACAATAAAGAATATGAATTTCAAATCATGTTAGCATGCTAATCAGTACGGCCAGCGTACAAAAAATATAAAACAGAATATGAAAGGGATTGCCTTCATTCCCAAACAATTCTTTCTTATCCCGTTCAGTGCCGAGAAAATGTGAACGCCACCCAACTGCAAGAGGTATAGATCCTCATGACCTTTGAATCCGTGTTCCTGGGACAGTTAAAAAGAGAATATATATATATATATATTATATATATATATATATATATATATATATATATATATATATATATATATATATTTATATATATATATATATATATATATATATATATATATATATATATATATATATATATATATATATATATATTCTTTACTTATAATTACAAAATTAGTCTGTCTTCTTCCACTGCAACACATCATAAAGCTTTAAGGATGCAATCCGCGCTGTGCTGGCGGTGCTACCAATAAATTCTGGAGGTGGCTTCTCGTATATGCGTTGTGTTTGCAATTTCAGGTTACGCCGTATGCCTACCTGAAGAGCCTCCCCCTCCCCCCCCCCCCCCCCCTCCCCCCCCCCCCCCCCCACCCCCCTTGGGGCGAAACCGGTCGTAGGCGGCAAAAACTTTAAATCTACTCAGCAGGTCCTAAATCTGTTTGGGAATATTTTCTAGCAATCCCCCTCGGGGGGAGGACTAGATATTCTCCAGCGGATGGCGGGGCGCCTGGGGGTAGTCCCTATTACTTTATGTAGTAGGTGTTCAGTGGAAGGCTCAAAAGATCTAATAAGCGATGCAGTCACAAAAAGGGCAGTTGATGTCCTGATGACACAATGCAAGCTTACCAGCCTGGAATTCCATGGCATTAGCGCAGCATTCTCAAAATTTAATGAAAAATTATATATATCTTCGTTTTATATAATATATATATATATATATATATATATATATATATATATATATATATATATATTATATATATATATATATATATATATATATATATATATATATATATATATATAGAGAGAGAGAGAGAGAGAGAGAGAGAGAGAGAGAGAGAGAGAGATAGTTGAATTAACGAAGATTGCAGAAACACAGGCGGTCTGTGTCAGTTAGCACTAAACTGGTTAATTGTCTGCTTACACAGCGTCACATACGAAATGCAGGATATAACGTAAAACCAGTCGATTCATCTCGTAGCAGTTGGCCCTAGACGCGACAGAACTGTATGAAATTCTGTAAGCAAACACAGATAAGGAATGCCCTACTCAAACCAAACTCGTCTCCTCCTACTGAGAGTCATATATATTTATCTATGATACATGCTTCAAAATGGCATGTGGTGAAATTAGTAAAATTATAATCATTTTGACGGTTTGTGACTCATTTGTAAAGTTTAACCATAAGATAGTTTGCCACTAATATGGTAAAAGAGACCAGTCTACTAATATTGAGCAAAAGGTGTAAATTCTCACCGTCCGTTAACGCTTTGTCTCGGATGGAAATCGGAAAACAGTGTTATGTCAAAGGGTGGTATACAAGTTGTTATACCACGCTTGTGTCACACGCGGCTGCAGGGGCACATGAGAATCTGCGCCTCTTACCTGGCGGAGAGAGCTGACTTTGAGCGTCTGGTTGTTTGACCTTTGTCAATTGTTCAAATCAGCGACTATCATCGGGTATAGCACCGCACATTTCCACCGCGATTTAACTCTGGGAGTACTGTTTATTGCGGGACAGAAAGCAGTAAATAACAGCGCGTGTGCAAATATTGCGGGACAGAACGCTCTGAGCTGTGATTTATGTAAAAATGAAATTAGATTTGGACATAGTCGCGCTGTTTAAAGAAGGGTATGTTAACTTATCCACGGCGCCACGCATCAATAGCTGCGGAAGTGTCGTCTAGCGTTGCCAGCGGTAAAGGATGGAAATCGTGAGAATTTACACCTTTTGCTCAATATTAATATAGACTATGCACATGACTATGCAAAAGTGCTGCTAGCACTCAGGAAGTGATCTAAAAGAAGTCGAAACTGTTATTCAATGGCATTTATATCACGTGGCTGCGCAAAAAAACACTCTTAGCCACGCATGGAATACAAACTGCGCACCTTTCGCAGGTGATTCAGTACAGGTGGAAATTGTTATTCCCTGGCCATTTGTGTCACGTGACTCAGTGCTGATTGCCTCGCATGGTGAATGACCACACGGAGGTCGTCAGAAGTATGTGCATTCTTGGAGTGTATGTTTCATTGGAGTTTTCGTGTGTGCAATAAACAATGAGAAATCTGAAAGTGTATAGCTAAACTAGAGTGAACATTTCTTTCGTGTTCGGAGTGTGTGTACTGGGGTTAAAAATTGAATTAGCCTGTGTATCACATGTGATATAATAATAATAAATCACTCTTATACTGCGCTGTATCCCTTACAAAAAGGTTCAAAGGTGCAAATACAAAAATGATTTTGTAGAGAAAATCTGATTTTCTCTACAAAAATGATTTTTTTTAGAGAAAATCAGAATGTGCGTTGCTGAGTTGAGAGTGAAGTGTTGACCACATATCTATGAATTCTGCACAAAAATTAAACCGACAGCAGCTCTCTGCGGCAAATAGTTACTGATTGCTTTCAAAACAGACCCAAAAGATGGCTGCCAAAATCGCAAAATGAAAAGAAAATCTCAACAAAGAAAGAAACACGCTGAAGCGTGTTTCTTTCTTTATTGGGATTTCTTCGCACTTTACACTTTGGGATTTTCTTCGCATTTTACACTCTGGGATTTTCTTCGCATTTTACACTTTGGGATTTTCTTTGCATTTTACACTTTGGGATTTTCTTCGCATTTTACGCTTTGGGATTTTCTTCGCATTTTACGCGTTGGGATTTTTGTTTTCTTCGTGTTGAAGTGGCAGGACCTCTATTAATTGTAACTAGCATTTCACTTCCCCTACCGTCTGCTGGTGCACTCCCCAAATAGGCCCATTCTAGCATCGTAAGCTCAGCATCTCGTTTGAATAGAAGCGTACTTGTCGTACTCCCCGAGTGGGTCTGTCTGTCGAGAAAACCGGAACACCACCCAGCTGCAAGAGGTATAGATCATCATGAGCCCCCGCAGTTGCTTGGTCCCATGAGGATCTGTGCCTCTTGCTGACACCACTTTGTACCCATGTCCGTTTGACGGGTGAGGCTCTTGGGCGTTAAGATGAACCAAGATTTCAGTAATCTGCGTCCATTGTCAGGGACTATGGGGTTAAATCATGTTCTGTTCGCCCAAAGCGGAATGCAAATCAAAGATAGAAATTGCCTGAAAAAGTCAGATTATGTCTTTCAAAATGAACAGCAACACGAAGGTGGCCCGTGGAAGCAGTCATCAGGCCAGAAGAATAAACCTTTGTATTTACTATGAAACAAAAACGTCATATCCGGTAATGTATCATTTGTGACGTACTGAAAGAAAAACAAATGGCTGAAAGTCTCAGATTCTTTAAAAAATACATTACAGCTACGAAGTCAGACTGTCCATTATAGTTTAAGTGTGGTGCCGAAATAGCTTGGCGCCTCTAGGCGCCAAGCTATTTGGGCATCACACTTAAACTGTAATGGACAAAACAAACATATTTTGCTGTAAATGTGTCAGGGTTGAATAGGTTACGCACGCTGCAGACTGATCTGCATTGCAATCGTCGGCTAAATGCGACTGCGAAAGAACATCAACCTTTAATGCGAAATCGAAGCGATCCGCTCCAGGGCACAATCTGTGTCAGCAGGCACACATTACACAGGTTGTCCACTGCCTTTTGAGCGTCACTGAAGAGACTCTTCTGCGCACAAAGCGGAAGAAGAGCAGAAAAGTCTTTCATTTTACGACATACAGAGAAGAACCCGACGGAGAAAGAAACACGCTCAGAAAAGACAATTACAATACAATTTATTAATATTTTCAAAACAGACCAAACAAGTATTGAATTCAGATGCTACTTATCAGTGAAGAAGGAAAGTACCAATGAATTCTGTACTTTTTTGTTTGTCCATTTTGAATATTGATACATTTTGTTGTAGCTGTTTTTTCTAAGCGTGTTTCTTTCTCGGTTGGGTTCTACTCTGCATTTTACACGCTTGGCAGTCACCTTTTTGGTCTGGATTTTTTGTCGACATGGCAATTTAAGTTAGCGGCCATTTTGTGCCCAGCATTGTTGTAACACAACATTGTTGTAAAACATTTAGCAAGCGAACTGTTAATCTTTCACTCCCTCGCTTTAAACTCTCTGTAGAAGGTCAACCACTCTACTCTGAAGGAGACGGCCCAATGCGCATTAGGCCATCGCGCCGACGTAGGCCCGATGGCCTTTTGCGCATTGGGGAAGGAGTCCTGGTGTTTGACATGGGAACGAATACTCCTCTCTCTCTCTCTCTCTAAAACTTTATCCAGAATAAAAACGTTTCATCATGATCATCATGATCATGATCATGATCATGATCATCATCTCTCTCTCTCTCTCTCTCTCTCTCTCTCTCTCTCTCTCTCTCTCTCTCTCTCTCTCTCTCTCTCTCTCTCTGTTTCTAGAGTAGCAACGGCAAGTATGAAAAATGGCACATGTGCTAATTACTTCATCCGTTGAGAAATAAAATAAAGTTTCAGTTTCAAGTTTCTCTCTCTTGACTAGAACAAGACTGCGTCACATTTCAGTCAAATCGCCGTGATTTTGAGCATGAGTCCCCGGCGATCGATCCGGCAACCATGCTAGATCACGCCGTATCGGTACACTGAAGTCTCATTGCAGATGAACGGGTGGGACTTGCAGACGACTTGCGCCTGACGCAGAAACATGAAAATCCTGGCTAAGGTACGTTCCAGCGCTTTGCTCAGTCTTACATCTGTGTACGTTCAGATATGGATCGACCTTGCTAGCTTTAGGGTGGTGTCTGAATAGCTTGAATAGCTTGTGTTACCTTTATCTCTTTCGCGGTCGGGACAATCGACGCGAGATAAACCTCATTACTGTCACGTGACGCAGACTGCGTTTCGCCTCTAACTCATTCTACCCCAAGACCGAAATCCCCAAATTTTGAAGTCGTCCTCTGATGACTGCGTTGCAGTGCAGGACACAGATCGACGATGATAGTTCAAGGGTGATGCTAGAATAGCTTGGCGCCCATAGGCGCCAAGCTATTCTGGCATCACCCTTGAACTATCATGGTCGATATTTATCTTGCTGTGGTGTGTCTGGGGTAGAATGAGTTAATTCAACGCCCTACAGGGCCACAGCCGTCCCGGGAACGTGGATTTAGAGTGATGTCAGCAAGAGGCTTAGATCCTCATGAGCCCCCCCGCGACTGCTGGGGGGGGGGGGAGGGGGGGGTCATGAGGATATATGTCTCTTGCAGTTGGCCGGCGTGAGATGGCCTTAGTTGGCTACTCGGCGTTAAACCCAAATAAATAAATAAATAACTCTTGCGGTTGGTTTCATTTGCGTGTGTTTTTATTTTTTAAATATTTTTTATTTTATTTTTTAAAGTCATATTTATTGAGTACTGATTAAATGGCTTTGACGGCATAAAATTAAACCAAATTCTGAAGCCCATGTGCTTGTTTACATATCACTTTTCATGGCAGTCAAAGGTGTTAATACAACTTGTGATATCAGAAGTTCGTTATAAGCGGAGTCGTTTACTAGATTAAAAAAAAAAAAAAACCAGTATGCCTGGGATTTCTGGCGGCAAAAGCATTCTGATATCCGGAATTTTGACACGTCTGAACTTGTTATAAACAAAGTCGACCCTAGTCCAGTATTGCGTGTTTGAACTATGACCGTGCATGCTTTATTCAGTGCGTGTTGTAATGGAGAGATGGTCAATATTTTGTTTGATAACGGCCACGTGATGTTGCCATAGGGGCGGGCTCTATAGACTTCGCAATATCGATTCGGCACCGTTTCTGATTGTGTGTGTGTGTGTGTGTAGTTTTCTTAGCCCATTAATCATGAGGCTGATTTTTTTTTAAAAAAGCTTGTTGTCCTGTGAAGGCTACATGAAACAATAAGGGAATAGGAGATAGATCAAGCATTTTAGTTCAAGGGTGGTGCCAGAATAGCTTGGCACCTGATGCGCCAAGCTATTCTGGCACCACCCTTCAACGAACATATTCAAATTTATTTCAAGCAAAGGGAGTATCAGGATGAAAAGGGTTAAAGGGACCAGCAGACTAATACCACAGCCCCGCCCCAAGCTTCTTAAGTTCTTTCATGATCAGACTAACACTCAAGCTTCTTGAGTTCTTTCAAACTCACCCCAACACCCCTCCCCCTGCCCCCCCCCCCCCACCCTCCCCCTCCTTACACGACTCCATTATCAAACTAAATAAGCAAACAAGTAAATAAATAAATAAAAACAATCCTATATAAATAACACACACGAAATGAATGAATGAATGAATGAATGAATGAATGAATGAATGAATGAATGAATGATCTATCAGTCAATGAATGAATGATCTATCAGTCAACGAATGAATGAATGAATAAATAATCTATCAGTGAATGAATGAAAAAATTAATGAACGAATGTATGAATGGATCAATCAATTAATCGATCAACTGATCAGTCGATCAATCAATCAATCAATCAATCAACCCATCAATCAATCAATCAATCAAATACACGAATGAATCAATAATTGAAAGAACGAACAAATGAACTTACGAACGAACGAACGAACGAAATTTGGAATGAATGAACGAATGAATGAATGAATGAAAAAAAAATCCTAATTCTCATAAACTTCTGTTATGAAATATAGTCTTAATCCTTTGGTTGTCGATAGCGCTTTTTGTCTCGTTGATTCTTGCAGGATAACAACATCCTGACGTCCTGCAGGATCAGGATCAGGAGTTTATTTAACGTCTTTTCACACACTGGTGATATTAGACAAAAAACAAACGAATAAAAAAAACTTGTGAATCCGACCAACCAAACACACAACTTGTGAATATCAAAGAATAGCAATAATTAACATCCAACCATACACACAAATTACTTATTATAATAGTTTACCCACCGGACTATGAATTATGATATTAACTATTTGAATTGTAATATTTCTATGTAAGATGTCATACATATGGTCTGCTAATTTTTCAACTGTTATGTTGTTTTTTGTCAACAAATTCATTGTAATAGGACACTCACAGAATATATGTTTAACAGAGATGGGGAAGATGAATTTTGAAGTTCATGTTACCCTCTACCTATCATCATGCGTACAGGTCCTTTTACTTCATTTGTTACTGTACCATTCCTGTACAATCCTATTTCCGTCACAAATAGTCCCGCCCTTTGCTTACAGACAACCCAGTCATTCGCGAGAGGCGGTACTTGGGTACTAGACGGATTTGTCTTGCATGTTTACACACCGCTTTGTCTGCTTGCGATGGCCGCTTCTTCCGGTAGAGGATCAACACTGACTAGAGTAAACGAGGCCAGCGAGGCATAAATTCTCACGAGCCCCCGCAACCTGTTAGAGCTCATGAGAATCTGTGCCGCCTCTGGTGGGTGACTTGGGGTACTAAAGCTTTTGTAGTACTTTGTAGAGGCGGCCTTGTTGACTTTTGTCAGTCGTTTGGTAAGTTGTTCAGGTAGGCCATCACGAATTTCGGCCGTGCACTTGACTCCGAGTTGAAATGTTTTCCGCTGTTTAACCCTTTAGCCGTTACCAACAGCCAAAAGGTTAAGTAGCACTTATTACAACCACATGCTTGAAGGGCTATGCAACAGAAATGCGCTGAGTGCTAACATTCGCCAATAAAACCGGTTCTCATTGTGTGCCCTGACAAAGACTTCTATTCCTCTTTGCACATACATTGTAAGCCGTCACATTTAACTCATTCAGCCCTACGGCTGTATTTCTCAAATTTTGGAGGCGTCATCTAATGACTGTGCACCAGTTACAGGACTGAGATGGATCGACCATGATAATTCAAGGGCAGTGCCAGATTAGCTAGGCGCCTACCTAATATGGCACTACCCTTGAATATGGTCGACCCGTCTCCTTCTGTAGTGCGTCAGGGCTGAATGGGTTAACGGAAGTGTCGTTAGTGCCGTTTCACGCATCGGGGAACTCCCCAGCGTAGCTAAGGAGAAGGTGAGCAAACGACTTTTATTTTACGACATTCAAGCGTAATAATTAAAGTAAACACACATCTCGCCCACAAAGATAAGTAGCGCATTGCATTCGTGTCTGTATGAAGAAAGGATTTAACCCGAAATAAATAAACTGTTGGTTGCGTACCAGAATAAGTTCATGGGAAGCTTAAAGGTTTAAATGACTGTAATATGAAGTCTCATCCATCATTAAAAACAAACAAACAAAAAATCCCGAGCATTGATTTGTTTTGTCAGTTTTTATTGGCACGTAGTGTATATGTAGTGTATATGTATGATTATGATGCGTGCAAGCTACTGCGTTCGTAGTATTTGTGCACGTAACCAGGAAACAACGCATGCGGGGTGGGGGTGAGAGAGGGGGGGGGGGTGATGGGGGAAGGGGGGACAGACCAGCCTGTGACAAGTCCAACTTCCGGAATGTAATAGTTCGTTTTATTTGTGTGATTCTGCACTGTACATATAAATTAAAAATTAATGTCATATTGGTAATTTAGTAGTGGTTGTCGTGCGATAATAATTTTGTTTAAATAGCTTATTAGTTCGTTTTTATTCGTGTGATTCTGCATTTGTCCACATATTTACTAACATTTGTGATACTGTATTGAGATATTATGCTTTTAACTTTGACCTACGCTCGGCAGGCAAAGACAAATATCCTTTACTGGACAATACAATTTCTTTAAACTTGAATCTTGAAAATCAAATAACGGTGGGGGCCGAGGGGATAGCTGTCTGGTCTCAAAAGATCAAACATTAAATTCAAAATCTATATTGATCTTTTTCACCAAAAATAAATTTTCTCACATTTTCTTTTCTTCACCAGAAACAACAAAGGGGGGGGGGGGGTGGGGGCGTGGCAAGGAATGCTATGCTCATCACTTCTCCTACATTCTTTGGGCCACCTCGGGCCTCCCCAGTTCCCACACCACTGGAAAGTCGTAAAACGTAACACTCGTGATTTGACACGGCCATGTGGTGTCTCCGCCATAGCGACGACCAATGTGTGGTTCAAACACATAACTGTAAACAGAGGTGACGCTGAAGCAAACCTTGACGGCAGTACTTGGCAACATTTTCAATCACACGTCACTACAACTGACGAACCCAAGAGAGTTGTCCAAGTCTGGAGCAACAAAAAAGATAAATTACCAAGTACCCAATGTGCAAAAGGCCATCGGGCCGGCGTCGGCCGCCGTTGGCCCGCGCAAGCCCGTGCGCGGGCCAAAGGCGGCCGACGCTGGCCCGATGGCCTTTTGCGCATTGGGTATGACGTGTGAAATTATACGGGACTCCCTTTCTGTGAGCGGCTATGACAACTGGGTCATGGCTAGGATCGGACACCGATCGGTAGTGATATCAGAAGAGAATTATTTTGCCAATACATCACTTCTACTCAGGCCGACATGTGAACCCTTTGGCTGTCGGTAGCCGCGGCATTTTGTCGCGATAATTGCTGCGGGAAGGGTTAGGGTTGGTCTCCTGCAGGAAGGGTTAGGGTTGGTCTCCTGCAAGAATCATCGCGACAATAGGGCTCGGGAAGCTGACGCCATCACGCCAGTCGTGGCGGCCATCTTGTGAGGATTCGGGACTAAGCGCTCATAGGGAAATCGCTGTTTATTTAATGTCAGGAAAGTCCTGACGTACTATAAGCAATAACAGCAAGTTTTGCGGCATCACTGTAGAAAACCGCCCACCAAAGAGAAAGAAAAATGAAGAAAAACGTGTTGAAACGCTATTTCGCTACTATACGATGACTATGGTATCCTCTTAAGATGGCGGCTGACGCGCCGACGCTGCTAGGCAACGCGGGGAACTTTCCGAACCCTATATGCGCTACCGATAGCCAGAGGGATATAATTTCCATTTGATTGGTCGACATGAGCATACTGGTAGTCAGGTGTGATTAACCCTTTCACTGCCGAGAAAAAAGTGAGCACGATCCAACTGCAAGAGACATAGATCCTCATGACCCCCCTCCCCGAAACTGCCGGGGGGCTCATGAGGATCTATGCCTCTTGGTGAGACCAATTTGTATCCATGTTTCTTGGACGGTCTGCCCTGGGTGGGGTTAACTACTTTTTAGTTCCCAGGGTCACCATGGTCAGTCCCACAGGGTGGGGTTTCCCATCTATTCTGGGGCATGTGTTTCTGTCTACCCTTGGTCCATTCACCTGTATTTTCCTTTTTTAAACCCTCCCTACTGTCTGCGCTGCTTGTAGCTCTTGATATTGGATGTGTGTTGCTACATGGTCCTAGGTTTATTTAGCGTATTAGACCGGCTGGCGTCAAGGGGTCTCTGCCTGACTCAAAGGGTGGGGGCCCCAGGGGACGAGTTGCGTTGGTGGTGCGGGTAGTGGGGAACTCTTACAGCGCCTCCCCCGGGATCCTCCTAGTCTAGGGCCTCTTGGCCTTTGTGAGGCACCCTCGTGTGTAATCCCTCCGGACTAGCATAGCATCCCTCTATCCCAAGACCGCCCGTGCGTGGTCCCCGGCCACACCCTCTCCGAGGTGACCCCCAAAACTGGGCAGCACTAGCCCCCAGGCTAAACACGGCGGATCTAGAGGAGAGAATCTCGAAAATAAATCATTGTCCTGCTGCCTTGTAGGCCTGGCCGCTTGGCTGCGGAAAGGCTAAGGGAGGAAAACCCTGACATCAAAGCCCATGTGTCTCCAGGGAAGGTTTTTGAGCCAGAGACTAGGACAAGGACAGTCTGATATAAAACCTAGGACCCGAGGACCTCGATGCCACCGTCCCAGCTTGCTAGGCCATGGCAGACGAACCAAGGGTTTAAAGGGTAGGGCCAGTACTGCGCACACTGCACTCCACCAAAACGCTCCACCGCGCAGGCTTTAGGAAACGTCCACGGACCCTGACACCGACCATTCCAAGTCCTGTAGCGATGGGCGAGGGGCGAAACGGCAGGTGAAAGATGTCACTGGAAGCCGCAGTCTCAAACCTGCATGCAGGCGGTCAGGATATTGGTCGCCTGATGTTGACCTGGGGATGACAACGTCACTCGGCACACCCTGAAGGACCAAGCAGCCTTCTCTAGGGACAGCACTGCTTGCTCCACACGGAGAGGGGCCTAGAAAAGGTGGCCTAACCAAAGCTCGTCCCCTCGCAACCCCAGTTGGCTAGCCGCGGTCAACGGACATCTTCTCCTGCGGTCAGAAAACAAGAAAAAACAACGGATCCACTCCCATGACGACCACGACCGAACTCAACGTAGCATGCTGGAACATCCGAACCATGCTCGACACAGCAGACAGCGGACGCCCTGAACGTCGCTCCGCCCCATTGCTCATGAATTGCGGAGGTTAAACATCGACATCGCCGCGCTCAGCAAAGTACGCCTCCCGGACGAAGGCAGCCTCCAAGAACTTGGCGCTGGCTATACCCTCTACTGCTCAGGCAGGCCTGCATCAGAAAGACGGCTCTCAGGCGTGGGCTTCATGGTCAAGATCTCCATTGCGACTAAGCTGGAAAACCTACCAACGGGTCACTCCGACCGTATGTCCATGCGCCTCCCACTGAGACACCAGCAATACGTCACCCTTCTCAGTGTGTACTCCCCAACCCTCCTGGCAGAGCCTGCAGAAAAAGACAAGTTCTACACTGATCTGCGCAGCCTCCTACAGAGCACCCCTGCAGACGATAAAGTCATCATCCTTGGCGACTTCAACGCCAGAGTGGGCCAGGACTCTGAAGCCTGGAAAGGAGTCCTCGGCAAGCATGGCGTTGGGAACTGCAATGACAATGGCCGCCTACTGTTGGAGTTCTGTGCAGAGCAGCAACTTGTCATCACCAACACTACTTTCCAGCAAAAGGACAGTCGAAAGACCACCTGGATGCATCCTCGCTCCAAGCACTGGCACCTTTTCGACTATGTCTTAGTGCGTCAGAGGGACCGCAGTGATGTCCTCCACACCAGAGTGATACCCAGCGCAGAATGTCACACTGACCACCGCCTTGTCCGCTGCAAACTCAGGCTTCGCCTCAAGCTGAAACCCAAGAAAGGGGGCTCCTCCAAGAGAAAGCTTGATGTTGCCAGCCTTCAGCGTGACGATGTGAAAGCTGCCTTTCATACAGATTTGCAGCGCATGCTCAAAGACACAGCTGATCCAGCGGACTCCTCCCCTGAAACACTCTGGGAACAACTGAAAACTGCTATTGCAAAGTCCTCTGCGGAAGTCTTGGGCTTTGCTAGAAAGAGGAACAAAGACTGGTTTGACGAAAACAACGCAGAGATCCAGGAACTTCTAGAAAAAAAAAAAAAGAGCCGCCCATCAGGCCCACCTAGCCCAACCTTCCTGCCCTGTGAAGAAGTCTGCCTTCCGCCTCATCTGCAGCAGTCTCCAGCGCAAACTTAGAGAGCTCCAGAACGAGTGGTGGTTCAGACTCACACAGAGGACCCAGCTTTGCGCTGACAACGGTGACTACAGGGGCTTCTACGAAGCACTGAAAGCTGTGTATGGCCCCAGGCACCTGGTTCAAAGTCCCCTGCGAAGCGCTGATGGACAGGCACTCCTCACAGATAGTACGTCCATCCTGAACCGCTGGTCGGAATACTTTCAGGACCTCGTCAGCGCTGAGCGCACTGTTCAAGAAGCAGTCGTTTTCCAAATCCCACACCTCCCAGTAAAGGTTGAATTGGACGAACCGCCCACCACTGAAGAGACCCTCAAGGCCATCCACCAGCTCAAGAGTGGCAAAGCAGCAGGCACTGACGGAATCCCGCCAGAGATCTGGAAACATGGAGGCCCAGCACTGCACAACAAGCTCCACGACCTCTTTCTCTGCTGCTGGGAGAAAGGAGCACTACTAAAGGATCTCCGTGATGCAATTATCATCACCCTGTACAAGAACAAAGGAGAGAAGTCTGCCTGCTCTAATTATCGTGGAATTACCCTGCTGTCCATTGCCGGGAAAATTCTCGCAAAGCTGCTCCTTAATCGGCTGGTACCTGCCATCGCTGAAGACCATCTCCCAGAAGGCCAGTGTGGCTTCAGAGCCAACAGGAGTATCACCGACATGGTCTTTGTGCTGAGACAGCTTCAGGAGAAGTGCCGCGAGCAGAACAAAGGGCTGTACATAACGTTTGTCGACCTAACAAAAGCGTTTGACACTGTGAGCAGGCAAGGCATGTGGCAGATCCTGGAGCGACTTGGCTGTCCCCCAAAGTTCCTCAACATGATCGTCCAGCTCCACGAGGACCAGCAAGGCCAGGTCAGACTCAACAGTGACCTCTCTCAGAAACCATTCCCCATTCTCAACGGCGTGAAGCAGGGCTGCGTGCTGGCACCGACCATCTTTACCATCTTCTTTAGCATGATGTTGAAGCAGGCCACAGTGTACCTCGACGATGACGACGCAGTGTACATCAGGTATCGTCTCGATGGCAGCCTGTTCAACCTCAGACGACTGCAGGCCCACACCAAAACCCTAGACCGACTGATTCGTGAGCTGCTCTTTGCTGATGACGCTGCCCTCGTTGCACAGAGAGAGAGAGAGAGCCTTGCAGTGCATCACGTCCTGCTTCGCAGATGCTGCCCAGCACTTTGGACTTGAGGTCAGTCTGAAAAAGTCAGAGGTCCTTCATCAGCCGGCACCCAAAGAAGAGCATTGCCCTCCCCACATCACCATCGGCGAGTCCGAACTGAAGTCTGTACACCAATTTACCTATCTTGGCTGCATCATCACGTCAGACGCCAAGCTGGACAAGGAGCTGGACAACAGGCTGGCAAAAGCGAACAGTGCTTTCGGGCGACTATTCAAGCGGGTGTGACACAATCAACAGCTGAAAAAAGGCACCAAGATCAGCGTGTACAGAGCTGTCATCCTCACCACCCTGCTGTGTGGTTCCGAGTACTGGGCCCTCTACCGCAGCCAACTACGCCTCCTCGAACGCTTCCACCAGCGCTGCCTGCGTACCATCCTCGACAATATCTGGAGTGACTATGTCACCAACGTCGAGGTCCTTGAACAGGCGGAAACTGTGAGCATCGAGGCTTTGCTGCTGCGGACACAGCTTCGCTGGGCGGGGCACGTCTCCAGGATGGAGGATCATCGCCTACCCAAGATCACCCTGTTCGGCGAGCTCGCCACTGGACACCGAGACAGAAGGGCATCAAAGAAGAGATACAAAGACGGTCTCAAGAAGTCACTTAGTGCCTGCCAAATCGACCACCGCCAGTGGTCTTCGCTTGCTGCGGACCGCGACACCTGGCGCTCCACCATTTACAAGGCAGCCGTCTCCTTTGATGACTCTCGCAGAGCTAGCCTTAAGGACAAGTGGCTCAGGAGAAAAAAACAGAGATGTCGAAACTCAGAACCCTGACCAGACCTTCCCCTGCATCCACTGCGGTGGAACCTGCCTGTCCCGGATTGGCCTGCGCAGCCACGAACATGCCTGCAGACGTCGTGGACAACCCCGATAGAGTCTTCGTTCGCGAAGTCAAGCCAAGAAGGAGACCGGCTGGCGACATACATTCAATATTCTGTTTAGGTCTTTTTCTTTAACAAGCAGTGCTGGCACGTCCTGAGAAAGTCTTCAGTTGCTGTCGGGACGTTAAGCAATGTACAATCAACCAACCAATCTTGGACGGTATTGGCTTTTGCTCGTTGAATGAAGCAAGATAATAATAATAATATTAATAATAATAATAATAATAATAATAATAATAATAATAATAATAATAATAATAATAATAATAATAATATCGTTATTATATAGGCGCTTTTCTCAATTTTTGGGCAAATCGACTCAAAGCGCCGCGAACTGAAACCCAACACGCACACTCACGTAACAGACACGGATTTACGCCATTTAAGACAAACACAGTACAAGACAGAGCTACTGAAGTTGCAGAGATTTTTGATCGCTTGCCCCATTTGAAATTTGTAAAGTGGCCTGAAACCAGTACCAAAGTGTGGGAGGTGGGTGGGGGGGTGAAAGAACCGGAGTACCCGGAGAAAGAACCCCCGACGGTCCGCCCGAATTAACGGTGACACTTACCAGAGGAGAAAAGTCCGACGCCGGAACCCGTTTTCGAACCTCGCACCTTTGGCATTGGTGGCAGGCGCCTTAACCACTGCGCCACGGACCGCCCCATTCTAGAAAGCAACGTGTACAGCGCACGTACTCTGGCAATGAACGGGTGAAACATAAAAGGTGGCTTTTTTTTACTCATTCAGCCCGACGCACGTATTTCCCAATTTTGGAGGCGTCATCTAACGACTATGCACCTGCTGCAGGAGATGGATCGACCATGATAATTCAAGGGCAGTGCCAGGTTAGCTTGGCGCCGACAGGCGCCAAGCTAATCTGGCACTACCCTTGAATTATCATGGTCGACCCATCTCCTGCTGTAGTGCGTCAGGGCTGAATGGATTAAGGAGTGCATTTAGTACTTTAGCACTACTTTCAAGTACTTTGGCATTTGGGTTAAGGAGCTGAATTTAGTACTTTAGCACTACTTTCAAGTACTTTGGCACTACCCTTGAATTATCATGGTCAACCCATCTCCTGCTGTAGTGCGTCAGGGCTGAATAAGTTAAGGAGTGCATTTAGTACTTTAGCACTACTTTCAAGTACTTTGGCATTTGGGTTAAGGAGCTGAATTTAGTACTTTAGCACTACTTTAGTACTTTGGCACTACCCTTGAATTATCATGGTCAACCCATCTCCTGCTGTAGTGCGTCAGGGCTGAATAAGTTAAGGAGTGCATTTAGTACTTTAGAGATAGTGCAGTTTCAATAGTTACAGTTCATCTCTTTACTATTGAGGATGGATTATTTAATTATTTCAATGAGTGAATGATGATGCCATGTGTTGTATGGGCAGACAGTGGATTTCCCCATGAGGGATTAATAAAGTAGTATTGTATTGTATTGTATTGTAATATCAGATGGCATTTTTCTGTTCAGATAACGCTGACGCGCACAAAAGTGCCTCGCTTTCTCCTGACAAGATGGCGGTTAACTGCTGCACTGGTCGCCATCGGCCTCTTTCTCTTCGCTCTGATCGTTTTGTTTGAGGGTTCAGCTTTCAGTGTAAGTATCAGACAGCGCTGTAGTCAGGATCGCACACTATGGATGATGTAGCACTTCAAGACATTTGCGAAATGTTCACCCGAACTAAAAGAGGTGTCCGACTCGCAGTCAACTCCCCTGCGACACAGGCAGTGCAGTCAAAGACAGTATAGCATACTTGTGTGCACGGTCATTTTGTCATGATGTAGATAATTGACTTGTAAGTTCCGTTTTTGTGAAAAGTGAGATTTCATTGTCATATAATGAAAAATCTTACTTCACACACCGCCGTGAGATGGCCAAAGTTGCCTGCTCGGCGCTAAATCTAAATGACTAACTAACTTGCTTTTCCACATAAACGGAGTTGCTCTTTTTGCCTTTTGATGTACGCAAAGCAGAATCAACCGACCAAGACGAGAACAAATAATTGTTTTTATCCGTCATGCGTGATCACGCCTTAATGAACCCCTTTCCACGCCACTGCATGTACACTGCACGTACTTTTTTGTTTATGAAATCTTGGTTCATTCAACGACCAAAAGCCAACACCGCCCAAGAAACATGGATACAAATTTGTCTTAGCAAGAGGCATAGATCCTCATGAGCCCCCGCAGTCGCGGGGGCTCATGAGGATCTATGTCTCTTGCAGTTGGATCGCGTTCACTTGTTTTCTAGGCAGTCAAGGGGTTAAATTTTGCACACTGTTTATGCAGTGATACTTTTCACCAATATATCTATACATATTTTTATCTTTATAAAATATGTCTTTATTTTTATACTATTGTTAGATGTGGCTGTTGAAATTATTGCAGACTTTTTTGACACTGGATATATTGCATATTTCAATACATTTTTTTACGTTTCAGGATGGGCAATTCTACGACTGGAAACCCATGTCACATCGTCCTTCAAAAGACAAACTGAAGCTACGCTACTTTAAAACTGTCACTGGTCAGGAAACGTTCCTCTACTCAGCCATTGCCAATTATAGAGAACCTGCGCCTGGGGAAGTAAACATCATCATCACTGCTTTCGACTCTTCTGGGGCGGACTTTTTGCAATGCTGCGTTCTTTTAAAGAACAATAAACTCTACACCACACCAGCCAATGTATATTTCAAGTTCTACATCGAGGAGGTGTTTGCACCTATGCTGGAGCTCTTCAAAAACGCGCCAACTAAAGCAAAGCAGTACAGTTGTGTACTTCCCGAGTTTGGATACGAGGCCAACCACGTGATGCTGACGTCGTCTTCGTGTCCTTCCGCCGTGGACGACTACTTGCCGATCGTCTACCCAAAGCGTATTCCGAACAGCCTGGCCTTATGTGGAAAGGTACCTGACAAAACTAATTGTTTAACCCCTTCGCTGCCGAGAAAGTGAACACGATCTAACTGCAAGTGGCATAGATCCTCATAAGCCTCCGCGACTGCGGAGGCTCACGAGGATCTATGCCTCTTTCTGAAACCACTTTGTGTTCTTTGGACAGTTGCGGCTTTTGGTCGTTCAGTGAACACAGCTTTCAGAAACAAAATGTACAGTTGTCAGGGAAGGGGTTAGCGTTCTGTGGTGTATTGTTTGTCAGAGACGGCCACCATGAAACCGCCTCATTTACTGGATCAATCAGTTTATCTTGAGTCTTAATTGTTCTTTGATAATCAGGTGGCATTTTTTTCTCCTGTCACTCATACCCTCTTCACGGCCAGTGGGCGCCAGAGTGGGTTATTGAAAGCATCGTAAACTCAACATCCAAGATGCACACACTTCAAAGGAACATGGATACAAAGTGATTTCAGCAACAAGTATAGATCCTCATGGGCCCCCTCAACCGCGTGGGCTCATGCGGATCTAAATATATCTCTTGCAGATGGGCAACACTACCTTTTTCTCGACAGTTACGAGTTAGCATGTAAATGTCGTGTCTTGTACTGTGTGTCAGACACAGCATCAATGGCCTGCTTTGATAAATCAGTTGTTTGTTGACTGTAGTGATGTGGAGAGTCATGAACGTTATACCTTTCCAATGCGCAAAAGGCCATCGGACCGACGTCGGCCGCCGTTGGCCCGCGCACGGCTGTGCGCGGGCCAGGGGAAGGGGGGTGGGGGTGGGCGACGTCGGCCCGATGGCCTTTGCCGCGCACTGGGTTGTAGTTGTGGGTTGTAGTTGTGGGTTGTAGTTGCTACTTAAAAAATTCCACCCATGAAAATGCGGTAAGGAACACTGAATAAAAATGAAAACAATATTGCGTCTTAAACGAAGTTTTCACAGTGCAACTTTTGATTTTGGCGGTTTCGCGTTCACAGGTTTGTAACGTAGAGGACAAGGACACACTACGGAAAAGAAAGCCGTTTGCGGCACTGTAACGACAAATGAACAAGCCTTTTGCTGGTACAATCTGAAATTCAAAATCTGTAGGCGTTAGAAAGAATATGATCGGCAGAACTTAGGAAAAGTTACTTTTCATGCGTAGCGTTTACGTACATAGATGTGTCCGTTTTCATTGACCATCAGGCTGCGTTTGGAGATCGCCTGGACCCCAACAAACTGATGGAGTGGTTCGAGGTGCAGCGCCTGCTAGGAGTGGACCACATCCAGATCATGGACCTGAACAACCCAGAACCCGTGCAGAAAGTCTTCCGCTACTACGCAGACATGGGTCTTCTCAACCCCTTGCCTTACGAGCTCCCAGGTAGTGTTCTTTTTATTTTTTATAAATGCTTGCAGTTTATCTCCTTCGAGACGTACTGCATTCGGATACGCGGCTGAAAGCCGCGTATCCGAATGCAGTACGTCTCGAATGTGTTAATGGCTCACCGATGAACGGGTTTATTGGATAGACCCTGATTGCGAGGTAAGCTTGCCGCCGTTGCCCATCAGTTGTTCACAGTGAGTAGGAGAACGTTGTCAGCGGGCAAACCTTCAGTGAGACACTTCTGAATAACCCATTTAACCCCACGGGCCGCGTTTGGAGGCGTCACCTGATGACTGTTATGCCGTTCGCAGGAGATGGATCGTCCTTGATAATTCAAGGGCAGTGCCAGATTAGCTAGGCCAAGCTAATCTGGCACTGCGGCCCTTGAATTATCATGGTCGATCCATCTTCTGCTGTAGGGCGCCGGGGCTGAATGGGTTAATACATTGCAAGAAGATTCATGGCACGGTACACAGTTCTTATATAAGTGATGATGTGTCTTTAAAAAGAAGTCTATGATTCGCCACGTCGCTGTTGTTTTCTGCATTTCATTACGCAGTCCAGGCCAAAAAGGTGACTGCCAAACGTGTAAAATGCAGGGGAAAAAAAAGAAAAAAGAAAACAAAGAAGAAAGAGACAATGACAATGGATCTTTATTTTCCAAGGATAAAAGATTTAGGTCTGAAGACCTTTCTTCTATCTTGTCCTTGCTAAACTACTTACACAAACACTCACCTTTTATAAGACTGTGTTGTAACTGTCGTTGAGCGTGCTTCATACTTCGCGGGGGGAGCTGGGTGGCTCAGTGGTAGAACGTTCGACTCTCGTCCAAAAGGTGGTGGGTTCGAACCCAGCTAGGGTCAAAATTTGTACAGGCTCTTTTCTGTGCCCATTTTTTTGAAATCACCTTCGTGGCAGACAAAAGACTTGAAGTCCTAAACGTTTTAAAGGTTTTCTTACGTCGCTGGGTAATTGTTTGTTGTCATTACTCAGTGCTCAAAGACCACCAGGCCAACTGCGGCCCGATGGCCTTTTGCGCATTGCGTACGCGTTGCCGCCTTACTCTCTCTCTCTCTCTCTCTCTGTGTGTGTGTGTGTGTGTGTGTGTGTGTGTGTGTGTGTGTGTGTGTGTGTGTGTGTGTGTGTGTGTGTGTTTTGAATTGCACTGACCTGTAAATTCGGACCTCACGTCTCTCTCCACAGGCCGCCCTTACAACCGTGGACTGGACCAGCCACACTGGGTGCCACAGCAGGCCTCACACGACGAGACTTTCCCAATCCTGGACTGCAAACAGCGTCTGGCTGGGTATACCTACGTCATGGGCGTGGACATGGATGAAATACTCATGCCTGCCAAAACTCACGACCTGAAGACATTCATACAGGAGCAGTTACAAGTAAGTCATAGAACGAATGTCAGTCAGCACGAAGTCCACGAAGTCAGCACGAGAGATTTTGTTTGCATATCGGGTGGTCAGACACAATTTTAAAGCTATGTATATGACGTCAATATTCTTGACGCTTTGACGCGTTACATCATCGCGTCTTTCATCCATTTTTCAGCTACACCCAGACGCCGCAGGCTTCTTTTTCTGGACGCAGTTTTTCGTGTACGACTGGGGCCCGCAGAACACAGAGACGGATATCGCGGTGTTTCGGTATCTGAACAGCACGGAGCCTAGATGGGAGTGCCGTAAATACATCTACCTCACCAACAGGGTCTCGCAGGCCAGAACGCATGACTTCAAAGCCAGATCTCCTTACAAACAGTAAGTAGCTCATACGTAAATACATCTACCTCACCAACAGGGTCTCGCAGGCCAGAACGCATGACTTCCAAGCCAGATCTCCTTACAAACAGTAAGTAGCTCATTCGTAAAGTACAAGCATAACAATAATAGTAATCATCATCATCATCATCATCTGAGTCCTGCTAGCGACCTTCCACCTTGGGAAAGTAAGCCAGAAAACATCTCCATCTCTTCCACGGTACCCTACATCACCACCAGAGATGAGCACAGCACTGTGAGCAAGAAAGCCCTGACACTGGCCATGCTCGAAGAAAAGTATCCCCAGGAAGCATGGATACGGGCATACACCGATGGATCAGCCACAGATGCAGTTCAGGATGGAGGGGCTGGGGTGTACATTCAGTACCCAAACGGAAAATGGCAGGCAGAGGCAGTACCAACAGGCCTTCACTGCACAAATTACAGAGCTGAGGTGGAAGCCCTAGTCCGCGCAGCTAACACCCTTAGTGGCACTGCAGACCCTGATGCCCAGATTGTCTTCCTTACTGATGCCATGTCTGTCCTTGAGGCAGCAACAGCAAGCAAACTGCCACGTCTACAAGAGGCACTGCAAAACATCAAGTGCACCAGACTGGTGCTGCAGTGGATCCCTTCACACTGTGGCATCTACGGCAATGAAGAAGCTGACAGAATGGCAAAAGCGGGCGCAAAGAAAGAACAAGATGAAAATGGAGTCAGCTTCACAGAGATGAAGACCATCATTAAGTCTGTGTACAGACCACCACAACGGCCCATAGACAGTTACCATCAGCTGTCCAGACAAGAGCAGGTGACCATCTTTCGTCTGAGGACCGGGCACAACCGACTCAATTTCCACCTGCACAGACGCTTCCACCTCGTGCCATCTCCCCTGTGCCCTTGTGGAGAAGCAGAGCAGACCACAGAGCACATCCTCCAGGACTGTGGGAACCACCAGCCGCTGAGGGAGGAGATATGGCCGAAGCCCGCCACTCTACAAGAGAAACTGTACGGGCCTGTGGAGGCACTACAGAAGACCACAGATTTCATTTTGAGAGCCAAACTCCAAGTGTGACGGCGTTCGAGAAGAAGAAGAAGAAGATCATCATCATCATCATCATCATCATTATAACAGTAAATATTAGTTAGTCAGTTATTTGGGTTTAACGCCTAGCAAGCAACTAAGGCCATCTCAAGGCGGTATAACAGTAAAGAAGGAAAGAAACAGAACAAAACAAATCAGAAAGATCTTTACAACTCCCGCTCTTTTCCCGCCCACCTGATCTACCCTATGTCAATTCGCATTTTGTGATAAGGGCCATGTTGTCTCCGCCGCGGAGGCTGATCATTTTGTGGTTCAGCCACTGACATGGCGGAAAGCGGAGGCGGAGATGGACGCTCTTGTAAACACTGACTGCAACATTTGACATTATTTTGAGTTTCGAGTTTCACGTGACAGCACTGAGGTGCCGAATTGCGAGAAAGTGGTCGCATTTTGGAAAAAAATAAAAACAAACACAAATTCAAAGAATAACGACAAGAGAATGTTTTGTTGGGAATCAAAAATCAAACATGTGGGACTCTTTTCTGTGAGCTACTCTGTCCTTAGACACCGACTGAAAGTCAAATCTGAGGTGTGCTCGTGGTACATGTAACTTAAGGTCAAAGCACTCACATGCACTTGACAACGCAGTGCTTGGCTGTTCAATCATGGGTGTAGAAAGCATTACCAGAACGATGACAATATTAACTCATTCGAGACCCGCCGCCTCCGGATACGCGGCGTAAGCCACATATCCGGAGGCGGCACGTCTCGAATGAGTTAAAGAAAATGTCATTTTGGACCCCTGCGTGTTTTGTTTATGTTTTTATTTTTATTTATTTATTTATTTATTTTATCTCAGTGCTAATGACAGTAACAGATTTTGAAGAACAAATGTTTAGGCATAAGGCTGCATTTAGTGTGGCGGTATATAATCAAAACCCGCGAGCGCAGATCAGTCTCAGTTTGACTGTTCGGTGCAAATTTCTAACTATTTGTAACCGGTCGAACGTGCACTTGGTTTTAAGGATGCAGACAAGGGCGCCTATTTTGTCAAAACACAAAAATACGAATGCATACTTACGTACTTGAAACGATAATAACGAATTTTATGAGAGCTTGGGCAGGGTAGGCATTGTGTCTATTGAAGGGCTGGGACCCCAAGAAACGCACAGAAGTCATTCCTGAAGCATTTTCTTGGGTTTGAAATCACGGGGGCGTGTGAGTGCTTTCACCTTAAATTATGACCGACCGACCTTCCCATTACATAACTTATATCACCCATGCTGAGGTTGACAGGTCAAATGGTCGTTAACTCATTACATCCTGAGCTGAAATTATCAATTATTTGAGATGTCCTTGGAGGTCTACGTCACAGTTCAGGAAACAGGTCGACCATGACAGTTCCAGGGTGGTGTCAGAATACCTTGGCGCCTTTAGGCGCCAAGCTATTCTGACACCACCCGTGAACTGTCATGGTCGATCAACATCCTGTCAGACCTGTGTGGGTTATTACCTGCATTTCATCTGTCAGCCTTGAGCCGTTTTGGTGCGTTGTTTTGGGAAGGCGGTCGTGAGCTCCTAAAATGTTGCAAACTTCATTGTGATCAGGCGTGACTGGCTAAAGCCAACATTGGTACGAGACTTGATATGGTACCGGGATTGGGCGTGATTGGCTAAAGCCAACATTGGTACAAGACTTGACATGGTACCGGGATTGGCATTAACCCATTTTGTCCCGACACACTACAGCAGGAGAAGGATCGACCATGATAATTCAAGGGTAGTGGCAGCCGGATTAGCTTGGCGCCATCACTGAGGCCGCGCCAAGCTAATCTGGAGCAACCCTTGAATTAACATGGTCGATCCAATCTTCTTCAACTCAGTGTAATAGTCGTTAACCCATATAAGCCTGGCGTCCCATTTTTGGGACGCTACACCACTAGAATTGTGAAAATTTGGCTGTGGGATTAATTGGGTTAACTGGCAAGACTCCATCTTTGACCCGGTTATCAGGTCAGATTCAATGAATTGGTGCGCAGTAAAATGACGCAGATAGACGCGATACGTCATAATTGAAAATGTTTTACGTCATACTTGTGTTGCTTCCACAGGTATTACGTACCGAAGGAGGCGGCTATCCTGCATCATTACCGCGTGTGCCCCCATGTCTGGAGCACGTGCAACCCCAGGCGCATCACGGATACCTCAATGCTCAGGTTCAAGGACGTTCTAGGAGAGCGGCTCAAGCTAGCAAGGGAAGCAACAGGGATAAATCCGACTTGATTTGTCTTTTCCTGAAATAGATTTGCCTTGAAATTGTGTGTGCCCGTGAGGAAGGACAGGTACTATTTATTACTGTTTATGTGTGCTTTAAAACGAAATGGTGCAATTGCAGACGTATCACCAGATTTAAAGGTTGTCAATGTCTGTCTATTATTTATTTTAAAAAACAAACATCCCGACATTACGTCGGGGTGTTGACTTAAAAAAAAAAAAGCTGACGGACATCGACAACCTTCGAATCACCATTCAGGGAAAAAATATTAATCAGTAAATATAGATTTGTCGAACTTGAATATCATCATCATAAACCATTTTAACAAATTACTTAGAACCCAAATTAACACCCCAAAGAAAATGCACACAAGTTAAACAATCTAAAATGGACCTGAAAAAAATGTGTGCTACTCTGTGATTTTAGAACTTACGGCTCTGTTTAAAGGAATGGATTTCCGACATTTTAGAGTTCTATACGTAGGCAGCTAGCAGCAGCCACGTATGTAGAAGAAATTTGAAGCACGTTGACCGAACTGAAGCCACCCAATGCGCAAAAGACGTTTGGCCGACGTCGGCCCGATGGCCTGTTGCGCATTAGGCATAATATACTTGATTACTTCTCTTCTCCATGGAAATGATAATCCACATTGTGTGCGGGAGAGTTTCCAAGAGAGGTGACATACTTTGCGAGCGGTGACCACGGCGGTGGAGTTTGAAATGAGATGATATCCGGCAGAACATTGAACATTGATTCAGTCATAATGATATATAGCCGCGGCGGAGTTAAAGAGGTAACGTGGCTATTCTATGTTGGAAATGCAAATCAGTTTGCCGCACGGTACTGATACTGTGAACACGATGTTCTTCTGTGGAGTTTCAGGGCAACACAGTTTGCGTACCGCAATTTCACGGCTGAACCGAACAGAACCGGCAACAATGGCCGGGCCTACCTGGTGTGTTTTGCTATCACTGTGTGTACGTGTGTGTGTACGTGTACGTCAGTGTACATGTGCGTGTGCGTGTGTGTGCGCGTGTGTGTGTGTGTGTGCGTGTGTGTGTGCGTGTGTGTGTGCGTGTGTGTGTGTGTGTGTGTGTGTGTGTGTGTGTGTGTGTGTGTGTGTGTGTGTGTGTGTGTGTGTGTGTAAATAAAGGTGTGCGTGATAACGCTCATGTTTGTGTGTGTGTGTGTCTGAAATATTAATAAATCTGTAGGTAGGTTCGTCCCTATATAGACAGTTGTTAACATCAGTACCGAAGAGCGATATTTAGCTATTTTGCATCAATAGCTGCTCTCGAACATATAGCACGCATAACAAAAATAAAAACATGGGCGAATAAAGCATCATCTGGACTACAGTTGTGTGGTGTTTGTTTTGATCTAAAAAGAAATATGTATTTGTAGCACCGTCGAATGTGGAGCAGGGGTAAGCTTAAAAAATAATAATAATAAATTTAAAAGAAAACCTTGACCAGCTGTCCGTCAGCGCCCCGCACACAGTCGCGCAACAGTGGTGTTAGAAAAACCACTTGCGTATATCCAAGATACAACGCACAGCGCTATATTTGGTATCGTTGAAAAGAGCCTTTCCTGCCCTTTATCACGGTGCCTGGCGCATGTATGAATTCAAGAGAAAACTGCGTTAGATTTTGACGTGAAATTTTCATTTTACTCATCATGAGACATGTCGTCTGGCCGGGAATGATGGCGCACACATGCGCCAGCCGCTACCGGTGAAAAGCTCATTCAAAAACCTTTCGATCGATATATCATCTGACACGGACGATCAAATCTTCGATTTGCGCAGTGGCTTTGTAACTGACACCCGGCCAACGCGCGAACACGACTTCACATTGGCTCCTGCGATAGAAGCTTCTTTCGCCACGATGACGCAAACTTTGCTTGTGACATGCAGGAAACATTGCGCAAGTACACACATGTTTATGATTAATTAATGATAGGCAAAGAAATGTTCAGCATTATAAACTAACACTGATTGATAGAATTGATTATTTGGACCCGCAGTTTAATTTTTACTGTGTTTAGTCGACTTCCAGTGACTGAAGTTCTCGTGGGGAATAATTTCTTTTGACCTAAATTACAGCGTTTACAGGTCTAGTCCTACTAAAATGCACACCATATTTACTGCAATACTTCAGAGTTGCACTTGAATTTTTCTGAGACAAATACTATGTTCGACGGTTTGGCTTTGAAATAACCGTTTTCGTCTACAGCAAGAACGACAACTCTTTGCCAGGTAGCAGACGAATTTTTCAGAATGCCAATTCGTTTGGTTTTGACTGCCTAAAATATGAAAAATAATGTGTTTTTTTTCTTCTTGTTTTTGTTTTGTGTTGTATGTTTTTCTGGTCGTTGTAACGTACTTGTAAATAATTCAAACGCTATGAACACACATCGTTATTATTATTATATTTATTATTAATATTATTATCGTTATTATTATTATTCTTATATTTTTGAAACTTTACTCTTTTTGTCAATTTCGTACTATAGATAAAAGAAAAATCACATTGAACAACAAATAGTTTCGGTTGCTTTTAATTTTATTTAGACAAACACTTCAACCAAAACCTTCCCCATCTCAATAAACAAACTTTTCTTACAGCTGAATCTCTGACACAACGACGGCAAACAACACCAGATATCCAACTCGGACTTTATTTAATGAGATTTGCTACTCTGCAGGTTTGCCTGTCCATACAGTACTTTCTATGACACAGACGCGTATCCGTCAAATGAAAAAGATATAGACTTGACGAAAAAGCCATAAATATCTCGACGAAGAAATGAGTGCTACCGTCCCAGACCACTTATCCTTTCCAGTCTACTCTTCCCTATCTTGTCAGCCGACCAGCATCTCAATCAAACAACGACTGCATTTTGTTTTCTTTTGCAATCATAACAGATTCATGTCTGTACGACTGAAGCTAGCATCCATAAGGTGTAAAGAAGGTGTGCCCTTCAGTGAGCACTGACCTGAACCGATGGGTGCAAAATGTTTGCCCTTTCTTGCTTTTGCTGACGTAAGCAAACCCCAGAAAATGGTTATGCGTTTGAGAAAAATACCTACTCAGAATAAAATCTTCACCCCATCCCCCCCTCCCGCGTCCCCCAACGGTTAATTAGTTAATTATTGTGGTTTAACGCCGAGCAGGCGACTAAGGCCATCTCACGGCGGACGTCCCCCAACGGACAGCACCTCTCTGAGGGACATGAGCCTCTGTCTCTACTCCCCCTCCCCCCCCCACCCCCGCCCACCACTCGTAACGAATAGCATTTCTCTGAGGCACATGAGCCCCTGTCTCCACCCCACCCCCTCCGTTACTCCGTTGACAGTATTTGAGAGCATTTTTTGTTGTTTAGTGGTTAAAATGTGTATTTGTTAAATCTATCTTCTAATCCCATGTGAATTTGACCTTGAGATAGATCACTGAATTTGGTATTTGTAGAAAGGTCTTAGCACACAATTATATCTTTGGCTCAATTTTGAAGAATGTGGGTTGAATAGTCTCCGAAAAAATGCCATCGTTGAAGTTAACGACGGACGAAGGACGGACGGACGACCACTGGCCCATTACATAGATTCACGTAGTTCCGCACGTGAACCTAAAACTTAAAATTATCAACTCCGTTTTTTGCTTATGATTTCTCACACTAAGGGCTACCAAAAACTAAAACTTGACGAAAATCGGTAGAGTGGTTCCGACAGAGATATCGCACAGACAAAAACTAAAGCACTGAAAACACATATGGCTGCCAGGATCTTTACACTCGGTATGTCAGATAATTTTCCTTTGCGTAGCTTTCTTCGGGATACCTTTACTTTAACAACAATTTAAATCAAATGAGCCGACCGTTTTGTGATATTACCTTTAGTGTACAAACCCTTTATATCTCTACTGTGACCTTGACCTTGACCGTAGGATCTCGGCTTTGGTATAAGACACATCTTCTAATCTAATACTGACCAGATATTAAAATTTAACAATTCTGTTGCTTGCTTCTGGAGAAATCAACTGCCAAAGAAACCAAGACAGACACCCAGATACAGTGACACATAGGATGACTCCAATAAACCCCCTCTCAGGAACAGAGGAGGGGGAAGAAGAGGTATCTTAAACAAGAAACATGAGGCAGATAACCACATTGCTTGTTTCCATAGCCAACAGACGTCCTGCAACTGGTAAATTTGAAAAATGATGGAAATGCATTCAGAATTCCATGTATGAGATATAGCGCTAGAATGCAAGATATGTCATATTGTTGTGTTCATATCTCAAATGTGCTTGGCTTAATGTGAAATTTTCACACAGAATGGAATTTTTCGTGTTTTTGTGTACATTTTAGTGTCGGATTCAGATACCTACGATGAAAATTTATGTTTTTAATGGAGGGTATAAGCCATGTAAACCCTCATTCTGACACATGTCCAAACTGCATTTTTGGTCATTTTAGGCGTGCTGTAATTGCAAACGTATCAATGTGTAGGACTAGGAAAAGAATAAGGACAATCTACATGTTGTTTTGATCCGTGACAGTAAAAACCACACAATTCTACCTTCATGTTATGATTTTATAGGTGTCTAAACATAGCACTTTCTTAAAAATGCAAAAACGATGTCATTTTAGGTAATATTTAAATGCACATATCACGGATGCCAATCAACATAAAGCTCTGATTTTGGGGCATGTGCACTTCTTTTAACGCGTACTTCCGAGTGGTGCATTTGTTTGGTGGCAGTTTCTCGAAACCTCGCGCTGGGACCATATGGCGTTGAGGCGCGTCCCTTGGGTGGTGCATAGGAGGTCCCTCGCGAGAGGGGTGCACCGAATGAAATAATGTGCCGTGAACCAACATGGTCTAAGGGAAGGTGACCCCGACAGAAACCCCTGGTCCTCCTAGTAAGGGGGTTGGGCGTGGGGGTAGCTTCCCCACCCTGCAAAAAAGGAAATAGCTACAAAAACGCCGACGAAAAGACAAACAGTAATTCCTTTCCTGGAGGAGGAAGGTTCTTCTACCAGAAGATTTATGACGTCCTATGGTGAAAGCCGGAAGTCTTCGGAAGCCACAGGACAGAGCCGCCTCTCTCTATCCAGGGACACAACCATGGGCACATGGAACGTCAAGACCATGTACCAGAGCGGCAAGGCCGCCCAGATAGCAGCGGAAATGCAAAAGTACAACCTTTCCCTGTTAGGTATCAGTGAAGCCAGATGGACGCAGTCTGGCCAGAAAAGGTTGTTAAGTGGGGAGATGATTCTGTATTCAGGCCATGAAGAGGAGAATGCCCCCCCCATACAGAAGGAGTAGCATTCATGCTGTCACCAGTGGCACAGAGAGCGCTGATGGGCTGGGAACCTCTTGGGCCAAGAATTATCACATCAGCCTTTAGAACCAAGAAAAAGCTCAAGCTGAACGTCATCCAGTGTTATGCGCCCTCTAATGACAGTGACGAGGAAGAGAAACAAGAGTTCTACGACCGACTCCAGAGTGCCGTGGACAAATGTGCGGAGCGAGACATCACCATCGTCATGGGCGATTTTAATGCCAAAATAGGGGAGGACAACACCGGATACGAAGAGGTGATGGGGAGACAGGGACTAGGGGAGATGAGTGAGAACGGGGAGAGGTTTGTAGACTTTTGTGCTCTAAACAGACTTGTCATTGGAGGCAGCATCTTCCCACACAGAAGAATACACAAAGCAACTTGGGTCTCACCTGACCATACTACAGAGAACCAAATAGACCATATCTGCATTAGCAAGAAATTTAGAAGATCCCTTCAAGATGTTCGAGTGAGGAGGGGAGCAGATGTCGCCTCAGACCACCATCTGCTTACCTTAAGAATAAAGCTCAAGTTAAAGAAAAGCCGCACAGAGACAACAAGAAGACAGCGCTATAATGTAGGCCTCCTGAGAGAGACTGGAGTGAAAGAAGAGTTCAAACTGGTGCTGTCCAACCGGTTTCAAGCGCTACAGGAGCTAGTAAATGAAGAGAAGGCGGTCACCACAGAGCAGCAGTGGAAGGCAGTTAGAGAGGAACTGAACTCAACCTGCAAAGACACTGTAGGGTTCAGGAAACACCATCACAAGGACTGGCTGTCGGCACAGACCTTGAAGAAGATAGAAGTGAGGAAGCAGAAGAAAGCAGTTGACAACAGTCGCACGAGAGCAGCCAAAGCAAGGGCACAGGAGGAATACTCGGAAGCCAACCGCGAGGTGAAGAGGAGTATCAGGGCAGACAAGAGGGCCTACACAGACAGCCTGGCAGCAGAGGCAGAAAAGGCAGCAGGCAGCGGCAACATGAAACAGCTCTACGACATTTCCAGAAGATTGTCGGGCAAGTATGGCCATACAGAAAGACCAGTAAAAGACAAAAAAGGCAAGCCTATTGCAGACACAGCAGACCAACTCGACAGATGGGCCGAGTATTTTGAAGAGTTACTGAACAGACCCAGCCCACCCGACCCCCCAGACATCCAGCCAGCAGAGACCGACCTACCCATCAGCTGTGACAGACCCAGCCGGGAAGAGATCAGAAGAGCAGTGGCATTTTTGAAGAACGGCAAAGCAGCAGGGCCAGATGGCATCCCAGAGGAGTCTCTGAAAGCAGACCTAGAGACAACAGTAGATATGCTGTACCCACTGTTTGGAAAGATCTGGGAAGAGGAGGTGATGCCGGCTGACTGGAAGGAGGGGTACCTAATCAAGCTTCCCAAGAAAGGCGACCTCAGCAAGTGTTCCAACTACAGAGGAATCACCTTGCTGTCAGTACCAGGAAAGGTCTTCAACAGGATCATCCTGGAGAGAATGAAGAGCTCCGTTGACCCCCAGCTGAGAGACCAGCAAGCAGGATTCAGGAAAAACCGATCATGTACAGACCAGATCGCCACTCTCCGCATCATCGCGGAACAGTCTCTGGAGTGGAGCTCCCCGCTGTACGTCAACTTTGTGGATTACGAGAAAGCATTTGACAGCGTACGAAGTGGAATACAGTGGACACTGTGGACACAGCTTGACGACCTCGATTTTGCAGACGACTTGGCATTACTGTCCCACACTCATCAACAAATGCAGGACAAGACCACGAGGCTTGCTGACATCTTGTCCCAAGTGGGCCTCACCATCCACAAACAGAAAACAAAGACAATGAGGCTGAACGCAACCAGGGAAGAACCAGTCTTGCTTGCTGGCACCCCGTTGGAGAAGGTGGAGTCCTTCACCTATCTCGGGAGCATCATAGACAAAAAAGGCGGCACTGATGCAGATGTCAGAGCACGAATCGGTAAAGCCAGAGCAGCCTTTCTCCAGTTGAAAAAAAGTGTGGAGTTCTAGAGAGCTGTCACAACACATCAAAGTCCGGATTTTCAACTCCAACGTAAAAGCAGTTCTCCTATATGGAGCAGAGACTTGGAGATTGAAAAAACCACTGTCAACAGAGTACAGATTTTCATAAACAGTTGCCTTAGAAGAATTTTGAAAATCCACTGGCCAGAGAAGATCAGCAACGTCAGACTCTGGGAGAGAACAGAGCAGATAACAGCAGAGAATGAAACTGGGCGAAGAAGATGGGGATGGATCGGTCTGAGAAACTCACAAACCAGATAGGTGAGGCTAGCGCTGGCAGAATTGTCAGTACTCAAACCAAGGGGAATCACAGCGCTGGACAGACAACAGTTAGATTCCCCTTGGTTTGAGTACTGACAGTCTGAGAAAGCCACTTTCCAGTATCACTAGGCAGGCATTGTCATGGAACCCCCAGGGAAAGAGGAAAAGAGGTAGGCCGAGAAACTCCTGGCGTCGAGACCTCCAAGCAGACATCAAGAGACTGGGAACCACCTGGAATAGAATCGAAGGAGAAGCACAGGACAGGAGTTGCTGAGGTCTCTCGTCGACGGCCTATATCCGGGTAGGGGTGACAGGCGTAAGTAAGTAAGTAATTTGACAGTGTGGACCGAGAGACTCTGTGGATACTCCTACGACACTACGGTGTACCCACAAAGCTCATCCGCCTGATCAAGAGCAGCTACGATGGCATGACATGTCGCGTGATCCACGAAGGGCAGTTCACCAGGGAGCTCCAGGTCAGAACCGGTGTCAGGCAGGGGTGTCTGCTGTCTCCGTTCCTCTTCCTACTGGCCATAGACTGGGTCATGAAGAGGACCACAGAGCACGGACGAAGTGGAATACAGTGGACACTGTGGACACAGCTTGACGACCTCGATTTTGCAGATGACTTGGCATTACTGTCCCACACTCATCAACAAATGCAGGACAAGACCACGAGGCTTGCTGACATCTTGTCCCAAGTGGGCCTCACCATCCACAAACAGAAAACAAAGACAATGAGGCTGAACGCTACCAGGGAAGAACCAGTCTTGCTTGCTGGCACCCCGATGGAGGAGGTGGAGTCCTTCACCTATCTCGGGAGCATCATAGACAAAAAAGGCGGCACTGATGCAGATGTCAGAGCACGAATCGGTAAAGCCAGAGCAGCCTTTCTCCAGTTGAAAAAAAGTGTGGAGTTCTAGAGAGCTTTCACAACACATCAAAGTCCGGATTTTCAACTCCAACGTAAAAGCAGTTCTCCTATATGGAGCAGAGACTTGGAGATTGAAAAAACCACTGTCAACAGAGTACAGATTTTCATAAACAGTTGCCTTAGAAGAATTTTGAAAATCCACTGGCCAGAGAAGATCAGCAACGTCAGACTCTGGGAGAGAACAGAGCAGATAACAGCAGAGAATGAAATTGGGCGAAGAAGATGGGGATGGATTGGTCACAGTCTGAGAAAGCCAGCTTCTAGTATCACTAGGCAAGCATTGTCATGGAACCCCCAGGGAAAGAGGAAAAGAGGTAGGCCGAGAAAAACTCCTGGCGTCGAGACCTCCAAGCAGACATCAAGAGAATGGGAACCACCTGGAGTAAAATCGAAGGAGAAGCACAGGACAGGAGTCGCTGGAGGTCTCTGGTCGACGGCGTATACCCGGGTAGGGGTGACAGGCGTAAGTAAGTAAGTAAGTTTCTCGAAACGAAATTGAGTGGACCTACCTAAAATCTGTAAGTGACGTCGAAACTGATGGATTACAGCATAGTGTGTTTTTTAGCGACCACCCTGTCAGTAGCCCGTTACATCCTGAAGCTGATTTCTTTCTTTCGTGAAATTCTGCTTATTGTTCCATGAAGCCTCTAATGCAGATTATGAGATAGATCAACCATTTTAGTTCAAGGGCCGGTGGTGCAAGAATAGCTTGGCGCTTCAGGCCGCCAAGCTATTCTGGCACCACCCTTGAACTATCATAGCCGTCAAATTTATTTCCAGCAAAAGTGTATCAGGATGAAAAGGGTTAAAGGGCATCGTTTGGCTGTGGCCACCTAAATCAGTAAAGTGTTGATTCCATAATGGTATGGTATGGTATGGTATGGTATGGTGTCTGCGAGGCGCAGATATCCATCTAATTAAAGTCTGCTGTTACTAAGCGCTACTTTATGTGCAAACCTCCACCCTACTATTAACTTCGGTGCATGTGATACATTTCTGTTTCCATTTCACCGGCCCTACCGGGGTTTCTCTTTTCGAATAGTGGTAATGGGATTTTTAACGTGCGCCGCACTTGATGATTGTGCGCGCTGTACACACGAAGCCGAGTCTGTACGTAAATCAGTTTGACTCGATGGGAATGAGGGAAAACCCACATCCCATTCCTGATCCGCTGATCCGCCCATGTTGACGGGTCACGAGCACTTCAAGTTGCCACACTACTCAGTGAGACTGATCGAGGAGGCAAAACTGGAGAGATCCACCATCTGTTGACAGCAATTAATCAGTGTTGGCCAGCCGGCAAAATTGAGCAACTTACTAACATACAAGGAGTCAACCTTGCGCCAAATCAGTGCACCCGTCTGAGAGCAATGATAAGCTTTTTCTTATAATTCATTCTGCCTGCGACCTATAGGCGCCAAGCTATTCTGCCACCATCCGGTTTGAACTATCGTGGTCGATCTGTCTCCTGAATTGTAATGCAGTCCTCAAAAGATAACTCCAAAAATGTGGGTATATCGTATCTCGGGCACAATGATATAAGTATTGTCCCTATAAGGCTGGGGAAGCTGAGTACCTCGGCACCTAGTGTGAACAAGACTAGACACCCGAGACCCTTGATTCGTGGGGGCACTAGAGGCCAGACCCAGACCAATGTACTGAGGCATAAACAGATAAACTTCCAGCAACTAAACTGACGCACCCGGCTGAGAGCACAGTTTACGAAAGCTTTTTCGTTTGATAGCCTCAGGCTCGACAGTACTGGCGGCCCCTCTCCCCCTAGTCCGCAGTGACTACTGAGCTCAGTACTAAAGAGAAGAGGCAAAAGAGCATGATCGACCATCCGTGTTGACGACAGCGAGTGTTGGCCAGCGGCTGAAAAGTAGGGGCGGAAAAGGGGTTGGGCCGGGTCGGGTGGAAGAGGGGGGGGGGGGGGCAGGGGGAATCCACTGAAACTGACTCCAAAGACTGTTTGATGCAGCATTTTAACTAGGCCGCAAGGGGTACGGCCGGAACTTCGGCCTAGGATCCACCCGGCCACCACCCCCAGACTCCGTATCCGGCCGCCCCGGATGGTCACGGCCTCAGTTCAAAGGGGACAGAGCGGGCCCACGACCGGCAATAAACGATTTGACCACTCCACTCTCTCTCTCTCTCTCTCTCACACACACACACACACACACACACACACACCCGGCACACGGCCCGCACACCCAGTGAACCGGCACACATACCGTGGCACACCGTGGCACACTCACCTGACCACTACACGGCCGGCGGCCGGCTAAATGACTGACACTGACACGACACGTCTGACACACCGGGATGACGCGCGCGCGCGCGCACACACACACACACACACACACACACACACACACACACACACACACACACTTACCGACAGACTGACATAGAAAATACGCATTCATCAAACTGGCAGTATCATTTGTGTATCATCTTTTGGGTTCATCTGGGAATGATTGAGGTACAATTGGGTAATAAGACGGACTCATCATACTCTTTAATCTCCCTTGGAGAATTTCTCAGTGGCTGCTCTATTCTGCCCAGAGACTATTTTTCATATTTTGGGAGTCAAAATGCAAAACGTACAGCTCTAATCTACCATCTCTGATTGTTGAACGATATAAAAGTTTTTTTTTTTTTGTTGTTGTTGTGGTTTCCTAGTATTTAATTACCTCCCTTTTATTGTTGTCTTCCACTTCTCACTTCCGGCCGCTACACGTGCTCAGTGCCACTGCAATGGAGGAGCAAGAATCAACCGACGTGCACTTCGAAGAAGCGGAGAAACTAAAACAAGCAGTCAAGTAATAGAACTAAGGGCAAATTGTTTGCATTAATATTATGAAAAGCATGTCAATGACACCCGCAATTTATAGAGCTTCTTCCTTAGTACTAGTAGTGCGTTTTAGTAGAGCTGAAGTGGTCACTGTAGAAACTAGAATTTACTTTTTCGGACGCGGTTCCCCGTGTAAAATGTTCAGTGTTGAACTGTACACCGTGTACACTGCCTGGCGTCTAACTGCCCAAGACTTTTCAAGTCTCGCTTTCTGCCAGAATGACGCTCAGTGTGCTGTAAAGCGGTTCTGTCCCATCGACAACTTTCTTGATGGAGTGTATGCACCCATTACATCCCGAGGTTGATTTTTAAAATTTTGCTTATTGTCCTATAAAGGCAACATTACAGATAGATCGACCATTTTAGTTAAAGGGTGGTGCCAGCATAGTTTGGCGCCTAAGGCGCCAAGCTCTTCTGGCACCTCTCTCTCTCTTGAACTAAGTATCAGTCCAATTTAGTTTGAGCATTATGTGTATCAGAATGAAAAGGGTTAAAATATTAAAGAATAACAATGAACTTCACATGAAGAAAAGTTATCAGTTGCCAGAAGAAAGAAATTCTGACACAAGTGACAGCAGAGTAAAGATCTGTACACCAGCCTGTTCTGCACAGAGCATGGGTGTGGAGCTTAGCCACCTCCGTGAAACACAAACCCCATTTGCCATAGTCCTGAGGAGCTTTTAGTTTTACACATGACATTTGTTTCTAATCGTACTCTGTAAATGTGGAGTAGTCTAAGAAATTATACTCGTGTACTCTTCAAAAATCTACACATTCATACATTGTAAACTTATTTTCCAGCAGAAAAAAGATTTATTTTTAGTATTGAATGTTGCTATCATCTAAGTTCATGTGTCCTCACGGCGCATAAGACTTGAAAGTTTCGGACAGTTCAACACTGGACAGTGTACAGTGTCCAAAAAAGTATAAAATAGTGACCACTTCAGCCTTAGTAGAGTTGCATGGGCTCCATGTCAAGTCAACCCTTTGACTGTTGGTAGTGGTTTTGGGGATCATTCCTGCAGGAATCGTGACAGAAAGCACTACCAACAGCCAAAGAGTTAACCCATTACATCCTGAGGCTGATTTTGTAACATTTGCTTATTGTACTATGAATCATTGAATGCTACATTACAGATTAGGAGATAAGTCAACTGTTTTAGTTCAAGGGTGGTGCCAGAATAGCTTGGCGCCTCAGGCGTTAAGCTATTCTGGCACCACCCTTGAACTAGTATTAGTCAGATTAATTTCAAGCAGTGGGTGAAAAGGGTTAAAACTGCATGATGGTAGTGTGGGGTCGCTTTTATTCTTATCTGTAGTGTCAGAAACGAAAAGGTGCACACTAAAGACATTGTCACTTGGTTAAAAAGGTTGTGTATACATCATGTGACTGTCGGTGTGTATCATAGACACAGGCATGTGGCTACATAGAAAAGGGATTTAATCCCACCTGGTTGAATCCTAGTCAATTTTACACGCTTGTGGTTGTATGAAGTACTGATACACTGCAGTCTGGGCTTGAAATGTGATTCTTCAGATTGAAGTGACAGAAAAAATTGTAAAGATATTGTTCAACTGTTTACACAAAGTAAACCTTTGCGTGTCAGTAGCGGTTTTAGTCACGATGATTCCTATGGGAATCATCGCGACTAAAACCGCTACTGACACTCGAACTCAAAGGGCGGAAAAGGTTTATTCAAAGTCTCAACTAGACATTCTTTTACTACAAGTACAAGCGCATATATGGCCTTGGCCACGATTTGGTGTCCAACTGACCTGATATGCTGCTTGCCATTTTCTAAAGGCTCTCTCTTGCACGGGAGACAGTGTGGAGCGGTGATTTTGCATACATTTATAATTCACATTATTTTTTAATCTTTTGTCAGATGTGAATTGTGCGAGTCGGCAGATGCCTGTTATCGCTGTCCCGGTTGTCTGGTGCGAACATGCTCTCTGCCATGTGTACAGCAACACAAGGAGGACAGTGGCTGTACAGGGAAACGAGACAAGGCCTCTTACGTTTCTGTCAAAGAGTTTACAGAGACTCACTTGCTGAGTGGTAATAATGAACATGTATATTCACTCACACCAACCCCTGTTGTAATGAGCAGGCGTGGGAATTGTCCGCCTAAAGGCAAATTTCCGCCGAAATGATTTGCTCAGCCGCCCACAGAAAAAAATTATCCGCAAAAAAAAAAATAAAAAATTGGGGTGCAAAAAGTAACTGAGCACAGGTCATTATACACTGCGAGGCATTCGTTCAAGTGATATGTCACCCGCTAGAGTTACGCGTCAACTATTGTGGCTGAAACGCAGTCATTACTTTACCATGCAAGCGAGCAATACAACACTGAACGCACTCTTTTCATGCTCGCTTCCCATCTTGCGCAATTTCCCGGAGGGGAGGGGGGGGGTGGGGCATGCCCCTGGACCCCCCTAGTTTCAGACTTTTTGCACTTTTCTAATTCCCATGCCTGAATGAGCTTAACCCCTTCACTGCCAGTGGATGCAGATTGCATTTTAAAAATAATTGTCAGTTCAGCATCGAAGATCCTCAGCTGTTAACTCTTTTACCGCCATAGTCAACTTTAGTCGACTTACATGTAGGCCGCCATGAGCGACTATAGTTGAACAGAGGGGTCATGTCAGAAGGACCATGTTTCCAGCAGTACAGCGTTTCTGCTATCATGACTGACTTACATCAGTGACAAGCAACACCTTGGCCTTTATCCCTTGACCTATTTTAGTGTGGTACAACCAGAAAGTGTTGGTTTCCCTTCACAACGAATTGAGCGTACAAAGTGGTTGCAAGCGCAAAAATGTGCATCACTGTCCTCGAGGTTCTTGGCCTTATTCGCCTAGGGCCTGGAAATGATTTTGATGAAGACCCTGGAGACTGTTCATCAGAACCAGAAAATTCCAACGAAAGTTTTCATAAGAGATTCGGGAGAGTGTGTTTGGCTTTTTCACTAAGACGTGTGTGTCGTGCGCTTGAAGGATATTGTAAACATTTTCACTCATTTGCGGCCAGCCGCATCCAGATGTGCGGCTTATGCCGCGCATACGGATGCGGCTGGCCATGAATGAGTTAAAGGTTGCTTGTGTAATCAGTCAAAGTTTTAACATAAATATGAACTTTTTCTTTAAATTAACGCCTGTTTTAGTACACACACTAGAATAGTCTCTAGGCCATTTGACATCAGAGTTCACATTTTATCGGTACGACTTTAAGAACAAATATAATTTAGTGTCAGTTGGCGTCATATGGGCTATTTAAAAATATAAAAAAACTCTGTGATTCGTTGTTATTACTTTGCAGTTGTACAATTTTGTGAAAAGACGAGAACAAAGCCATTTTCAATACCCTAATAGAACCCAGCAGGAAACTGACGGAGATCAGTCATTTCGTGAAATAAATGTTTTACGACTGTATAGCAAAACTGACACAGTGTTCAAGTTTCTTGAAAATAAATTGTGTTAGGTCAACTGGCACTAAATGACATGGGTGGGACTTTTCCGGCTACAGCCGGATTCCCCCCCCCCCCCCCCCCCCCCCCCCAATTTTTTTTTTTTTTCACTTAAAAAGTCCCCCAAGACCCTCGCTTCAGGATTCAACTTTTTTTTCGGTCCCACCATGAAATGATATTTGCTCTAAGATTGGTAAAGAGAGTTGGTCTTTGGGAAGATATAAATTTGTGAAAAATGTTGTGTGCTCCGATGCACGCTCCCTTAGGGCTCAGTGTATTAACCCATTGTGTCCCAGGTACGAAATAGTTGTCCTCTAAAATCCAAATCAACCATGGTAGTTCAAGGGAGGTGTCAGAATAGTTTGGCGCTTACTGTCATGGTCAATTGAATTAAATTGAATAAACTTTATTATTCATTAAACAACAAGCATAAAATGGAAAATTTCATTGTCTCACACACATAAAACACACAGGTAAGACATAATGACTTAAAACAAAGATAATACTAATAGATATTGCATATTGTGGATTTGGCAACTGCAAACACACACATCACTCTGGTATCATACTGGCTAGTATCACAGGTATTGTGCAAGGAAAGCCCGTACATGCATCATATTTTATAAACAACGAACAGACTTATAGAAATATTACTCTTTTGTATCGGTCATAAATACTAAAGAGTGATATTTCTATGCATACGTCTGTTCATCAATCCGCATCCAGGGCTTTACGGTTAAATTGTTCTCGTATCTCTTTTCTTTCAGATTATCGCTTCCTTGAGGATGCTGGCAGAAAAGCAGATTTGGCGCACAAAGAGGCATTCAAGTTTAATCCCAGGAAACCGCCATTTAGGGTAAGGGGATCTAGATAAGTATTCTTCTCATCTGCCCCACTCTACGTGTAAAAAGGCCTGCGTGCCTACTGTCTTTGTCCTTAAAAAATGAAGTTTCAGTTCAGTTCACTCTCCATTAACCCATTCAGCCACAAGGCCACATTTCCTAAATTTCGCAGGTGTCACTAAACTATCATATACCAGTTGCAGGAGATGGATGGACCATGATAATTCAAGGGTAGTGCCAGATCGGCTTGGCGCCTTCAGGTGTTCAAGCGTTGGGGATAAATGGGTTAATTATCTCCCTCCACCCCATCACCCCTCCTCTCCCCCACACCCCCCTCCCTCCCTGACCAACCAAGTGTCAACCCCGACCTATAGTATAGATTACGTTGGGCTTTTTTTTTTACTTCTTTCTGCTGCCTCTTGAGGAAAAGTTTCCAACTTGCTTGAAAGACTGTCCAGTCCTGATCAGATTGCTGGAAGATGTGTCGTTCCACAGAGACGTCGGTATCCTGGTTCACAGACCTCGACTGGCGCTGTAGCTAAAAAGTGTCGTCTTTTTTTTTTTTTAACGTCGTATGGACAAAGGAAAATGTTTGGTGGGTCATTATCTAAGTGGGCATGTTAAATTATTCCTAAATTATTAGCACTGGCAGTCTCGCCTTTTCATTTAAGTGGGTATGTGTCCTAGATCCTGGTTTAAGCTTTTGGTGACCTTTGACCTGAGAATCTTTAAAAGTGCTACAGCCACCTGAATGATGGTCAGTTTTGTTTCTTTATGATCTTTCATTTCATTGATTCGTTTATTTATTTCTTCATTGGTTGACTGGATGCTTGATTGATGTTTTTCAGGTGTTCACGTTTTTGAAGCAGGCTAGACAGAGGGGGGTGGATCTGAGGCTGATGCCGTACCCAATGACCCGTCGCAGAATGAACACCTCCATGTTTCACTATGGGTGCGTTCAGTGCATTGACCCCCGTCATTTCCAGCGTCTGAAATATTTGTCAGTCCAATACCGAAGTGCCTTGGCCATCCAAAGAGCATGGATACAAAGTAATGTGAGCAAGAAGCATAGATCCTCATGAGCCCCCACAATTGGGGGGGCTCATGAGGATCTATGTCTCTTGCGGCTGGATCGTGTTTGCTTTTTATCAGCAGTGAATGTGTTATATCTTTCATCGTGATCATAAATTCCTATCAAAATTTATTGCATAAAACTTTTTTTTCTAAGGAAAATGTTGGTGGAAAATATGTTCATTGAACATGACATTCCACTAATTATTTTCTTTTTGAAATCCTACAAACAAACAAAAAAATTATACTCTTTGTTTCCTCAAAATACATTACCGATGGCATTACTGTGGCGGATACACTTAGCTTAAAGCTGAGGTGCAATGAGAAAAACCCGCCCAGCACGTGTTTTAAAAAGACTCTACAGGACCCAGCTTGGGCCCTGCCCCTAAGTGGGTTAAATCAGTTCGTAACTCAGTTGACGGAGTTGGCAACTGCGTATCCCGAGCTTGCAAAACTCTTGAGAAACGACGGATCACTTCCTGTTGCACGGAAATCATCGCGATTAGCAGATCGGACAACAGCAGACGATTCTGTGACACTTTGAAACTGACCGACAGCCACGGATTTTTACGCGCTGGGGACTATGATGGCAGAATGTACGGCTGTACAAGCTGTAAGTATGACTCCTGACACTTTGTGAACGAATTTCTTCAACACATACATCCAGTCCAATATAGGCTAATATAAATAAATAAAGAAGCATTGTGATGTACAGCCAACACAGTAAATTGGATGAGAGAGAGAGAGAGAGAGAATCAACTGTTTACATGAATGCCAAAAGATACAAGGGAGATCAATCTTAGGTCGCCATGGGTCAAGCTGATTTTTAGTAGCTGCCTTTCGTATGGAAAAAAATATTTGCTGTAGGCCACTCCAGATGAAAAGATATAATAACAAACACAAAACGACAAATAACCCCTCCTTCCTCACCCTTCCGATATCAAATAAAGCTTCAGGCTGTACTGTGTAACTTACGGATAGCTCGGCCTGGTCCATATCCAGTTTGCGTCCAGGCAAGACACAAATGGCCTGCTCTGTCCGTCGGGTGGTCGAGTGTCGTCTGCTACTGTTGATATCAGTAGAAATATCGCTGATTTAGATCGGTGATCGCGGTTCCCACTCGCTGCATACAGGAAGTGGCCTGTCTTTTTCACGGGAGTTTTGCCAGCACGACAGACGCAGTTGAAAACTCAGTCAACTGAGTTGCAAACCGGTTTGCCGAAGGTAGCCGAACGTTCACGAAGACAGGTCCCTCACTGGGTCCTGCAAAGTTTTTTTAAAACACATGCGGGGCGGAGTTTTTTGACTGTTTCTCAGCTTTAACGATTTCAGCCTAAAAATCGTTGTGTATTCATACACAACCAGGGAGGCAACTCCTGGAGCCGTTACCAGGGCCCGAGTAGCCTCCCTTCCCTCCTCATCCGGGCACATGTGCCGGTGTCACGCCAGTTGAACGCTAAAGCACTCCGGCGGCAAGCGGGGCAGGCGGGAGGGCCAGTTGAGTAATGCCATCTGTAAGTATTTGTTTCCTCAAAACACATTACCGATGACATGACTGTCTGGAAATAGTCTACTTGCTTACCAATTTTAGCCTAAGACCCAAAGGGTCCCCCCAGGAGGCTCTCGGGGATCCCTAACAGGGACGAGAGTAGCCTCCCCTGCCCATCCGGTCACGTGCCCGGTGGTGTCTCCTTTAGCCAGTTGTCTACTTCGCTGTTAGCGTTCGCACGCGTTTCCACAGCCTCTGACCCTTCGTAGACTTGTACGCTTCAGACCGGCCTTTCCGCTCTGCCTTCGCCTAGCTTCTCGTCTTCCGCTTCTGGCGTGGCCTTCCTTCTCTACCAGCCCTCGTCTGCGCCTCGTGCTGCTACCGGGCCTGTGGCCTTGCTGCGTCTTCTCGTCGCTCACGGTGGTTTGCGCTTCGGCGCCGCCATGGAAAGGTAACGTCTCGGCCGTTTCCTTCGTCTCGCCTGGCTGGGCCGGATGTCAGTCTCGTCGCGACCTGTTTTGTTTCTTCCCGCGTTTCGGCTTGAGCTTCACTCGTTTTCTCGTTCGGAACTTATTTTGGCGGGTTAGTTTCCCGCCACCGGTCGCCTCTCACCTTTCGGTTTGTGTTGCAGTTATCAAGTGCGCACCTGTCCCCTGTGCGGCGACTTTCAGTGGCCCAGTGACCGGCATAAATTCTGTCTTCCGTGTTCCGGCTGCTCCTCGGACCTCCCCTGCACTGTCTGCTCTTCGTGGCCGGAGGTTCGTTGGTCGGAGCTTTGGAGGTTCTACCGGCGCGACCGACCTGTCACAGCTCGCCGGGACCCAGTCCAGCTCCCCCCCTCGGACGTGGAGATATGCACACCTCGTCTTCTCGGTAAGACTATTGCTGCTACGGTGTCCGCACCGCCCTTGCCCGCTGACTCCTCCGGCGAGTCGCCTAGCCGGCTTAGTGCCCCCCTCCATGAGCCCCGGGCACTGCGACCTCTGTCGCCTGTTAGCAGACGCGTCGGCATTGCTACCTCTCCGTCTAATGGTGCCCCGCTCCTTGAGAAGGAGCCCCGAGCACTGCGACCGCTGTCGCCTGTTAGCAGACGCGTCGGCATTGCGGCCTCTCCGTCTAATGGTGCCCCGCTCCTTGAGAAGGAGCCCCGAGCACTGCGACCGCTGTCGCCTGTGAGTACACACGTTGGCCCTTCGGCCTCTTCGTCTAATGGTGCCCCGCTCCTTGAGAAGGAGCCCCGAGCACTGCGACCACTGTCGCCTGTGAGTACACGCGTCGGCCTTTTGGCCTCTCCATCCAGTCGTGCCCCGCTCCTTGCGAAGGAGCCCCGTGCACTGCGACCGCTGTCGTCTGTGAGTACACGCGTTGGCCTTTCGGCCCCTTCGTCTATTCGTGCCCCGCTCCTTGAGAAGGAGCCCCGAGCACTGCGACCACTGTCGCCTGTTCGCAGACGCGTCGGCCTTTCGGCCTCTCCGTCTAGTCGTGCCCCGCTCCGGCAGGAGCCCCAAGCACTGCGACCCCTGTCGCCTGGTTCTAGACGTGTCGGCCTTATGGCCCCTCCTTCTAAGCCCGCAGACTTCTACGACCAGCGGGTACCGCGACATTCGTCTCCTCGTCCGCCTGCGCGTGACCGGACAGACCGTTCCCGTTCTTCCAGGCGCCGCTCTAGGGACCGTCGGCTTAGCCACCGTCGCGGCGATAGGATTCGTAGCCCCCGGCATTCTTCGTCGTCACGCTCAGCTTCTTCCTATGCTTCCCGTCGGCGCAGTCGTTCGCCGCAACCCTGGTCCTCTCGGCGCCGCTCTCCGCGCTCCCCTCGTAGGAGTCATAGTCAGGACTCCGCCTCGTTCTCGGCGTAGTCGATCCCGGGACCGGCGCTCGCGTCGTTCTAAGCATCCTTCGCCTTCCACTTCCCCACGGCGTCGGCAGCCTAGCCCCTCGGCTCTTCCTCCGCCACCTGTGCGCGCCGGTCTGCCACCTGTGCTTCGGGCTTCTCCCCAGCCACCTCCTGCCATCGATGGAGAGACCTTAAGCCTGCTGCCGGAGGACTCTGTTTCGGCCTTCCTTGGGTCCGGCAGTCGTTCCCCCTCGCTCGTGGAGGACCCGGCGTCTCCAGCTACCCTGTCCACCCCGTGTGCCGAGACTCTCCGAGCCTTGGACGACGCCGCCCGGCTCATAGCGGCCTGCCTGCCCGCGGATTCGTGCCCTTCTTCCCCGCCACTGAAGAGGAAAGCGGCCGCCTTTGTGGACGCTGCGCGTGAGGTGAAGAGATTCAAGTCGCTTCCACAGCCGCCTTCCTTCCACGACCTTTCAGACGCCCTTTCTGCGCATCTCCAGCGAGACGCCGCGCCGGTCTCTGACTTCTTCACCGACCGTCGCTGGCCTTCCGGAGTTGACATAGCCTTTCGGCAGGCCTGGTACGCCGGCCACTCGCAGTCCTTCTCATGCCCTCTGCCTCCCGTGGATCCGCCTGCCCTAGTGCTCGCCGGCAGCGCTTCCCAGCTCAAGCGTGTCCTGCCTCGAGGTTTGGAGCGTACTGCCTCCCTCGTCCGCAACGCTCTCGCTTGTTCCGGTTTCTTGGAGCTGCTAACGCAAGCCTTCATCAACCGTATCGAGGCGGCCTGGCTTCCTTCCGCTTCTCCACTGCTGTCGGACCTTCACTCCCTGGCAGTTGCGGCCAATCGAGCGGCCTACCACTCTTCCGTCAACGCCATGACAGCGGCCGCCAACTGCGATCTGATGCGGCGTGATGCGGTGCTCCTGTCCTGCCCGGGTCTTCCCCCTGATGTGAGATCGCAGCTCCGCCGGGCTCCAGTCGGCGCTCCCCTCCTCTTCGGCCCTTCCTGGCAGGCCCTGAAGGAAGCCAACAAGGACCGTTGGCCCAGCGCTCCCTCGTCTCGCTTTCCGCCAGCCCGCAAGGCCTTGGGTCGCGCCCTGCGGTTCGTCAGACCCTCCTCTACGGCCCCAGCCTCCGCCTCGGCCTCCCGTTCTCGCCCCTCCCTTCGTGCGCCCGGTCCTGGCCGCGCCCGCCCCGCTCGTCCTGCCCGCCCAGCTGTCCCGGCCTGGCCCAAGCCCGCCCGCCGCTCTGGGTGTGGGAGGGCCCCCTGACTACTGCCCCCCGCCGTCCGCTTCAGGGTCCCCTGTCGGCGGGAGACCCGGGTCTGCCCTGGGGGACTTGGGTGGGGTTAGGTATTTTTTAGTTCCCAGGGTCACCCTGGTCAGCCCCACAGGGTGGGTTTTTCCTCTCTATTCTGGGGCATGTGTTTCTGTCTACCCGAGGTCCATTCACCTGTATTTGCCTTTTTTAAACTCTCCCTACTGTCTGCACTGCCTGTAGCTCTTGATATTGGATGTGTGTTGCTAAATGGTCTTAGCTTTATTTAGGCCCCATGTGTTAGGTTTATTTAATGTGTTTGACCGGCTGGCGACATACATTCAATGTTCTGTTTAGTTGGGTTTTTTTTTTTTTTTTTTTTTTTTTTTTTCACAAGCAGTGCAGGCACGTCCTGAGAAAGCCTTGTTGCTGTCGGGACGTTAAGCAATGTACAATCAATCAATCTGTCGGCGGGAGGCTCGCCCTGCACGGAGACGTCTGGCGCTCCCTGTTTCCGGACAACCCGTGGATCCTCTCCATTGTCTCAGACGGTCTTCTCATCTCCTTCCGTTCCCCGCCCCCGCTTCGGCGCTCTCCCCTGCAGATCCGCCCAAAGCCGTTGCCCTTCGTGGAGAAGTCGCTGCTCTTCTCCAGAAAGCCGCGACGGAGGTCGTCGCCTGCCACGACTCCCCCGCCTTCTACAGCCGACTATTCGTAGTCCCCAAGCCTGGAGGCAAGTGGAGGCCGATCATCGATCTCTCCACCCTGAATCGGTTCATCGCCGCCCCATCCTTCCGGATGGAGACAGCCAGGTCCCTTCGGGCTGCCGTCCAACCCATGGACTTTGCCATCAGCCTGGACCTGTCCGATGCCTACCTGCACGTCCCAATCCATCCTGCCTCCCGCCGGTACCTCCGCTTTGCCATCGACGGGATGGCTTTCCAGTTTCGGGCCCTCCCCTTCGGTCTCAACCTCAGTCCGTGGGTGTTTACGCGGATCATGAACGCCGTGGTAGCCCGAGCCCGTCGTTCTTCTTCCAGCCCGATCTCCAATTACTTGGACGACCTTCTTCTGCGGAACCAGTCGGTGGCCTCTCTTCTCCTGGACAGGGATGCGCTTCTACTCCTGTTGTCTCGCCTCGGCTTCCTGGTCAACGCTGGCAAGTCCGACCTCACTCCCTCTCGCCACTTCGTGCACCTGGGGATGGAGTTTGTGACCGACCGCAACCTAGTGCGTCTTCCCGAGCCTCGGATCCAGAAACTCGCCGATCTCGCCCGTCTGGTAGCTCAGGAAGCGGCTGTCCCCGCCAGGGTGTGGCTCCAGCTCCTCGGCCTGATGAGTGCTGCGGCAGATCTCCTTCCCCTCGGTCGTCTGTACTCTCGTCCTCTTCAATTGCATCTTCTCCTCCACTGGAGACCGTCCTCCGGCGACCTCTCCACCCTGGTGCCGATACCCCCTATGCTGCGGCCCCATCTGCTTTGCTGGACGGACGTTTCTTGGCTCGGCTCCGGGATTCCCCTGACCTCACCACTGCCCCGTCTCTCTCTCTGCGTCGATGCCAGTCTCGCCGGGTGGGGCGCTCACCTTCTCCCGAGTTTTCGCTATGCGGCCGGCCGCTGGAACGAGGACCTGGCTTCGCGGCACATCAACTGGCTGGAGCTGAATGCGGTTTGGCAGGCCCTCCGCGCTTGGGAACCCGATCTTCGGACGCAGGACCTCCTTGTCCTCTCCGACAACTCCACGGTCGTCGCTTACATACAGAAGCAGGGAGGGACCCGCTCGCCCGACCTCTGCATCCTTCTCTACCGACTCCTTCGCTGGTGCGAGGACCGCGGCATCTCCCTACGAGCCCGTCACATTCCAGGTCACCTGAACGTTTTGGCAGACTCCCTCTCTCGGCGGGGCCAGCTTCTTCACACAGAATGGACCCTGCGCCGGGACATCTTTCGCCTGATCTGCGAGCGTTGGGAGACTCCCCTTGTCGACCTCTTCGCCACCAGGTGGAACCACCAGCTTCCCCTCTTCATCTCCCCGATTCCCGACCCGCTGGCCTGGGCGGTCGATGCGCTCTCGATCTCTTGGGACGGACTAGTTGCTTACGCCTACCCTCCGACGGTCCTGGTCCCCAAAGTTCTGCTCAAGCTCCGGGGGTGCAACACAGTCCTTCTCCTGGTGGCCCCGTTCTCCTGGGACAGATCTTGGACCACCGACCTGCTCAGTCTCGCCACGGATCCGCCCCTTCCACTTCCCACCCCTCGCACGATGCTCAAGCAGCCCCGCCAGCCGCTCTTCCACCCCTGCCCACGAGCGACTTTTCCTACACGCCTGGCGATTGTGCGGCACGCCCTCTCCGCTAGAGGCTTCTCGAGTGCGGCAGTGGACGCTATCGCTTCAGCCCGCAGACCTTCCACCAGATGTGTCTACGAGGGAAAGTGGCGAGTGCTTCGTGCCTGGTGCTCTGACCGTCGTCTCTCCCCCGTCGCTCTGACGACCCCTCAGCTCGCGGACTTCTTCCTTTGGCTCTTCCATGACCAAGGTTTGGCTCCCATCACGATCCGTGGCTATCTCTCCATGATTGCCGACACCTACCGTCACCTCGGCCGTCCCGACCCTGGTGCCTGCAAGGACCTGGCCGACCTTATGGCGCATTTCGGCTTACAGCGTCCAATTTCCCGCTCCCTCGTTCCACGCTGGGACCTACCCTGGGTCCTCACCTGGCTGAATTCGGACCGTTTTGAACCGCTCCATCTGGCCAGCTTTGCGGACGTGACTCGGAAGACCTGCTTCCTGGTGGCCCTCGCCACGGCAGCCCGCGTCAGCGAGCTCCACGCGCTCTCGTCTCGCCCTTCCTGCCTGCAGTTCCGGGTGGATGGCTCCGTTCAGCTTCTCCCGGATCCGTCCTTTCTCGCTAAGACTAGATCTCCCTTGACGGCGCCTCAGGTCATCGCTATTCGCCCGCTTAAGGGGCCCGACCTTCCTCGGGAGACTCGGCAGCAAGATCCGGTGCGTGCACTCCGTATCTACCTGCGTTGCTCCAAGTCCGTACGGAGGGGACGGACTCATCTCTTTTTGCCTCTGACCGCCGGCAGAACTGACATCTCTGCCCAAACGATCTCCTCCTGGCTCCGCTGGGTAATACGGTCCGCCTATTGCGACCTCTCCCCACAGGGAGCCGAGGCACTGAGGATCCGCGCCCATGAAGTTCGCGCTATGGCCGCAAGTCTCGCTTTGGACCGCAACTGCGCGGTTAAGGACATTGTGGCTGCAGTGGGATGGCGGGCCGAAACCACCTTTGCCCGCTTTTACCTCCGCGACCTGACGGTCCAGCGCGACAACCTCTCTCTGGTGGGCTACATCTCTGCGGCACAGCACTCCCTCCAGGCGCCCCTGGCGCCTTAGGTATGCACTTCGCTAAAATTGTCGGGAGTGTGTGATCAGGAGTGACGGGCCGTCCTCGACCCTAATGAGGTTTCAGAAAGGGATTCTGCGGCACCCTCCTCCTTTTTGGCATTCTTCCAGACAGTCATGTCATCGGTAATGTGTTTTGAGGAAACAAATTAATTTTTCTCTAAAATGTATTTTTTCGAAAAATACTTACCGATGACATGACTCGGAGGTCCCTCCCTCCTCCCCGCTTGCCGCTGGTAACTCCGTAGACAACTGGCTAAAGGAGACACCACCGGGCACGTGACCGGATGGGCAGGGGAGGCTACTCTCGTCCCCGTTAGGGATCCCCGAGAGCCTCCTGGGGGGACCCTTTGGGTCTTAGGCTAAAATTGGTAAGCAAGTAGACTATTTCCAGACAGTCATGTCATCGGTAAGTATTTTTCGAAAAAATACATTTTAGAGAAAAATTAATTTTTCGAAAAAATACATTTTAGAGAAAATACATTTGTTTCCTCAAAATATATTACTGATGGCATTACTGTATGGAAGAATAGCGAAAAGGAGGAGGCGGACATCGCTGCGGTGCAACACTCCCCTCCGGCGCCATAAGGTACGCTTAGCCGAAATCGTCAGGAGGTTGCTCCGGTTCGCAACCGTCGAGCATGAGCGATGACGGGACCTAGCGGGCGGCACCCTCCTCCATTTCTCTATTCTTCCATACAGTAATGCCATCGGTAATGTATTCTGAGGAAACAAATGTATTTTTCTCTAAAATGTATTTTTTCAAAAAATACTTACAGATTTCATTACTCGAATGGCCCTCCTGCCTACCTCGCTTGCCGCCGGAGCGCTTTAGCGTTTTAACTTGCATGACACCGGCACATGTGCCCGGATGAGGAGGGAAGGGAGGCTACTCGGGCCCTTGTAACGGCTCTGGGAGTTGCCTCCCTGTTTGTGTATGTATACGCAACGATCTTTAGTCTGAAATCATTAAGCTAAGTGTATCTTCCATACAGTAATGCCCTCGGTAAGTATTTTTCGAAAAAATACATTTTTGGGTGAATGGTGAGTTATGAGAAGGGGAATCTTTGTTTCTTTCCAGCTGTATATCTACTTTTAAACTGTGGTTGAAGTTAACCCAATCAACCCCAGGGCTGCAATTTTAGAGGTGTCGCTTGCCAACTGTGTACCAGATGCAGGAGATGGATCGATCATGATAATTTAAGGGTTGTGCCAGATAATACAATACAACAATACAATAATACTTTATTAATCCCTCATGGGGAAATTCACATTTTTGCCACCACAGGTGCTGCTTACATTCACTCACTCGCTCATTCCACAAATTACAATAACAGAGCTACTTAATGGACAATGACTCGGGACGGGTGAAGCCCGTCGCCAAGGCATCTAATGGCCAGCGCCAGTGGCCTCATCCTGACCCGAACCTCCCTGACAAAAACAGAATGCTAAGACAGCCCTATGTCTCCTTAAACACACTATTATAATGTTCTTTATTAAGTTCCTACTTGGCTAAAACTAGTACATAAAACAAGTTAACAACAGAAACAAAATACCCGCGTTGATACGGAGATGATCTCCGATCTAGGCCGAACATAAAACTGAACAATGGTCAAACAGCACCTGGGGGCCCGTCGCCGCCATAGTACAGCGCCGGTTTTTAGACAGTCGCTCCGGCATAAACAGTCGCCACCTTAATTATACTGAACTTAACTAGTATATAACTTCATATTCATTTAAAAAACAAACGTAGTAGAACTACATCATTAACGTGAAGGCAGTCCGATGGTTTCTAAAAAAGTACACACGTGGCTATTCAGTAAGAAACACAGACACTGCGTCTGGGAGGTGTCTGTCATTACATCATTCGGCTGGAATGTGGGGCCTGAAGCTTGCTGGTACTGGCTTCGTTGAGTGCACTAAGCTAGCGCAGGCCGTGATGTTGAGCGTGGCGTGCCGGAAGAGCCACTCCTGAGATGAAATGATGAAAGGGGAGATAAGCTTATTGCTCAAATTTGGGAGGTGTTGACCAATAACTATATACCAGTTGTTGGAGATGGATTGATCATGATAATTCAAGGGTAGTGCCAGATGAGCTTGGCAAGCTCATCTGCCACTACCCTTGAATTATCATGATCAAACGATCTCCAGCTGTAGTGCATCGGGGCTAACTGAGTTATGTGTGTTGTCCATGGACGCTGCTTAGTGACCGGTCAAACTTGAAATGAATGTGTGTTTGTTTTTTTTTTAAATATATATTGCAGAACAAGATGTGTTCGCTGGAGGGTGGAGTGGAATTTTCCACAAGAGAGCCTGAAGTTTACAGACAAAGAGTAAGAAATCTCACGTTTTTCTTGTGGTGAAGCATTGCTTATATATAACGTTTTTTTTTTGCATGAAGTCAAACAGTTGTACATGTGCAGCACTGATAATATTCTGTGATGGCAAAACACAGTAATTTACTAAGTCCATTTTTGGCTCACGTGCGCCATCTGGTAAGCTTTAACGTTGGCATTTTCTTGGAGACTATTTAAGCCACGGTCTTCAAACTTGGTCCAAGGATACTTTGTGGCAAGAACTTTCTAAACCAATTTCATTAACCTCTCTCAAAGGTTATACCCAAACTTCAAACATTATACCACACATCAAACTTTGTACAAAGATACCTGATAGTAAATTCTTTCTACGCATACTAATTTGGGTGCCTCTTCCCAAAGGTTAAGGGTCACAAGAGATCAGGAAATAAGTAATAAAAAGCCAATATTTGAGAAAAGATGTTTTTTTCTCAAATTTTAACACTATTCATAACTTCAGACCCAGACTTGTTACAAATATACCTGATGGTAAGACTTTTCTATGCATGCTAATTTGCCAAAAGGTCAAGGGTCATATGGAAAGATGGGCAAACAATGTGAATTTTTTTTTAATTTTATAGATTTTATCAGTTCTTTGCAAAACTGTTCAAAGAATTTGGCAGAAAGGTAGCTGATAAAACCTTTCTATGCATGCTATTTTGGTTCACTACTCGCAAAGGTCAAGGGCCATGAGAGATTGACAAAAGTGTGAAAAATGCACAAATTATCAGAAAGCATCACAAGTACAAAAGCCAACCCTTTATTTAATTAGAACTGGATTATTCATGCACGTGAGCCTTAAGGGCTTTGCCATTCTTGTTGTGAAAAGATGTTTATTGTATTACATACACACACCAATTTCACGGCTGATAACTTTGTCTGACTTATTTCGTGAAGGCTACCAGACTCGATACAGCTGAGCGACACCGTGAACAAGCACATCCTGTCCTACACGAAGAGCCACCCTCAGTCTGCCATTACCCCCGCTGACGGCTCTGGTCCACGGTCTTCGCTTGCGAGCTACACTGAGGAAGGAGGCTGCAAGTACAGCGTTTTCATGCGGGTGGAAGGACTGCAGGCCAACAAAGAAAGGTTTGCTCACCATCGAGTCGGTCGCACAGTGAGCAGAAAGTCCTGGGGCTGGCGTTGACCGCACAGCTAGCTGCGACTGAAGTCGCCCTGACCACCTTTTGCTTACCGCATGCGTGACAGTCGTCAGTCCAGGAGGCTGATTCAGCTTTTTCAAATTCCCGGAAAGATGATTGTCAGTTTTTTGTTGCACACAAAACAGCTCTGCGGCCATACTTTCCATCTGCAAGAGGCATGGATTCCCATGAACCCCTGCGGATGCAGGGGCTCATGAGGATCTATGCCTCTTGCAAGATGGAACAGGCTCTTGCTGGCCCTGGATTACTGGGCATAGTTAGTTTTCGGTCATTTCAATTTTTCGCACAATCGCCCATGCTACAGGTTGGTTGATTACCGATGTTCTCTTATTGTGTCCTCACTGAGGTTACCCTGGTTGACTTGATGGGGGTAATTAACTACTTTACTGCCCAGGGTCACCCTCGTGTGGCCCATAGGTTCAGCGTGCCCTGTCGAACTGACTTAAATAATTATATCTATGTTATGTTTTCTCCTAATCAGACTTTGTCGTCTGCTACCAGTGAGCGTGGTAGGTGGACGGTGTGTGTTACACCAGCTTAACCCCTTTAGCCCCGGGACCCTGCAGCAGGAGATCGTTTGATCATGATAATTCAAGGGTAGTGGCAGATGAGCTTGCCAAGCTCATCTGGCACCACCCTTGAATTATCATGATCAATCCATCTCTGACAACTGATATAGTCATTGGTCAACACCTCCCAAATTTGAGCAATAAAACCTTGGGGCTGATGGGGTTAGGTAATGGTTTTCACCTTAGCGAATATCAGTCATCCGACCACTGTAAAGCTACCACAATTGGTATATGCATTTTTCTTTAAAAGGTATTTTTTCGTAAAATACTTACCGATGACATGACAAATGGGAGTGTCTACTACGTGCTCAAATTCTAGCCTACGAACCCGTTGTGTGCACACACAACCCGGGAGGCACTTGGGGAACCCTCCAGAGGGGCCAAGAGTTGTCTCCCGGACCTGCCTATCCGGTTCCGAGTCACCTGACTCGCCAGTCAGATACTAGGCTCACCAGCGGCAAGCGGGGCAGGTGGGAGGGTCCTCCGTGTCATGTCATCGGTAAGTATTTTTCGAAAAAATACCTTTTAAAGAAAAATGCATTTATTTCATCAAAAACATTACCGATGACATGACAAATGGGAGAATCACGAATAGGAGGAGGGTGCCGCCCCGGTACTACCGGAGACCAAGACCGTCCTCCCATTGCTAATTCCCAGGTAACGAGCTAGGTGCGTACCTACGGCGCCTGCAGCGCCGGGAGGGAGTGCTGTGCCACCGTGAGGTCCCCCAACAAGGCGAGGTTGTCTCGCTGTCCCGCCAGATCCCGAAGGTAGAAACGAGCGAAGGTAGATTCTGCTCGCCAGCCCACCGCGGCCACGATGTCCTTGACAGCGCAGTTCCGATCGAATGCGACGCTCGTGGCCATGGCGCGTACTTCGTGTGCGCGGATCTTCAGTCTCTGCGCTACGCTTGGGGAGAGATCCATGTATGCCGATCGTATTACCCAGCGCAGCCAGGAGGAGATCGTCTGGGCTGTGATATCAGTCGTGCCCTGGCGTATGGGCAGGAAGAGGCGGGAGCGCCCTCTACGGGTAACTTTGGTACGGCGCAGGTAGATGCGTAGGGCACGCACGGGATCCTGTCGCCGAGTCTCCGGAGAGCAGGCAGGCCCTCCCAGGGGCCGCAAGGTGATGATCTGTGGAGCAGTTAGGGGCGACCTTGTTTTGGCAATAAAGCTGGGGTCCGTTAAGAGCTGCACGGAGCAATCTGCCCTGAACTGGAGGCAGTCTGGGCGGGTAGAAAGAGCGTGTAGCTCGCTAACTCTGGACGCGGTGGCCAAGGCTAGCAGGAAGCAGGTCTTGCGTGTCACATTTGCCAGAGGGGCTAGAGCGAGTGGCTCGAACTGGGAAGAATTCAGCCACGTCAGGACCCAAGGTAGGTCCCAGCGAGGAACGAGAGAACGCTGAGTCGGACGTTGGAGGCTGAAGCTGGACATGAGGTCGGAGAGGTCCTTACAGGCGCCGGGGTCTGGAAGGCCGAGATGACGGTACGTGTCTGCGACCATGGATAAGTATCCCCTGATGGTGATGGGCGCCAAACCTTGGACCTCGAAGAGCCATAGGAGAAAGTCCGCTAGCTGTGGGTTAGTCAGTCCGGTGGGTAGGAGGCGACAGGCGTCGCACCAGGCACACAAGACGCGCCACTTCCCTTCGTAAACACGCCGGGTGGAAGGCTTGCGGGCTGCAGCGATTGCCTCCACTGCTGCACCAGAGAAGCCTCGAGCGGTGAGGGCGCGCTGCACAACCTCCAGGCGTGAAGAGACAGGCGTTCGGGACAAGGGTGGAAGAGAGCCTGCCTGGGCTGCTTGAGCATGGAACGGGGCGTGGGAAGGCGCAGGGGAGGAGAGGTGGCGAGGTTGAGTAGGTCGGTGGTCCAGGACCGGGCCCAAGCCAGCGGGGCGACCAGAAGCAGGACTGCGTTGCTCCCTCGAAGTTTGTGGAGGACCTTGGGAATGAGGACTGTTGGGGGGTACGCGTAAGCGATGAGGCCGTCCCAAGGAATCGAGAGGGCATCGACTGCCCAGGCCAGCGGGTCTGGAATCGGGGAGACGAAGAGGGGAAGCTGGCGGTTCCACCTCGTAGCAAAGAGGTCGATTAAGGGAGTCTCCCAACGGGCGCAGATCATCTGGAAGATATCCGGGCGCAACGTCCATTCTGTGTGGAGCAACTGGCCGCGGCGAGAGAGCGAGTCCGCCAAGACATTCAAGTGGCCAGGAATGTGTCGTGCGAGGAGTGTAATGTCGCGTTCCTCGGCCCAGCGCATCAAACGGAAGAGGAGCATACAGAGGTCGGGAGACCGGGTGCCCCCCTGTCTCTGGATGTAGGCCACCACCGTCGAGTTGTCGGAGAGGACGAGAAGCCGCTGGTTCCTGAGCTGGTTCTCCCAAACGAAGAGGGCTTGCCAGACTGCCTGCAGCTCTAACCAATTGCTGTGCTTGTCCGCAAACTCCGGGGGCCAGAGGCCGGAAGCCGAGGAGAATTGAGGAAGCAGGTGGGCTCCCCACCCCGAGAGGCTCGCGTCGACACACAGGGAGAGGTGCGGGGGAGGGGAGGACAAAGGGACTCCCGAAGCCAACCAAGCCGTGTCGGTCCAGCGTAGAAGGTGAGGGCGAACCAGGGGGGAAACCGGGACCAGGTGGGTAAGGTCGCCAGAAGAGGGTCTCCAGAGAAGCAGGAGGTGCAGCTGAAGGGGGCGGGCGTAGAGGCGACCCAGGGGGAGAAGGTCCGCCGCTGCGTTGATCAGTCCGAGGAGTTGAAGCCAAACTCGGGCGGGAGCTGCTTCCTGCTGAGCTAGCTGGTTGGCGAAGGTGGCCAACTTCCGAATCCGGGGATCCGGGAGGCGAACAACGTTGAGATCGGTGGCAAAATCCATTCCGAGATGAATGAAGCGGCGCGAGGGCGTGAGATCTGACTTCCCGACGTTGAGGAGGAACCCCAGTCGCGACAGCAGACGCATCAGTGTATCCCTGTCCTCTTCCAAGACGGACTCGACGTGGTTCCTCAGGAAGAGATCGTCGAGGTAGTTGGACATAGGGCTGAGAGACGACTGCCGTGCCTTGGCCATAACTGCATCCATCAAGCGGGTGAAGACCCAGGGGCTGAGGTTGAGGCCGAAGGGTAGGGCTCGAAACTGGTAAACGGTTCCATCGAACGCGAAGCGCAGATACCTCTGGGCGGCCGGATGTATGGGTACGTGTAGGTAAGCGTCGGAGAGATCCAGGCTGACGGCGTAATCCATGGGTCGCACCGCGGTACGCAGGGCTCGGGCCGTCTCCATGTGGAAGGAAGGAGCCACGATGAAGCGATTTAGGGCTGAGAGGTCGATCACTGGGCGCCACTTGCCGCCAGGCTTGGGGACGACGAAAAGTCTGCTGTAGAATCCCAGCGAGTCTGCGCGGCGCACAACCTCTGTGGCATCCTTCCTCAAGAGAGAGTCGACTTCCCCCCGTAGGGCGCACTCCTTGAGCGGGTCTGCGGGGATCTCGGTCCACAGCGGAGTCGTACGCAGAGGAGGAGGGGAACGAAAGGAGATCCGTAGGCCGCCGGAAACAGTGTCTAAAATCCACGGGTCTTCTGGAATCAGTAATCGCCACTCGTCGCTGAAGAGGGCGAGCCTGCCGCCGACTGGAGGACCCGAGACGGCCGGCGGAGGAGGGGAGGAGTCACTGAGCCCGCCCGCGCCCAGGGCGACGGGCGGGACGGGGCCAAGCGGGGGCGGGGGCGTTAGCTTGGCCGGGGCGACCGAAGGCGGGGCGACGGCGACGCAGGGACTGCGGCTGGGTAGTTGACGTCGGGGCGACGGGTCTGGAGCTCCGCAGGGGGCGACCCACGGCCTTGCGGGCTGCCTGAAAGCGCCGAGGAACAGACTTGGGAGGCCACCTGTCCGCATTGGAATCCTTGACGGCTTGCCAGGTGTCACCAAAGAGAAGGGGTCCCCCGAGGGGGGCCCGACGCAGCTGGGTCTTCAGGTCGGCAGGCATTCCCCGGCAGGCCTGCAGGACAGCGTCGCGGCGGAGTAAATCACAATTGGCGGCTGCAGCCATAGCGTTGACCGAAGAGTGATACGCGGCGCGGCTGGCCGCTTCAGCGAGGACGAGGAGGTCGCCAAGAAGAGGGGTCAGGGACGGGTGCCACGAATCTTCCACGCGCCGGAGGAAGGCTTGCGTTAGGAGCTCCATGAAGCCGGCGCAGGCCAAGGAATTCCTGACAAGCGAAGCCGTCTTGTCCAAACCCGCGGGGAGCGCGCGTCTGAGTGCAGAGGCCCCACCCGCCTGAACCACGGCGGCTGGATCCACCGGAGGGAGAGGGCAGAGGAAGGCCTGGGAATGGCCGGCGTACCACTGCTGGCGGAAGTACATATCGAGGTCCGGAGGCCATCTGTGGTCCGAGAAGAAATTACTGTCTCTTGAGTCAGACAACAGGTGGGCCGAGAACACATCCCGAAGCTCACGAAAGGAGGGGGGCTGAGGGAGAGTCTTGAACTTCTTTACCTGTCTACCCGCGTCGACGAAGGCAGAAGGCTTCCTCTTCAGGGGGGGGGATGGAGGGCAGTCCGCTGCCGGAAGCGTGGCGGAGATGAGGCGAGCGACCTCGTCGAGGGCCAGAAGAACCTCTGTGCGGGAGGAGGCCGGTAACCCGTGGGCTGTCGACGCATCCGAAGGAGAGAGCGGCGAAGGAGAGCGGCTGAGACCTCCGAGGAGAACTGAGATGGAATCATCAGGGAGAAGACTCAACGAATCGTCGTCCACGCCGCCGAGAGCCGTCGCAGAGGGACGGCGACCGTGACTCCGAGAGCGAGCAGCTCGACGAGGACGAGGGGAGCCATAAGGCGCCGAAGCACGCGGGGGAGAGCGACGTCCGCGACGGCGACGCGACGCACTAGAGGAGCGGGAACGGCGGCGGCGACCAGACGAGCGACTACGAGCTGGAGACCGTGATCCTCGGGAACGAGGAGGAAGGAAGGAGGCTGGGCGAGGGGAAGGGGAACGGGCGGGACGAGGCAGACGGCGGGGAACGTGGGACGAACGCCGCGAAGAGGTAGAGCGCGAAGGTCCATGGTCCAGATGACGAGAAGAATCCCGAACTTCACGACGCTCACACGAAGGAGCGCGAGAGTGGTGGTCCGACTTCGATCGCAAGGAGGAACTGGACACAGGTAGTGGTGTGGTGAGTGTGCGCGAATGTCTCCGCGAGCTGGACTCTGTGGCGAGGCGGGCTCGCAGCGGCCGAGGGGGATCCAAGGCCTTCCTAGGAGACGAGTGGGGACCGGTTGACCATGGACGGCGCGAGGCACGTCTCTCCGAACTGACCTCTGTCTCGAGATGGGTTCTCTGCCTGTCGTAAGGCTTGGTCCAAGCGCGTTCCCTCCTGGGAAGCCGCGCCTCGAACTCCCGACTCCGCACACTACCTTGCTGTGTCCGCTGTGGAGATCTTTCCAGACTGGGGCCATCGGGGGCAAGAGCGGTCGGTGTGTCTGAGATGACAGCCGGCACTTCCGCAGGTCTTGCAACAGGCACAGGTGTCGGGCGTTCACGTCGGTAGAAGCTCCAAAGTTGGGCCCAGCGGAGCTCCGGCCAGACGGCGCAAACGTCACAAGAACGCTCAGATGTACAGCCGACACACGGCAGGCAGACCTTGTGCGAATCCGAGGGCCACTGGAAACCTCCACACTGCGTGCAGGTCATCAGGAGGGCACTGCAACACACCAAACAAACAACGTGCCGGTACGTGGTCGAGACCAACAGGGCTCGTCCTACCAAGGGGAACCGTACCGAACGATATGGACAAACGGGCTGTGCCCCCAGGCTATACCGTTATAGCGCCCGAAGCTAAGCTTACGTCTTTAGAACAAAGCCTACCCCAGCCAGGCTGGAGAGGAATGTGCGCCAAACAACAATAGGTATAGTTTAGTTTAGTTATTTGGGTTTAACGCCGCGCAGGCGACTAAGGCCATCACACGGCGGGCCAAACGACAATAGGGACGAAAGGCCGTGCCCCCAGGCAATAATGCTGTAGCGCTCTAAGCTAAGAGTGCGCTCTCGAAACAAGCATACCCCAGCCAGGCCGGAGATGCAACATGAGCCACGCGCCGCAGCTGGTTTAACAATGCTCCCCGAAGGCTACCAGGGGAAGCCAGTAATTTCACCCCAAAGGGGAAAGGCGAGGGCACCAGGGCCCCGCCGAGCTAAGAGCTGTGAATGCCGTCCAAAGTATAAGCCAGTGCATTGACCATGTCAAATCATGGATGACCACCAACAAACTGATGTTAAATGATGGCAAAACTGAAGCAATGTTGGTAGCTAATCCAAGATTATCTTCGTCCCTGCCTTTACCGTCATCATTGTCTGTGGATGGAACACTCATTGGCTTCTCTGCGAGTGTGAGAAACCTGGGTGTTACACTTGACAGCGAGTTATCTATGTCACAGCATGTCAGTGCAGTGTGTAGATCCGCTTATCTGGAACTTCGTCGTATTAGTTCAGTTCGTCACCTGCTGACCGTGGAAGCCACTAAAACACTAGTTTGTGCATTTGTGCTGTCCAAGCTAGATTATTGTAACTCTTTGCTTTGTGGCTGCCCTCAGTATCTCATTGATCGCCTCCAAAAAATTCAGAACAATGCAGCCCGGCTTGTTGTGAGAGTCCGTAAGACTGAGCATGTCACACCCATCTTGAAGTCCCTTCACTGGCTACCTGTGTCCTCACGTATTCAATATAAAGTTATGTCAATCTGTTTTAACTGCCTTTCAGGCACCAGCCCAGAATACTTGTCCTCTTTGCTGCATGTGTATACACCCTCTCGTGAGCTCCGCTCCTCTTCTGATAAACGGAAGTTGTGTGTACCTTCTGTCCAAACTAAAACATTTGGTCAGCGCACTTTTGTTTATCAAGCCCCAGTGTTATGGAATACACTTCCTCTTGAGGTCAGAAACAGTGAGTCTGTCTCTGACTTCAAGAGGTCGTTGAAAACTCACCTCTTCAAGCTTTACTTTGAATAACTGCCAGTGTTTGATGCCTTAGTTGTAGTTCTGCAATCCTCCTTGTTTATACTGAATGTTAATTAGAATATAAATTATTATGTATGTATTGTTGTTTAGTTTATTGTAAAAGTGGTGTGTTCGGGCATTGTGCTTTGTTTGTTATGTGCATATGTCATTGTATTTTTATTTTTGTGTACAGATTGTAAAGCGCTTAGAGCTTTTGAGTAAGATTAAGCGCTATATAAATACTCATTATTATTATTATTATTATTATTATTAAGAGTCCCCGCTCAACGAAACCTAACAACACGAACAAGGTAGAGTCCAAAGGCACAGGCCGGTACCCCGCCCGGGGACCGGCTTCGGGCCCAACTAACTATGCTACCTCTCTGCCGAAGCGGTAGCGGGAGAAGAGACGTCCATGTCGCCACCGGCGAAATGGCGGGAACCAGCAGGTCCGCCAAGCGAAGCCAACCAAGGAGGACGCCAATCGAAGAAGCGCCAGCGAAGCTGCAGCGAAGCAAGAAGCGAAGCAACAGGCGAAGCAACAGGCGAAGCCAAAGTCACGGCGAACTCGAGCACCAAGACCGACCGGTCGAAGGGAGCGCGAGGCTAGAACACGTCCGAAGGTCGTGAGCCTACGTAGCTGACTGGCGAGTCAGGTGACTTGGAACCGGATAGGCAGGTCCGGGAGACAACTCTTGGCCCCTCTGGAGGGTTCCCCGAGTGCCTCCCGGGTTGTGTGTGCACACAACGGGTTCGTAGGCTAGAATTTGAGCACGTAGTAGACACTCCCATTTGTCATGTCATCGGTAATGTTTTTGATGAAATAATTGGGGGTGCTAGGGCTCTATGGCATTGAATAACACAAGTTTTGAAAACACAGTCTGTGAGCACGGGCAGGGAAGGGGTTAATGTAGCTTCGTGGCATTGTAGTTTCTTTGTCAGTTGGTTTTGAAGGTTAATAAATCCATTTGCTGCTGAGAAACGGTGAACACGATTCAACTGCAAGAGACATAGATCCTCATGAGCCCCCGCAGTCGCGGGGGCTCATGAGGATCTATGTCTCTTGCTGACACCGCTTTGTACCCGTGTCATGGGGATGGCTGGGGCTCCTTGGCATCGAATTAACTTCAGTTACAGGAGCATAGTTTGCCTCTGCTGGCATTAACCCATTCAGTCCTGATGTCCTACAGCAGCAGATGGGTCGACCCCTTGAATTATCATGGTCGATCCATCTCGTGCAACTGGTGCATAGTCATTAGATGACGCCTCCAAAATTTGGGAAATACGGCCGTCGGGCTGAAGGACTTCAACGGACTTTTCGTCTGTGGTTGTTTTGGTATTGCTTTGTGACAGGTACCACCGTCATGGTGCTGGCTGTTCTTGTTTTTTTTTCTTGCAATTGGTTTTATGAATTGTTTATCGCAGGTATTATGAGCTGGATAAAACCAAGAGCATGTGCGACAACTTGAGAGGCAAGAGACTGATTGAATTCCCCATACTCTACCTCGTTCCACCTGAGGAGGCTTCCAGCTATACGCAGTTGTCACAGGGCAAGTTTGTTTGTCAGCTAGAAAGAGCCCAGTAAACATAAGGTCTTTGGGCCGACATCAGTCTTTGCTTGGCTGTGCACAGACCAATTGAATTAAAAGCAGTTGTAGGCATGAGGACCCTTAACTCTTTTAGCCCCGAGCCCCTACAGCAGGAGAATGATTGACCATGATAATTCAAGGGTAGTGCCAGATTAGCTTGGCTTCTTCAGGCACCAAGGTAAATTATGGTCAATCCATCTCCTGTAATTACTTAGTCATTAGGCAACATCTCCAAAATTGCTGTCACACTGCAATCACGCCACTGTGGCATCGTGAATCCATGTTCTTGTTTAATGTCGCTGCCGATTTTGCGCCACTATATGGCTATATGGACCCCCTCCCCCAAAAAAACTGACATGATTGAGTTGTTGAGTTGCGCACCACAAAATGAAATATGAGTGATTCAGTTGCATTCTGGTGATTAATATGATTGCGTCTGTGCTGTTGGGCAGACAACTTCACATTTCAGATAGAAAAAAAAAAAAAGACGAAGTCTGTGAATAAAGAGGAGAGATTTTGGGGAGACATGTGGTAAGCTTGTGCATTAAAGGTTCAAGTAACTTTTTGGGTGTCGGTAGCAATTTTAGTCGTGATTCCTGCAGGAATCACCTCGACTGAAAATGCTACCGACAGCCAAAGGGTTAATTGGACATTTTGCTGTCATCCTTGTGTACCCATGTTCCTCGGGACAGCTGGGGCTCTTTGGCCTGGAATTAACAAGGATTTTAGAAACACCTGCTGCCATCCCTGGCAATGAGAGGGTTAACTGTTTGTACCCCAAGACCGAAATCCCCAAATTTTGCCGTCCTCTGAAGAGTGCAGTGCAGGATACAGATTGACCATGATAGTTCAAGGGTGATGCCAGAATAGCTTGGCGCCCATAGGCGCCAAGCTATTCTGGCATCACCCTTGAACTATCATGGTCGATCCATTTCTTGCTGTGGTGTGTCTGGGGTAGAATGAGTTAAGTGACATACTGCAATGTATTTGTTGTTCTTCGTCCTACAGAGGAGGCTCAGGAGCTGAGACGGACAGGCCCAAGGAACCAACGGTGTCCGCCCCCTGAGAAGAGACACTACACTGAAGGGGATCTGCTCAATCCAAACTCGGACATCTTTGTGCCACAGAAATAGACACGACCAGCATGGGTTGGTGGTGAAGGACAGTTGCAGAAGACCGATTTTCTACGTGGGATCGTCTGTTGTTTGGACTTCAGACCATAGGTCCACAAAGCGTCCATAAATACAGTGTTCATACCAAAGGGCATCATTCAGTCTTGGACAGACATGCTAAAAAGCAATTGCTTGTTCACGTTTATCCTGCCTCGAGCCCGTGTTTGTGTTAGCTGGAAATTGCCTGTCATTGGCGGGCTTGAAACAATATGTAGCCAGAAGTTTCAAAGTCCGTCCGAAACGTTCACCGACCTTGGTATTTGAGAAATGCCGGGGCTGTTGGACTGTCTCAGTATGGCTGTAGGTGTGCAGCGTCTGCCGCATTGACAATACCTGAGTGCATTCAGTTTGAATTTGACCCGGATATCTGACAAGTAAGAAGAATTAAATACAGTGTTTTTTTCCAAAGCAAAAGGGAGCACTTCTGTTTCCCTTTTTGCTCCTTCAAAAGCAAAAACGGGAGAAAAAGAGACTTCTAGTTTTTGTTTTTGCATACTTCAAAAGCAAAAAAAAGATCAAATTCTGTTTTTGCTTCTTCAAAATTAATATGAAAAAAACAGAATTTGGGTTTTATGTTTTTGCATTTTGAAAAGCAGAAATGGAAATAGGAGCGACATCTGTTTTGTTTTTGCTTCCTCTGAAACCAAACAAGAAAGGCAAAGCCATTATGGCTCACATGTATGACCGATTTACATATGTGTGACCTTTGTGACAATAAGTAAAGGGCTGGCTTCTGCACCAGCAAAATCCATGTTTTCTCAAAATGTAAGCTTTTCATACATCTGTCAAACGTCCCTGGACCTTTGCGCTGAGTCTACTAGATTAGTATGCATGTGAAGGTCTTATCATCAGCTACCTTCGTGTTAAATTTGATTGAAAAATTAAAAAAAAAAAAGATGACAATATCTACAATTTTATCAGAAATTGACATTTTACACAATGCCGGCCTTTTTTTTCCCCCGGCCTCTAGTGACCCTTGACGTTTCTGAGGGGTCATCCAAATTAGTATGCATAGACAGGTCTTATCTTCAGGTTTCACTGTACCAAATTTGGGTTTGAAGTTGAATAGTATTTGAGGGAAAAAAACATCTTTTGTCAAAATATGGCTATTTTGAACCCATTTCCTGAGCTCTTGTGAACCTTGGCCTTTCCAAGAGATCAAACAAATTAGTATGCATAGAATGGTCTTCCCATCAGGTATCTCTTTAGCAAGTTTGGGTTTGAAGTTGTGAATAATATTTGAATAAAAACATCTTTGGCAAATCATGGCTATTTTGGACCTATTTCCTGAGCTCTTGTGACCCTTGACCTTTCCGAGGGGGCATCCAAATTAGTGTGCATAGATAGGGCTTACCATCAGGTGTCTTTGTACCAAGTTTAAGTATGAAGTTGTGAGACTTTAACTAGGAGACTTTAACTTTCACTTCGACGACCGCTCTGACCCTCAGGTGAATAAACTGAAAACTATACTGGGTGACTTCGGTCTTCGCCAGCTTGTTGATGTTCCGACTCATCGTTCTGGCCACATCTTGGATTGGGTTGTGGTTCATAGTGAGGGCAGTCTGCTGTCCTTGGAGAGAGTGCAGGACTGTGCTGATCTGTCTGACCACTTTCTTGTGACATGTGGCCTCTCTTTCACCAAGCCTCCACCTCCTACACGGCTTGTTACCTCCAGACACCTCAGAGCGGTGTGTCTTACTGACCTTCAGACTGATGTGAAGGCCTTAGCAGACTCCATGATTAAACAGTGTCCTGACCGAGATCTCGATGGTCTCGTAAATGACTACAACAGCGGGCTTCTACGGGTCCTTGACAAACATGCCCCAGCTGTCACTAGACGTGTTAGAGACCGTCCTTCTGCCCCCTGGGTGTCTGAGGAGGTCAGGGAAGCGAGACGCAGAAGGAGACGAGCTGAACGACGATGGAGGAAGACCCGACTCGCTGTGTTCAAAGAGATCTTCGTTAAGGAGAGGGCTGCTGCAAGTTCGTTTCTCCTAGCGGCCAAGAGACAGTTTTACTGCGACAAGATTGACTCTGCAGTCTCTTCCAGCAAACAGTTGTTTTCAGTCACTAACGAACTCCTAGGCAAATCAAAATCCACTGCCTTCCCATCTGACATCCTCCGTTCTGAACTACCACAGCGTTTTTCTGATTTCTTCTCACGGAAAATTAGCCTTCTGCGTGATGAACTGGACTCTCGTTCATCTGCACAAGCTACTTTTGCTGTGTACGACGGTCCCATGCTTTCACATTTTGATCCTGTCACAGAGAAGGAGATTTTTGAGCTAATTGTTAAATCACCTTCCAAGAGTTGCATGTTGGACCCGATCCCAACCTCCCTCACAAAACAGTGCCTTTCTGAACTTGTCCCGGTGATAACTGCCATTGTCAACTCATCTCTTTCCGCAGGTTTAGTCCCTGAACAGTTTAAACAAGCTGTAGTACGCCTATCTTGAAAAAGCCAGGTCTCGATACAAATAACCTGAAGAATTATAGACCAGTTTCCAATCTCCCCTTCATTTCAAAGATTCTTGAGAAAGTCGTCCTGGGACAGCTTCAGAAACACTTGTCTTGTAATGGTCTTCTAGAAGTGTACCAGTCTGCCTACAGGAAGGATCATAGCACAGAGACTGCTGTACTGAGTGTCCTTGATGGCCTGTTGGTAAAGGCAGATGAGAGATTCGTCTCTCTTATGGCCCTCTTGGACCTCAGTGCAGCATTCGACACGCTTGATCATTCCATTCTACTAAAAAGGCTTGAGATGACATATGGAGTGAAAGGCACTGTTCTTGACTGGTTTAAATCATATGTCAGTGACCGGTGTCAGTGTGTTATTCTTGATGGTATTGTATCAGCTCCAAGCCCCCTTGTGTACGGAGTTCCTCAGGGTTCCGTCCTGGGACCCGTCTTTTGTTTTTTCAAAATACATTACCGATGGCATTACTATCTGGGAATACACTCTATTGCCTATAGATTTCAGCAAAATTGTGTGTAGCACACAACTGGGGAGGAGACACCGGGGATCCAAGCACTATGACCCCGGGTGGCCTCCCCTTACTACCCTATCCCGGCGAGCACAGGGCGACCTCGTCAGTTTCACTCATAGCTCGACCGGGGACGGTCGAGTTTTTGCCTTTCTCCGTTCTACGGGTTTCAGTGGTTTTTGACTGTGGGCTTGAATTGGAGTCTTCGATTCAGCCCTGGACTCACTACATTCGTGGTTTTTCCTTTGACAATTGGACTCATTGTGACCTGTGCGCCGACCGGTTTTACCGGCTCTGACTTGTGAGTTCACCCTTGGCTTGGCCTTGGGGTTCGACGACGCACGTGACTTGTGCCCGGCTGGTTTGTGCAAGGTGGACTTTCTTCGCCGGCGTAGCTGGTTTAGGGCCTTATGGCTTCTTCTGTGTCGAAGACTTGCCGGCGTGCGGGGACTTCCAGTGGCCGGTTGATGCACTCGACTCTTGCTTGCCGTGTTCGGGCTGTGCTTCGGACGGAACGTGTGATGGTGGCGCCGCTTGGACGGAAGACCGGTGTTCGCGCAGGTGGGACTTCTTCAGGCGTGACCGGTCCCCTCGCCCGCTTCGGTCTCCTCGGGATCCTCCACGGGTGGACGTACTTCCCTCGGCGCATCGGGCTTTCCGGCCCACAGGTAAGTCCCCTTCTTGTACCGTTACCTCGCAGGTTCTCCCTCCCCTCTCCGAGTCTTCGGAGCAGGGTAGGCGAGTTTCGGAGTCACGCTCCCCACGCTCTGCTTCGTTAGCGCGTGGCTTGAGCCCATTTTGGTTCCCACCCCCCGCTCTGCTTCGGGCGAGCGGTCTGGGAGAGATGAGCGTTCGTCGGCCACCCCCGGCTCTAGGTCTCCGGAGCGGGGACGGGTGACGGAACGCAAGCATAAGAAAGAGAGTAAACGTGATAAGAAATGCTCTCGCTCACACGCACCGAGGCTTCGGAACGTGACTCGAGACCGTTAGTAATGCTGCCTCCCCGCTCTGTATTTTCCGAACGGGCAAGGCATGCTTCGCTTTCTTCCCCCCCCCCGCCCGCCCCGTCTCGCCTGGGCGGGCCCGGGGTGTGGTTGACTCTCGCCCCCCACGCTCCGAGGAGTCGGAGCGGGGGTCGCGTGCACATAATGGTCCCCTCCCCGCTTCGCTTCGCCTGAGCGGGCTTGGCGTGACCGTAGACTGTCCCCCCCCCCGTCTCGTATCGACCGGACGGGCCCGGTGTGACTTGGACCCTCGCCCCCCCCCCCCTCGCTCCGAGGCTTCGGAGCTGGGGCAGCGGGCTCATATATCGTCCCCTCCCCGCTCCGCCTTTCCTGAGCGGGCTTGGCGTGACCCTAGACTGTCCCCCCCCCGCCTCGTATCGACCAGGCGGGCCCGGTGTGACATCGCGCGTCCTCCACGGTCCGACACATCGGACGGGGGGCCGCGTGCCCGGTATTTGTCCCCTCCCCGCTCCGCCTTTCCTGAGCGGGCTAGGGGAGACTATTGGCGGTCCCCCCCCCCCCCCCCCCCTCGCACCGGTTCTCCCGGGCGGGCCAGGGGTGACCAGGCCACTTCCTCGGTATTCCGATCGCGGTTTGTCGCTCACGTCGGCTGCCGCGTGCGGATCCCGACTTCGAGGTGGACCGTCGCTTTGCCACGGTCCCTCCGTCGCCGCGGCGCGCCTCTTTGCGTGCGTCGCAGGCGGCTGCGTCTACCTCGCGCGCGGCGGTGCGGCACTCTCGTAGCCGCTCGCCCCTTTCGTCTTTGCCGCGAGAAGATCAGTTTGGAACGGACGTCCTCAGCCTTCATCCGTCGGACTCGGCCTCGGCGATCTTCTTGCAGGACTCGGCGGCGGGTTCTCCTTCCCGCCTTTTTTCCGCTGTCGCGTCGGCCTCCGCCTCGTCAGACGTTGCCGGCCCTTCGCTCGGATCACAGTCGGTCCACGCTATGGGTGAGGCTTCAAGGCTTATCGCCAAGTCCCTACCGCCCGACGTCTGTCCGCCTTCGCCTCCTCCGAAGAGACAGGCTTCGGCCATGGTCGGCGCGCAGAGGTCAGTCCAGCGCCGCAAGTCCCTCCCGCAAGCCGGCTTCCGGGACCTCACCGATGCTTCTCCGCCCAGCTGCGTAACGACGCTTTCGGCGACACGGGATACTTTACCGCCGCTCGATCGCCGGTGGGAATCAACTTAAGCTTCCACCAGGCCTAGTACGCTGGACACTCCCAAGCCTTCGCCTTACCTTTTCCAGCGGTGGATGTGGCGGCCTTACTACAGGCGGGCGGCCGCAGGCTCGTCCAGAACTCGTGGCCTCGGCCTCTCGACAGGATCGCCTCCTTAGCGCGGAACTCGCTGGCGTGCTCGGGTTTGGAACTGGCTACCCAGGCAGCACTGCAGTGCCTACAGGATACGTGGGACCTGGAGGCTCAGTCCCCGCTTCGTGACGTGCAGTCCATCCTGATAGCGGCCAACCGGTCCGCCTACCATTCTTCCGCCACCGCCAGGGCAGCGGCTGCCAAATGCGACCTGTGGAGGAGGGATACCCTTTTGCGCCTCTGCTCGGACCTTCCCTTGTCAGTGAAGACCCAGCTCCGTCACGCCCCCTTAGGGGGTCCTCAGCTGTTCGGCGACACTTGGCACACCTTTAAGGAATCTTCCAAGGACTTGTGGCCCAAGCCTGCATCTAACCCAGCCTCGACCCGCTTTCGCGCCCCCCGCACGGCGGGGGTCGTGCCCAGCGGTCTTTCAGGCCCTCCTTCTCTACAGTCGGATCTTCACGAGGTCGGGCCCGTCCATTCCAGGCTACTCAGGCCGGCCCCGCCCCTCGCCCTTCTTGGCCCCGCGGTGCCCGTAGATCGGGCCGCGGTCGGGCTCTTTGACTCGCCCCCGCCTCCGCCCCCGCCTCATTAATCGGGCCTCCCGTCAGCGTACGGCTGTCGCTCTTCAGCGATCTTGGAGATAGCTGTTCCCGGACGACCCCTGGATTCTTTCCACCGTTACCGCAGGCCTGCAACTTTCGTTCCTGTCGCCTCCGCCTCTTCGCTGAGCACCCATGTGGACCCAGGAACCGCTCGACGGCACACAGGCGGACGCTCTGCGCGGGGAAGTGGCGACCCTCCTCACCAAAGCGGCGACAGAGGTGGTTTTGCGGCAGGACTCTCCGGCGTTCTACAGCCGACTCTTCTAGCTCCCAAACCAGGCGGCAAGTGGCGTCCAGTTATCGACTTATCAGCTTGGCCTCGATTCAGGATGCTTATCAGCTTGGCCTCGATTCAGGATGCTTGGCCCCTCGATTCAGGATGGAGACGGCCAGGACACTCCGTGCGGCCCTCCGGCCGATGGACTTTGCGATCAGCCTCGATCTGTCAGACGCCTATCTGCACGTCCCGATTCATCCGTCGTTTCGCCGGTACCTTCGGTTTGACTTGGGGGGATCGTCTACCAGTTCTGCGCCCTTCCTTTCGGCCTCAACATCAGTCCGTGGGTGTTTACAAGACTGCTCGACGCCGTGATAGCCAATTTCCGTCAGCGCTCCTTGAGCCCGGCCTCCAATTACTTGGACGACCTTCTACTGCGCAACTTGGTCTCCGCAGCCCTCCAGACGGACAGGGATGCCCTGCTTTCCCTTCTGCGTCATCTAGGTTTCCTACTCATTGGGGAAATCCGTTCTTCTCCCTCTCGTCGGTTTCTACATCGGGGGATGGAATTCCTGACCGACCTCAACCTTGCCCGCCTGCCTCTGGCCAGGCGACAGAAGATAGTCGACTTAGCCACTTCGATGGGGATGGGATCCTCCTTCACCGCCAGGGTCTGGCTTCAACTCCTGGGCCTCCTCAGGGCGGCTGCGGACCTGCTTCCCTTGGGCAGACTTTATGCTCGGCCTCTCCAGCTACGTCTCCTTCTTCACTGGCGACCCTCGGGCGCTCTGTTGGATCTAGTACCTGTCACGCCTCGGGCTCGTCCTCACCTCGAGAGGTGGGCGGACCTCGCTTGGCTGGCTTCGGGGGTGCCCTACACTCCCCGCCACCTCGGTGGTCTCTCTGGACAGAGGCGAGCCAGGCCGGCTGGGGCGCGCACCTGTTACCGGATTTCTCTCGGCCTCGGGCGTTGGCTTCGGGAGCTGTTCGGGAATCACGTCAACTGGCTGGAGCTGAAGGCAGTTGGATTGGCATTCGACGTTGGCAGGAGACCTGGGCCAATCAGGACGTCCTCGTGCTCTCTGACAACTCGACGGTGGTGGCTTACATACAGAATCAGGGTGGCACTCACTCGCCCTCCCTTTGCATTCTTCGGTGCCACCTTCGCCTCTGGTGCAGGGATCGAGGCATTGCCCTACGAGCCCGCCACATCCCTGGCCACCTCAACGTGAAGGCGGACGCCCTGTCTCGTCGCGGACAGTTGCTCCACACGGAGCGGTCCCTACGCCCAGATATTTTTCGCCTGCTCTGCGCTCACTGGGAAACGCCGCTAGTGGATCTGTTTGCCACCAGATGTAGCAGCCAGCTCCCGGTCTACGTCTCGCCAGTCCTGGATCCACTCGCTTGGGCAGTGGACGCGCTCCCCATTCCTTGGGTCGACCGGATTGCTTACGCCTACCCCCCGGCAGTCCTCGTTCCGAAGGTACTGCGGAAGCTTCTGGGATGCTCGGCGGTCCTCCTGCTGGTGGCCCCCTTCAACTGGACCAAGAGCTGGACCACGGACCTCCTCGCGCTTGCGACGGACCCTCCTCTGGAGCTTCCTACCCCTTCCACGATGCTCAAGCAGCCCCGTCAGCGGCTTTTCCATCCGTGCCCCGTACGCCTCCACCTACACGCTTGGAGGTTGTCCGGCACGCCCGCGCCGCTAGAGGTTCTCGGATGCAGCAGTGGCGGCAATTGCAGCAGCCCGCAGACTCTCTACAAGGAAGGTGTACGAAGGCACGTGGAGGGTCTTTCAGACCTGGTGCACCTCCCATGGGCACCCTCCCACTAACCTAGCCTCCCACCAACTGGCGGAGTTCTTCCTGTGGCTCTTCGACGACCGGGGCTTAGCCCCGGTTGCCATCAAGGGCTACCGCGCTACGTCCGCGGACATCTACCGTCACCGGTGTCTTCCGGACCCAGGCGCCTGCAAGGATCTGTCGAATTTCTGGCTCACTTTGAACTCCGACGTCCGGTTTCACGTTCCCTAGTACCCCGGTGGGATCTTGCCTGGGTACTGACGTGGTTGAATTCGGACCGGTTGAGCCCCTCCCCTTGGCTCGGTTCTCAGACTTGACCCGGAAAACCTGTTTCCTTCTGGCTCTCGTTACAGCGTCCCGAGTCAGCGAGCTTCACGCGCTCTCGATGCTCCCAGCCTGTTTGCGGTTCGTTCCGACGGCTCTGCGCAGAGGCTCTCCGATCCGTCCTTCCTGGCCAAGAACCGCCGCCCGCGGCGGCTCCTCAGGTGCTAACGATACGGCCCCTCTGTGGAGCGGACCTCTCCCCTGGATCGCGGCAACAGGACCCAGTGCGGGCGCTAAAGATTTACCTGCGCCGCTCTCAGCCGCAGCGCCGGGGGCGCTCGCGCCTCTTCTTACCTTGTCCGCGGGCAGACGCCACATCTCGGCCCAGATCGTGTCATCCTGGCTGCGGTGGGTGATTAGGTCAGACTACCTAGACCTCTCCCCACGCGGCGCTGAGCCTTTACAAGTCCGGGCGCATGAAGTGAGAGCAGTAGCCACCAGTCTAGCCCTGGACCGCAACTGCTCGGTCAAAGATATTTTGGCAGCGGGTGGCTGGCGCTCAGACTCCACTTTCGCACGCTTCTACCTTAAGAGACCTATCCGGCTGACGTGACTCCCTGGCACGGGTGGGCGACATCTCCGCGGCCCAGCACTCCCTCCGAGCGCTGCTGGCGTCTTAGGCACATCATAGCTGAAATCGTCGGGAGTTCTCTCTCGAGGGGGCCGGCGGAGTGGTTGGGTTGTGGTTAGATACGGCACCCTCCGCCTGTTCGCCATTCTCCCAGATAGTAATGCCATCGGTAATGTATTTTGAAAAAACAAATGAATTTTTTTTCTAAAATGTATTTTTTTGAAAAATACTTACCGATGGCATTACTCGAATGGCCCTCCCGCCTGCCCCGCTTGCCTCTTGTGGCTATGTGTGAAACTGACGAGGTCGCCCTGTGCTCGCCGGGATAGGGTAGTAAGGGGAGGCCACCCGGGGTCATAGTGCTTGGATCCCCGGTGTCTCCTCCCCAGTTGTGTGCTACACACAATTTTGCTGAAATCTATAGGCAATAGAGTGTATTCCCAGATAGTAATGCCATCGGTAAGTATTTTTCAAAAAAATACATTTTAGAAAAAAAATTCATATTTACATTATACTCCCAGCCTCTGTCAGACGTTATTTCTGCTCATGAGTGTGACTTCCACAAATACGCTGATGACACGGAGCTGTCAAAGGGCGCACCTCCTGATGAGTTTTCTTCAGTTCTGTCAGGCATTGAAACTTGCATAGACGACGTTTTAACGTGGATGAATAGTAACAAGCTGATGTTGAATGCTGACAAAACTGAAGTAATTCCTGTTGGTACTCCCTCCCGGCTCCGACTTGTAAACAGTGCTTCTGTCAACATTGCTGGCAGCACCATTCCCTTCAAAACATCAGTTAGATATCTTGGTGTCAAGATAGATCAGACACTGGCCATGCACGATCAAATCAGCAGTGTTTGTCGAGCCTCATTCCTGGAGCTCAGACGCATTGCATCTATCCGGCCTTATCTCTCTGAACGCGCTTCGGCTAGACTAGTCACTGCGCTGGTAACTTCCCGCCTTGACTATTGTAATTCCATCTATTCAGGTCTGCCCATGGAACAGGTATGTCGGTTGCAAAGGGTTCAGAACAGCGCTGCACGGCTTGTTCTAAAGAAGCGTAAACGCGACCACGTGACACCCATGCTTAAAGAACTCCACTGGCTGCCGGTAAAGTTTTGATGCCAGTACAAGATGGCAACTCTGGCATACCGTCACTTTGACGGGACTTTACCGGCGTACCTTTCTGCTTCACTCTGCACATACCAGCCTTCACGTTCTCTGCGGTCCTCCAGTGAGAAACGTTTGAAGGCTCCGAAGCGTAACTTGAAAACTGTTGGTGAACGCTCATTCAGCTTCATTGCACCTTCAGTTTGGAACTCGCTGCCTGTCAGTCTTCGAAATCTCTCTACTCTCCTGTGACGAGCTGTGTTTTGTATATGTGTTAATATTATATTTTATTACGTCACCCCTCTGGTCAATGGTCAATACATTGTAGCATGATTTTGCGTGGCCGGTTGCCACCGAGCTGCCGAGTGTAGGTTCTGGCAGAGGTGACCTACTTAGCCCCAGTCTTAGTGATTTTCCTTTTGGCCGTCCCATCTAAATTTAGCTGGAAGTGACCAATCATTTAATTAGACCAGTGGTAGACATCGACCTTGACCCATTAGCACCCCCTCGTGGTAGCGTCTCCACGCTAAGAACGCATTTGCTGTAGCACCACGACGGAAGCTGGACCGGCCTATTGAGCGTCAAATTACTTTCACGAGTTTTGTCTAACTGGACCTCTGTAAGTCATCCATTTTACTATTTTTTACTTAGAAATGTTGGTTGTCTTTGCATATTTCGAAGATATATTTTATGCACTGATTTTGATGTATTTTGCAAATTTTCTGACTGACCGGTCTGTCTTTGACGGGTTGAGGGGAGCGCTGTGGTCACTTAGGGGCTTGTGTTTTGATTTGACTTTACTATCTAAGTTTACCATGTTTTAGGTTAATCTGATCACTTGTTTTGATGAAGATACTAAGTTTATGTTGATGCTTTGCACCAATTTGAGCAAGCCTAGACTATTGTTCGGACTCCTATCATGGAGACCGATTGAAGTTTATTCAGGCGTAAATGAATTTGCTTGCGGTTTAATGGGCGCCATTATCTCTGGCACCTTTTCAGAACTCACTTTTATCAACCAAAAGAAACTTTAATCAATCATTTGGATTGTAGTCGGGGCTTGCTCAATGGTGCTGGGGATCATTTGGTCAGTTATGTTGCTTTCTTTTGAGATCGCTTAGTACCGGTGATAGGATGATCAGTTGCATTTTCTGGCATCAGTATCCCTTTGTGTCAGTAGTTTACCATTGTATCACGCGCGCACTGTGTGGGATTGGGTCACGTGATCTCATTCTTAGCATGGATTGGTCAGCTGGCTGGCTGTGACTGTCGGTCAGCCAGTGTGTGTGGTTTTGGTGACCGCTACCTGCTAGTAATGTGATCGCGCGAAGAAGTTGTCATAATCCGAGTGCCTGCGATTAAACCTGTTACTTTCTAAACATCTTTTATTATAATAATGTCTGCGGTCATCGATTTCAGGCGTGACAGGTTATGATATGACGGACATAGAACTTCTTTCCATTGAGGTTTACCTGATGGAGAGTAGCTTCCCTTAGTTTATTCTTGATAGGGAGACTTGAGTCGTCTGCTATTGTTTACATGTACTATGTGATAGCATGCGAAGCCAGGTGTGCGTGCATACTTGCTGCAATGGGTCTTACTTTTGAAGAAATGTGTTACCAAGGTTCAGGACTTAGGGATATGATGTGTAATGTCGTTTTCTATTAGAGCTTGTGTATATATTGTGGACCACAGCATTCCTCTTGCTCTCTCTCTCTCTCTCTCTCTCTCTCTCTCCTGTGTTCATACTTCTAAGCTCCACTAATATAGCACCATGTTCCAATCTTATACTTTATGATATATATCCTTATAATTATTTTTAGTCATTTTAGGTTTTGTAGTAATTATAGTTGAACTTAGTCTTATTTTATAAACTACCGCCTTGACCAAAGTACATCAGTGGATGGTGGATGTATGAGAACCTGTGTGATGATCTTTTGAATTATCCAGCCACTGTAGTATTTTGTAATAATAACATGCCTATCCTCAATTTTATGTAACATCAATTTTCTATTTGGTATGTACACTTTAGATGGAAATTATATTGTGTGTTATTTGATATTCCAGGTGTACTGCCTCCTTGGTGGAGAAATAAAAACATCTTCACAAGGCGCAACATGGCCTCCCTGTCTCTTTTGTTGTAATCCGCCCCACCACACTCCCTCAGTTTAAGGCTCAGTTGAAAACTCACTTCTTCCAGCTTGCTTTTCCTCTGTCGTAGATCCGTGGTCCTGTTGTATTTATTTGTAATGTTATTGTATTCGTCTATGTCATGTTTGACTGCGTGTGTTAGCGCAATGAGTTTTTGCCACAAAAAGATTTTGCGCTATACAAGAACCATTCATTATTATTTATTATTATTTAGTATTTGAAGAAAAAAAAAAAAATCAAAATATAGCTATTTTTTTACCTATTTCTTGATCCCCTGTGACCTTGACCTTTGTGAGAGGTCACTCAAATTGGTATTTTTAGAAAGGTCTTGCCACAAAGTATCTTTGGGCCAAGTTTGAAGACTCTGGCTTGCGTAGTTTCCGAGAAAATGCTAACATTAAAGTTTACCACTGACGACGGCGTGCGGACGGACGGACAACCACTGGCCCAGAACATACCCAATTTTGCTTCACACGTGAACCAAAAGTGGAGGGACTTCCACTGTTGATTCTTCAAAAGCAAAATTGGAAAAAGAAGAGATTTCCATTTTCAAAAGCGAAAATTGAAAAAAAAGCGACTTCCGTTTTTAAGTCCTTTCGATTTATAGAAGGGACTTTTTAGGATGGGCCGCGGTGGGGTGAATTTAATAGCATGTCCATGATGTCAAAGGCAGGCAGGCTAACAATTGAAGTAACAAGATAAAAACTATGTCATGTCTAGTTACGCTAACCTCGCTGCTGAATGTACATTTGGCGCAAAGCGCCATATGTATGTTTGTATGTGTGTGTGTGTATGTATGTATGTAAACAAGAGAATCTCCAATATTTCTGTACACACAAGCTTGAAACTTGGCGAAATAATTTCTTAAGTGGGTAGCTAAGAGAGCCTCCGAGCATATTTTAATTGAATGTCTCATTAAAGACATAAACAACCGTTTAAAGGGAGTCGCTTGACCCAGATTGAGTCCAAAATTTTTGTCATATTTACTTGAATGTTTGCATATAGCTAGTTTGGAGAAAGACATTGGATGATTTCATTAGCCAGCTTTGTATCCTTTCAAATTCTTTAGTAAAAATTAATTCTTTCCAGAAAACCCCCACCTGGGTCTGCCCTGGGGGACTTGGGTGGGATTAACTACTTTTTAGTTCCCAGGGTCACCCTGGTCAGCCCCAGAGAGTGGGTTTTCCAATCTATTCTGGGGCATGTGTTTCTGTCTACTCTTGGTCCATTCACCTGTATTTTCCTTTTTTAAACTCTCCCTACTGTCTGCGCTTTCTGTAGTTCATGATATTGGATGTGTGTTGCTAAATGGTCTTAGGGTTATTAGACATGACTCTAAATATGACGTCATTCTCTCTGTCACGCTCGGCTCTCTCTCTCTCTCACTCCCCCCACCCGGGTCTGCCCTGGGGGACTTGGGTGGGGTTAGGTATTTTTTAGTTCCCAGGGTCACCCTGGTCAGCCCCACAGGGTGGGTTTTTCTCTCTATTCTGGGGCATGTGTTTCTGTCTACCCTTTGTCCATTCACCTGTATTTGCCTTTTTAAAACTCTCCCTACTGTCTGCACTGCCTGTAGCTCTTGATATTGGATGTGTGTTGCTAAATGGTCTTGGTTTTATTTAGGCCCCATGGCGTCGGTTTATTTAACCTATTGGACCGGCTGGCGACATACATTCAATATTCTGTTGTTGTTTTTTTTTCACAAGCAGTGCAGGCACGTCCTGAGAAAGCCTTGTTGCTGTCGGGACGTTAAGCAATGTACAATCAATCAATCTCTCTCACTCACACAAACATGCACGCATCTCCAGGAGAAATAGATCCTCATGGGCCTTCCAGGCGCATGAGGATCTATGCCTCTTGAAGATGTTTGGCACGCACGCACTAACACACACACATCGACGCGCTTTCAGAAGAGCATGCAGGTGACCCGTGTACTTAGTATATCATGTAACTAGGTAAAGTCAGCACACAAATTTTAGCAAGACTGAAATTGTACTGTGAAGTTCTAGTTTTGTCACCATTTTCTCAAGCCTATGAAGCGAAAGTTAAACTCACATCACGTAAAATATAAAATTACGTAAAAACTAAAACTTACGTCATGACAAATGAAGTTTGACAAATCAATGACGCGTATGTCACGCGCCCCTTATAGAACTCGCCGACACATTGGCAGATCTGCGAAACTTTTTCAATAGGATATAATTCAACATCAGAATCAGGTCAAAGACAAAAGGTGGAGACCATTGACAGCGAGGACAGCTCTCATGTAGAAAGGACTGGGGGTTATGGTTCATCCCATCTTGTTTGTCTTACTGCCATGGCACAACTTGCATCCCACCAGGGACTATTACATTTATGAGAAATATTCTGTTTTGATTGAGGGATGGATGCTTCTTCTGTTTTCTGTGGCAAAACTTTGATTGAACTTCTTAATACCATCATCTTCTACTGTTTCAATACCTTTTTCAATTAGGTGCTGAAATTTAGTCCAGTTTTGTCAAATTTGAATTTTCCTTTGCCCTCATGGGTCTTTGGTGCCTTATCTTGTAACTTGATATTAGTGGTCAAAGGGAGATGATCCCTCCCCAGAGGAGCCATGTTTTGTTTTCATAACGACACCCAAGAGAAGTTTTGAGAACAAAAACTGTCACTTGTTTAAAGAACATCTTATTGCCACCAAATCAGTAAATGTCTTTAACCCTTTTCATCCTGGTACAATTTTGCTTGAAATAAATGTGACTATGATAGTTCAAGTGTGGTGTCAGAATATCTTCACACCTCAGGTGCCAAGCTGTTCTGGCACTACCCTTGAACTAAAATGGTGGATCTGTCTCTTAATCTGCAATAGAGCCTGCATAAGCAAAATGTTAAAATTCAGCCTCAGGATGTGATGGGTTAATGACAGGTTGGTTGTACATTGCTTACTTGTGAAAAAAAAAAAAACTATACAGAATGTATGTCGCCAGCCGGCCTAATACGCAAAATATACCTAAGACCATTTAGCAACACGCATCCAATATCAAGAGCTACAGGCAGTGCAGACGGTAGGGGCAGTTTAAAAAAGGAAAATGCAGGTGAATGGACCAAGGGTAGCAAAAACCCATGCCCCAGAAGAGGGAAAACCCACCCTGTGGGGCTGATCAGGGTGACCCTGGGAACTAAAAAGTAGTTAACCCCACCCGTCCCCAAGGGGAGACCCAGGTGGGGGATAATGACAGGTGAGGTTTAATGACGGGTGACAGTTTTTGCCCTTCAAAGGAGGTTCTAATGTAACAAACTCCTGCTGTAATACAACTCTGAATCTCAAGTTTATTTTCACCATGTGCAATGTAAAACGTACAAATAGGCATTGTAAAAAAGATTATACCTCGTATAAACACACAATACAGATAATTTTTTTTCTGTTACAAAATATGTACATGTAAAATGAAATTTAAAGCTGCAGTGAGAAGAGTTGTTAAAATCCATTGATCGCTGAACTCCACAAACTAAAAAGGATTGATATGGTGATTTTTTCATGTAGCCTTTGAACACTTGAAGAAACTGGCATTGTAAATTAACCCATTAGCCCTGATGCACCACAGCAGGAGAGGGATCGACTGTGATAAGGAGAGTGCCAGATGAGCTTGGCGCTACCCATGAATTATTAGTCGATCCATCTCCTTCAACTGGTACAAACTCATTAGGCGACGCCTCCAAAACTTTGGAATTATGGCGTTGGTGTTAATGGGTTGGAAACAATTTATTATAAAAAGTCTAGGACAAAAATAAACTTTAAAAATAACTGGGAAACGATTTTTTTTTTTACCCTTATAGATAAGTAACTCTCAAAAGCCAAATGTCTAAGAAATATACCCAACAAAAATGCAAAAAAGCAAGCAGACCTTATGAAACTTAAAAAGATACAAGAAGTCACCAGTTTCAAATATGCTCGTGATGAAGCATGAGACTCGAATCCTCGTAATGTGTCAGATCCTCAAAAGTTCCATGAATGCATTTGATAGTGTATGTATCACAACCTTTGATAGGCCCGAGAATTGTGGGATTTCATCTCGGCATGAATATCGACAAGAAATCCTGGCGTTCACACCTGACGGACTGAAGCGGGCAAAGAACGAACCACAACAAGGCAGAACCTGTTTTGAGAGACCACCCTTATAAGAGATCCAGGTCATTAACCCATAGAGCACTGATATGCTACAACAGGATGTGGGGTTGACCATGATAGTTCAAGGGTGGTATCAGAAAAGTTTGGCGCCGATAGGCGCCAAGCTCTTCTGACACCACCCTTTAACTAACATGGTCGATCTGTCTCCAGAACTGTGATGTAGACCTCAACGGATATCTAACAAAATTGATCATTTCATCCTCAGGATTTACGGAGTTGATGACCATCATTTAGACGCCTGTTGCCACCTAAATCATGGTCTTTGGTGACCGTGATATTTGTGTGCTTTGATTTCTCTGGAGAGCACCTGCGTTTTTTTACTTGCACAGAAAGGCGGATACTCAAAACGGGTTCTACTGTGGTCAAGGTTAGCACAGATAATGCTACCTTTAACCCTTTGGCTGCAGTAGCGCTTCTTGTCGCGAAGATTCCTGCAGGAACCGGGACAAAAAGGACTGCTACCGACAGCCACAGGGTTTAACAATTACAATCCGTTGCATGTTTGTCAGGAGACATCTCCCGAAATAAAATGATCCGTTTAAGTATAAATAATGCCTAGAAAAACTTGCACACATGACCTCATGTTTTAACAAGAAAGGCAAAGCCCTTATGGCTCACTTACATGATCGATCCACACGTCACAATAAGTAAAGGGATGGCTTCTGCAACAAAATCCATGAGAAAACATAATCAGTTTCACACATCTGTGAAACACCCTTGAACTTTGCATTCAGTCGACTAAATTAGTATACATTGGAATTAGTATACATAGGAAGGTCTTATCAGCTACCTCTGTGCCAAATTTGATTGAAAAGTTTGCAAAAATGTTGATAACTACAATTCTATCAAAAATTGGCATTTAATACACATTTGTCAATCTCTTGTGACCCTTGACCTTTTTTGAATGGTCATCCAAATTAGTATCCATAGATAGGTCTTACCATCAGGTATCTCTGTACCAAGTTTGGGTGTGAAGTTGTGAGTAGTATTCCCTCGAGCTCTTGTGACCCTTGACCTTTCCGAGGGGTCATAAAATTAGTATGCATAGATAGGTCTTACCATCAGGTATCTCTGTATAGTATTTGAAAAAAAAAAACATCTTTTGTCAAAATATGGCTATTTTAGACCTATTTCCTGAGCTCTTGTGACCCTTGACCTTTCCGAGGGATCAACCAAATTAGTATGCCTAGAAAGGTCTTACCATCAGGTATCTTTGCACCAAGTTTGGGTTCGAAGTTGTGAGTAGTATTTGAGAAAAAATAAATTATGTCAATATATAGCAATTTTTGATATATTTCCTGATACTCTGTGACCTTGACCTTTGCGAGAGGTCACTGAAATTGGTATGTTTAGAAAGGTCTTGCCACAAAGTATCCTTGGGACAAATTTGAAGACTGGCTTGAATAGTGTCCAAGAAAATGCCAACGTTGAAGATTTTACCACGGCGGACGGACAACCACTGGCCCAGATCACAGACTCGCTTTTGCTTCGCACGCGAGCCCAAAATGGAATGAAATGTATTATACACATGATTTTGTGTGTTCCCCCCAAAAAAACGAACGCAAATGTTGCACAATGAAACGTTGCACAAACGATTTCATGTGATGTCATTTCTCTATTGGAGATAATATAAATATTGACATTTCTCTGCGACATATGCATGTTTTCACAAAATGTCCTCTGATGCCCGATGGCAAAGGTGGGGCAACCTTAACCCCTTCACAACCAGAGGACACTGAAATCGTTGATTCAATGTCGGAGATCCACAGGAACATGGATACACAGTGACTTCAGCAAGAGACATAGATCCTCATGAGCCCCCGCGACTGCAGGGGCTCATGAGGATCTATGTCTCTTGCAGATGGATCGTGTTTACTTCTCAGCAGTGAAAGGGTTAATACACATGTATCTCAAAGAACTATGGCACTGAGCAGGTATGGCCCTTCAAAAATTTACCGTAAAAATGTGTTCACATTCAAGTCGCGTCGCATCCGTTTTCGCAGCATAAATCCACATAATCCGAACGCGGCACGTCTCAAACGAGTTGCCGTCTTCGCCTACAAAAGTTCGTCGGGCAAATGGGAATTGGGCCTCAACCCATTTAAGATGTGTGGAAATGCAGAATAAAGCCACATATCTGAATTCAGCAGGTCCCTCAAAGCGGTCAACCCATTTAGACCTGATGCCCTACAGCAGGAGATGGACTGAGCATAATAATTCAAGGGTAGTGCCAGATTAGCTTGGCGCCTGACGGCGCCAAGCTAATCTGGCACTACCCTTGAATTATGCTCAGTCCATCTCCTGCAACTGGTAGTCAGTCAGTCATTAGTCATTGGAAAGTGCAGCTGAGTGGTTAAACGAGTTAACTTTGTTTTATAAGCAGTCTTGCTTATAATGGTTCCCCAGGCAGGTCTTGGTCTTAGCTGGCTGGTCCGTCTGCAGACAGCTGAAGCCATCGTTCGCCCTGGGACCTTTCACGAACTGGGTACGTGGTGAGTGACTGAAGGACGGTGACCAAATCAGTCCTGCCCAGCGAGAGGTACAAAGTTGCAAAATACAGACATGTCAAATGTGCCCTCAACAAAGCTTAACTCGTTCAGCCCGGCGCATGCATTTCCCAAATTTTGGAGGCGACTATGCATCTGTTGCAGAAGATGGATCGACCATGATAATAAACTCAAGGGTAGTGCCAGGTTAGCTTGGCGCCGACAGGGGCAAAGCTAATCTGGCACTACCCTTGAATTATCATTGTCAACCCATCTGCTGTAGTGCGTCGGGGCTGAATTAACATTTTTTTATAAAGCCTATATCATCATAGCTTTGTGTGCTGGTCTGTGATTTGCTGAAGCCCTAAGGTCCAAAATCACAGACCAGCACACAAGTAAAAGGTCACTGGGACACACACACACTATGATTTGTTATTTACAACTATCTGCATTGTATGTTGCCGTTGTATGATATGAACATTTGTTCGCAGGACAGACGGTATGCATTCACTGTTTGTCTAACCCGTTGGCTGTTGGCAGCACTTTTTGTAGGGGGGGGGGGGTGGGGGGGGGTGATACCTGTGGGATCCCAAGGACAAAATAGCACTAAGCTGACAGCTAAAGAGTTAACAGTTTCACAATTTGAGTTTACATGCAACGGACCATGCAGTCTACCCTGATTTTCAAGTAATTCAATGTTCCACATGCACTGTCATAAACTGAAAATTTTATGAAATCCAACTTTCAGTTCAGAAACGGTGGTGGCACTTCAAAATTTTATGAGTGTCTACAAACACAGGTACCCTGCGTTACATACATATTTTGCACAGTTTACAGATTCAATTTTTTTTCCCAATGCTGAACACAAAATCGTAAAAGAGCTCACAGTATAGGACCTTGAATTGTGAGCGAAGAAATAGCAATAGTGTTGTTGCTTCAATATTTTGCAATGAGTGAAATCAACATACATAAAACATAATAATCACCTTTTGCATAATGTAGGATTATTGTGACCAATCCACCGTCAAATGGATCACAACCAATTAAGGAATGTAAAACATATTTCTGGTGTAGACCTCTCTGGTTATGTACATATATGTATAAAATTCATTAACTCTTTTGAGACGTGTCGCAACCGGATACGCGGCGTAAAGCCGCGAATCCGGATGCGACACATCTCAAATGGGTTAAACACAAGTTAACCCATTTAACCCCACGGCCGCATTTTCCAAATTTTGAAGGTGTCGCCTAATGACTGTTCCAGTTGCAGGAGATGGATCGACCAGATAATTCAAGGGTAGAGCCAGATTATCTCAGCATCATCAGGCACCAAGCTGATCTGGCACTACCCTTGAGTTATCATGGTTGATCCATCTTATGCTGTTTTATGGCAATGGGGCTAAATGGGTTGGCCCTCTTGTGTGTGCTGTCACTGAAGGTCCAACATGCAAAACAGTGTTAACATGAAGGACACAGGTTGTTTTGTTTTTTTAGTTAGCCCTCTGGCTGTCGGTAGCATGATTGTCGATGTGATTCCTGCAGGAATCACCTCGACCAGGAATCGCCTCGACCAAACAGGCTACCGACACCCAAAGGGTTCAGTACCCTGCAGAAGGCAACAAACATTTGAGCATTATAGTTACAAACTCTCACATAATTTTCTGCACTATAACAATTGATCATCAGAGTTGATTATCAAGCATATATACCCCCCCCCCCCCCCCCCCCCCCCCCATCCCACAAACACCATCTAGTCTGTCTTCTGTAAGGGGCCGGGGCAAGGCAAATGCTACCCAGCTGCAAGAGACATAAAATCCTCATGAGCCCCCGCAGTTGCGGGGGCTCATGATGGTTTATATCTCTCGTTAGTCCTCTGTCCTTTAAATCTGTTCAACTTACAGGCATTCTTTATGTGAATGTCAGTCATTGTGCGGCCGTTTCCGACGCGCAATTTGTGATCACTGGTAGCGAAAAGACTAATGTTTCTTTGGAAAAGGCGCAGCTGTACACAATCACATCTTTACTTATGCATAGCGACCTTAGTTGATAATAATCGTTAATTTTTTTAATGCTTCACTCAAAAAAGTCACTCCTCATCGGATCACATCCTGACTTGAACGTAGTGATCATCATCTACGTTGTCGTCGGCCTGAAAACCTTTGTTGGTGGCAGGGCCTCCGGTTGTGGGTTTCACATTGTCGTACATGTCGTATGTGTTGCTGGTGACTGCCATGGATGTTCCTTTAGGTGGATGCTGCCGACAGATTTATGAAAAAAGTTGATAAAAAATGTAAACCCTTGGCTGCTCGTGGTGACACCACTCAACTGAAAGACGCGCAACTACGTGTTTTCCGCCGAATGGTAATAATAAATAATAATTACGGCATTTTTAATGCGCTTATCTTGTAATAATTATAACTCTAAGCGTGCACTCACAACTCGCGCACGCATGCGCACGCTTTTGACAATGACTCACGTCCCACAAATACATTACGACAGTCAGCTTAGGGTGGGGAGTGTGGTGGCGTTTTAGTGCTAGAACTGTTGAAAGAAGTGTCATTAGCAGTCAAGAGGTTAAAAGATGGGAATGACGACAAAGCCTGACAGAAAAGACGTATAACTGTGGGGGTCTGTGCCTCTTCTCTGCTGAATGGTGTCATCAGCACCAGTCAAAGGAATAACCCTTTGGGTGTCAGTAGCGATCTTGGTGGAGGCGATTCCTGCAGGAATCGCCTCCACCAAGTTCGCTACTGTCACCCAAAGGGTTATTAAGATGCAGAGTTCAGGACTCCTGGAATGCATAGGTGTGGTGGTCTTTGATTTTGGACCTTACAGTTCTTAGAGCCATAAGGTTCAAAATCACAGACCAGCACACACTGAGTGCATGCTTCGGTCAGATTAACAAAAATGTTAATCCTTTTCGCTGTCGGTAGCGTCATGATTCCTACATGAATCATCGCGACCAAAACCGCGACAGACAGCCAAAGGGTTAACAACAACAAAAATAAAAAGCATAAAAGCAGGCTCCGGGCTTTTGAAAAGGGTGTGTCGATTAGTGATTATGCGCCTTATGACTGTCAGGGGGAGATTATTTCAAAATGACTGAAAATATTAAACAAAGGGTATCTTCCAATCTGTCAACATTCTGAAAGCATTTTCAACTTCACTGATTACTTATATTTAAATCTGTCGAGCTCCTCCTTTCCATTTTTTTATGGATGGGAGGGATGTTGGGGGAGGGGGGGGGGGAAGAGGGAGGGGAATTCATAACCTCCGCCTCCCCTCCCCCCCCCCCCCCCCCCCCCCCCCCACCACAACCCCTGTTCCTTTGTAGAAGACAACATCCTGTAAATACATCTATGGATCAACACTGACCGTCTCTGCGGGCTTGTCATATGTAGAGTCAATGTAGTCAGCCTGCTTGCCCCTCCTCTTCTTGCAGCAGCAACACTGGAAGAAAATAATGCAAAAATAAAATGTACAAAAAGACAACTAGTTACCGGTAGCATCTGTTGTCAATACATTCCGAGTGGTATTTGAAAACATCAAACAACCAAAAGATAGAAAATTGTTCTCAACCCATTTCGCCCTGCGTCCCTACACCAGGAGATGGACTGACCATGAAAATATAAGGTTAGTGCCAGATTAGCTTCACCTTCAGGCGCCAAGCTAATCTGGCACTAACCTTGAATTATCATGGTCAATCCATCTCCTGCAACTGGTACATAGTCATTAGGCAACACCTCCATAATTTGAGAAATAGGACCTTGGCGCTAAAAGGGTTAAGCAACAACCATTTTTGCAAGAATAATAATAATAATAATTACGGTATTTATAATGCGGTTATCTTATAATAATTATAACTCTAAGCGCACACTCACAACTCGCACACGCATGCGCACGCTTTAGACAATGACTCACGTACCACAAATAGTGAAAATACATTACGACGGTCAGCTTGGGCTGGGGAGTGTGGTGATATACTGCTAGAACTGTTGAAAGAGGTGAGTTTTGAGGGCGGACTGGAAGGAGGAGAGAGAGTGTTTCTGATGGAGAGAGAGTGTATAGAGTATAGAGTATAGATTGCTTTATGTCCCGCAAGCGACAAAGGCCTTCTCAGGACGTGCCTGCGCTAAATGAATAAAAGAACTGCAAGAAGTGCAGACAGGAGGGAGAATTTCAAAAGAAAAATACAGATGAATGGACCAGAAAGACAGAAATACAAACCCCCAAAAGAGTAGAACCCACCTTGCAGGGGTTAGACAAGGTGACCCTAGGAACTAAAAAGTAGACAACCCCACCAAGGTCCCCTAGGGCAGACCCGGTGGGGGGCTGACGGAGAGAGAGTGGGAGAGTGTTCCAGGTGGATGGAACGTATACTGAGAAGGAGCGGGGGCCGAAAGTGCTGAGTTTGGTGCGGGGGATGAGGAGGCAGAGAGGGTCGGAGGCGGAGTGGAGGGAGCAGGAAGGAGTGTAGGGGTGAAGTAAGTTGGAGAGATAGGGAAGGAGCGTAGTTGTTCAGGGATTTGTAGCAGAGAGACAGAATCTTGTATTGGATGCGTTGGGGGATGGGGAGCCAGTGAAGGAGCTTGAGCATGCGAGTGATGTGGTCGGATTTTTTCTTTCTGAGGACGAGGCGGGCAGCATTGTTCTGGACGCGCTGGAGAGTGAGAGTGGTGGCGTGAGGAAGGCCGGAAAGGAGAGAGTTGCAGTAGTCGATGCAAGATAAGATGAGAGAGACAGCGAGTTTGGTGGCAGCTTTGGTAGTGAGGTATTTTCTGATCTGACTGATGGGGCAGAGGTGGAAATAACATGCCTGGGCCGTGGCGGAGACGAAGCTGGTCATGGAAAGAGAGGAATCGAGGATAACGCCAAGGTTCTTGACCAAGTCAGAGAGGGAGATGGGGGTGCTGTCGAGTTGAAGGTGGAGAGAGGGAGGGAGCTGGGAAAGTTTCTGGCGAGTGCCTACCAGCATGGCTTCCGTTTTGTCGTTCAGTTTGAGCTTGTTTGCTGTCATCCAGTTTTTTACGTCTTCATAGCAGTCAGCCGTGCGAGTCAGTAGTGTCTGAGTGTTGTCGAGTTTGTCTTTGTCTAGTAGTTGTGAGTCGTCAGCGTAGAGGTGGTGGTGTATGTGGTGAGACTGGATGATGTTGGACAGGGGAGAGGTGTAGAGTGTGAAAAGGACCGGACCCCTGTGGAACGCCGCAGGAGAGCCTGATAGGGTTGGAGGAGACACGATCGATGGTGACGGACTGCTGTCTGTCGGAGAGGTAGGAGAGAAACCAGGAGTGAGCAGAGTCAGTGATGCCAAAGGAGTGGTGAAGGCGGTGGAGGAGGATAGAGTGGTCTATGGTGTCGAAGGCGGCAGAGAGATCGAGTAGCGTAAGAAGGGAGATTTTGCCCGAGTCAGTGGAGAGAAGCAGGTCGTTTAGGATATGTAGAAGGGCTGTTTCAGTGCTGTGATGTTTACGATAGGCAGACTGGAAGGGACTGAGGAGGTTGTTGTCGGTGAGGTGGAGGTTGAGTTGGTTGAGGACAACCTTCTCAAGAAGCTTGGACAGGAAAGAGAGATTGGAGACTGGGCGGTAGTTCTTGAGTTCGTTTGGGTCGAGGTTGTGTTTTTAGAGGAGAGGACGGACGATGGCGGACTTGAAGATATCGGGGACGGAGCCATTCTCTAGAGATGTGTTGATGATGTCGGTAATGAAGGGGAAAAGTTTTGGGAGGCCGTCCCGGTAGAGAGAAGCTGGGAGGGGGTCTAGTTCGCAGGTTTTGAAAGGCATGGACTTTATGGCCTTGAGGACTTCATCCTGAGAGACGGGGCAGAAGGACGAGAGGGGAGTGCCGGAAAAGGGGGGGGGGGGGGGGGGGGTCAGGAAGGCAAGGCGGAGAAGGCAGAGTGTCGAGTGTGTTGCGCAGAGTTTGGATTTTGTCGGGGAAATAGGAGGAAAAAGCGGACGGAAGTTCTTCTTTGCTGTGTGTGTTGGGAAAAGGAGAGTCTTTAGAAGTGCCTACGAGTGTGTTCATGGTAGCGTAGAGGGTTTTGGAAGAAGTGGATTCCAGGATTTTGTTTTGAAGATGTTTACGTTTGGAGTCGGAGATCATTCTGCAGACTTTGGATCTGGTGGTTTGGAAGATCTCTTTGTGAACGGTGAGGTCAGAAGTAAAGTGCTCTCTCAAGAGAAGTTTAAAAAAAAATTATTTTTAAAATGTTCGCTTACATAAGCTAAAACCGCAAGCAGCACGACGCCCAGAACAGAAAACACTACAGCGATGGCGATTTTTCCTCCAGTACTCAGTCCTGCGCTGTCCGCATCTGTCCCCGGCACAGGCGTGGTGGAAGGCTCGTCAGGGGGGGGCACCTGGGAGGCTGTGAAGGCTTCAAACTGCACAGCACTGTTGTCCGTGGCCAGCATCAGTGTCTGTCCGTCGATGGTCATGTCCATTTGTCCTGCTGCTGCCTGTTCAAAAATCAACAATATAGCATGTTAATCCTTTGGCTGTCGGTAGCGTTTTTTGTTGTGATAATTCCTGTAGGAATCTTCGCAACAAAAAGCGCTACTGCCAGCAACAAGGGTTAAAGTTGGGGACCACAGTTTAAAGTGCGCCAAACATACTACACATTTTACTTGGAAAACTGAAGTTTATATAACCCAACCCTCCCTTTCCACCACAGATAAACAAGAGCCGCAGTGGCAACTAAATAATTTAGACATTTGCAATGATGAGGCTTGTCCCCTCGCAAAAATGAGTCTCCAAAATCTGTGTGACACTTTAGCACATCATCACAAACTGTCACATGCTGTGCGATGATGTGACAAAATGTAAAAACGGCCAGTACAGTGATTCCCTCAAGATCCGAAGGTGTTCAAACCCATACCTGCTGTTGAATGAGGGGAATAATTGCTGCCAGATCAAACTCAGCCGATGTGTTTTTCGCCTGACCGATCTCAGCGTCAACAATGATGCTACCTGGACGAACCTGAAAGATGCAGAAATTGTAACATTATCACACTGTAATGCTAAACAAACCCCAGCAAGCAAAGGTCATAAGGCTCTTATTATCCGCAGTGAGCCCGCGCACGGCCATAAGGCTCTTATCATCCGCAGTGAACCCGCGCACGACCATAAGGCTCTTATCATCCGCAGTGAGCCCGCTCACACGGCCATAAGGCTCTTATCATCTGCAGTGAGCCCACGCACGGCCATAAGGCTCTTATCATCCGCATTGAGCCCGCGCACGGTCATAAGGCTCTTTATCATCTGCAGTGAGCCCGCACATGGTCATAAGGCTCTTTATCATCTGCAGTGAGCCCGCGCACGGCCATAAGGCTCTTATTATCCGCAGTGAGCCCGCGCACGGCCATAAGGCTCTTATCATCCGCAGTGAGCCCGCGCACGGCCATAAGGCTCTTATCATCCACAGTGAGCCCGCGCATGGCCATAAGGCTCTTATCATCTGCAGTAGCCCGCGCACGGCTATAAGGCTCTTATCATCCACAGTGAGCCCACGCACGGCTATAAGGCTCTTATCATCCGCAGTGAGCTCGCGCATGGTCATAAGGCTCTTATCATCTGCAGTGAGCCCGCACACGGTCATAAGGCTCTTTATCATCTGCAGTGAGCCCGCGCACGGCCATAAGGCTCTTATCATCCGCAGTGAGCCCGCGCACGACCATAAGGCTCTTATCATCCGCAGTGAGCCCGCGCACGGCCATAAGGCTCTTATCATCCGCAGTGAGCCCGCTCACACGGCCATAAGGCTCTAATCATCCGCAGTGAGCCCGCGCACGGCTATAAGGCTCTTATCATCCTCAGTGAGCCCGCGCACGGTCATAAGGCTCTTATCATCTGCAGTGAGCCCGCACACGGTCATAAGGCTCTTTATCATCTGCGGTGAGCCCGCGCAAGGCCATAAGGCTCTTATCATCCGCAGTGAGCCCGTGCATGGTCATAAGGCTCTTTATCATCTGCGGTGAGCCCGCACACGGTCATAAGGCTCTTTATCATATGCGGTGAGCCCGCGCACGGCCGCATGTGGGCCCCACTGCAGTGAATGTTGGCCCGAGGATCTTTGGCTTACTAGAATGATTAACATTTTGAGCACTGTGGTTGAAATTTTCGAAGCTTGGAAGTCGTTTGCTGAAGACATACCCCCATTCATCAATCACGATAGTTCGAGGGTGGTGCCAAAATAACTTGTCGCCTGGAGGCGCCAAGCTATTCCGAACTATCATGGTCGATCTATCTCCCATTGAAGTGTGTCAGGGCTGAATAGGTTAAACAATGCAAAAGTCATCCAATGGCAAATATGCCAAGCATACACAATATTCAGACAAAATGTGCAGGTTTTGTTCTGAAACTGTAGTAAACTTAGCAACATGAATGTGAACCGGTAAACCGATAGTTATTACGTATAAATACTGTGTGAGCATGAGTGTGTGTGTGTGTGTGCATGTCCAGTCGTCATTTAATCTGGATTTTGGTTGTACTAGTGTTACATATGTGTTGATACAGCTTTACAATGATCATTTTCTGTTTTATTTTAGCCATTTTTGGTTTTGCCAGTTAATATTGCATGGTGTTTAGAGCCTGCACTGCGGGATAATAAATGTTATATTACTATTATTATTATTGTCATAGCTCACTTCTAGGCGGTATTCAGTTCCGTTTTCCAAATTTTGGAGGTGCCACTTAACAGATATGTACCAATGGTAGGAGATCTAGATGGATCAGCCATGATAATTCAAGGGTAGTGCCAGATTAGCTTGGCGCCTGCAGGCACCAAGCTAATCTGGCACTACCCTTGAATTATCATGGTTGATCCATCTCCTGGTGAAGAGCATCAGGGCTAAATAGCTAAACAGGGTCATGGTACTCACTGCGAAGCTCAGGACCATCTGCGGTGTGATGCCAAACTTTTCAACGTTGCGCAGGAAAGCACTGAAATGAGAGAATTAAATGAACATTTCTCTAACAAAACTGCACAGAAAGTTTATGGAACCAATGACTGAGCGGGCACAGAGCGTAACCCCTTCACTTCCAGTGGGCGTAGGTTGTGTTTCTGACGTCGTCGTAACTTCAGCGGCCAAGAGCCCCAGCTGTCAAAGGAATGCATAGACAGTGGTCTCAACAAGAGGCACATATCCTCATGAGCCCCTGCATTTGCGAGGGCTCATGAGGATCTATGTCTCTTGCAGTTGGGTGGCATTCACATTTCCTTATCAGTCACAGGGCAGCGAAGGGGATGAGAGATGTGCAGAATTAACGCCGAGTTCAAGACATGCCACAAAATATGTGCGCTGGTCTTGAAACCTTACGTCTGGAGAGCCGTGGGGTCCAAATTCACAGACCAGCACACACAGTGAATAGGAATTAAACCTCTGTCTAGCTGTCGGTAGTGGTTTTCATCATGATGATTCCTGCTGGAATCATCACGACAAAAACCCCTACTGACACCAAAGGTCAAATTATCCACTTACTCTCTGATCTTATCTTCTTTGCCGCGGGCCACCTGGTCAAAGTTTCCGTTATACTTCAAAGAGAACTTCACCTTCACCAATGGGTCTTTCTCTGAAATAAGACAAACAAAGATAACTTCACATGATACACAGGTGGAATGAAGTCTCACATAGCTATGAAAAGGAAGGAGTCAACAATTAACCCATTTAGCCCTGACGCACTACATCAGGAGATGGGTCGACCATGATAATTCAAGGGTAGTGCCAGATTAGCTTGGCGCCGACAGGCGCCAAGCTAATCTGGCACTACCCTTGAATTATCATGGTCGATCCATCTCCTGCAACAGGTGCATAGTCGTTAGATGATGCCTCCAAAATTTGAGAAATACGTGCGTCGGGCTGAATAAGTCTTAACCTACGATGTAAAACTTTCTGTATTATGTACCCCGACACTAAGCCATTATGATAAGAGTTCACTTAATACCAAGAAACAGCATGTAATGACACGTTCAGCACCACAAATAGCCAAGCATACGTACTGCAAGTGAACTTTGGCTGGGCAGATCTCGCCGCTGACAGTGTTTTAGGCAAAGTCATTTTGCAACGCAAAGAGTTAACTCATTCGAGACGTGGCGCCTCCCGATACGCGGCAGCGTATCGGGAGACGGCACGTCTCGAATCAGTTATACCTTCGTATGTTGGTAGCAGTTTTAGTCATGATGATTCCTGAATAATTCATGACTTCAGGAATCATCTCGACTAAAATCCACTACTGACACGCAAAGGGATAAAACTGCCTTACATCGGTTATACAAAGACACACATGCTGGTATGCATACAAACTAACATAACCACACGCGAATTTCCTTACCATCTGACCTATTGATCAGCTATCCAACAAAGAAAGACAAAGTCAAACACAATGAAACAGTTTACAACACAATATACCAAAAAAAAAGCACTGCAACTCACTGCATCCCTTGGATGGGTCCAGGACTTCTACAAACTCCCCAAAGCTGTCCACGCACACGTCGACGTCGTCCTCAAGTTTCTGGTGCGATCGGTAGCTGCCGTCCGGCTCACAAGAGGGCATGGCTAACATCGTGTCATTGTCTTGGGCCAGGTCGTTCTGAGCCATCACTTCACACGTCCGCACCTCACAGCTCTTGTGCACCACTAGAAAATACCCGGTGATCAATTATTACGACGTCATAAATTAACCCTGTAACTCCCAGATATAGACACATACAAGGAGCAGTTTGTTTGTTTTTTAATTAAATTTTAAAAATTAAAAAAATACTATGTCAGTTACATGTGCCAGCATACGGAGCGTGAAAAGAAGGATAAAAAGTCGTATTTGAATCAAGACAACATTGAAAAACTCCAGTATCCGCGAATTTTATCAGTCAAAGCCCGCCCCGTGGCAAATCGTTTTAATTGTTGCCTTTAGTTCAGTTGTGTTTGGTTGTTATCAAAGTAGTTTTAATAATGGACAAATGGATTATCATGGTCGATCCGCCTCCTGCAACTGATAGACTTTAGGTGATACCTTCAAAATTTGAGAAATGCAGCCGTGTGGTTAAATGCGTTAAAACCTTGTTTCCTTTTTATGAAGGAATGCATATAAAATGTGCATTCGTTAACTCATTCGAGACGTGCCACATCCGGATACGAGGCATACGCCGCGTATCCGCAGGCTTCACGTCTCAAATGAATTAATCTTTGTCAAGGACGGTTTAACTGCCGCATAGAATACAACCGAAAAAAAAACGTACCTGTGCTGGTCTGTAATTTTGTTCCTTACGGCTGGAAGTCGTAAGGAACAAAATCACACACCAGAAAATAAACATTAACTCCTTTCAGTCTCAGCGCACTGCAAGATATATCAATATCCATGTGGACTAATCTCATTAGGTTGTGCGGACTCTGTGGGTTGTTGGTTGCTTAGTTCGGGGTTTAACGTCCACGGCAGCGGGGTGATAATGGACGGCCCTAACGGGCGGGTTATGGAGGGCAGGAACAGCTATTGCCTATGGAGTACGACCTGAAAACTGATCAATTCAGGCGCACTGCAAGTGTGCCACGTCGATTTACCAGGACCTGAACAAGCCCGTCTATAGAACTCTCCTACGTACAAGGAGCCGAACAGCAGAAAAGTCACATGCATTGTACGACATACACACTTTCTTGATTGCTCACCTGTTAACCCATTATCTGTCGGTAGGGTTGATACACTGAGATCGACGATAACTGCTGGGGCAAGGAGAACGCTACCCAGCTACAAGAGACAAATCCTCATGAGCCCCCGCAGTCGCGGGGGCTCATGAGGATTTATGTCTCTTGTTCGTCTTATGTTCTTGATGCCAAATTGTGTTCAATTTCATCAGTATTCTTCATGCGAGTGTCGGTCAATGTGCAGTCGTTTCATACGCTCGGAAATTCGTGAAGTCACTGGCATCGAAGGGGTTAAGATTAAGGGATGCCCTTTGAAGAATAAACTTTCTTGATTGCTCAAATTCTCCGACACAACAGGTTATAAATGTTGTCTTGCCGCAGTTGAGACATTTCTACCTTATTTCTACCTGGAAACTATGACCCCTTTAGGAAGTTTACAAAGTAAAGTAGATTATAGCACTGTCAGGGGAGAGAAATGTGCATGATCGACCAGTGATCATAGATCTACTGTGGCCAAAGCACAAAAAAAAAAAGATAGGAAAGAAAGGGGGCGCTAAAAAAGTGACTGAAAGCAATGCATATGGAAGCCCCCCCGAAGGGGGGCGTATCACATATCCCACTGTTCCAGCCACTCAGTGCATGGAAATTTAAATCTAGGTACCCCCGACGGGGGTCCAGATATTTAGCCGGTGTGGACAGCAGTCTCCCCTTTTCTTTTCATTTATGACCCCTTTATTGCACGGAGAAGTCGCTTTAAACTGATTCAGTGCATGTGTTTTGGCATGCAGGGGTGTGAAAAATGTTTGCATTCATTTCACAGGGCGGGTCCATTGTTGTGCTGTAAATATGATGGAGGGCCCACGGTGTAACATGGAAAAAACGTCTCACCTCGCTTTGTCTTTGTCAACACTGACAGACCACAGTGACTCCTCAGGCCAGATCGACCTTTTTTTTTTTTTTTTTTTTTTTTAGCGTGCGCAAAAGCCAAAGCGATCCCGAGTCGACTTGGCGTGATGGTCATTTTGGCGTGTAATTCATATATCGCCAAGCTACGCAGGCACTACCCTTGAGCTGTCATGGCAAATCAATTTGGAGCACTTTGCGCTGGGAGTTAAACGTTCTGCATTTGAGACGAACGTTTTAAAATTTATGATTTGCGTAATGATGCTCCGATTATACAGTATTACATCATACTGCAGACGACGTGGACAACCCGTGTAGAATCTTCGTTCGCGAAGTCAAGCCAAGAGAACTCCCAGATCTAAATGACTTCCATTGTACAGAATGGAAGTCATTTAGATCTGGCAGTTAAAGGGTTGAAGGCCCACTACCACCATAACTGTTCAAAGATACACTTCTGTAACAAATGGTTACGAAATGCTACATACAGTCCTAGCTATGGTTCATTTCGATGATCCAGTTCAGCACACGTCGTCTTTATAGCAAGTAACCTGACAATGACTCCACTCTGTTCTAGAAATACAATGCTATCAGTGCGAGAAACAGCTAAAAATAGACTGACACGCTAATGGCAGCACAGAGAAAAATAAGTGTGATTATGCATGTGCTTTTGCTGCATGTCTAAACTGCTGTTAAAGTTCATAAGGTATGTTGACAAGGCTAACAAACAAAACTGGTGCTGAAATGTGTCTTTAGATTTATGCATACATTAAGCCGTTAAGCCCTGACACACTACAGCAAGTTATGAAATGACCATGACAGAGAAGAACCCAACGGAGAAAGAAACATGCTCACAAAAGACAGTTACAACACAATTTATTAATGTTTCTCCTTATTTATTAGTATTTATTCTTTTTCAAAATAGATGGGAACAAGTACAGAATTTCAGTCGCTACTTATCTTGTCAGCGAACATGGAAAGTGGCAACTAAAGGATGTGACTACGTTAAATTACCATGATGGTTATGCCAGAATAGCTTTCATCTTCTTAATTCACAAATTTGAGGATTTTTTTCTCTGAAGACTACATTACTGATAAGGAGACAGATCGACCATGATAGTTCAAGGGTGGTGCCAGAAGAGCTTGTTGCCTGTAAGTGCAAAGCTGTTCTGGCACTACCCTTGAACTATCCGGTATCATGGCCAATCCATATTTTGTTGTAGTGAGTTAGGGCTGAATGGGTTGAAATTTCATGGCCGATCCATCTCCCAGGGCTGTTAAGACGGTACTTATACATATACCTTCAAAAGTTGCGCAAGTCATTAGTCCTGGTAATTGTGAACACGTTAGAGTTAACTTACGTTTGTCACACTGGTCGATGTTGTAGCGTCTGCCGTTCAGTCTGTCCTTGAAGTACACCTGTCCGCTGCAGGGATCTGTGAAGCAGATGGCGCAGGGGTTGTTTTTGCAGACAACATCATCACACATATCTTCCTGGCCGCATGTCAATGGAGATTTGCCGCTGCAGGAGACTTTGCCTGAAAGGACAATCAAGTAGAAATAAATAAATAAATAAATAAATAAATAAATTAATTTTAAAAAGAGGCTTTGGCTGAAAGGATAATCATGAACAAATAAATAAATACATACAAATTAAAATGCAGCATGCTTCCATGTTAAAATAAGTCCAGAGATAGAGCAAACATGTCGCCTTACAGCATGCATCCATGCATCTATCCATTGAACTTTACCGAATTGAACTGAACCCAGTCCAGTCGACTAGTCCAATCCATCCAAAGTAAAGCCAACCCAACCCAACCCCATCTGTCTGTCCAACAATTCATTCATCCGTCCCTCGATCCATCCATCTATTAAACCGTCCGTCCATCTGTCCAGTCACCCTATTATCAATAGACTTACTTGGACAACTGGCCTGCGACTGGTCAAAGACGTGTGCTTTGCATGTCTCCTCTTGATCATCAGCTGCAACATGTGAAAACAACAATGCATTCACCCCTTTATTTCCAACAACAATTAACCTGTTCAGTGCCAAGAAAACTGGAAAACCATCCAAATGCAAGAGGCACAAATCCTCATGAGCCCCCGCAGTTGCGGGGGCTCATGAGGATTTGTGCCTCTTGTTGACACCCTTTTGGACCCGTGTTCCCAGGACAGCTGCGGTTTGGTGTTGAATCAACGAAGACTGCAGAAACACTGTACTTCGACAACTGGCACTGAACGGGTTAACCCATTACATCCTGAGGCTGAAATTGTCAAAATAATTTTTCGTACTGTCCTATGAATGCTACATTACAGACAACGAGACAGATCAACTGTTTTAGTTCAAGGGAGATGCCAGAATAGCTTGGCGCCTGAGGCACCAAGCTATTCTGGCACCACCCTTGAACTATATCAGTCAAATTTATTTCATGTAATGGGTGTATCAGAATGATAAGGGTTAAACACCACCCAAGAGGTATCTCTCACAAGCCTCGGAAGGGAAAAATTCCAAAATCTGAGCTGTCCTCTCAAGACTATACATAAAAGTTCAGAAAACCAATCAACCATGCTAGTTCAAGTGTTGTTATCAAACAGGTACATACAAATCTACGCTGGCATCTTAACAGACATATCGAGCCCTAATGTTGAAATTTTCAGGTCTGAGAGTTTGTCCTCTAGAGACATCACACCAGTTCATCTTACAAACCGATCTTGGTAGTTCAAGGGGTGATGCCAGAATAGCTTTGAGCCCATAGGCGCCAAGCTATTCTGGCACCACAATTGAAACTATCACATTTGATCCATATCTTTTTGTAGTGTGTGGTCTGGGCTGAAGGGGCAAACAGAAACTGGTCAAATAATTTGTTTTTAAATCTAAGGTCGGGTGGCACTACACTGCTGCGATGCACTACCCAGAGCAAAGCAAACCATATTTCACTTTGTGGAACAATAGAATTTTAAATCCAATCCCCCCCCCCCCCCCCCCCACAAACATCCCCCCCCCAAAAAAAAAAAAAAAAAAAAAAAAAATAAAAAAAATAAAATAAAATAAAAATAATAAATAAATAAATAAATAAAAATAAAAAAAATAAATAATATAAATAAATAACCCTAACCAAAAACCCCTTCAACTCTACCTGTGCACTGGACAGCACTGCCGGCAAGATCCACAAAACTGGAGGGACAATCGTCTGAGCAAAGATTGACCACACAACGAGCGAATGGCTTGCCCGGGCACACAGCGTCACGACAGCGGTTGACACAGTTGGGGTTAGGACGTGACTGGCTATCAGGGCATGCTGAAAAGGAATAGTAAAATGAAAGCTCAAAAAAGGTTATTCTTGCTACCATGGTTTATTTCAAACAACATTTTGCCATATAATATGCCTGTCACGCTACCATCTGCACCATACCAAAATGATCACCTGATGAGTTGAGCTCAACTCTGAGGAAGGAATTAAGAGCACGAATCTTAACCCTTTGGCTGTTAGCACTTTTTGTTGCGATGAATCCAGCAGGAATCATCACAACAAAAAAACACTACTGACAGCCAAAGGGTTAAGTTTTATCTTCCATGAATAAAACAGATGAAAGAATAAGGAACAAAAGTCTTAAGCTCCCTGGCTGTCAGTCACGCTTGTTGTCACGATGATTCCTGCAGCAATCAATGCAACAAAAAGCACTACTGACAGCTGAAGGATTACGTTTTAACAGAAGTAACACCAGTTTAAATTTAAACATTATATACTGATGAGCAAAAGAAATGCAACATTTTGGGGATAATCGGAAACACTGCTGTTTCCATCGAGTCCAAAAAATGTTGCTTCTCTTTTGATTGTCAATATATTTTGCTTGCTGGTCTGTGTTTTTGAAGCATATAGCTCAAGGCTAAATTAACACACCAGCAAACTACGTACGTTTCAAGCATGTTCACATCATACACAGGTGGAATGAAGTCTCACATAGCCATGAAAAGGAAGGAATCAACAAATAAGTCTTCATCTACAAGCATGTTTTTTTTTTTTAATTTCCCCCTATTTATTCCAGATATGGTGTGTGTGTGTGCACATGTGTGATTTCAGTGAGGGAAGGAATTTTTTTTAATATCTCTCTTCCATTCACATTGTTAGCGATTATAACCTGTGTCCTCCATATTGCCGTATCCATTTATTTTGAATGACTAATTGTTATATTATGTACACTTGCTTATGTTATAGTAGCTTTGTACCTTTAGCAGATTTGTACCTTGTAGATTAGCAATGGCAAGCGTGAAGAATGGCACATGTGCTATCTGCTTCTGCCGTTAAAAAATAAATAAATAAAAACTGTCAACCAGTTATCAGGCAATGATGTGTCAGGGTCAAAAGAGTTAAATACTCACTTGGATGACTGAAGGGTCCCACTGGCCCTGTTAAAGGAGAAAAAAAATCAACATAATTAAATGACCTAACTGCCTGGATCAAGAAAAAAGGTACGACTGGTGAATGAACGCCTGACAGCAGAGATGAATAATGTCCAAAATTATGACATATTTAGTGTCCAACAAGACCATCCATTCCAAGTGACAACAATATGACAGCAAGGGGCATACAAACAAATGTGCCCTGCAGATGCGGAGGTTCATGAGGTTCTATGCCTTGTGCAGTTGGGTGGTGATAGGCAGCAAAGTAAGGCCTACAACTCATAGAAGCTCATAAACCCCTGCATCTGCAAGGGCACATGAGGCTCTATGTCTCCTGCAGTTGGGTTGTGTTCACTTCATCCTAGCAATTAAGGAGTTAAAGTTTTTCATAACCCTCTCACTGCCGGAATCATCACAACAAAAACTGCTACCATCAGCCAAAGTGTTCATAAACTGTCTAGTCTGTCAGCCATGGACTTTCTGCAGTCAGTCTTGTAAATTCAGGTATCCGTTTTTTGTGTTGCTCATTGCAATTCAACACAAAATCCTGTCTTTGCTGTGTGTGCCGCTGCGTGCTGCCAGCCGTGCATGAGCCGAGGCCGACATCAACCCATTAATCTGTTGCTCACTATGATCCTCTACAAGGCAATATCACATCATTGCTGACATAACCCATTAAGGACTACCGCAGAGATGGATTTTGATCATGATAATTCAAGGGTAGTGACAGATGAGCTTGGCGCCTGAAGGCGCCAAGCTCATCTATCACTACCTTTGAATTATCATGGTCGAGCCATGTCCGACAGCTGGTACAAAGTCACTAGGTAACGCCTCCAAAATTTGGGAAAGGTGTATGTGGGGTTAAATGGGTTAAAAACAAACTCAACGCACCCTTTTCATCGCAGGTGAGGCTGTCTGGTTCGTTGGTAAAGCTGTTCTTGTACTCTCCGTTTGCGTCGACGCACCAGCAAAACCCGTTCTGACACTGTCGGTACGCAAATGTTCCATTCCTGGTGCACTCTGGCACGTACACCCCCAGCATCTTGTGGACACTGCGTGGCTCTGAAAGAGAACATTTTTATAATCATCTGCATCATCTGCACCAGAGAAAAGGCTTGGGAAGTATCAGTATACAGTCCATTTTGTTTGTTACTCTACAGGATTAACTCAATCAGCCCGACGGCCGTATTTCCCAAATTTTGGAGGCGTCATCTAATGACTATGCACCAGTTGCAGGAGATAGGTCGACCATGGTAATTCAAGGGCAGTGCCAGATTAGCTTGGCGCCGATAGGTGCCAAGCTAATCTGGCACTACCCTTGAATTATCATGGTCGACCCATCTCCTGCTGTAGTGAGTCAGGCCTGAATGGGTTAAAGATAGTCAGATTAACCCCTTCGCCTGTCGTGATCATGAATTGCGCGTCTGAAACCACTACACACACTGACCGACATTCGTGTGAAAAAAAAGGATCTGAATGAGACCAAGGAAAATAAGCAAAAAGAACACAGGACTTACAAGAGACACAAATCCTCATGAGCCCCCGCGACTGCGGGGGCTCATGAGGATTTGTGTCTCTTGTAGCTGGGTAGCATTCGCCTTGCCCTGGCAGATAAAGAGTTAACATATTTTAAGAAAGTCACAACTACACTTTGTCATACACTTTGTCATGATCATTACTCTGCTTAGACCAAACTTACATTTGGATATGCATGTACATGTATAGCGATCGAGTTACAAGGATAATAACAGCCTTCTGTTGTCTTATCAAAGTAAATTAGACATTTAAACAGACAGGGAAGGTCACCAATAAAATTACCAGGGGCACATTTAGGCTGAACATTGCAAGGTCCCTGGAAGCAGTCTGTGTCATAGGTCAGCTGGCATGGCCCTGTACCACATCGGACAACCTGAAAAAAAAACCCACCTAGTTGTCTCAGGAACATGGATTTAAAGTGGTGCCACAAGAGGCATAGATCCTCATGAGCCCCCACAACTGCGGGGGCTCATGAGGATCTATACCTCTTGCAGTTGGGTGGTGTTCAGATTTTCTCAGCGCTGAACGGGTTTAAAATAAGCCTCTTATAAATCTTCATTATTATTATTATTATTATTATTATGTTTTATTTTAATAATTATATTATTATTATTGTTAGTCAACACCCATCCCATGTCTTTAGAACAGACAGATCAATTTGGCATGTGGTCAATTTCGCTTGCTGTTCATTCTCTGGCATTGTATGGGCACCTTCAGCACTGCAGGTATGACAAAGACCAAGATTAGTTTTATAACTGCTCCAGAGGAAAAATCAACATACAAATATGTGAGCTTGTTTGTGATTTTGGACCTTATGGATTCCAACACTCAGGTCCAAAATCACAGACCAGCCCACATGTACGGTTTATTTAAGCTTCTGACTGTCAATAGGGGTTTCTGTCACGTCGATTCCTACAAGAAATCATCACAACAAAAACCTCCGATGAATCTGATGGTGTCACTTTTGCTCTCGTCATTATGTTTGTGGGTGTGAGTAGTGGTCGAGGGGATACAATTACTGGGCTAAAAAGCATCTGCTCAGCAGACCGTTCATCCGTTGGCTGTGGTAGCGGTTTTTGTCGCGATCATCAAAAAATGAAAACTGCTATCAACGGCCAAAGGGTTAACTACCTCTGAACTATCATGGTTCCGAAAACATGAATAGTCAATTCTTCGATGATGCCTCCACATTTGTGTAAACTTGGCCCAAGGCTTCAAAATGCTGAATATTTCACAAGACCAAGAAAGAGATGCAGTTAAAAACGTGAACACTAAACGACACTTTCGCATCTATTGATGCAGGGTAGATTGGATGAGAAAATAATACTCACGGCACAAGGGCTCTTGACTGAGTTACCTGCAATATGTGAAAAAGATGCAAGAATTAGTTTACGAAGTTAAAAAAAATCCTTCAAACAAATGTCCACACAAACAGACACTGTTGCATTTCCCAAAAAATATGAAGCCCCTGGGTTGATGACAGAGACAACACAGGCCAACGTCAGTCTGAGGACCTTTGCTCAACAATTATTTACAAATGCATCCATTGCACTGCCCCCCCACCCACCCACTTTAATTAACCCCTTCAGTGTGTGAGAGGTTAACCCCTTGTGCATGCAGCCATTGGTACTGTGTGGTATTGTAATGGTGGCTGCAAGAACATGGGAGTTAACCCGGTCATTGAAATTGTGAAAACCACCCAGCTGCAAGAGGTATCAGACATGAGACCAGGCTGAGATCAAATCCTAGGAAAGCAAAGAGTCCAGGACTCGCAACTCGCAATCAGTATATTTTCATGTGGGGAAACTTCACAAAACACCATGAGAACTCTTCCATTTTGGAACAGTTTTACCATGGTTCAAGTGAAACGATCATGGCGGAGTGAATTCAACATGTAAACATGCACCATACTTCAAAAATGTTTCTCAAAGAATTGCACTGATCTAAAAAAAAATAACCCAAATGCAGGAAAAAATCGGATTTCCGAAAAAATTCGGAAAAGTCCCATGTCTGAGGTATAGATCCTCATGAGCCCCCACAGTTGCAGTGGATCATGAGGATCTATGCCTCTTGCTGACACCACTTTCTGTGTAACAGTTAGGGTTTTTGGTGCTGAATTAACAAAGACTGCAGAAAAACAGTCTACGACAGCCGACATTGAAGAGACTAAACCCATCACATCAAGCAACCACTCCTCCCTCCCCCACCTTGCCCCCTTCCACCCTCATTCACACACACACGCACACACACACACACAAACAAACATGTGCGCACACACGCACACATGTCCCCAACAACACCACTACTTACATCGCTCATAGCATTCTGCAGGTGAGTTGAATCGATTTTCATTGCCGCCACACATGCCGTAGAGGAAGACCTCACATTTCTGGGACGTCACGTTGTAGAACCACTGTGGCATGTACGCCTTGCAGTTCCCGGACGAGGCTCTCAAGTGGCACATCAGCGGCACACCTGATGAAAATAAACAGTCAGCTTTGTTTATAACATGGCCGGATACAACACCACATTTGAAGAGGTTCCAATCACATTGTCTTTCTTTGAGGTTCTGTCTTTGGGGTTCTGCCCCGCACGTGTTTTTAAAATTCACAGCTAGGGCCCTGAGTTCACAAACTGAGTTTGCAGAGTTGGAACTCCATCAGCCAAGGGCCTTTATAAGGCAAGCAGCATTTGTAGAGACCAGTCTAGTGCCGCAAACTGTGGACAGAGCATGAGATACACTGAAGTCACAAGGGAACTCCTATCAGCCTTACTTTGGATTACACTGGAACCGTGACTTACCCTGCAGCAGACGATACTGACAAATAACCAACCGGAACATTTGAGCCTGAGCCACAGCGCCTGCATCTGTATTCCCAAACAGCAGTTGTCACAGACATATTCCACAGGTGCACATGGAGTGTGGCTGTCATATGTGTCATCCAGTATGTATCAGTACGTATCATCTGCTACAGAAATAGTTTGTGTGTAGGCCTACATAAAGCTGATAGGGGTTTACTTGTGACTGCATTATATCTCATGTTCTGTGTGCACTGGCAATGTGACTCTGCATGCCTTATATCAGCCAGTGCTGACGTAATTCAAACTCCGCCAACTCAGTGAGCGGTTTGACCGACTTAGCGGCAATGTATATCAGAGCCCTAGCTGGGTCTGGTAAAGTTTTCGGTAAAACACATGCAGGACAGGACAAGAAGACACAACCTCAGCTTTAAATTGCTCTGTGTACAATGAACAACAAAACAAGCTGTGTACAATGAACAACAAAACAAGCTGTGTACAATGAACAACAAAACAAGCTGTGTACAATGAACAACAAAACAAGCTGTGTACAATGAACAACAAAACAAGCTGTGTACAATGAACAACAAAACAAGCTGTGTACAATGAACAACAAAACAAGCTGGTGTTTTGTTATATCCAAAGTGTGCTGAACAAACTTTCGTTCAGAAATCAGAAGTAGGTAGAAATGCACCTGTTTTGATGAAACAGTGAATTAAAGCCAGGACAAACGTGATGTCACATGTTTGTCTGGGCTCTAAATCCGCTGCTTTTTTCCACTGCTTTTGTCCACTGCTTTTGTCCACTGCTTTTGTGGAAACATGTACACTGTTAAACTACTTCTGATTTCCAGAAATCATCTATAAGCAAAGATGGTAAAATCTGTGATATATCTTCCACTGTGTTTACTGTTTTATCATTTCATGTTGTTAACCCATTTAGCACCAAGGCTGTATTTCAGAAGTGTCACTTTACGACTATGTACAGATGGATCGACCATGATATTCAAGGATAGTGCCAGATAAGCTAGGCGCCTGATGGCGCCAAGCTAATCAGGTACTACCCTTGAATTATCATGGTCGATCCACCTCCTGGTTAAATCCTAGTTAAATGGGCTAAATTATATATATATATATATATATATATATATATATATATATATATATATATATATATATATATATATATATATATATATATATATATATATATATATATATATATATAAAGGTGATCGCTCAAAACAGCCTCTAAGGTATTTTGTAATATTCTTATTTCTCACCCTCCTGAATATAAGAAACTTGATAGTCGCTGGCAGAGCTTGTGTCCCTCATGTCAGTCATCATGGGTTTAGTGTCCTGGCTGGCAGCGACGGCAACAATGGCATGCTGGTGACGGGCAAGAGATGCGGCCATTCGTTCACGCTGACACTTTGTCAGTCCTGGGTAACACATCGCAAAAAATGTACTGTATGGCAACCGATGACGATTTATCCTACTGTCAAAAAGGAGAAAATCAAAATGTATACATATCATATGTCTTGTGAGCGTAAGGAAGGCTGGTGTGCCAGCAAACTGCAGGTGGCATTAGCCGCGCCCAAGGACATTTTCCCAGTAAGCAAAAGTCATCAGGCCCAGGGCGGCCACAGTCGGGCCTAGCATGGTCGCGCTCATGCTCACTGTAGCTGTCGTGGGCTTGAAAACGTTTTGCTACTGGGGTGGCTTGCTGAGATTTGTTTACGTCCCTGTTTACCTGCAGTACAGTTGACCGTCTCATTTTTTGCGTTGAAGAACTGCGCTTTGCAGCCACCGCAGGGGTTGATTCGGCAGACAGCTGTGGGGTCAGCCGCACACACCTGTAGACACAACTCCTGGGGGCAGCACTGTACTGGCTGACCGTTTGGACACACTGGAAAATACACACACACAGTTGCATCACTACAGCCAGATTATTTTTTCCATCTGAAATTAAACATGTAACTATAAACAGGGCCAATCGTAAACAAACTACCCATAACACAAACCAGCCATTCAAACAGCCAACCAACCAAACAGCAAACCAACGAACCAACTTGCAAGCAAACAGCAAACCAACCAACCCAACCACCAACCAACCAAACTGCCAATTTTTTACCAACCAACCGACCAACTATAACCACCAACCAGCAAAACAGCCAACCAACTGACCGACCGATTGAGTAACAAACCAACCGATCGCCTGATTAAACAAGAGCTTGACCCAAGTTAGCCCCAGTGCACTACAGCAGGAGATGGATCGACCATAGTAATTCGAGGGTAGTGCCAGATTATCTTGGCGCTGCCAGGAAACAATTGCTAATCTAGCACTACCTTTGAATTAACATAGTCGATCCATCTCCTGCAACTGATATGGAGATGCTAGGTGACACCTCCACAATTTGAGAAATGCGGCCTTGGGGTTAAATGGGTTAACTCATTCAGCCCGGAACACGTAATTCCCAAATTTTGGAGGCGTCATCTAATGACTATGCACCTGATGCAGGAGATGGATCGTCCATGATAATTCAAGGGTAATGCCAGATTAGCTTGGCGCCGACAGGCGCCAAGCTAATCTGGCACTTCCCTTGAATTATCATGGTCGACCCATCTCCTGCTGTTGTGCGTCAGGGCTGAATGGGTTAAGGTGACTGGCACAAAAGCTGGTGAGTGTCCTTGCTGGATAGCCATCACTCTTGCTGTTTATATAATCATCCGCTTGACTCCCTTGTCTGTTATTTCTGAACCTCGGTGTGGTCTGTGATTTTGGACCCTATGGCTTTTCAGCCGTAAGGTCCAAAATCACAGAGCAGTGCACGATTCGACTGAAATCTGGCGATTGTCCCTTCCTCACCTTCGCACTGTTCGGCGTCACCCTCTTTCTTCGTTTTTACATCACGGTCCGCACTCTGCCTCTCAGCATCGGTCACTGGAAAAATACACAAGTGTAATAAAGCAGAAACCAACAAAGAAACATTGGTTGTGTATATGTATACACAACGGATTTTTAGGTTGAAATCGGAAAGCTAGGTGTACCTTCCATCATAGTAACGCCATCGGTATGGATTTTGTAGAAACAAATACACACGTGTACTAAAGAAGAAACCAACAAAGAAACACACTTAGAAAAGGCAGTTGCAACACAATAAATAAATTGTTTTGTAATTGTCTTTTCTAAGTGTTTTTGTGTTTGGATTTTTCACAAGCGTAATAATCGTTTAGTCTTTAGATGCGTGTTTGTAAATGCATTTACATGTATCGTTCTTGTCGACACAAAAATCGACACAAAAATAATTATTTAAGAGAAGAGGCGGCAAGCTGTTCAGACACTACCCACTGAGTGAAAATGTTCGGAATCCTGCCCGTAACCCTTTTAGCCCCGGATTCCTAACGACTATGTACCAGTTGCAGGATGTGGCTTGACCATGATAATTCAAGGGTAGTGCCAGATTAGCTTGGCGCCTTCAGGCGCCAAGCCAATCTGGCACTACCCTTGAATTATCATGGTCAAGCCACGTCCTGCAACTGGTACATAGTCGTTAGGCAACACCTCCAAAATTTGAGAACTGGGACCTTGGGGCTAATAGGGTTAAGGGAAGATGCTGTGTGAGGGCAGTGAACATTGTGACCGACAGGGCACAGCCAACACAACCCAAATGCACAGACCCTCATAAGTCTCTGCAGTCGTGGAGGCTCGTAAGGATCTATGCCGCTTGCTGGCATCATTCCGCACACCAGTGTGCCTCCAGCAGTGTCGCCCAGCAGTAAATATGCAATGAAATGTTTTTTCCCGAACTAGTCGCTACCAGTCAAGGATTTACTTCATCAATAATAATGATGCTGAAGCCAACATTGTTAACCCTTTGGCTGTCAGTAGCGCTTTCAGGCGAGGTGATTCCCAAAAGCGCTACCGACAGGTATGGTACATCTTAATCAGATCTGCACTTACCAAATTGACACTGGGCCACGCCGAACGTGCGAGTGCCTGCAATCTCATTGCCGTGGCGAGTGACGCACCAGCAGATTCCCAGCTTGTCGTTGCATTGCTGCTCCTGCCAACTGCCGTCCTCGGCACATCTGTCAGAAGAATATAATAATAATAATAATAATAATAATATTAAAAAAAATTATAAACATGGTAATGATAATACTCGTCATTGCTGCTGCGGGAAGCTGCCGTCCTCCACACACCTGTTTAATGAAAGTGGAAGTGAAGACCAAGTATCAAGACAAGAATGGAAACATATGATAAACACAATAACCCTTTCAGGTCTTCGTTAATTTTGTATGAACTTGATTGTCACACACGGAGAAATCTGGGCTGCCTTCCTGACACACTGAAATAGTGCACCTCCACTGTACCCTTAACTCATTCAAGCCGAAGGGCATCTGGCTTCAACGTTGTATCCAGATGCCCTTCATCTCAAATGAGTTAAGGTTGTTTTCTGTCATTCATGGGTGAAAGTTGCCAATTGTAAACAGCAACAACCCCTCACCCCCTCCCCTTTCCCACCACCATAGCTTGATTTTCCAAGACTAGAACCAACATCCATTAACTCATTCGGCACACATATTTTCCAAATTTTGGAGGCGTCATCTAACGACTATGCACCTGCTGCAGGAGATGGATCGACCATGATAATTCAAGGGTAGTGCCAGACTAGCTTGGCGCCGACAGGCGCCAAGCTGGTCTGGCACTAGCCTTGAATTATCATGGGTCGATCCACCTCCTGCTGTAGTGCGTCAGGGCTGAATGGGTTAAGGAAGTTACACTGTGTGACATTTTGATCCGGCGTCCAACAGGTACCAAACACTGGTCCTTCACCCTTTGGCTGTCGGTAGTGCTTTTTTGTCAAGGTGATTCTAGCAGGAGTGACCTTGACAAAAAGCATTACCGACACCAACAGGGCTTTAAACCCCTAGCACGAGGGAACAGAGTTAACCAATGTATCTCTATCACTCTACAGCAGAGATGGATCGACCATAATAATGCAAGGGTAGTCAGTGCCAGATTTGCTTGGCGCCTGGAACTGGTACACGCTTGTTAACTTATTCTACTCCAGACACACCACAGCAAGATAAGGATCGACCATGATAGTTCAAGGGTGATGCCAGAATAGCTTGGCGCCTATTAAGCTATTCTGGCATCACCCTTGAACTATCATGGTTGATCTGTGTCCTGCACTCCAATGCAGTCTTCAGAGGACAAGGGCACAATTTGGGGATTTCGGTGTTGGGGTAGACTGAGTTAAGTGAGACCTCTAAAATTTGAAAATCGGCCTTGGGGTTAAAATGGGTGAGTGAAGACTAACCTTGGCATGTACTTGAGGAAGCAACTGGCGTCCCCAGCCAGTCTCCTCTGCTGATGGTACTCTTGTAAACGCTGCTTGCACATGTATTCTTCGTCCTTTTCAGCTAAACACAAATATAAATAAGACTATACAGAAAGCAAGAAAACATGACCACAGGGAAAGAAAAAAAGGAGGTGAAACAAAACTTCGTAAGCAAAAGGTTGTGGGGTCAACGCCAGCCACATTCTGCTTATAGATGTGCGCAGGCCCGAAATGATGACGTCAGCCTTTTGCACACTGGGTCCACTGCCATAACACAGCTAACATCATCCATGACTGTCGACATCCGGTGGCACCATCGCAGATAAACTGCTGCCCACGTGTGGTATAAGATTGTGGGGGTGGGAGGGGGTGTGGGGGTGGGAGGGGTGGGCGGTGGGGTGGGAGGGAGTTGGGGGTGCGAGGGAGTTGGGGGTGGGGTGGGGTGGAGTGGGGGGGTGGGGTGGGAGGGGGTGTGTGTGTGTGGGGGGTGTGTGGGGGGGGGGGGTACCCCTTCATTGCGAAAGGACGCAGATTGTGTTTTTAAAATCTTTTATAAACTCAACTTGAAAGACGTCCTAGCCATTGAAGGATCATAGACACAAAGTGGTGTAAGCAAAAGGCATAGATCCTAATGAGCCCCTGCGACAGCGGGGGCTCATGAGGATCTATGCCTTTTGCACTTGGTGGCATCCCGCTTCTTCAGCAGAAAAGAGGTAATTCTAATCTAGCTTAACTCATTCGAAATGAGCATCATTGGGATAGGCAGCACAAAAGGCCGCGTATCCAGATATGATCTTGAATGAGTTAACATGCCCGAGCAAGAACCTTACATCTGGGGATGACGCACGAGTAGCCACCGCAGCCCGAGGCACAGCAAATCTGATTCCTCGGGCAGTCGCCGTCGCTTCGACACCGCGATTTGCAGGACGTGGTCAGCACAGGCTTGATTTTTGGACATGTACCCTCCTTGCATTTGCCTGCAATTATACAAATGCTAGTGTGGTGGTCTGTGGTTTTGGACTTACAGCCTACGGCCACTAGGTCCAGAGCCACAGATCAGCACACACTTGATTTCTCTAAACGTCAGCAAACATTCATTTGACCCATTTAGCCACGACGCACTACAGCAGGAGATGGAGCGACCATGATAATTCAAGGGTAGTGTCAGATTAGCTTGGCGCCTGATGGCGCCAAGCTGATCTGGCACTACCCTTGACTGAATTATCTAGGTTCATAAAGCTGCAATTGGTTCACAGTGGTGTTATGTGAAACTTCTGAAAATTGGGAAATGTGGCCTCATCTACTTGGGTCCTTGAGAAGAACCCAACGAAGAAAGAAACACACTTCAAAAAGATATTGAAAAAAACCGACATTTAGTTACATTTCAGGTTAAAACCCTGCTTCCAAATAGATGTACAAGCGTCTAGCATTGCATGTTCCCATCACAAATCGATCAGTTGCACATTGTGTGCTTGTTCGTACTTGCTTGTACGTCTATTTAACAAAAAAAACAACAAAAAATAATCAGTTGTGTTGTAACAGTCTTTCTCAGCATGTTTCTTGCCTCGCTGGGTGCTTCTCTGCGTTTTACATGCTTGGCAGCCATCTTTTGGGTCCGGAATTTGCGTGACCCCTTGACTGCTAGTGATGATACCGTTCGTCAGAAAAGGACGCATAACAATGCGTCTTTTCTGCGGATCTGAGGCTAGTTGCAGAGCGAGCTGCGCACCTTGCTTAGCGGCTGGTGCAGGACTAACCTCGCTCATGCAACTGGCCCCTGTATCTTCAGTGGTAGTGAAGAGGATAACCTTTACTAAACTCTAATCCATCTCACGTTTGTGTACATCGCACGGATTAATGTTCTGAAAAAAGGTAAGTGCACTCTCTACACTAAAAGAACATGGAGATTACTCACCTCTCTCAGCGCAGGTGTTGCAACATTCCTCCATTGTCTCAAAGTTGTTGTCGTTCCCGTTACACCCACCGTAAACAAACTGCTCGCAACGCATGGACGTGGAATTGAAGAAGTATCGAGAAAAATACGCGTAACAAGGCCCACTCTGCACTGGCTGTTTACACACCTCCACTGGAGAAAAAACAAAGTGTCTGCCCTTGCATTGAACATGCCGGATGGCAAGAAAAGATACCGAATGAAAAAAACCAAACCACATAAGAAAAGAACTCTTAATTTTAAGTGCCAAACGTGTACCACGTTATGGATCAGGTATAATAGTTCCAGGATAGTGACAGATTAGCTGGGCACCTATAGGTAGCATTCTAATCAGGCGCAGTGGTTAAGGCGCCTGCCACCAATGCCAAAGGTGCGTGGTTCGATACCGGGTTCCGGCGTTGGACTTTTCTCCTCTGGTAAGTGTCACCGTTAATTCGGGCGGACCGTCGGGGGTTCTTTCTCCGGGTACTCCGGTTCTTCCACCCCCCACACTTTGGTACCGGTCTCAGGCCACTTTACAAATTTCAAATACAAGCGATCAAAAATCTCTGTAACTTCAGTAGCTGACTGGCCCTTCGTTTGTCTTGTACTGTGTTTGTCTTAAATGGCGTAAATCCGTGTCTGTTTCGTGAGTGTGTGTGTTGGGTTTCAGGCGCGGCGCTTTGAGTCGATTTCCCCAAAATTGAGAAAAAGCGCCTATATAATAACGGTATTATTATTATTATTATTAATCAGGCACTACCTTTGAACTATCATGACTGATTCACCTCCCTCTGCAATGTCTTAGGTACAAACGAGTTAGACAGTTTTTCATCTCACGCAGGTAGCAGACCACCGCCAGGCATATTTGACTTTGACACAAACCTTGTCCCCAGGCACCAAGCTAATCTGGCACTACCCTTGGAAGTCCTAGATATAATGGCCGACCCCACACCCATTGCAGTCACTACAGGGTGCCTGTGTTAGACAGGCGCCATGTAAAGGTGTCACGTGGACACGTTCAACGTCAACACTGCGAGGTTGATCAGCAGGACAGTTCTGCGAGACCGTGCTTAAACCCATTCAGCCCCGACGCACTACAGCAGGAGATGGGTTGACCATGATAATTCACGGGTAGTGCCAGATCAGGCACTACCCTTGAATTATCATGGTTGACCCATCTCCTGCAACAGGTGCATAGTGGTTAGATGACGCCTCCCAAATGTGGGAAATACGTGCGTGGAGTGGAAATGAGTTATCAGCCGAACATTTTTCACCAACCACGCTTTGAGAAATGACCCGGCCATCAATAACCCTTTGGCTGTCGGCTGCGCTTTTTTGTTATGATGATTCCTGCAAGAAGGGAAGCGCTACGACAGCCAAGGGGTGAAAGACCTTCAGGTGGCTGCAGTCACCTGCATGATTGTCTTTAATAGGCAGTTCGGTTAGTTAGTTATTTGGGGTTTAACGCCAAGCAGGCAACCAAGGGCCATCTCACGGCGGGATGGGCAAAAATCTGGCCAGCCAGACCAAAAGAAAGGTCTTAGGACAAGGTGTAAATATATCTTAAAAATATTTCATGGTAAAATGTCGCACAGGTCTTTAAAGGAAATGTCTACAGAATCGCAAAAAATGTCAAAATAATAGGATATCATAGTCTATGAATGCTCCACTCTTATTAATAAGCAGTTCAGTGCCATGACAGCTGTCGCAGACTGTGTTTCTGTAATCTCCAGTAATTCAAGACACAAAAAAAAGCATAGACGTCCCAGGAACACGGATTCAAAGTGGTGTCAGCAAGAGGTATAGATCCTCATGAACCCCCGCGACTGTGGGGGCTCATGAGGATCTATACCTCTTGCAGTGGGTGGTGTTCACATTTTCTTGGCACTGAATGGGTTAATGACTGGTGACACTTTTTGTCCTTGGAGCTCCTGTCTTTTAACCCATTTAGCCCCAGGACCCTGCAGCAGGAGATGGATGGATTGATCATAATTCAAGGGTAGTGCCAGAGGAGCTTGGCGCCTGAAGGCGCCACTTCTGGCACTACCCTTGAATTATCATGATCAATCCATCTCCTACAACTGGTACATAGTCATTAGGCAACACCTCCAACATGTGAGAAATGGGACCTTGGGGCTAAAAGGGTTAAGACCATTTATTTCTTGGGGAAAAAAAGATGGCTGCTCAAAAGAGGTTCCACTGTTTTGAAAAAGAGTGCTCCATAAGAGCAAAAAGATGATGATGAACACGAACCCTGTCTCTGCAGGCAGCATATCCCCTTGTTGCACATGTAGCCGGCTGGACACGGCCGAGAGCTGGAACACATGGCTTGCTGGTTGGCTGATGTATTAAACAGCGGCTGACCAATCTCGCACTGTTCTCCCTCCTCATCTGTATGAAGCGCAGTTTGAGAGATGAAATTGAGTGATGCGAGACACAATAAATTCATTATGTCATTAACCTTTTGCGTGTATGTAGCAGGAATCATCCTGACAAAAAGCTCTACCGACATGGAAAGATTAAATTATTGACATCCATGAAATCAACCATACACAGTGAAATGCAGTTTAAATATAACCCCTCCTTGCCACTGAATGCATATTCTGTTTCAAAAATCTTTGTTCATTCAACGACCAAAAGCCACAACTGCCCAAGAAACATGGATACAAATTTGTCTCAGCGAGAGGTATAGATCCACACGAGCCTCCGTTGTCGCGGGAGCTCACGAGGATGTATGTCTCATGCAGTTGGATTATGTTCACTCGTGTTCACTTTTCAACCCAATCTGTATGGTCAAAGAGAAGGAACTCTATAATTTTCAGGCCTTTCTGAATGTGAGGTTATTAATGTAATAATAATAATAATAATACCGTTATTATATAGGCGCTTTTTCTCAATTTTGGGGAAATCGACTCAAAGCGCCGTGCCTGAAACCCAACACACACACTCACGAAACAGACACGGATTTACGCCATTTAAGACAAACACAGTACAAACACAGTACAAGACAAACGAAGGGCCAGTCAGCTACTGAAGTTACAGAGATTTTTGATCGCTTGTATTTGAAATTTGTAAAGTGGCCTGAGACCGGTACCAAAGTGTGGGGGGTGGGGGTGGGGGGGTGGGGGGGGGGTGGAAGAACCGGAGTACCCGGAGAAAGAACCCCCGACAGTCCGCCCGAATTAACGGTGACACTTACCAGAGGAGAAAAGTCCAACGCCGGAACCCGGTATCGAACCTCGCACCTTTGGCATTGGTGGCAGGCGCATTAACCACTGCGCCACGGACCGCATGTGGGGTCATTTCCCTTTGAAAATCCCATTCAGCTATCCACATGTCCCTGAAGTCCACCTACGGCATAGGGCGTCCCAGAATAGTGACATGTGGACATATCTTATATGGCCATAGCAGTCAAGGGGTTAATTAGAGCACACACTGTTCTAATTAGCCCCCTTGTACATGCAGCCACCAGTACTGTTGACAGCACCAGTGACCGCATGCATTGATAATTCATTCATTCATTCACTCCTCCCTGCCATCAAGACGAGTCTCCCTTACTGAGAGCGCGGACGCAGCGGCGACCACATGAAGATGCGCAACACTTCTGATCCTCTTCACAATCCGCATCACTACGGCAACTGTCAGTACACACGGCCCTAACAGGCACCTCAAACGTGGGACATTGGCCAAGATGCTCTGCAAAGGTGCAAATGACATTTAAAATGAAGTAAATTAAGATTTAATTTTAATTATTAGTTTACAATCTGAACTATCACAGTAGTATGTAGCAGAACACCTGTGTGCACACACACACACACACACACACACACAATGTAAGGACACAGACAAATGGGTGACGGTCATTTCAAAATTTATAATGGTCAGGCTTTCTGCTAGGCTTCAAAATTTTCCTTCATCCATTACAATTCAAGGGTGGTGCCAAAATAGCTTGGTGCCTACAGGTACCAAGCTATTCTGGCACCACCCTTGAACTATCATGGGCAATGCATATCTTGTTGTAGCATGTCAAAGATTCAACGATTCAAGAAACTTTATTGTCAGGGCTGAATGGATTTAAAAAATCACTCACACTGACAAATCCACAAATCCACCCACCTTTTCTGAGACACCTGGCCTCGCAAGATGGTTTGTTGTTGAAGTTCATACGAGCGTTGGAGCATCCTTTATATTCAAACGCCTCACACTGTCTCGTCCGGGGATTGAACATGAATCGCTGCTCCACGATCTCTTTCTTAGCGGCATCACCCATGACAGGCGGCTGTCCGTTTCCTTGGCCGTTTGGCATGTCTTTGCCCTGGTTTGGTAGAAGATCTTTGAATGGCATGCCTGAAGTATCTTCAGACTCATCTCCTGCGTCATCCTTGTCATCTTGTTTGTTGCTGTTGTCAGCATAGTATGGGCAGTCGAAGCCAGGGTTGGCAAGTATGTCACACTCATCCACTTTGCCTAGAGACGGAAAGTGTAGACAAATGTTAACCACCTTCGTTGCCGAGAAAATGTGATGTGTCGTGTGTGAATGAATAAGCAAGGCAGTGAGAGAGTGAATCCATTACATCCTGAAACGAAATTACAAATTTTATTAAGATATCCCTTGAGGTCTTTGTCACAGTTCCTGGAGATGGGTCAACCATGATAGTTCAAGGGTGGTGTCAGAACAGCTTAGTGCTATCAGGCGCTAAGCTGTTCTGTCACCACCCTTGAACTATCATGGTCGCTCCGCAACCTGTTGCAACCTGTCAGAGCTTTATGAGTCAAGAGGATGTGGAGCATCCAGACATGCATCAGAAAGCCGCGTATCTGAATGCAGCAAGTCTCCAGTGAATGATACTTACTGAATCTGTCGCGGCAGCAGAAGAGGTCGCCAAAGAGGCCGGCCTCACAGTGGTAGCCGGGGGCACAGGCTCCATGTCCGTGCATACATTTCACCAGACTGCCATTGAGGTGATGGAGAGGGGTGCCCACGTCGCAGGGGTTCACAGCTGCAAACAATTTAACCCATTTAGCTCTGATGCACTACAGCAGGAGATGGAGTGACCGTGACAATTCAAGGGTAGTGCCAGATTAGCTTGGCACCTGATGGCGCCAAGCTAATCTGGCATTACCCTTGAATTATCATGATCGATCCATATTCTGCAACTGGTACATTGTTGTTAGGTGACACACAAAATCTGGGAAATACGGCCATGGGGTTAAATGGGTTAAACAAGTCATAATAGAAAGAAACACACAGGCCGCCTTTAAGTGAAACAATCGATGGACAGTAATTTTTGCTTTCATTGTAAAAAGTTTGGATACAAGAAAAGTTTGATGTAACACTTTCAAAATGTCCTGACCCACATTAAAAAAAAATTTCTGGCAACCTGAACGATTTTTGTGCGCATATACTGTGAAATTTGGGCTCCCACAAACATGACTTTGCCTTGTCCGACAAGAAATCTACTTGCATTTTGCGACGGGCGAGTGGATGTGGACCTCCCTGTTTCTCAGTCAAACTTGGAGAATTTTCCATCAATGGAAATCCTGTCCTACGGTCGTAAGGTCCAAAATCACAGACCATCACACACACACATACACCTTCACTTACCAGCACACTTCATTTTCTTGGCCTCTTCCGGTGGGGCAGTCGTCCCTGGTAATCTCCGTCCCTCTTTGTTCACGCAGTAGCATGCCTGCATTTCTCCATCTGTGTTTATCTCACACTGCATGGGCTCAAAACGTCCCTCCTTGTCGCAGCTCGTGTACTGAAGCACGACAGTTTGCGTTGCATTGGACGTGGTGTAGATCAGTCGCTCGATTCTTTCCAGGAGGGAGGGAGGGCCTTGCATGAGGAGCTCCACCATGGCTTGTCTCTCCTGGCAAGGCGTCAATTGTGCCGCAGCTGGAAATCGCGAAAAAAAAGAAAAATTGAAGGAGTTTGACAGCAAGTACGGTAACCGACAACATTTTGGATATATCAAGATGTCAGGGGATCTATATACTGTTTGGTTTTTGTGTCCAAAGTTTCTTGGAACATCTCCTGAACTTTGGCTAGAACAAAATTCTGGAGACGACCTTTTCTTTTTGTATACCCTGGGTTTGTTTTAAGAGGAATATATTATAAAAAATGTTTGAGACCTCTGAAAATGGGATGTATTCTGTAATATCTTTCTTCTGCAAATATGTCCCACTCTACACAAACCAAAGGGAATCACTCAGCGCTGGACAGACAGATCCCCTGCCTCCGCCTATCAGGCACCCATTCGCCAGCCCACAGATAAATACGCAGGTATAGAACAAGACGATCATCTACATCCCTAAAAAGGATGCATCAGGTCTCGCTTATAACCCATGTCTTTCTCCGGAACTTAGGAAGTAGGCAGGAGAAACATACATACACAAACACGAAGGTGCATTACTATGCATTATTACTGTGCATTATTAGACCTGATGTAGATGATCGTCTTGTTCTATACCTGCGTATTTATCTGTGGGCTGGCGAATGGGTGCCTGATAGGTGGAGGCAGGGGATTTAACTCTGTCCAGCGCTGAGTAATTCCTTTTGGTTTGTGTACAATTCTGCCAGCGCTAGACTCACCTATCTGGTTTGTGAATGTCCCACTCTGTACATTATGCTAAGACCATCGGGCTGATGCTTGCCGATGTCGGCCCGACAGCGGCCAACGTCAGCCCAAGGATCTTTTGCGTATTGGGTATGGCTGTGAAACTTGATTTGTCACACCCAGCACTGATATGAGTGGAGTCATCTGTACTCACGTCTGTCCGAGCTGGTGCATAGCGGTCCGTACATATTTTGCCTGCAAGTGCAGACGCGCCCATCCGTCTCCCAGTTTCTGACACAGGTACTGTTTGCCCCACAGATGTCTGGCACCAGGCCGCAGATCTTCATCATCGTCTCGTCGATACTTGCAACTGAAAAACAATTAAAATGCATAACCCATTAAGCCCCAACGCCCTGTAGCAGGAGATGGATGGACCATGATGATTCAAGGGTAGTGACAGATTAGCTTGGCGCCTGCAGGCGCCAAGCTAATCTGTCACTACCCTTGAATCATCATGGTCCATCCATCTCCTGCAATTGGTACATTGTCGTTAGAGCTGTTCTTAATTGGACGAACTTTTGATCGGCAAACCTAGATCGGAGAAGATCGGCAATCTTTTGGTTTGTTTCTTAATTGAGGTTGAACGAGCCTAGGCGAACCTTCAGCAAACCAGGTTTGCCATGGTTCTCTTTCTTAACTGAAGTGCTTGAGTCGGCGTACTTACTGTCTGCAAAGGTGTTCAGAATGGCTGCTGCTATGCCGCTTCGCGATTTGAACGATGTTTGTTTTTGTACTCCTTGCAGTTGCGACCCCACAAACAGCGTTGCGCCTCCCAGAAATCAATAAAAATAGGTCTTGTTCTTCACACGAGTGAATTGTTTTCTCAAAACACATTACCGATGGTATTACACATAGGAAATAGCTCTTAGCTAGCCTAATTTTAGCCAAATTTTTTTTTTTGCTACTTCCAAGTTTCCTCTGTCGACCTCAGAGGTCTCCATCCCACGCCGCTCACCCCAATCAACCCCAGTGTGCTCACCCAGGCCTACCAGTTGCCACAGCCAGACTCCCGGCCCCGCTGCTGTATATATGTCAGGTTAGGGGACTCTACTACTGCCGAGTCACTTCGGTGGTCTTCCTACTTAACATTTTTCTTGCTAGTCACGGAGTCGACGAGTGAGAGCTCCCCCCAGAGGTGGCGAGTCAACCACTACGTCCTTCCACGCACAGCAGCAGGGTCTGGCCGAAGACGGCCGAAGACAACCGCGCACCTAGGGCTCCTAGAGGCCGGACCAGGCTGAGGTCACCATGAGACGGAGACTTGAGGGGTCAGAGGCACCTGGAATAGCGTTTTTCCTTTTTGCATGATGATGAGGATGATATGATGATGCCATGGTGGTCCATGTGGTTTTAGGGACTGCGTGACAGGGCCGCATTCCACGCTTCCTGTCATAAATATCCTGGTATTAACCAGGCCCGGGACTTGCGGACACCTGCGGTGCCAGCCGTGTAATCATCCACACCTTGCGATGCGTCATAACCCGGGTAACACCCCCAAAGTTGCACCCGTGAAGTGGGTGAGTCTCGGCTGAGTGGCATCAGCCTTCCCATTGGGTCCATAGCACACCCGCTCTGGGTAAAAGCCGACCCAGGTAGGAAAAATCCCGCTTGACTCGGCTGGGATTCGAACCCGGATCTCCCGGCCGCCAGTCCGACGCGCTAACCACTGCGCTACGGATGCCGGTTTTTAGCCAAATTTTGGTTGTGTCCGTATAAGTGAGTGTTGGCAGGAGTGGGGCGCCATAGACCATGCCAACCCGCTCCCCTTACTCACATCTGGTACAAGATTACCCAGCATACCCCAGTTTTAGTTCTTAGCTGGCAGGAGTAGGTTGTGTCTGTTTCGAGCTCTGCTTTTGGTACTTGGACCGGTTGTGTTCGACCTTGACTGTTAGTTCGTTGGAACTTACTTGGAGATTGTGGCGTGACTGGGGTTATTAGTGCTCACGCCTGTGACGCTTCGTCGACCCGTGGTTCTACGGGCCGACTGGATTGTGCCACGGGGACTGTGACTTGCGGCGTTTCCGGACGCTGCTTCGACCCTGCGTTCCTACCCGGTCGTGCCTTGCGGCGTGCTGTTACGACCTGGTGTCGGTGGTTCCTCTTCACTGGTGATACGTGGGTTTGCTCCTTTTTCCGCCATGGCCAGGTAATATCTCGGTGAATGCCCTCGACCGGCGCCCTTGGGTGGGAAGGAGCGCCGAGCGTCGGCACGCGCTGTACACTTGTTTGATTCGACTGTATTCACTTATGTCCGGTTCACCAACGCGCGCGCTTTGTTATTGCGTGACCTTAGAGGCCACGCTCGCTCATTCATCATTGTACCCTCTTGTTGCAGTCACTAGGTTCGTATCTGCACGATGTGTGGCGATTTTCAGGGCCCCTCGGTCGAGCATGCGGGGTGCCGTCACTGAGCAGGATGCGAGTCGACCCACGCGTGTGATGTGTCCGCCATGACTGGAATAGAGATGGTTACGGCGGGGGGGGGGGGGGGGGGGGGGGGGGTGGTGGTGGGGGGGGGGGGGGGGGGGGGGGGCTTTACCGCCGATTGCGTCCAACTCTATCAGAGATCACCCGACAGAGACGCCCAAGAGTAACCAGGTGGGACCCAAGTCAGAAGCAGTGGCTTTGCTGTCCCACAGAGAGCGTGCGACGCCTATCAGAGATCGCTGGGCACTGACGTCCGAGAGTAATAAGGTGGGACCCAAGTCAGAAGAAGTGGCTTGTTGTCCCACAGAGAGCGTACCACGCCTATCCGATCACCGGGCAGAGACGCCTGACAGTAACAAGGTGGGACCCAAGTCAGAAGCAGTGGCTTTGCTGTCCCACAGAGAGCGTGCGACGCCTATCAGAGATCGCTGACAGAGGCGACCAAGAATAACAAGGTGGGACCCAAGTCGGAAGCAGTGGCTTGGTTGCCACATCCCTTTTACGAAAGAAGATAAGTAGCGGCTGATTCTCTGTTTGTTTGTCTTTTGTGACAAGGGGTATTTACCCGAATATTACTAAATTGTGTTGCCTTATCGTTCGTTGCTACTTAGTGGCTTTGTTGTCACTCAGAGAGCGTTCGGCGCCTATCAGAGGTCCGGACAGAGACGCACTAGAGTAACAAGGTGGGACCCAAGTCAGAAGCAGTGACTTGTTGTCCCACAGAGAGAGTGTGACGACTATCAGAGATCGCCGGACAGAGACGACCAAGAGCAATAAGGTGGGACCCAAGTCAGAAGCAGTGACTTGTTGTCCCACAGAGAGTGTGACGGCTATCGGAGATCGCTGGACAGAGACGACCAAGAGCAATAAGGTGGGACCGAAGTCAGTGTCAGTGACTTTGTGTCCCGGACCAGTAAAGCACAAGATACCTTTTTCTGGGCTCTTGTCAGCATGAGGGATAGCTGACAAACTCTACTTAAATGGCTAAAACCAATGATTCTTCCGCCGGCTCTGGACCCGTTCTCTCACGGGACCCGGCCTCGAGAGTTGACCGCTCCACTGTCCTTCCACAGGCCAGAGTGGACATGCAACAGATGGACAGAGCCGGCCAGAGTAACAAGGTGGGGCCCAAGTCAACGGCAGTGACCTAGGCGTCCCGAACCAGTAAGCTTGTAGTCGCTTTTCGCGGAGGGCTGGCGTCGGCTACCGAACCTACGATGCTTCCAGTCCCAGGCCAGACGACAATTCATAGACAGGACATGCAGAAGCAACTGCTCGGCTTTTCGGGCTCAGGACAGTGACTAGTGTCTATGTCAGAGCATGTTTTGCGCGGTAGCGAACACGATGGGGTATGTGCGTTTGTCGTGATACGACACATAGGGTCTTTCCGTTCCAGTTAGGCGTTTTTTAACCCTTTTGCCACAGGTGTTAAAAGGTTGCATTCCCAGCGGTGCAGCAGTTCGCCAGGCCGCTGGGGCACAACACCTCTTATCCTTAAAAGGTTATAATCCTGGAACCTCTGAACCGATTACTTCAGTTTGAGAAATGATGAGAAAACAGAGGGGTATTCTGTCTCTCATATTTCAATTAATTTAAATAACTTGATTAGCCCTTTATGGGCAATTACAATCAAATAGTACTCTTGCAATAAGCATTGATTAATTAATTTATTATTATGATTATGTTGGGCGCCCTCGCCCGGGCTATTCACGCGTTGGTGCCACCTCCAGTCGCAAGTTACACCGGCACTTCTTTGGCTTGTGGCGACCGCAAGGACTACAGGACCGCTGCACTTCACACGACAAGATCCTGGCTCAGTGATGTTGGGCCACGTTTCGCTCCGACCGTGCAGACGAGAGCCCGCTCTAGATGCAGTGCAGAGAGACGACCTCACGATGGGATTCTGGTCCCGGCAATCGCTCACGATCTTTCAGTTCGCCTTACTTCGGAAGCAGGTGCTCACTACACAGAGACCAGGGGTACGAGAGGAAAAGGAGACGTCCCAGTTCCTTTGGCTCGCTACGCAAGGGGAAGACAGGCGCTCCGAATTATCTTCGTCGCCGTTCGGGGGAGAGGCCCTCTGAGACTACGTTGTTCCTTCTAAGTGCTGGGTCCAGCTCCGTTGGATCGCCGCCGGCCGGTTCCCCGGACTTCGGAGCGGTTAGACATCCCTTCTCCTGCGTGCGGGACAGACGGTTTTCCGCTGGACTCCAGAGGACGTCGTTCGCCGTGGCTGGACGATGATAGCTTCTCCTCGTCGCTACGCTCGCAGTTCCGAGAGGTCTTGGTTTCGCCGCCAACTGCGTGGAGATAGAGGAGAGAGTCTCCTCGGGCCTTGGACGGAGCAGGTCTTCTCATCGCGTCCAAGCTTTTCTATCCCTCATCTGTTCGGCTTCTGTCTCCGCTTCAGGGCGCCGGGGGAGGCGCTGGTGGCTTCAACTTGTGATCATACTTCTCTTCCGCTGCCAACGGTTTGCTGCGGCTACAGACTTCGATCGGATGACTCGAGAGTCCGTCCTACACGATTACTCGCGGCCGACCGAGTGTAAGAGTCGGCCACGCAGGGCACCGCGCAGTGGAGAACTTCCTTGGCCCCCCGGGCAGACCGACAAGGAGGCTTACAAGGACTGTGGCACAGCTGATTCACGCTGCTTGCACCGCTGGTTGTAGCAGTCTTCCAGGAACACTGTGGCAGGACAGGCGCGAGGTCATCGCAGACCGTCAGACGGGATTGGCAGGGACCTCTCTTCCGCGGAGGCGCAGTTCGTCTGCTGCACCGGATTGTGTGGCTTACATACGAGAGACGGAGGTGACGTTTTGTGACGCCGACGGCACAGTCCCGTGAACGTCAGTGGCAGCATACTCCAGGCGGGCGATTGACGACTAGCAAGTAGCAGCCTACCTTCATAGAGGTCAGCGCGGGTGGAGAACTGGTCCGACCGACTTCACTGCAGGCGTCGTCGTCGGTCTACATCGGGGGTAACGCACATAGGTCAGATTAAGCTCCGGCTGAGACGTGTTTTCAGCTCGTCGCATCCTTCTCCCGGCGGGGTGCTACACTTCGCTTGGCCTGGCCGTGGACAGCGGTGACCAAGCACCTTTGTCTTCTCCTAAGACGACAGCTTCGGGACCTAGCGGAAGCGTTCGCTTGCCTGGGGGAGACGACTTGGAGTTCCGGCATGCTGCAGCGCCTGACCGGAGCGGATGGACTTGCCCTCGTTAGCTCCTTTGTGAAATTACCCATTCGGCGCTGTGGATCCTGCGGCCGGGGGCGCAAGTACCGGGAGTTAGACGTGACAGCATGGCAGGAATTAGTTTCCTGAGAGGTGGTTTGCGCTCGGTCCCGCGGCAGTATGGTCGACTCTTCTCGTACACTAGACGGTGGATATGAAGCACGATCTTCGTCCTTCGACGCGACACAAGTGCCTCGTCATCTTGGCAGATGCTAGACAAGACCTGAGAGTAGCGGTGCGTCTCCAAGACTTTGGGACTACTCGAGGTTCGAAGTCGTAACCAGTTGGCAAGCCGGGCGGTAGGCTGGGATCCTGCCCACTTCGCCGCCGTATAGAGTGCCTACGCTACGGGACGGGTACTACGGGTTTCTTCGCGTGGATGCCGTCGAGGATGGAGTGCGTGGCCGTCCTGTTCGAGTGGGACTCCCAGTAGGACGGGAGCAGGGCAGAGTGGGAGCGACCCTCAGTACCTTCTGCAGTTCTCTTTGGACTGATGACATGCTAGGGGATCACCGTTCAACCTGACACCTCTTCTGCTTGGAGAAGGAGGGCGTAATTGGGAGATGCTAGTGCGCTGGAGGCCTGCCGCGCGGGGAGGCGTCGCTGTGGCCAGATCTTTCAACTTCACTGCTCGCCATCGAGATTGAATGCCGAGTTATACGCTTGGTTGTCCGACATCCCTTGTATTGCAGGTTGTGGATGTACGTGCGCATTCCTGGCTCGGGGCGCTTGCCTCTTCCAGTCGGGGTCAGCTCGTCACCTCATGCCCCCCTCTGCAGCTCTCCACTACTCGCACGATGCTCTAGCAACCGGGACAGCCGCCATAACACCCGGGCCCCGGACTCCTCCAACACACCCGGAGATTGGGCAGCAAGCCCTCTACCACAGAGGCTTCCCTAGGGCGGCCATGGGTGCTGCAGAGACAACCCGCAGACCCTCAACCAGACGAGTTGCGAGGGTAGACGACGAGCGCTGTGTGACGGGACTGACGACAGCCTTCTTCCTTCTGGACTCGACGAAGCCCCAGCTGACGGAGTGCTTCCTCTGGTTTTTCATCGTCCAGGGACGGTCTCCTCTTACCGTTCGGGACTATCTAACCATGAGCGCCGACTCCTACAGGCGGTTCGCTCATCAGACCCGGGTAGCTGCAAAACCTCGCCTTCGGAGGCTCTCTTCGCTCTGGGATGCCCAGCTCTGCTGCGCGTGGACCAAGATCTACCATGGAGGCATACGTGGTCTCAACCCCGTCCGTGGGAACCCTGCACATGACGCGCTTGACGGATGTATCAAGGAAGAGTGCTTCAGGGCAGTCCTTGACTCTACCTCCAGGGTCAGTACTACGCACGCTGCCCACACACCCAGTTTGCTTGCAGTGCCAGACGACCGGTTCATGCTACTGCTACCTGAAACATCTTCCTGGACGAGACGCGGCCTCCCTGACGGCGACAGATGTTTCGCCCTGCGCGTGTATGGACGCCACCCGGGAGAACAGACTTCAGAACCCGGTGAGAGCCTTACGTGTGTCCTAGCCACCTCTTCCAGGGTCCGTAAACGTACGCGCTGTTGTCTCACACAGATTGCTGGCAGTTACGGACGGAAGGCGCCGTGCAACTGCTAACGGTACCAGCCTTCAGGGCCAAGTCTTGGTCGCCTTGGCTGACCTACAGTTGATGACTTTCCGCCCTTACGAGTGTCGGATTCCACTCAGTAGACCAGACAATAGGAACCGGTGAGAGCCTTACGTGTGTACCTGCGCCGGACCAAGCTTGCGCAGAGGACGCACACACCTGTTTTCTCCCTTTGTCCACAGGTAGACGAGACATCTCAGCCCAGACCTGCTCCTCCTGGTTCCGGGGAGTTATCCGCCCGGCCTTCCAGGACCTTGACCTGTTGATGCCACATGTTGAACATCGAGGCGCACGAGGTCAGAGCCATGGCCGCAAGTCCCGCTTCGACAGCACCTGTGCAGTCAAAGACATTGTGGCGGCTACGAGATGGCGAGCAGAGACCACTTTCGCCCGCTTCTACCTGAGGGACCCCTCCACCCAGCGACAGAACCTCTCGCTGGTGGGAGACAATCGCAGCAGCGCAACACTCCCTCCCGGCGCCATGGGCGCCGCAGGTATCTTAGCTAAAATTATCGGGAGTTTGCTGCATGAGGGCGAGTCTGTGGGCAATGTTGTTGGCAGTAGGGGCGCTATAGCGGCACCCACCTCCTCTTTGTGATTCTTCCTATGTGTAATACCATCGGTAATGTGTTTTTTGAAAACAAATGAATTTTTCAATTAAAATGAATTTTTTTGAAAAATACTTACCGATGGTATTACTTGAAGGTCCCTCCCACCGGCCCCGCTTGCCGCAGTTCGCTAAGAACTAAAATGGGGTATGCTGGGTAATCTTGTACCGGATGTGAGTAAGGGGAGGCTATTCGGGTTGGCATGGTCTATGGCGCCCCACTCCTGCCAACACTCACTTATACGGACACAACCAAAATTTGGCTAAAATTAGGCTAGCTAAGAGCTATTTCCTATGTGTAATACCATCGGTAAGTATTTTTCAAAAAAATTCATTTTAATTAAAAAATTCATATATCACCGTCCGCCATATTTGTTTGTATCGGCTACTGTCTTCTTATCTCCAACGCAGAAGAGGGTAAAAGTTTTGACCAATCAGAGAGAAGGTTCGCCTTGGTTTGCTCAACACGTTGAGCGAACCTTTTCCGACAACGAACTATGGTTTGTCGAGGTTCGTGAACTACTTCGAACTAGGTTCGTCGTATCTTTAGATCGTCAGTCCAATTAAGAACCAACCTGGTTCGTCCAAGATCGTGAACTCCAGTTTGTCAGAGTTTGCGAACTAAAGTTCGTTTAATTAAGAACATGCTTTAGGTGATACCTCCAAAATTTGGGAAAAGCGGCCCTGGGGGTTAAAGGTAATTATAACTGACAAAAGTGTGCAATAAGCAAGTCTGGAAATAGTCATGGAAAATTTAAAAAAAAGAAAAAAAGATGTAAACACAAAAGTAACCGTCGCCCTCACAGTTTTATAATTGTTTCCCCCATGTGTGCTACTGACGATGCTGTTTAGCAAAAAAACGATGCATAATTACACGTCTTTCCGCTGAGCAGAATCAACCGTAGCAAGCTAGGGGTCAATGTGATAATGGATACAGTCAGGTTGAGATAGTGCATTTTCTTCTTTCTTTTTATTGCGCATTTCTTTTACTTTTAAAATTTTAATTTATTTTATTATGTTTATCTATTTATTTATTTACTTACTTATTTATTTTAATATTATATTTAATTTATTAATTTATTTATTAATTAATTTATTGATTTATTTCTGCCCCACTCCGGAGGGGCTGGAGTGGGCAGGGAAGGTGTGTGTTATAATATCAGAGTTTGGTGAGCCCAGCATTGTATAAGCCACCTGAGGCAGCCTTAGGACCGTTTGCATACTGGGTGCATGTTAACACACCTTCAGCAGGGCGCAGAGTGAAGGCAGGCAGTACACACATGGTGGCATCCAGACCGTCCGAGCAGCACTTGAGCGGACCCTGGCAATCAAAGTCACCATGACAATCATGGTCCATGGTACCGTTGGGCTGCAGGAAGGGGCACTCGCCGGGTTTCACTGGAGAGCAAATGAAAACATTCGTTCACTAGGCATGAATCAAATGTACACAAATTCACCCACATAAGGCCTGGAAAGAGTGAAGACTGCCTGATAACAAGAACATTAATCGATCCTCATGAGCCCCTGCAGTCACAACTGGGCTTTAATCAGGCTTTACGTTAACTGCATAATTATTTGACTGATAAATTATGACAGTGACGAAAAAATGGACGGGCATCCGTCCCTGGAACAGAGAAACCTTGAGAAAAAATTAACTTATCCCTGCTGTGTTTCAAGTAAACGATGGATTGTAGAGTGCCTTGGGATGGAATTTTTGTCATACTGTCCATCCCGATGGTGGACTATTTTAATCATAGCATAAGCCTGTTAAATGCCTCCAGGTGCCAAGCGACCATGATAGCCTAGGGCGCCAAACTATTCTGACACCACCCTTTAACTATTATGGTCAAACTATCTCCTGTTGTAGTGTACGCATCGGCGACTCTATTCTGGCATCACCTTTGGACTATCACGGTCAACCCATCTCTCATTACTGCACCTCAGGGCTGAACAAATTATCCAAAACAAGACTCGTACCTTCACACAAGACTTCATCAGCAGAGTCTCCCTCTGTTCCATTGATGTGCTGTCCAAAGCGATCAACACAGAAGCAGCCTCCGAACTTTTGCATCTCTTTTTCCATCTCTTCCATCAATGTTTCATCAAGGTCAGCCATCATATCTTCGTCGTCCATCATTCCATCCTCCATGTCCATATCGTCGTCGGCCATATCGGTCATATTGCTGACGACTGTCATACATTGTCTCTGTGAACAAAAGATTTTTTTTTCAGTGTAAAATAATGGACACATGCAAACTGTACAGATCATCAAATTAATTTGAATACTTTCAAAGGGGTTGCCAAATGCAAAATGACAAGAAAAAGTGAAACTGTACGGGCCTGTGGGGGCGAACAGAAGACCACAGATTTCATTTTGAGAACCAAACTCCAAGTGTGACGGCGTTCGAGAAGAAGAAGACACGTACAAAATGATATGCTGGGCAAGCTGGAAATTCACAGTTTCTCATCCAAATAATGAGGAATAATTTAACTTATTCAGCCTGACGCACATATTTCCCAAATTTTGGAGGCGTCATCTAATGAGTATGCACCTGTTGCAGGAGATAGATCGACCATGATAATTCAAGGGTAGTGCCAAGCTAATCTGGCACTACCCTTGAATTGTCATGGTTGATCCATCTCCTGCTGTAGTGTGTCAGGGCTGAATGGGTTAAATTATAGATTACAAATGTGACACCCTGGTAGCAGGCTTTGTGAGGACCCCTTAGTTTTTTTTGGGTCCAGTTGTCCGTAAGGCTTCCCTGCATTTTATCACCCCTGATGTAGACATCTCACATTTGACAGTTTTCAACACACTGCGCTCTAGGGTCAAAATTCTTTTACCTGAGGTCTCAAAATTACCTTGATGATAGTCAAGGGAGGTGCCAGAATACCTCTGCGTCTAATGGCACATAAGCTATTATAGCACCACCACTGAACTATCATGATTAACCCAGTTTCTGCTGTAGTGTGTCAGGGCTCAACTCTTTTCTGAATGAATACCACCCAGCAACAATTTATGCCGCTAGGATGGCTGCAGCTCTTTGGCATTGAGTTGTTAACACCTTGACTGCTGAGAAACACTGAACACAATCTGACTGCAAGAGACATAGATCCTCATGCGCCCCTGCAACCGCATGGGCTAATGAGGATCTATGTCTCTTGCTAAGACCAATTTGTATCTATGCTCCGTAGACCTCTGTGACTTTTAGTCATTGAAAGAACAAAGATTTCAGAAATACAATGTACGTTCAGTGGCAGGGAAGGGGTTAACAAAGATTTAAGAAACACAATAATAATAATAATAATTACGGTATTTATAATGCGCTTATCTTATAATAATTATAACTCTAAGCGCGCACTCACAACTCGTGCACAGATGCGCACGGTTTTGACAATGACTCATGTACCACAAATACATTATGACAGTCAGCTTGGGGTGGGGAGTGTGGTGATGTTTAAGTGCTAGAACTGTTGAAATATGTGAGTTTTGAGGGCGGACTGGCAGGAGGAGAGAGAGTGTTTCTGACGGAGAGTGGGAGAGTGTTCCAAGTGGATGGACCGTAGACGGAGAAGGAGCGGGGGCCGAAAGTGCTATGTTTGGTGCGGGGGATGTGGAGCCAGAGAGGGTCGGAGGTGGAGCGGAGGGAGTGGGAAGGAGTGTAGGGGTGAAGTAGGTTGGAGACTAGGCAGGTGCGTAGTTGTTATGGGATTTGTAGCAGAGAGACAGAATCTTGTATTAGATGCGTTGGGGGATGGGGAGCCAGTGAAGCAGTTTGAGCAGGGGAGTGATGTGGTCGGATTTCTTCTTTCTGAGGACGAGGCATGCAGCATTGTTCTGGATGCGCTGGAGAGTGAAAGTGTGATCACTAGCAGTAAAGGGTGACTGGTGAAACGTCTAACACCCGTGGATCCAAAAGGGGATCTTTAGCTCCCGTCTTTACATCATAAAATAAAGTTAGACTGTTGTTGTTGTGCAAAATGGACATTTGTTACAACAGTTGATTCAACTGTTGAGTTGGAGTTATTGTGTACTATTTACGAAAATATGCGTCACTCCTGTTCAAAAGATGTCTTCAACCTACATCGCTATTCTGTGGTTGTGAACAGTTCTATAAAACATATAAGTGGAGTATTCGTATTTGCGCATTGAGTTATATTATAAATATGAGAAATGCGCCATATAAATAATATGTATTATTATTATTATTATACTATCATTTCTAGACAAACATCGCAGCTGACACTTCTGCAACTGTTTCATTTATAGTCACCGAGTGCGTTAAAATAAATTACTCACAGGCATAAAGAAACCTTCGGCGTCGCACTCTGGCACCCAGACAGCATTCATGTCCTCCGCGATTTTTAGCTGCGTGCGAACGAACGCAGGAAGCGCGTCCAAGTTGACTCCTGTCTCCATGGTCTGGTGCAGTTGTCGCAGGATCGCCACGTGCTGCTGAGCCGACTCTTTCATACTCTGGCATCCCTTCTCCTCTGCGGGAGACAAATAATCAACATTAACCCCTTCAATGATGAAAGAGTGTGAACGTCATCATCCATCCAACCGCAAGCCAGTTTTAATGAAAGCCTCACAGAATTGCAAAGGCATTATTAGTTGAGAATGAGTTGTTGTCGCTAAAATGACTGCATCTGTTGATAACAAAGCACCGACAGACTACTATCGAAGGACACAACTGATTGAGTGACAATAATTCATTTACACTTAACCCACCAACTGCTATGGCAAGGCGAACGCTACCCAGCTACAAGAGACATAAACCCTCATGAGCCCCCGCAGTCGCGGGGGCTCATGAGGATTTATGTCTCTTGCTGGTCCTATGTTCTTTGTGCCTATAGTGATTTATTGGCTCATGTGCGAAGCAAAAGTGAGTCTATGTTCTGGGCCAGTGGTCATCCGTCTGTCGTCTCCTCGTCCATCATATGTCGACCGTGGTAAACTTTAACATTGGCATGTTCTCGGAGATTATTCAAGCTACAGTATTCAAACTTGGCCTAAGGATACTTTGTAGCAAGACCTTTCTAAACATACCAATTTCAGTGACCTCTCACAAAGGTTAAGGTCAAATGGTATCAGGAAATATATAAAAAAAAAATAGCTATTTTCGGACATAATTTATTTTTTTCTCAAATACTATTCACAACTTTAATCCCAAAGTTGGTACAGCGATACCTGATGGCAAGACCTTTATACACATACTAATTTGGTTGATCCCTTGGATAGGTCAAGGGTCACAAGACCTCAGGAAATAGGTCCAAAATAGCCATATTTTTACAAAAGATGTTTTTTCTCAAATACTATTCACAACTTCAAACCCAAACTTGGTACTATGATACCTGATGGTAAGACCTTTCTATGCATACTAATTTAGTTGATCCCTTGGAAAGGTCAAGGGTCACAAGAGCTCAAGAAATAGGTCCAAAATTGTCATATTATTTTGACAAAAGAAATTTTTTTCTCAATTACTATTCAAAACTCCAAACCAAACTTGCTACAGAGATACCTGATGGTAAGACCTATCTATGCATACTAATTTGGATGACCCCTCGGAAAGGTCAAGTGTCACAAGAGCTCAGAAAATAGGTAAAAAAATAGCCATAATTTGACAAGAAATGATTTTTTCTCAATTACTATTCACAACTCCAAATCCAAACGTGCTACAGAGATACCTGATGGTAAGACCTATCTATGCATACTAATTTGGATGACCCCTCAGAAAAGGTCAAGGGTCACAAGAGGTTGACAAATGTGTATAAAATGCCAATAATTGTAGTTATCAAAATTTTTGCAAACTTTTCAATCAAATTTGGCACAAAGGTAGCTGATAAGACCTTCCTATGTATCCTAATTTAGTTGACTCAGCGCAAAGGTGAAGGGTCACAGGGGTTTCACAGATGTGTGAAAACTGATAAAATTTTGAGAAAACATGGATTTTGTTAGTGCAGAAGCTATCCCTTTACTTACTGTCAGACATCTGTGGATCGGTCATACATGTGAGCCATAAGGGCTTTGCTTTCTTGTTTACTGTATGCCGTCATTTCAGATGAGCAATTTGTGATTACTGGCAGTGAAGGGGTTAAGAATGCCTTTTGTAACTCTGTGAGGTTTTTATAAAGACTCTACAAGCAGTGAGAGACAGATCAGCCATGATACCTGGTGTTGTTGTGCTAAAGGTAGTTAAGCTTGGTGCATGTGATGTGCTGAAACAAATTTGTAAACTTTGCAATTATTGTCCCGTAAGGGGAAGAGTGGGGACATTGCGTTTGCTTTCACAAGGAAGATACGTGTCATTGATTGATTCTCTTCTTTTTTGTTCGTCTTTTTCTTTTTGGATGGATATTACGATGGACAAATTAATCACCATGCACTCACCAACAGGAGGAACACACTTGGTGCCGCAGAGCCCGCAGCATTTGTGGTCACTGGGGCAGTCTGCGTCGTCCAGACATTGCACGTCGCAGGAGGATGACGTCATATTCTGCATGGTCATCAGACTGGTCAAGTTGGCTGCGATGCTGACCGGGCACATACCGGGCTTCTTGCCTGTGTCAGAAAGAATCCAACATCCCAGTGAGCAATTAAATGTCATTGGGCCGGGGTTGGTTGCAGTTGGCTCATGCATGTCACGACCTACCCCAGCACGCAAAAGATCCTCAGGCCGATGTTTACCACAGTGGGCCTGTGCACAGACGTGCGCAGGCCCCCTGCAGCCAATGATGGCCCGAGGATCTTTAGACTACTGGGGCGTCAGCTTGGGGATGTTTTGCTTACCAGTATCAGCTAAAGGTCGAACACTGGGATGCGCACAGACAGGCGCAGGCCAACTTCAGCCAATGGCTGCCCAATGACCTTTGTTTTCTATGACAATGAGGGCTGAATGATGATGATGACTTTGCATGGGGAAGTGCTTCCACCTAACGCTGGTTTCAAAGTGGCAGACATGAGAAGAAAATCTTAAAAAGTAGGAAAAGCCCACAACAGATACAGGCCACGGAGCCAGACTCACGTGGACGGCAAACACCGGCAGTGCATGGTCCTTCCCAGTCTGGTCTCTTGCAGTCTTCACGTCTCTCCACCACACAACGCACAGCTCGGTCACGGCCACACAGACCCTGTAAACAAAGGTAAAATGTCAAGGGCATTAGATAATGTCAAGGGCATTCAGATGTCACGGATGAGCAGATACTGTCAAATAATGACATTTAGTAATGAAAGCACAGAGCAAAAAGGACATACCGCCCAAATGTTTGGGAGTTGTTGAGGAGTATATGCCACTTCAGGAGAAAGATCAACTGTGGTAGTTCAAGGGTGGTGCTTGAGTAGTTTGCATCTAGACTACAATGCAGTTCTGAAGACAGCTAGACTATAATGATGACAGCTCAAGGGTAGTGACTGAATGGCACTTCTACACATTACAATGCCGTAGACAGGATGACCATGATAGTTCAAGGGTGGTGTCAGAATAGCTTGGTGCCTACAGAAGCCAAGCTATTCTGGCACCACCCTTGGACTATTATGGCCCATCCATATATGTGAAGTGTCAGGGCTAACTGAGCTTAACATTTTAAGTTGTATGGCTTCAACAAAATATTGAGATGTATTGCATCTTGCTACCCAGCTTAAAAAGGATTCAGCACATCTTGAATGCGTTAACTCTTTGAGTGTTGGTACCATTTTTTGTCAGGATGATTTGTGCAGGAATCATCGTGACAAAAACTGCTACCAACACCCTAAGGATTAAGCCATAACATCCAGAATCAGGCCAGCAATGTCTGAATCGTTACCTCACATGGATCTCGGCACCTGCAGATTTCACAGCCTTGCATGTCTAGTGTCAGGCCGTGCTCACACTTAAGTGTACAGGATGTGAATGTGGGGCATTTTGGCACATCTGTGGAGGAAAATGAAAGAAAATAAGAAACAAAGACACGCAAGTTGCACAAATCCTAAGAAATGGGTTTTCTACATCAAGAGCTAGGTCATGTTCAAACCTTGTTATTCTCTGGGACACAGAGATATATCTGTTGCGAAAAAAATGTGGATGAAAGTTGACAATTCTGAAAATGCTGAAAGTCAGGCCAGGGTCCACGGGACACCTATACACAAACTGCAAGTCAACAAGGATTTAAAAAAAAAAAGCAGCATTTGCACGATTTCTCCTTCAGTCTAGAGATGAAATTTTCATTTTTGCTACTAGCTTAAGACAAAGTTCAATCTTTTTAAAATACAATCATTTTCATGCAAAAGGTTTTGAATTTGAAGATATCTTCTGATCTGCTATATTTCACTATATGCATTGTGTTAACTCTTTGATTGTTAACTCTGTTAACATTGTGTTAACTCTGCAATTCTGGTGACAGAACTACCGTGATAGTTCAAGGGTGGTGCCAGAGTAGCTTGGCCCTTGTCTATACAGTAGTCTGTTCTTACCATCACAGCGAGGTCTGACAGTCGCGTTTGTCATCGTGTTCATCAATACCCCTTTGGGGCCCATGCAGTAGCAGTGCAGTGGGCGGTCGGTGGTGATGTTGAATGTGCACTGGACTTGATCAAACTGCCCATCATTGTTGCACTTTGCCTTGATCATGACGTCTGGCAGGTTGCCTGCTGGGAAGAAGATGGACCGAATGGCCTGCAGGTACGGCATCTGAGAGCGTGCCTGGTCAGACCCTGACGCCATCCCACGCATCAGATCATAGACCTCCAGCGCAAGTTCACACAGTGTCATCGGCTCATCTGTAACATATTGATCAGTACTTTTACCTTAGTCACAATAGTAAGCAAAAGGCCATCTGGCTGAAGTATGCCACAATCAGCCCAATCAGGCTGTGCATAGTCAAACTGAGGCCAACGTCAGTCAGATGACATCGTGCGCACTGGGTGCATAGCCCAAAATGTTTGCGTGTATACAAAGGCATGCACATTCCTTTGATTTGTTGTAAGCCAAATACAGATACCAAAGTTAACTCACTCAAGAAACCCTGCATCAACAGCTGCTGAAGTGCTGTATGGCGTTGCCAGTGGCAATGCTATACGATACTTCTGCAGCTATTAATGCGGGGCCCCTTGAGTGGGTTAACATGCAGCCATTAATGTGCGCGAGTCTGTGATTTTGGACCTGACTTGGATAGTTTTGGCCGTGTCCACACCGAAATAGGTTAACCCCTCATCTGCAGCTTGACAGTGTTGGCCATGTCCATGCAGTGAAAGGGTTTAACTCCTTTACCCCTTTGCTGCACAGACATGACAAACACCAAACTGCATGGGGCTGATGAGAACAGATCGCACAATTTTTTTTCTTTTGTCTCATCCTTTCGTTGGAAAAAGTGAACAGTACCCAAAAGCAAGAGGTACCTAGATCCCCATGCGCCCTTGCAATGCAGTCGTTGGTGCTGACAAGGGTCTATTCCTCCGGCTCAAACCACTTTGCATACGTGACCCTTCGACAGCTGAGTATCTTTGACGTTGAATTTACACAGATTTCAAACACAATCTATCCATAATAGTTCAAGGGTAGTGCCAGATTAGCTTGGCGCCTTCAGGCGCCAAGATAATTTGGCACTACCCTTGAATTATCATGGTCAATCTACATCCACTGGTGGTGGATGGGTCAACATAGGTCAGATATCGCACTGCTCATGCGGTGACACACCTTCCTCAGGGGAGGCAGCCCAGATTTCCCCTCAATGGGCAATAAAATAGTTTAACCCTTTCCCTGCCACTAGACACGTATCTTATTCTGAAATCTGTGTTCTTTCCAGGACCAAAAGCCCCCACGTCCAAGGAACATGGCCACAAACTGGTCTCAGCAAGAGGTATAAATCTTCACAAGCCCTTGCAAATGAGGGTGCTCATGAGGATCTGTACCTCTTGCAGTTCGGTGATGTTCAATTTTTCTTGGCAGCGGAGGGGTTAAAATGAAAATTACCGGGCTTCTCTCCATCTTTCAGTACATTCTGGCAGAAGATTCCAGTGTGCGTAGAGGGACACTGACACATGGTGCCGTTCAGCAGATTTCCCACACAGCGGCCCCTGTTCTGGCACACTGACCCCATGCTTCCACACAGCAGCTCCGCCGTCAAGTTGGGTGAGAACGGAGCTGAGAAAAAAATTCAAGAAAATTTGAAATACAATACACATCACAAGGTAAACACAATATACATCACAAGGGAAATACAATATACATCACAAGGGAAATTGCGCAAAGGTGGACAAATACAGGTTTATAGATCCCTTGACTTCCTAGGTCACCAGTTCGATATCCAGATTAAAAAGGTGACTGCCAAGTGTGCAAAATGCAAAGAAAGAAACATGCTTGAAAAGACCAACTGCAACACAATTTATAAATTGGGTTGTACTTGTTCTTTCTAAGCATGTTTCTGTCTTTGTTGGGAATTTCTTTAACTACCATTTCACTGACACGCGACAAGGACCAGCAGAAAGCACATGACTCTCCACATCACTCAAAACAGAGCCCAAAAAGTAATTTCCCAAAAGTGCTAAATGCAAGGAAAAAAACCAACAAAGATATAAACATGCTTCAGAATAACAAAGACAAAACAGTGAAAACACAGTAAAAAAAAAAAAAAAAGTTAAAACTGTTTTGTCCAAAACAATTCTGTCCAAATTCTGAAGCACATCACTTCAATTTCATAACAATTACAGCTTGTGAATGACAGATCATGTTTGAGTGATACGCACAGTAGAGCATACATCGTTACAGATCCCTTAACCTCTTATGTCACAGGTCAGTGGTGCAGTTCAGTATAGAAAGGTCACCTGTCATTAAAGACTATCATTTTGGTGATGGCTACAACCATCTAAATGATGTTTTTTAATGACAGGTGATCTCTCATGGGGGTGGAAGCTCACAACAATTGTGTTGTACCCGTCTTTTCTAAGCGTGTTTCTTTCTCCGTTGGGTACTTCTTCACAACAGTTTCTGCTGTAATGCTAAATAACACAATGGGGCCTAAGGTAAAACTTCCGAAATCTGGGAACTGTCTTCTGAAGAGCACATATCAGTTCAAGGGTAGTGCCAGAACAGCCCAGGGGCACCAGCTATTCTGGCACTACCCTTGAACTATCACGGTCAATCAGTTGATCAATCTTGTCGCAGTCAGAGCTGGCTGCACAAAACTGCTCAGCTGTGTGAAATACAATAAACTGCTCAGCTGTGTGAAATACAATACCTGTGCAGGGAGGATAACCAGGATAGGCCATGACGTTACTGCTCAGCGGATGTCCATTGACATTCACGCAGTGGCACTGCTTCACCATCGTTCCCAGCGTCATGTCGCACTGGACTGGTGTAAAACTGCCGTCGGCGGTGCAGTTTGGCAATGGCAGGAAGTTTGCATCTACGGTGGCCATGACGACACGAACAAAGCGGCGAGCTTCCTCCACAGAGTAGCCGCGCACGGGGTATGTGCCCTTGATGATTCCCATCACATCAGTGTACAGCGCTCGTTGACGCTCACACTTGGTGTTGGCTTGATTGAAAAGACAGAGAAAACGTACGGTAAAATCAATAAGTAAAAAAACGCCTTTTTTGGCGTCATAAGATGTTTTGTTATAAGCCAAGTAATTTACATTGAAAATGTGTGGTCACGACTCTCCAACTTATGCATGCATTGGGGGGTTAACCTATTTAGCCCCGCCACCCTACAGCAGGAGAGGGTTCGACCATGATTATTCAAGGGTAGTGCCAAATTAGCTTGGTGCCTAATGGTGCCAAGCTAATCTGGCACTACCCTTGAATAATCATCTTCGATCCCTCTCCTTCAACGGGTAGTCATTAGGTGACACCTCCAAAATTGTGGAAAAGTGGCCGTTGGGTTTGATGGGTTAATATGTTGTAGTGTGTTTAGACTGAATGTGTTGAATTTCTCTTACCTGGGTGCTGACATTCGAGACCGGCTCGTCCCAGTGGGCACTCACACAGCACCCCCATCATTAGATCTCCAATACAGCGATCACACAGTGCACTGGGCACCACCGAACACACATTCACTGCAAACAAAACAACATACAGAAGTAAACCTTTTGTTTGTTGATGTGTTTACAGTACTTCTTGTGAGGTAATTCCTGATTTTTCAATGACAAGCCCTCCTGACAGATAAAGGGTACATTCGTTGGCTGTCAGTAGTGGCTTTTGTTGTGACGATTCCTGCCAGAATCATTGCGACACTGAAAACTGCTACCGACAGCCAAAGGGTTAATGTCTGCCTAGGCGGTTCAATAATTATTTTTCTTCCCCCCACACCCCATACAAGAATCACTATCAACAAACATATCATCAGACAGAAGTTAATCCTTGGCTGTCAGTAGCGATTTTTGTTGCTATGATTCCTCCAGGAATCATCATTATAAAAAAACACCAAAAACAGCCAAAAGGTTAGAATCACTATCAAGTCTAGATTTTTATCAGGTCATCTAAACATCTTGATAAATCGTGATATCGGATTCAAGCATCTAGATAACTCAGAACATCCATTCTTATAACATTCATTCTTGATAAATGAACACGTCAGAATCTCAACCCTTTTAGCCCCGGGACCCTGCAGCAGGAGATGGACTGATCATGATAATTCAAGGGTAGTGCCAGATGAGCTTGGCGCCTTCAGGCGCCAAGCTCATCTGGCACTACCCTTGAATTATCATGATCAATCCATCTCCTACAACTGGTACATAGTCGTCAGGCAATACCTCCAATATCTGAGAAATGGGACCTTGGGGCTAATAGGGTTAAGACCATAATACAAGCAGCTGCAAACAAGTAAATAATACAAAGAGCATTTATATTGAGAAACATCCCCAGAAGCAGTGAGCTCTAAATCATTAAACTAACCCCCTCATGCATGAATACACCTGTACTGTCAACAGTACCAGCAACTGCATGCACAAGGGGGTTAAAAACTTACAATTTATTTCACAGAACTTTCCGCCAAATTCTGCCGGGCACTGGCAGACAAATCCTGCTGTGTTCTCGTCTGTGGCAACGCAGCTACCGCCATGTTTGCACGGCTGTCTGTCGCACACGTCGGGCGTGTTCATCGCTGTAAACATACAAATGATAACACCAAACACTCATGGATCAAACTGTGGAACAGTATGTATCAAATTAACACAAATCTACACTTGCGTTAGAATCCACGGACATCTGCATACAGGCTGTACATCCATGTCAGAATGCAAGGAAATTAGCACACATCACACTTGTGTGCTGGTCTGTGATTTTGGAACTTAGGGCACAGGCCGTAAGGTCCAAAATCACAGAACGTTCAATTTAAGTTACATACATTTATCACTTTGCCTACTACTGGTGAGTTACTTTTCTATACTATGGACTCTGCCACTAAGTACATTTTTGAGAGTTCACTTCCGGCTTTGATGCACATGCCAAGCAGCGGCTTGTATGGCACAATCAGCACTAAAAATAGCCAAGCACACGCACTGCAAGCGAATCTTGGCTGGACGGATCTCAACGTTGTTAGTGCTCTAGGTTAGTTAGTTAGTTATGTGGGTTTAACGCCGAGCAGGCGACTAAGGCCATCTCACGGCGGGATGGGTAAAAATCTGGTCAGCCAGACTAAAAGCAAGGTCTTAAAAATCTCAGGCTAAAATGTCGCACATGTCTTGAAAAGAAACGTCTACAGACTCTCAAAAAGGGCAAATAAAAAAATTCACATAGTCTATGAATGCTCAGATCTTGTTAAAAATATTGCATTCTCTCAAAACATTGAAGATTTTGTCCGGGGGAATATCCCGGAACAAAACCTTCAAGGAGTCTGCTGTGAAGTGTTTATATCTTGTGTCAATTAGGTCAGCACAATACAGCAAAAAGTGTCGAAAAGAAAACTGCTCATCACAGGCAAAAACACCATGGACGCTCATCCTGTTTAAGTAAGTAAGCCTAGTGCGTAACATACGTGTGCCCGATGTGGAGCCGAGCAAGGACAGTCTCCTCAGTCACGGCGGCTGCCGCAGCGGAAAGGTAGACTGTCAGACAACTTAGGAAGATACTCAACCTGCCCACTTCCTAAGTTCCGGAGAAAGACATGGGTTATATAAGAGACCTGATCCATTCGTTGAGGATGGAAATGATCGTCTTATTCTATACCTGCGTATTTCTCTGTGGGCTGGCGATTGGGTGCCTGATAGGTGGGGGCAGGGGATCTAACTGTTGTCTGTCCAACTTAGGAAGAGCTTCATGAAGCTTGTTCCCTTCCTCTTTGTCCCACTCGGCCTGACACTCGCGGGCTATGTACGCACTAATCACAGGTTTAAAATCACTATAGACAGTCTGTGTGTCAGGGACAGGGTCACCGCGGGCACTGTTGGCAACAGAATCTGCGATTCTGTTGCCTTCGATGCCCACATGGCCTGGGACCCAAATAAAAATGATGTCATAATATTCCTTCATCAAGTCTGCGTAGAGCTCTCTAATCTGCACCAGCAGTGGATGGTCTGTTCCCACGCCCTGAAGGGCCTGCAGGGCAGAAAGAGAGTCAGACAGAATCGGGAAGTTCCTTTCCCGAGACTGATAGGCATGCTTGAGTGCCAGCAGAATTGCCTGCAGTTCTGCACTATATACAGAGGAATGGTCAGGGAGACGGAGCTTAAATGGGCGTTTAGGAAGGCGAGAGGACACTGCAGCCGCAGCCACCCTCCCATCCTCAGACTTGGACCCATCCGTATAAAGACGACAATAGCCAGGAAAAATTGAAAGGAGTTCATTGAGGCTCTGTTGGTATATGGCTGGTGGAGTACAATCCTTCTTGTGGGCGGTCAAGTCCAGCAAGATGTCAGGAACTGGTAGTAGCCAGGGTGGAGTGACGTGTTGCAGAGATTCCGAAACTTTGTCCAGGTCCACTCCGGCCGCCTGCAGATGAGGTCGGACACGGAAGGAAAGTGGACGGACAGCTCCCGGATGGGCATCGTAAATCTCTGCAAACGACGGGTTAAAAACACAATCATAGGCAGGATTGTCTGGATGGGGAAGTAATCTCACTGCATATCCCGACATTCTCAGGCAACGAGTTACAAAGATATTCCAGGCCACAATGAAACCAAAACACATAGTTATTTGCAAACGAAAAACAAAAGTGAAGGAAAACAGCGATGGACTTACGGACACAGTAGCTTCTGATCGGCTGGCAATTCTGACGGCTGTCACACACTTTCCTATGCACACACTTTTCTCCCAAGCTGCAGTTAGCCTGCAACATGCACACAACTCTACACAGGCTTTCTGGTAAACCAATACATCCTGAGGCTGATTCTGTAAAATTTACTTATTGAAGGCTACATTACATGCTACATTATGAAGGCTACATTACAGATTACGAGATAGATCAACTGTTTTCGTTCAAGATAGATCAACTGTTTTCGTTGAACTATCAGTCAAATTCATTTCAAGCAATGGGTGTATCAGGATGATAGAAAATTATCAGTATCAGATGTTTCAGGTTAATAGAAAATTCTCTGATTTGACAGATAAATGTTGAAATTTTTAAGGGATGGAAAAAATGGAAGGCTGCCCTACACCTTAAAAGAGAAATCTTAACCAAAAAAAGAAGAAGAAGTGTCAAGAAAGGCTAATCATTTGGCTGTCGGTAGCAGTTTTGTAACGATAATTCCAGCTGGAATCATCACGACAAAAAACACTACCCAACAGCCAAAGGGTTAAGAACACAGGAGCCAGTTTTTGTGTCTACAGGGTCAAGACACACACTTCCACATTTACATTGTTTTGATTTTGGGAAAAGGTTATGTGGTTCACCCCACCTATCCCACCCCCTGCTACTATTGTTGGCGTTCGCGTGCAGCTTGGCAAGCAGTACTGATGTATGTATCCCGGCCCTGTTTCAAGTAACCTATGGACTGTGCAGTGCCTAAAATGGATTTGTTATCATTGTGTCTGGATGATGGGCAATTTTAAATTCTATCAGGTAGCCTGTATATGGCACCATTCCCTTCAGATTAGAGGATTGGGGTGGGGGAAAAGAACAGGTTGGATGGGGCGGGGTTGAGGGGGGTGGGGGGGGGGGGAGGGGAGGGGCAGGGTAGGGAGTGGTTTGGCCACTCTTTCCAGAGAATGAATGTTGTTAGAATACTCACCATGCCCCCACAGTACCAATGTGGCTGTCGACACTCCCCGTCCTCCTCTGGATCGCACGAGCACGCAAAAACCCCAGGTCGCAATCCTTGCAAGCACTTCTCGCCTACCGAGCAATTGCAGCCTGGCTCCACTGGTGGCATCACAACTACAGACACAGACACAAACAATAACAATATAAGCAACCAATTAGAAAAAGGGTCTAATGCTGACGTTGGCCGAGCAGTGGGCAATCCAACTGAGGCCGATATCAGCCCAGTGACCCTTTGCTCAGACAGTTCTCCCATACCAAGCAGTCACAGCCGTGGGACAGCCTCTGGAGCATCGTTTCTGGTAATGCAACAGAACAAAATGACAGCCCAAGAAACCAAGGAACTCATTGGTGGCAACCCGCATCAATAGATGCGGAAGTGTCATATAGCATTGCCGCTGCATCTGCAACTATTGATGCGGGGCACCTTGAATGAGTTAAAAGAACCGCTGCTTGTCAGCCCCAGCTGGCCCGCACACAGCCACGTCCAACATAGGCCAAATCAAAATCTATGGATGAGAAATCACAGCCTTAGTGGAAAATACAACCAGAAAGATCAAGCAGAGAGAGGATCGATGGAAGGATGGACGGATGGATGAACAGATGGGTAGGTGAGTAGATGGATAGATTGATGAATGGATGGGACGGCTAGATGGATGGGTGGGTGGATGGATGATGTACGTGCAACACATTAGCAGAAATACAATGAAATGAATGAAACGACATGCAGCATTTTAACTAATATTATTTTTATTAAATTGAAAAAAAGCAAAATAGAACAAATAAAATGTGTAAAAAGCAAAATCCATCTAAGCCACACCAAAACACATGATACAAAACGAAAGGAAATACCTGGTAGGCAGTCAGGAAGTTGAGCTTTAGGATCCCTCTGCTGGTTACCATCTACACAGAAGCACTCTCTGGACAAAATGTTGCTGACGTTGTACTCACACCCGACACGCGTGTACTCTCCATCCACGGTACAACGTGGCATCCAGATTTCCGTCAGGCCGATTTCCGACATCAGTTGCCGTAAAAGCCCGGAGACAAGCGCTGCTGGGAAACTTCCAATCATGCCCGTCCCATTCAGAACTCTGAGCGTGAGGTTTGCCAGATCCTGCCTTCGCATACACTCCGGTTCTCCCGCCTCTGCATACAAAAGTGCAAGTGTGTGCTGCTGTGTAAAAGGCAACTTTCCGCCAAAACAAAAACCACCCTAAATATTTATGATAAGCAAACTGTTTAATACATTTATGAAATCAGGACCAAAAAAGGTGACTGTCCAGTGTATAAAATGCAATGAAATATCACAGAAAAGAAGAACGTGCTTTGAAAGCAATAGCACAGCGCAGTTAAACTTGTGACACGCAGTGACAGGATGTGCATCGACCATAATGTTTCAAGGATGGTGTGTCAGAATAGCTTGGCGTCCACAGGTGACAAGCTATTCTGACGCCACCCTTAAAATATCATGGTCGATCTGTAGCCAGGCCTGTGACACAGACCTCAGAGGCTGTCTACAAAATTTGATAATTTTGTTCCCAAGCCTTAATGAGTTCAGGCAGCATGTGGAGCATGAGAGAGTACAAGAGAGGTCAGGTCTGTGTCATTCATAAGGAAGTTTGTGCACCTTTTTTCTTGGAAGGTTTCCACCAGCTGGTTTACTGCTAAAAATATAAGTACAGTTGCTCATTAACCCTTATCTTTCGGAATACACTAGTGTGTGAAATAAGTTTGACTAAAAAAGTTCAAGGGTAGTGCCAGAATAGCTTGGCGCCAATTGGCGCCAAGCTATTCTGGCACCACCCTTGAACTAAAGCCATTGGTCTATATTCTTATCTGCAAATACTATAATGTAGCTTGCATATAGCAGTGTACAAATTTGAAACTTTTAGCCTCAGTATGATATGGGTTAAGCTGTGTTTCCATATAGTTATGCATCAGCAGTGCAGTAGGTGACACAGTAAAACAAAGTAGCTGAAGAGCAGGCAGAAAACTGCCTTGTGGGTTTCCATATAGTGGCGCTACATGTGTCATCGCACCCTATACGAGTTGTTTAGAATTATTGCGATTTGTTGTAGCGTACTGAAAGCCATGTTCCCTTCAAATTGAAATCGCAGCTGAATTGCCTTTGAATCACTTGAATGCATGGGGCAATACATTATTTTCTCAAAATCATTACCAACGGCATTACTACTAGGAATGCTTCGCTTAGAAGCTTAACAATTTTAGCCCAAAAAACTCGTCGAGTACCTCACGTCAGGGGAGGCAATCACAAGGGGTGTCATTACCAGGATACCCCAAGTGGCCTCCCCTGCCTCCCTATCCGGTGGCACGCTCACCGTTTCCCGCCAGTCTCTTCGCTTAGTTCACCAGGACAGGCCGTGTGCATATCGTGTGCTCCGGCTGTGGATGGTGGGATTACCGTTGTGTACTCTGGATATTGGATTATTTGTGTTACGGCATTCGTGGACGTGTGGTGCATTGTGTATTGTGCTTGGATTACCTACTTGTTCTGTGGATTACTTGGTCTTGGGTTTCTGTGGGATTACCGGTTGAGCCATGACAAGTGCTCAGGTACAGACCTGCACCAAGTGTGGCGCCTTCCAGTGGCCTAGCGACAGCCATGATGTCTGCCTACCCTGCTCAGGCTGCTCCTCCGGTCAGACATGCGGCAAGTGCGTGACTTGGGAGGAAGAAAGATGGTCGCAGCTGTGGGCGTTTTACCGGCGGGAGAGACCGGCGCCTGTCACACAGCTGACGACTAAAACAGACACTACACCTGTGCAGAAGAAGGCAGAATCATACTGGTCGGTGCGTAAAAGGGGTCTACTACCCCCTCCGGTGCCTCGGGGAACGCTGCTCCGCCCTGAGCGGATGAATGAGCCTAGCAGTACTGATCGGGGCTTCCCCCCATTCAAGCCCGGGCATCAAGAGCTCCACCCCGCCTCGTAGAGGCCCCGGATATGCGAGACCGCCAGCGACGGGGTTCGTCCCCTAGGTATGTGTCGGCATACGGAGCTCGGTCCCCCCGCAGTAAAGGTGTTGGGCGAGATTATCACCCCCCAGGTGAGAGACAGAGAGAGCCCAAGCGGGGGACCCCCCTCCCCCCCCCCCCCCCCTCTGAAAGGATAGTGCCTGCCAGCCTTAGGCCGGACCAGCGCCATCACTTGCCGCGTCTACTATGCAACTCTCAGGGAGGGACAGGAAAGAGAGCCACAGAATGGATACAAGAGCTCCACCCCGCCTCTTTGAGGTCCCGGATATGCGAGACCGCCCTCGACGGGATTCGTCCCTTAAGTATGTATCTGCATATATGGAGCTCAGGCCCCGCGGAATAAGAACGGGAGCCGAGATAGGATTCTAAGACAAGGCAATATTTTCGGGACCGAAGCCCTACCCCCTGAGGATGGACGTTCGGTCAGCCAAGCCAACCGACAAGATAGGACCCTTGAAGCGCATTCTCCTCGTCGTGAGAGCTGGAAGAGCGACACCCAGCGGTCTCGGCCTCCTCGACCCTTAGGGGCGGAAGCGTCACACCTTACTAGGGTGGCCGTACAGAAGGATAGGGATGGAACATCGAGCAGACTAGTTCAGCAGAGATCACGTAAGGAGTCGACGGGCAGTAAACACTCCTCACGTCGGGATGACACGTCTTCACTCTCCTCCTCCACGGATCGGGGGTCGAGTTCAGTTACGCGGCGGCCCGTTTCGCGACTTCAGGTGGCTGCACCCCCTAGGGTTAGCCCTTCGTCAGCTCGGACATCCAGGGTTAGCCCTTCGTCAGCTCGGACATCCAGGGTTAGCCCTTCGTCAGCTCGGACATCCAGGGTTAGCCCTTCGTCAGCTCGGACATCCAGGGTTAGCCCTTCGTCAGCTCGGACATCCAGGGTTAGCCCTTCGTCAGCTCGGACATCCAGGGTTAGCCCTTCGCCAGCTCGGACATCCAGGGTTAGCCCTTCGTCAGCTCGGACATCCAGGGTTAGCCCTTCGTCAGCTCGGACATCCAGGGTTAGCCCTTCGCCAGCTCGGACATCCAGGGTTAGCCCTTCGCCAGCTCGGACATCCAGGGTTAGCCCTTCGCCAGCTCGGACATCCAGGGTTAGCCCTTCGCCAGCTCGGACATCCAGGGTTAGCCCTTCGCCAGCTCGGACATCCAGGGTTAGCCCTTCGCCAGCTCGGACATCCAGGGTTAGCCCTTCGCCAGCTCGGACATCCAGGGTTAGCCCTTCGCCAGCTCGGACATCCAGGGTTAGCCCTTCGCCAGCTCGGACATCCAGGGTTAGCCCTTCGCCAGCTCGGACATCCAGGGTTAGCCCTTCGCCAGCTCGGACATCCAGGGTTAGCCCTTCGCCAGCTCGGACATCCAGGGTTAGCCCTTCGCCAGCTCGGACATCCAGGGTTAGCCCTTCGCCAGCTCGGACATCCAGGGTTAGCCCTTCGTCAGCTCGGACATCCAGGGTTAGCCCTTCGTCAGCTCGGACATCCAGGGTTAGCCCTTCGACAGCTCGGACATCCAGGGTTAGCCCTTCGCCAGCTCGGACATCCAGGGTTAGCCCTTCGACAGCTCGGACATCCAGGGTTAGCCCTTCGACAGCTCGGACATCCAGGGTTAGCCCTTCGCCAGCTCGGACATCCAGGGTTAGCCCTTCGCCAGCTCGGACATCCAGGGTTAGCCCTTCGCCAGCTCGGACATCCAGGGTTAGCCCTTCGCCAGCTCGGACATCCAGGGTTAGCCCTTCGCCAGCTCGGACATCCAGGGTTAGCCCTTCGTCAGCTCGGACATCCAGGGTTAGCCCTTCGCCAGCTCGGACATCCAGGGTTAGCCTCGCAGCTCGGACATCCAGGTTAGCCCTTCGCCAGCTCGGACATCCAGGGTTAGCCCTTCGTCAGCTCGGACATCCAGGGTTAGCCCTTCGTCAGCTCGGACATCCAGGGTTAGCCCTTCGTCAGCTCGGACATCCAGGGTTAGCCCTTCGCCAGCTCGGACATCCAGGGTTAGCCCTTCGTCAGCTCGGACATCCAGGGTTAGCCCTTCGCCAGCTCGGACATCCAGGGTTAGCCCTTCGTCAGCTCGGACATCCAGGGTTAGCCCTTCGCCAGCTCGGACATCCAGGGTTAGCCCTTCGTCAGCTCGGACATCCAGGGTTAGCCCTTCGCAGCTCGCATCGGTTAGCCCTTCGTCAGCTCGGACATCCAGGGTTAGCCCTTCGCCAGCTCGGACATCCAGGGTTAGCCCTTCGTCAGCTCGGACATCCAGGGTTAGCCCTTCGTCAGCTCGGACATCCAGGGTTAGCCCTTCGCCAGCTCGGACATCCAGGGTTAGCCCTTCGTCAGCTCGGACATCCAGGGTTAGCCCTTCGTCAGCTCGGACATCCAGGGTTAGCCCTTCGCCAGCTCGGACATCCAGGGTTAGCCCTTCGTCAGCTCGGACATCCAGGGATGGGTCGACGTCGTGGCCGAGGCAAAGTGGACGCGGGAGCCGCTCAGGTAGCAGCAGTACACAAGCATCTTCCCCTCGGCGCTTTCCCGGCCCCCTGCGGCGGTCGGCGAAGATTACTGGCCGTTAATATCAGTCCGTTGGGCGCGATCGACAGTTAGGCCATTTGCTAGATGATGAGGAGGTGCTGAACCTTCACTCGGAGGATTCGGCATCGGCTTGGGGCGTAGGCGACATGCCGCCATCTTCGCCCAGCAACGCGCCATCGTCGCCTGCAGCAGTTGACACGGCACCTACCGGACAGGTTCGTAGCTATTTGGATGAGGCGTCTCGGCTCATTGCGTCCTTCCTTCCACCGGAGTGCTGCCACCCCCCCCCCCACCCCCACCCCCACCCGTCTCCGCCCACTAAGAGGAAGGCTTCGGCGATGGTCGACGCTCCCCGACAGCCCAAGCGATTTAAGTCCCTACCTCAACCACCAGGCTTCAGGACCTAGCAGAGGCTTCCTCAGCGCGCCTGCTACAGAACGATTTTGGGAGTCAAGGCTTCCTTTCGGACTCCCGGTGGCCGACGGGGATGGACATCACATTTCGTCAGGACTGGTATGCAGGCCACTCCCAGGCGTTTTCCTGTCCTCTTCTGGCTGTGGACAAAGAGGCGGTGATACAGTCAGGGCCACTGCGCGGCCCGCAGACGCAGGTAACAAGAACCTTGGACAAGACGGCGTCCTTCGCCCGCAACTCGTTGGCGTGCTCGGGGTTCCTGGAAATGGCGACGCAGTCGGCAGTCAAATGCCTGGAAGACACGTGGGATCACTCGCCAGAAACTTTCCCAGCTCCCTCCCTTTCTCCACCTTCAACTCGACAGCACCCCCATCTCCCTCTCTGACTCGGTCAAGAACCTTGGCGTTATCCTAGATTCCTCCTTTTCCATGACCAGCTTCGTCTCCGCCACGGCCCAGGCACGTTATTTCCACCTCCGCCGCATCAGTCAGATCAGAAAATACCTCACTACCGAAGCTGCCACCAAACTCGCTGTCTCTCTCATCTTATCTCGCATCGACTATTGCAACTCTCTCCTTTCTGGCCCTCCTCACTCCACCACTCTCACTCTCCAGCGCGTCCAGAACAATGCTGCCCGCCTCGTCCTCAGAAAGAAAAAATCCGACCACATCACTCCCTTGCTCAAGCTCCTTCACTGGCTCCCCATCCCCCAACGCATCCAATACAAGATTCTGTCTCTCTGCTACAAATCCCTGAACAACTACGCTCCTGCCTATCTCTCCAACTTACTTCACCCCTACACTCCTCCCCGCTCCCTCCGCTCCGCCTCTGACCCTCTCCGCCTCCTCATCCCCCGCACCAAACTCAGCACTCTCGGCCCCCGCTCCTTCTCAGTATACAGTCCATCCACCTGGAACACTCTCCCACTCTCTCTCCGTCAGAAACACTCGCTCTCCTCCTTCCAGTCCGCCCTCAAAACTCACCTCTTTCAACAGTTCTAGCACTATATCACCCCACTCCCCACCCCAAGCTGACCGTCGTAATGTATTTTCACTATTTGTGTTACGTGAGTCATTGTCTAAAGCGTGCGCATGCGTGTGCGAGTTGTGAGTGCGCGCTTAGAGTTATAATTATTATAAGATAAGCGCATTATAAATACCGTAATTATTATTATTATTATCTCTCCGCTTCGGCACAGCTTAGAGATATTCACAAGGTACTAGTGGCGGGTTACAACTGACATCTTTGTTCTATGTGACAAGCGTCGAGAACTAAAGAAAAAGAAATCAGAGGTAGAAGGAGCTAAACAATACAGGGAAATTAACCAGGATATCAAGAAATGCATGAAAAAAGCAAAGAATAAGTGGATTGAAGATCAGTGTAAACACATAGAAGTAAATCTGAACAAAAATAATAGCAAAAATGCATACCAGCTGGTGAAAGACCTGACCAGTGAAAAACAAGGACGCTCCTCTATCATTCAAGATAGGGAAGGGAACTGTCTTACGGAAGACCAAGACATACTGAACAGATGGACAGAGTACTGCTCAGATTTGTACAACCACCGAGCTACAGGGGACCCAGGCATACTTGTCAACCCACCCGTGACCAACAATGGCAACTATCCCATCCTCCGAGAAGAAGTAAAGGCTGCAGTGAAGTCGCTGAAAAAAGGGAAGGCAGCAGGAGCAGACAACATCCCTGCAGAGCTAGTCCAAGAAGGGGAAGAAGATATAATAAGCGCCTTACTAACAATCTGCAATAAGATCTGGCAGTCAGGGGATTGGCCCACACCATGGACCCAATCACTTATAATAACTCTACCCAAAAAAGGCAACTTACATCAATGCCAGAATTATCGCACGATCAGTCTTATATGCCACCCAAGCAAAGTTATGTTAAAGATCCTGCTGAACAGGCTGAAGCCACAGGCAGATGAAATCATAGCTAAGGAACAGGCAGGCTTCAGACCAGGGCGCAGCACAACTGAGCAGATCTTCAACCTGAGAGTTCTATGTGAGAGATACCTCCAGCATCAGCAGGATCTCTATCATGTCTTTGTGGATTTTAAGAAAGCATTTGACAGGGTGTGGCATGCAGCCCTTTGGTCCACAATGAAGCTATACAACATTAATGCCAACCTGATCAAAGTCGTAGCAAACCTTTACAGCAAGGCCACTAGCGCAGTCTGCTTCAACGGCTAAGTAGGAAACTGGTTTAGGACTACAGTCAGAGTCAGACAAGGGTGCTTGCTCTCACCTACTCTTTTCAACATCTTCCTGGAAAGAATCATGACAGACGCTCTGAAAGATCATGAAGGATCTGTCAGTATTGGAGGCAGAACAATCACAAACTTGCGCTTTGCGGACGACATTGATGGCCTTGCTGGAACAGAGAAGGAACTAGCTCAGCTGGTGGAAAAGCTGGACAGTACAGCCATTGCGTACGGGATGGAAATCAGTGCAGAGAAGACCAAACTGATGACCAATAACACCAGTGGCATTGGCACTGACATCATGATTGGAAGCCAAAAACTGGAAACCGTTAACAAATTCAAATACTTAGGAGCCATTGTGACAGATGAGGGATCAAAACCAGAAATACTGTCCAGGATTGCGCAGACAACAACAGCACTGACAAGATTGAAGACCATATGGAAGGACAGAAACATCACACTCTGCTCCAAGATCAGACTGATGCGCTCCTTAGTCATCTCAGTGTTTTTGTATGCCTGCGAGTCATGGACACTTACAGCAGACCTTGAAAGGAGGATACAAGCCACTGAAATTAAATGTTTTCGAAGGCTGCTTGGCATTTCATACAGAGATCACGTCACAAACGTGGAAGTGGGAAGCAGAATCAGGCAAGCCATCGGGTCATAATGATGACCTATTAGCCATTGTGAAAAAACGCAAACTGAAGTGGTATGGGCATGTCACGCGTTCAGCAGGGCTTGCCAAAACAATCCTGCAAGGCACTGTGCAAGGAGGACGAAGGAGAGGAAGACAGAGGAAAAGATGGGAGGACAATATCTCAGAGTGGACAGGACTGAAGCTGCGCGATACGCTAAGAATGGCAGAGAACAGAGAGGAATGGAGGGAGCTGGTTGCCAAGTCATCAGTGATGCCCCAACGGTCGGTAAGACTACGGGATATAGATAGATAAATAGACTAGTGGCGGCAAATATGGCGGCGTTCCATGCCTCGGCTAAATCCACAGCGGCGGTGGTCAACTGCGACCTTCTGCGTAGAGACGAGCTGCTCGGACGTTGCCACTCCCAGCTTCGGTGAAGACGCAACTGCGCCAGGCGCCCGTCGTAGGGGAGCTGTTATTTGGACCAGCGTGGCAGAAGGTAAAGGAAGCGAATAAGGAGCCCCTGCAGGATCAGTCTCATCTCGCTTTCAGTTGGCCCGCAGAGCAGTGGGTCGTGCCCTGCGTTTCACCAGACCCTCCGCCTCCCGGCCCCCCAGGGGTCGTGGTGGCACCAGTTCCCTGCCCGCGCGTTCGCGCGCTTTCCCCGCACCCTCCCCTACCTGGGTCGGCGGCGCCCGGAAGCGAGGGCGCGGCCGGGCTCGCTGACCGGCCTCTCGTCCTCCCGCCGACTCCTGTAGGGTCTCCGGTCGGCACCTGCTGTTTCAGGACGACCATTGGATTCTATCGACCATCACCGAGGTACTGAGGCTCTCCTTCCAGCCTTCACCTCCGTTGCGACACTCCCCCCTGTGGACTCGGGTTCCGGGGGATCAGGAAAAGGCCGCAGCACTTCACGACGAGGTGTTAATGCTACTACAGAAGGAGGCCACATAGGTGGTCGACTGACAAGACACCCCAGCCTTCTACAGTCGGCTGTTCCTCGTTCCCAAGCGAGGAGGCAAGTGGCGGCCAGTAAAAGACCTCTTGGCGTTAAACAAGTACATTGGGGCTCCACACTTCCGGATGGAGACAGCCAGGGCCCTGCGGTCGGCGGTGCAACCCCAGGATTTCGCCGTGAGTCTCGACCTAGCGGACGCGTATCTTCACGTACCCATACACCCATCGTCTCGGCGGTATCTGCGCTTCGCCTTCCGCGGGGTCGTGTATCAGTTTCGGGCTCTCCCGTTCGGACTCAACCTCAGCCCGTGGGTCTTCACCAGGATCACAGACGGAGTCATGTCCAGGTTTCGGCGGTCAGCCTTTAGCCTAGCCTCCAACTACCTAGACGATCTACTCCTACGGAACCAGGGGGTTCAAGCGTTGGAGAAGGACAGAGAGGGCCTTTGGCACTGCTACGTCGGCTCGGGTTCCTCATCAATGGAGGCAAGTCCGACCTCACTCTTTCACGCTGGTTTATCCACCTCGGCATGGAGTTCTTGACCGATCTCAACCAAGTCCGACTTCCGGAGAAGCGGATCCTGAAGATAGAGGAGATGGCGCGGCAAGTCCTACGTGCTCATGTGCTTCTGGCAAGGGTCTGGCTACAGCTGTTAGTTTTAAGCGCAGCGGCGGACCTGTTACCCCTCGGCAGGCTTTACACCCGACCGATACAGCTCCATCTGCTCCAGCACTGGCGGGTTAACTACCCCCGTACCGGTCTCGATGATTGTCAAGTCTCATCTCCAGCGGTGGACGGACAGGTCATGGCTAGCGTCAGTTCCCTTAGCCTCCCCGCCTCCTTGACTCTCCATCTGCACGGACGCGAGCCTCTCCGGTTGGGGGGCACATCTGCTTCCGGAGTTCGCCACGACCTCGGGCAGTTGGACGAGGGATCAAGCGGGCAAACACATCAACTGGCTGGAGATGAAAGCAGTGTGGCTCGCGCTCTCCCACTGGGAGCAGCGTCTCACGGGTCAGGAAGTCCTCGTACTCCGACAATTCGACAGTGGTGGCCTACATTCAGAATCAAGGCGGGAATCTTGGTGTATCAGGTCTTCCTGTGGTGCAGAGATCGGGGAATTACGCTATGGGCACGACACATCCCCGGACATCTCAACGTCCTTGCAGATTCTCTCTCCTGCCGCAGCCAGCTACTTCACACAGAGTGGTCTCTGCGACAAGATATCTTCCTGATCATCTGCACGCGATGGGAGACGCTTATGATCGACCTCTTCACCACGAGGTGGAACAAGCTACCACTTTTCGTCTCCCCCATTCCGGACCCGCTAGCCTGGGCCAAGGACGCACTCTCCATCCCGTGGGACGGACTTCTGGTGTACGCGTTCCCTCCGACAGTACTGGTACCGAAGGTGCTCCAGAAGCTCAGAGGCAGCAACATGATAGTAATCCTGGTGGCCTCCTTCAGTTGGTCCAAGAGCTGGACCACCGACCTCCTGAGCCTCGCCACGGATACTCCGATGAAGCTCCCCACACCTCCAACAATGCTCAAGCAACCCCGACAGCCGCTGTTCCATCCATGCCCGGAACGACTGCTGTTACACGCCTGGAGACTGTCAGGCAAGCCCTCGCAGCTAGAGGTTTCTCGGGTGCAGCAGTGGAAGCTATCGCAAAAGCACGGAGGGCTTCTACCCGTAGTTTCTATGAAGGAAAGTGGCGAGTACTCTAGGTTTGGTGCGCAGAGGAGCATCTCTCCCCCACTGATTTTGACTCACCCCCAACTGGCCGAGTTCTTCTTGTGGCTTTTCACCAACCAAAACTTGGTTCCCATTACCATACGAGGATACCTAGCAATGGTGGCAGACACTTATCGACACTTGGGCCGCCCGGACCCTGGTGCCTGCGGAGACCTGGCAGACCTTATGGGCGTACTTTGATCGACCACGACCGGCATCCCGTTCGCTAATTCCACGGTGGGACCTGGCTTGGGTCCTCACCTGGCTCAACTCAGACCGGTTCGAACCTTTGACAATGGCTCGACTTGGGGATCTAACCAGGAAGACCTGGTTCCTACTCGCCCTCGCGGGTCAGCGAGATACATGCCTTCTCGGTGCGACCGTCATGTCTCCAACGCCGGGCCGACGGCTTGGTGCAGCTCCTCACTGACCCTATGTTTCTGGCCAAGAATTGCCTCCCAGCATCGGCTCCCCAAGTGCGGACCATACGTCCGCTCGGGACGACGGAACAGATACATCCCGCTTACAGGATCCCGTCAGGGCGCGTAAAGTGTACCTGCGCAGAACAAAGCCACTAAGACAAGGGCGCTTGCGCCTATTCCTGCCCTTGGCTCCGGGCAGACGAGACATATCTGCACAGACGATCTCGTCCTGGCTCCGCTGGGTGATAGGGAGGCATACAAAGAGCTCGCCCCTGAACAAGCCAAGACCTTGCGTATCAGGGCACATGAAGTCTGAGCATTGGCGGCGAGCATCGCCTTTGACCGCAACTGCGCAGTCGGCGACATTGTGGCAGCCGTGGGTTGGCAGGCCGTCTACCTTCGCCCGCTTCTACCTACGAGACCTATCCGGTCACGCCGACAACCTGGCCTTACTTACTTACTTACTTACGCCTGTCACCCCTACCCGGGTATAGGCCGTCGACGAGAGACCTCCAGCAACTCCTGTCCTGTGCTTCTCCTTCGATTCTACTCCAGGTGGTTCCCAGCCTCTTGATGTCTGCTTGGAGGTCTCGACGCCAGGAGTTTCTCGGCCTACCTCTTTTCCTCTTTCCCTGGGGGTTCCATGACAATGCCTGCCTAGTGATACTGGAAGCTGGCTTTCTCAGTGACCGATCCATCCCCATCTTCTTCGCCCAATTTCATTCTCTGCTGTTATCTGCTCTGTTCTCTCCCAGAGTCTGACGTTGCTGATCTTCTCTGGCCAGTGGATTTTCAAAATTCTTCTAAGGCAACTGTTCATGAAGGTCTGTACTCTGTTGACTGTGGTTTTTGTCAATCTCCATGTCTCTGCTCCATATAGGAGAACTGCTTTTACATTGGAGTTGAAAATCCGGACTTTGGTGTGTTGTGACAGCTCTCTGGAACTCCACACTTTTTTCAACTGGAGAAAGGCTGCTCTGGCTTTACCGATTCGTGCTCTGACATCTGCATCAGTGCCGCCTTTTTTGTCTATGATGCTCCCGAGATAGGTGAAGGACTCCACCTCCTCCAACGGGGTGCCAGCAAGCAAGACTGGTTCTTCCCTGGTTGCGTTCAGCCTCATTGTCTTTGTTTTCTGTTTGTGAATGGTGAGGCCCACTTGGGACGAGATGTCAGCAAGCCTCGTTGTCTTGTCCTGCATTTGTTGATGAGTGTGGGACAGTAATGCCAAGTCGTCTGCAAAATCGAGGTCGTCAAGCTGTGTCCACAGTGTCCACTGTATTCCACTTCGTCTGTGCTCTGTGGTCATCTTCATGACCCAGTCTATGGCCAGTAGGAAGAGGAACGGAGACAGCAGACACCCCTGCCTGACACCAGTTCTGACCTGGAGCTCTCTGGTGAACTGCCCTTCGTGGATCACGCGACATGTCATGCCATCATAGCTGCTCTTGATCAGGCGGACGAGCTTTGTGGGTACACCGTAGTGTCGTAGGAGTTTCCACAGAGTCTCTCGGTCCACGCTGTCAAATGCTTTCTCATAATCCACAAAGTTGACGTACAGCGGGGAGCTCCACTCCAGAGACTGTTCCACGATGATGCGGAGAGTGGCGATCTGGTCTGTACATGATCGGTTCTTCCTGAATCCTGCTTGCTGGTCTCTCAGCTGGGGGTCAACGCAGCTCTTCATTCTCTCTAGGATGATCCTGTTGAAGACCTTTCCTGGTACTGACAGCAAGGTGATTCCTCTGTAGTTGGAACACTTGCTGAGGTCGCCTTTCTTGGGAAGCTTGATTAGGTACCCCTCCTTCCAGTCAGCTGGCATCACCTCCTCTTTCCAGATCTTTCCAAACAGTGGGTACAGCATCTCAACTGTTGTCTCTAGGTCTGCTTTCAGAGACTCCGCTGGGATGCCATCTGGCCCTGCTGCTTTGCCATTCTTCAAAAATGCCACTGCTTTTCTGATCTCTTCCCGGCTGGGTCTGTCACAGCTGATGGGTAGGTCGGTCTCTGCCGGCTGGATGTCGGGGGGGGGGGGGGGGGGGGGGGGGTCGGGGGGGCTAGGTCTGTTCAGTAACTCTTCAAAATACTCGGCCCATCTGTCGAGTTGGTCTGCTCTGTCTGCAATAGGCTTGCCTTCTTTGTCTTTTACTGGTCTTTCTGTATGGCCATACTTACCCGACAATCTTCTGGTAATGTCGTAGAGCTGTTTCATGTTGCCGCTGCCTGCTGCCTTTTCTGCCTCTGCTGCCAGGCTGTCTGTGTAGGCCCTCTTATCTGCCCTGATACTCCTCTTCACCTCGCGGTTGGCTTCCGAGTATTCCCCCTGTGCCCTTACTTTGGCTGCTCTCGTGCGACTGTTGTTGACTGCTGCTTTCTTCTGCTTCCTCGCTTCTATCTTCTTCAAGGTCTGTGCCGACAGCCAGTCCTTGTGGTGGTGTTTCCTGAACCCTACAGTGTCTTTGCAGGTTGAGTTCAGCGCCTCTCTAACTGCCTTCCACTGCTGCTCTGTGGTGACCGCCTCCTCTTCATTTACTAGCTCCTGTAGCGCTTGAAACCGGTTGGACAGCACCAGTTTGAACTCTTCTCTAACTCCAGTTTCTCTCAGGAGGCCTACATTATAGCGCTGTCTTCTTGTTGTCTCTGTGCGGCTTTTCTTTAGCTTGAGCTTCATTCTTAAGGTAAGCAGATGGTGGTCTGAGGCGACATCTGCTCCCCTCCTCACTCGAACATCTTGAAGGGATCTTCTAAATTTCTTGCTAATGCAGATATGGTCTATTTGGTTCTCTGTTGTATGGTCAGGTGAGACCCAAGTTGCTTTGTGTATTCTTCTGTGTGGGAAGATGCTGCCTCCAATGACAAGTCGGTTTAGAGCACAAAAGTCTACAAACCTCTCCCCGTTCTCACTCATCTCCGAGCCTAGTCCCTGTCTCCCCATCACCTCTTCGTATCCGGTGTTGTCCTCCCCTATTTTGGCATTAAAATCGCCCATGACGATGGTGATGTCTCGCTCCGCACATTTGTCCACAGCACTCTGGAGTCGGTCGTAGAACTCTTGTTTCTCTTCCTCTTCACTGTCATTGGTGGGCGCATAACACTGGATGACGTTCAGCTTGAGCTTTTTCTTGGTTCTAAAGGCTGCTGTTATAATTCTTGGCCCAAGAGGTTCCCAGCCCATCAGCGCTCTCTGTGCCACTGGTGACAGCATGAGTGCTACTCCTTCTGTATGGGGGGCATTCTCCTCTTCATGACCTGAATACAGAACCATCTCCCCACTTAACAGCCTTTTCTGGCCAGACTGCGTCCATCTGGCTTCACTGATGCCTAGCAGGGAAAGGTTGTACTTTTGCATTTCCGCTGCTATCTGGGCGGCCTTGCCGCTCTGGTACATGGTCTTGACGTTCCATGTGCCCATGGTTGTATCCCTGGATAGAGAGAGGCGGCTCGGTCCTGTGGCTTCCGAAGACTTCCGGCTTTCACCACAGGACGTCATAAGTCTTCTAGTAGAAGAACCTTCCTCCTCCAGGAAAGGAATTACTGTTAGTCTTTTCGTCGGCGTTTTTGTAGCTATTTCCTTTTTTGCAGGGTGGGGAAGCTACCCCCACGCCCAACCCCCTTACTAGGAGGACCAGGGGTTTTCTGTCGGGGTCACCTTCCCTTAGACCATGTTGGTTCACGGCACCTTATTTCATTCGGTGCACCCCTCTCACGAGGGACCCCCTATCCACCACCCAGGGGACGCGCCTCAACGCCGTATGGTCCCAGCACGAGGACAACCTGGCCTTACTGGGGGACATATCGGCGGTGCAGCACTCCCTCCCTCCTCTGGTGCCATAGGTAATGACTAGCTAAAATTGTCGGAGTGGGCGCTTAGGGGGGGAGCCTCAATAATTACGCATGGAGGCGCTTGAGCGTGGGACAGGTGGCCCAGGAAATGCGGCACCCTCCTCCTATTCGCCATTCTTCCTAGTAGTAATGCCGTCGGTAATGATTTTGAGAAAATAAATGAATTAAAAAAAAAAAAAAACTTACCGACGGCATTACTCAGAGGTCCCTCCTGCCTTCCCCGTTTGCCGCAGTCGAGCTAAGACTCGGAGACTGGCGGGAAACAGTGAGCGTGCCACCGGATAGGGAGGCAGGGGAGGCCACTCGGGGTATCCTGGTAATGACACCCCTTGTGATTGCCTCCCCTGTCGTGGGGTACACAACGAGTTTTTTGGGCTAAAATTGTTAAGCTAAGCGAAGCATTCCTAGTAGTAATGCCGTCGGCATTTTTCGAAAAAATACATTTTAGAGAAAATTTCATAATTTGTGGCCTGTCACACTGCAATCACACTGCTGTCGCATTGTGCATATGGATACACTCTTTTATGTCTATGTCGTTGATTCACATCGCTGTCGCCACCGCTTTTGCCTTGCTGTCATACCGCTTTACGGAAACACCCCCTAACTGGTGTCTGCGTTGGTACTTTTTTCTGTATGCAGCTCTGTTCTTTTGGTCTGGATTTTCTTTACAACATTGTGCAGTGTCTGCATTGACGTTAGCCCAGTTAACCCAAGACTACATTTCCCAAATAATAGACTTGTCACTTAACAACAGCATTCCAGTTCCTGGAGATAGATCGACCATGATAATTCAAGGGTAGTGCCAGATTAGTTCGGCGCCATTAGGTACTAATCTGGCACTATCCTTCAATTATCATGGTTGATCAGTCTCCTCTATACTGCGTTGGGGATACATGGGTTACTAACAAGCATAACAATTACTTACGTTCACCCGGTTTTGTGCAGATGGCCCCATGGTGTTGCGTGGAGGTACAATCGCAAAGCTGTCCGTAAATGTCACCGACACACTGTCCCCCGTTCTGACAGATCTCGCCGTACATTTCAAGAGACTGGCAGACTTTGCCTGCAAATAATAATAATAATAATAATAATTATTATTATTATTATTTATAATGCTGGTCATTATATAGGTGCTTTACCCAATTCTGTGAATCGGCTCAAACCTGCGCTCTCATGTGAAATACATGCATTCACTCTGAAGACAAACACAGTACAAGAAAACACAGTAAAAGACAAACACATTACATAATTCACCTGGTGCGTAAGGTCAGCTCAGCTATTGAAGTTTCGGAAATTTTGATAACTTTTTTTTTTTACAATTTATAACCCTATGGTACCGGTTTCAGGCCACTTTATAAATTTCAAATACAAGCGATCAAAATTTCCGAAACCTCAGTAGCTGAGCTGACCCTTCGCACCACCTGAATGTCCTGTGTCCTGTACTGTGCTTGTCTTCAGAGTGAATGTGTGTGTGTCACGTGAGCGTGCGTGTTGGGTGCAGTTCGCGGCGCTTTCAGCCGATTCGCAGAATTGGGAAATGCGCCTATATAATAACCGGTATTATTATTATTATTATTAAAAAGTTGCCCAGATCCGGTACCAAGTGGACTTAACCCCTTCACTTCCAGTTGACAGAGATTGTGTTTCTGAAATCTTTGTTAATTCAATCATAGCTCTTTGATTACGAAGTAACTTTCTGTATTATGCGCTCAGCCATTAAGTAAATTTGGAGGAGTTCATTTATGAGTCTGGTGCCCATGACAAGAAACGGCTCATAACGGCACATTCAGCACAAGCGCAAAAAGGGCAAGCACACGCAATGCGAGAGACCTTGGCTGGGCAGGTCTCGCTGCCAATAGTGATTTAGGGGAATAAAAAAAAACGTGTATATACATTTATTTTGTTAATTTCCTGAAATTCCTGAAAGGGCGACAGCTGATTCCTGGAATTCCTAAATTCAGTCATCCTGTTTTGACTCATGTACCATGGTAGTTTATGGGTAGGCACTAAGCTGACCAAACACTACCATTGAACCATCAGAAAACTTTCTGTTAACCCTTCCTCCTCATCCCCCTCAGCACATTCCATGATTTTGCATGTCACTGACAATGACTGTTCAAGCCTGTGGTAGTACCAGATAATCTTGGCGCCTATAGGCGCCAAGCTTATCTGGCACTACCCTTGAACTATCAGTCGACTTACTGTTGCATCCTTGCTCCTCATCGCCTTTAGCGCTGACGCACATCCTTTCTGTTGTGCGCATGTCACGCACGCTGAGCTTGTTAATAGCCAGAGTGAAACTGCCATCTTGCTCACACTTGTACAGGGGAAGAAACTCGATGCGCATTGCCAGCAAGAGTTCTTTCAGTCCGGCAGCAGTTAAGCCCCCTGATGGAAGGCTGTTGCCCTGCTGGAACAGGGCCCGGGCGTGTTCACTTAGGCGCGCCCTTCTCTGACAGTCCGTGAGAGACTCTGGTGAAAATAAAAGCCGCAGTGCAACGGATATAAATAAATGTAATCGCAGAAGAGGAGGATTCCCACGCAACTTTTCATTTAACATCTGATATAACAATAGCTGAATATAAGAATACTTTTTTTTTTTTTTACATAAACTGCTCTGCTTATAACAAGTTTCGGCTAAATAATAACAAAATTTGGCACTTTTTTTGCATATCTGAAGGGCATTAGATCTAAAATTTTATATCTAAAATTTTGTCTAAAATTCACTTTTAATCCAAACATCACATGGTAGGTTTATTGGATGTTATTTAATTTTGTCCCACCATCTCCTTCGCACTATCAGCGAGGAGTAGACCATTATTAGTAGCAGTCATCAGATGACACCCCAAACTATAATGTGGCCATAGGGTTAAATGGGTTAACCCTTTGGCTGTGAGTAGCGCTTTTTGTTGCGACGATTCCTGCTGGAATCAGCTCCACAAAAAGTGCTACTGACAGCCAATGGGTTATCACTTGAACCCTTAACCCTTTGGATGTCAGATGGGTTATCACTTGAACCCTTAACTCTTTGGATGTCAGCAGCGTTTTTTGTCGCGATGATTCCTGCAGGAATCATTGCCCAAAAATGCGCTGCTGACAGTCCAAAGGGTTAAGACACCACAGTGGGAGAATCACATACCAGCCATGATAGGATAGTTCAAGGGTTGTGCCAGATCAGCATGTGCCCCCCCCCCCCCCCCCCCCCCCCCCCCAAAGGGTGTGTTGTTCAGCCAGCACAGAACACACGCACATTATAAAGACACACCTTTCCCGGCAGTTTCACAGAAGGTGCCCGTGCGATTAGCGGGACAGGAACATAGGTGACCAGTGAACAGATCACCCACGCATGTCCCTTGTTGTCCACACACTCGGCCGGTGACAGAAAATTTGTCACACACCGACACTGAAACAGAAAATTTAGCTGCAGTTGCAGTATATATGGACACATAATTATGTGCAAGCTTACCAGGGTAATCCCTGTCTATAGCATATTCCCTGTACATGCACATACCTCCCAGCAAGCTTACCAGGGTAATCCCTGTCCATAGTATATTCCCTGTACATGCACATACCTCCCAGCAAGCTTACCAGGGTAATCCCTGTCTATAGCACATTCCCTGTACATGCACATACCTCCCAGCAAGCTTACCAGGGTAATCCCTGTCTATAGCATATTCCCTGTACATGCACATACCTCCCAGGACTTATTATTTTTAATTTTCAAAATGTGCTAGTGACAGCTAACATATGTATTTTACCGTAAACATCAGACTGCACATTTAAGGAGTGTGAGATTTGAATACCAGCTGGTAGATCTATTTCAAGCGGACTTGGAAAGGAAATGTTTTGGAACTTTCCAAGACGTTTGTGGATTCTGTGTTCAACATGTTTCAATAACCAGAAATTAAATTAATGTATGATGACAAATTGGTGCATTAGAACTGGACACATTTCGGTTAACGGACAACTTTTCCATTTTTCATTAGAAAGAATATAATGTTCATATTATGGTGCAAATGCACCAACACACATCCACAAAATTGAACTATAGTAGGCAGGTCTGCATGAACACCACTTAACTGCAAGAGGTATAGATCCTCATGAGCCCCCGCAGTTGCGGGGGCGCATGAGGATCTATGCCTCTTGCTGACGCCACTTTGAAGCCTTGTTCCTAGGAAATCTTGTTGAATACATAAACAAGTTGTAAACGCATACCCTCGCATGCTCTCCCAGCAAAGCCCATAGGACACTGACAGAAAAACTCAAAAGACATTGCTGCTGTGTCCGGCCGACTGTTGCACGTCCCGCCGTTCATGCACACCGTTTGTAGGCATGGATCTGTAGGAAAAAATAATTAAGCCCTGGTGAACAAAAGTCCACCAAGCTAAAGTCAGTTGTGGTTTGCCAGCACACAGCCGTGTGTGTGCTGACTGTGGCCCACGTCAGCCTGAAGATCTTGCGTTTACTGGGGTACAAATGACATCACTGTTGACAACGATGTCGCCCATGACAGAAGTCAGAGATGTAACAAACGCTGGATGTAACAAACACTTATTTAAAGGTCTCAAACCACATGCTTCAATGTAAATTGCTCCATTTCCAACAAACTTTGAATACAGAGAAGCACCAAACGAAGAAAAAAAACGCATTCAGAAAAGACAGTTACAACACATTGGTGTTGTAAGGTTATTTGCTAAGTGTGTTTCTTTCTTCATAAGGTACGTTCTTCTCTGCATTTTAAACGCTTAGCAGTCACCTTTTTGGTCTGGATTTAACCAAGTTTGAATAGTATGACAAAAGCGTTTTTCGATGCAAATTACATAATATACTCCTCTTTGAAACAAACTTTGCACTTTACCACGTAAACATCTGACAGTTTAAGGGTAGCGCTGTATTAGGGTGTGTCAGGATAGATGCAAATACCTGTGCTAGTCACAGATATTCCAAGCACTCCCACCCACCCCACCCCCAACACCCCTGCCCCATCGTCCTACCTTGTTTCTCACACTGCATGCCCATGTGGGTATCAGGGCAGACACAGACGACTTTGCCTGTCCCGTTCAGACACACGCCAGGTCCGCAGTTCATTCTGGCACATGCACCTGACAAAGACGATGATCGTGACTCGTTGAGTTATTTCAAGTCAAAATTTCAATTTTAACACCCAGGTACCAGTTGCATGAGTGAGCTTAGTCCTGCAACAGCCACTAAGCAAGGTGCTCCGCCATAGCATAGCAGAGCACCTTGCTTAGTGGCTGCCACAGGACTAAGCTCATGCAACTGGCCCCTGGTGCCTCTATTACACACTGTCCTGCTAACACAAGCACCATGTTCGAGTCGTGCGAAAGGCATACATTTCTTAACATAAAGTTCCACGCTGCATGCCTGATTATATAGCTAAACCGGTCACCGCAAGTTGCCATGAGTTACATCTCGCAGATGGCACAGTCCAATGTCACTGAAGTATTGGGGGGGGGGGGGGGGCGGCAATGTACCCTACGTACACTCTTCAGTGTTGCACTGTACAACACCACGTACACTGTCCGGTGTTAAACTGTCAAAGGTGGGGGGGGGGGGGGGGGGGGGGGCGCATTGTACCCTACGTACACTTTTCAGTGTTGCACTGTACACCATGTACACTGTCCGGTGTTAAACTGTCAAAGAAGGGGGGGGGGGGGAGTGTGAGGGGGGGGGGGGGGGGGAGTGTGAGGGGGGGGGGGGGGGGGCGGCATTGTACCCTATGTACACTCTTCAGTGTTGCACTGCACACCATGTACACTGTCCGGTGTTAAACTGTCAAAGATTTTTTTAAGTCTCGCTTGCTACGAGAATGTCACTCAACGTGCCGTAAAACTTAACATCCGTTTCCAGTCTTACTCTGTAAACGTGCTGAAACATATAGACGCTGTTTAACTCTTCAATAATCTTCCCATTTATACATTGCCAAACCTTTCCCCCGCAGAATGAGATTTATTTTAGTGCTGAAGCAAATGTTGTGATTGTTCAGTTAGCCTATTCACATGACCTCTTACCCGAGGCTTGAAAAGTCTTGGACAGTTTAACACTGGACAGTGTACACGGGGTACAGTGTCCGTAAAAAGTATACTACAGTGACCACATCAGCCCTGGTAACCCCATCCATGAAAGGAACACAGACGTAAGTCGGGCCAGCAAAAGGTGTAGAACCGCATGAGACCCCGCGAAAGCGGGGGCTCATGAGGGTCTACGCCTTTTGCAGTTGGGTGGCGTTTGTCTTTTTGCGCTTTTATCTAGCAATGAAAGGATTATGAAGACCAAGAATAGGAATCGAACCTGCAGCCACATGGGCAGTGTTGGTGATGGTGCGAACGTTGCCGCCCAACTGGATTTGCTGGGTCTTGAGGTCTTCCAGCAAGGCCATGATTTCATTGTAGCCCAAGTCGGCCGCCCCCGTCAGCTGCACGGTCAGCATGATGCTGCCGCTCCTGGAAGTAAGAAAGTGAATGCGAATCTCATTTTGCAAGAGGGAGAAGACAAAAGCAATCAAGCTGACCTCCTTACAACACAAAAGAAAAAGAAAATCTATCAAGTCCTTCATTGCCGGATTTTGTTTTGGGAAACTTTGTGAATGCAGCGCCAAAGAGCCAAGGAACACGGATACCAAGAGGTGTCAGCAAGAGGCATTGATCCTCATGAGGCCCCGCAATTGCGGGGCCTCATGAGGATCTATGCCTCTTGCAGTTGGGTCATACTGTTTTCTCTGCAGTCCCGCCATTTAGCCCAGACACGCTACAGCAGGAGATGGATCAACCATGCTATTTCAAGGATAGTGCCAGATTAGCTTGGTGCATATAGTGGTGCATATAGTCATGAGGTGACACCTCCTTTCAGCAAAGCAGCCTTGGGGTTAAATGGGTAACCTATGATGAGCAAATCTTGCATTGGGAGGAACATGTGCTTGTTTCAACCATTTACATGTTGGTAGCACTTTTTGTCGCAATGATTGAGTTCTGCGGGAATCATCACAGCAAAAAGTGCTACCAACACTCAAAGGGTTAATTGGCTAGAATGAGTTATTCTTCAAACAAACACTAGCTTAACCCTTTGGCTTTCGGTAGCTTTTTTTTTTCGGTCGCAGAATCATCGCAACAAAAATGCGTTTCCGACAGCCAAAGGGCACAAGTTATCATCAAAGCAAGAATGGCATGGAAGTAGTACCTTATTTCTTTGATATCAAAACCTCTGAAGCCTCGCAGTATACTAGATCCCCCAAAGAGAGTCCTGAGCTGTGAAAAAATGAGGCATCACACACATAAAAGAATCGTTTTGAAAAAAATTGTCTCTAATGAGAAAAATGATACGGGTATCAATCAAAATAAAGGCTATGCGTAAGTGTAGTAGGACAATTAAAGTTACAGCCGGCGAATATACACACATCACCAGCCTAGTCACGTCATTTGGCCTTCAGTGTGTAAGCAGGTGATGCGTGTTTACCTGAACATCCACTGTCGGTTATTGCACCTTTAACCCCATTCAGCTCCAGCCGACACAGACTGTGTTTCTGCAGTCTTCGTTAATTCAACACCAAAAGACTTTAGATGTTCCAGGAACATGGTTTCAAAGTGGTGTCAGCAAGAGGCATAGATCCTCATGAGCCCCCGCAACTGCGGGGGCTCATGAGGATCTATACCTCTTGCATTTGGGTGGTGTTAAAATGTTCTCTGCTGTGAATGGCTGAAGGCTTACAGACTTGAAAGCAAAAGGTGTTTTGACATTACGTTGTGCAATAACCTATAAGGGATGTCACTATGCGCGTCTCTCGGTGAAAGTATCCAAACCACTGCAGCTCTATTAGGCCTTGGCATTTTTCTCTTTGATAGACTCACAGGTTCTATACTGACAATTATTTGACACCACACAAGTTTCAATATTTTCCAAGCGTACATACCACATTAGCGAGCTCTCTGAATTGTGAGGAGTTTCTGTTTGTGAAGGCATCATCCCATGAACCAGATATGGTCAAGCTGATGTTGAACTGTGAATCGCCTGCCCAACAGATAAAACAAATGAAAATAGGTAACCAAATTAGAAATTACTGACAAGGACAATGACAATGATTAATTGATAGAAAGTAAGCACACACACACAAGACATCTTCAAACAAAAAAACACACGCACACACACATACATACATAATATAATATATACATAATATATATTATAACTGGTGACATTTTTTCACAATGACTTGGCCTGTAAAATGAATCATACAGTCTACTTTGCTTGTTACAAGGCTGGATATAAGAAAAACTCCTTTTCAATTTCAACAACACTTTTCAACAACACTTAGCTCATTCAGCCCTGACGCACTACAGCAGGAGATGAGTCGACGATGATAATTCAAGGGTAGTGCCAGATTAGCAAATCTGGCACTACCCTTGAATTATCATGGTCGATCGATCTCCTGCAACAGGTGCATAGTCGTTAAATGACGCCTCCAAAATTTGGGAAATATGTGCGCCGGGCTGAATGAGTTAACAAGACTTTTCAGAGGATCCCGACAGCACAATGTCTAGGTAAATTTTGCTTATACATAACAACAAGAACAATTAGGTCCCCTGGTGACTTGTTATAGCAGAAGCTTACTGTACAAGGTCTTCATACTGACATGATGAATAACCGGCTCACACCTTACCTGCACACGCTTACTCAAGGAAACACAAGAAAGGCAAAGCCCTTATGGCTCACATGCATGACCGATCTACATGAGTGACCTTTGTGACAATAAGTAAAGGGCTCACGTCTGCACCAGCAAAATCCACGTTTTCTCAAAACTTTAAGCATTTTTCACACATCTGTCAACTCCCCGTGACCCTGACCTTTACAGTTAGTCGACTAACTTAGTATGCATAGGAAGGACTTATCATCGCTACGTTTGTGCCAAATCTGATTGAAAGTTGGCAAAAATGTTGATAACAACACAATCTATCCAAAATTGGCATTTTTACATACATTTAACGACCTCTTGGGACCCTTGACCTTTCAGAGGGGTCATCCAATTAGTATGCATAGATAGGTCTTACCATCAGGTATCTTTGTACCAAGTATGGGTTTGAAGTTGTAAATAGTATTCGAAAAAAACCAAAAAATGCAAGATGAGGATTTCATCCCAAAGTCTACCGTATTGTTTGGAGCTCAGATGCGTTTTTCTTTTAGGAACATTCCAGGTTGTTTATTTTTTAGGCTTATTATGCTGATCCATTTCCCTCCTCTCTAAGCCAACCCGCCCTGATCAACACACACTACGTCGGCGCACACAAATAAAGAGGGACACACGGCGTTTCCCGCCAATAGTATGCGGCTCTGTGGGCTTGTGTAGCGACAGGAATCCAGTCTCCTGCTACTCTAACCCACCGTCTGATCCACACACACTGGCACACAGAAATAAAGACGGACACACGGTGATTACAGCCATTCATAAGCTCTGTGGTCTGGCGTAGCATAGCTATTCTGAAGAAAAGTAATAGCATGAGCAGCGAAATGTCACTTCAAGCTTCACATCATTAGTCCCACGACGCCGTGTTCATAGTGACAACTCGATGTTATACGTCACTCATCGCAGTACTAACATTTGACATGTATTATCAGAGAATCAACTTTGCAATTTTCTTGCTGATTTTCACGCCTAGGGCTTACAGGTCACAATTTGACCTAATCCTACGCCAGGGCCGGGACAAACAGCAGGCTTATGCAAACACTGTTTATGAAAAATCAAGCGGTTATTAAGGAGAAGATAGGATTTTTTTTCGTAAAAGAAAAATTAAAGTTATGTTAGCTGTTTTACAAATGACTCCTAAAAAGTGGTGCAGAACATTATCTGATTTTCACACCAGGGGCATACAGGTCACAATGGACATAATCGTACCCGACAGCCGCGACAAACTGTAGGCTTATGTAAATACCGTATATGAAAATTCATGCAATTATTAATAAGAAGATTGTTTGTTTTTTCATAAAAAAGATTGAATTGTTTTTAGATTAACCCATATAATTCGTGAAATTAATCCCCAAAACATGAAAAGATATTTTCTTCAAAAAATATTTATTTATCACTCAAAAAGTTCTAGAGGTACATTGCTGGTTAACAAACTCATTCAATATCTCCCTGTCTCACACACACACACACACACACACACACACACACACACACACACACACACACACACACACACACACACACACACACACTCACATAAACACACACACACACAGAGCACTGGTGCCCNAAAAGAAAGTCGTGAATTCAACCTGATGATTCTCTGCGTGGGTGTCCCTTACAGTTTTATAATCATGTTAATCTTGTATCTAAGAAATAAGAAACACGTTAATGCTGACCTGATGGCTCTCTAAGTGGGTGTCCCTTAAAATAAAATAATAATAATTACGGTATTTATAATGCGCTTATCTTATAATGATTATAACTCTAAGCGCGCACTCACAACTCGCGCACGCATGCGCACGCTTTAGACAATGACTTGCGTACCACAAACAGTGGAATACATTACGACGGTCAGCTTGGGGTGGGGAGTGTGGTGATATAGTGCTAAAACTGTTGAAAGAGGTGAGTTTTGAGGGCGGACTAGAAGGAGGAGAGAGAGTGTTTCTGACGGAGAGAGAGTGGGAGAGTGTTCCAGGTGGATGGACCGTAGACGGAGAAGGAGCGGGGGCCGAAAGTGTTACGTTTGGTGCGAGGGATGTGGAGGCGGAGAGGGTCAGAGGCAGAGCGGAGGGAGCGGGAAGGTGTGTAGGGGTGAAGTAAGTTGGAGAGATAGACAGGAGCGCAGTTGTTCAGGAATTTGTAGCAGAGAGACAGAATCTTGTATTGGATGCGTTGGGGGATGGGAAGCCAGTGAAGGAGTTTGAGCAGGGGTGTGACGTGGTCGGATTTTTTTCTTTCTGAGGACGAGGCGGGCAGCATTGTTCTGAACGCGTTGGAGAGTGAAAAAGGTGGAGTGAGGGAGGCCGGAAAGGAGAGAGTTGCAGTAGTCGATGCGAGATAAGATGAGAGAGACAGCAAGTTTGGTGGCAGCTTCGGTAGTGAGGTATTTTCTGATCTGACTGATGCGGCGGAGGTGGAAATAACATGCCTGGGCCGTGGCGGAGACGAAGCTGGTCATGGACAGAGAGGAATCGAGGATAACGCCGAGGTTCTTGGCCGAGTCAGAGAGGGAGATGGGGGTGCTATCGAGTTGAAGGTGGAGAGAGGGAGGGAGCTGGGAGAGTTTCTGGCGAGTGCCTACCAGCATGGCTTCCGTTTTGTCGTCGTTCAGTTTGAGCTTGTTTGCTGTCATCCAGTTTTTCCACGTCTTCATAGCAGTCAGCCGTGCGAGTCAGTAGTGACTGAGTGTTGTCGAGTTTGTCTTTGTCTAGCAGTTGTGAGTCGTCAGCGTAGAGGTGGTGGTGTATGCGGTGAGACTGGATGATGTTGGACAGATGAGAGGTGTAGAGTGTGAAAAGGACCGGGCCCAGGACGGACCCCTGTGGAACTCCGCAGGAGAGCGTGACTGGGTTGGAAGAGACGCCGTTGATGATGACGGACTGCTGTGTGTGTGTGTGTGTGTGTGTGTGTGTGTGTGTGTGTGTGTGTGTGTGTGTGTGTGTGTGTGTGTGTGTGTGTGTGTTAGATATAAGATCAAAACTAGTACACAACTGTAAGGGACACCCACACAGAGAACTTACAATTGTGTATTCGTTTTTATCTCATATAGAAAAAAAACAAAACACCCGTAATACCGACTTGATAGTTCTCTGTGTGGGTATCCCTTACAGTTGTGTACTCGTTTTGATCTTATATCTAACAAACACACACACACACACACACACACACACACACACACACACACACACACACACACACACACACACACCGTGAATACTAACCAGATGGTTCTCTGAGTGGGTGTCTTTTACAGTTGTATAATCATTTTGATCTTTTACTTTTAAAAGAAAATCATTAATTTTTGACGATGATTCTCTGCGTGGGTGTGCCTTACGGTTGTATAATCGTTTTAATCTTCTATCTAAGAAATAAGAATAACGTGAATGCTGATCTGATGGCTCTCTGAGTGGGTGTCCCTTACAACCATGTAGTTGTTTTGATCTTGTATCTAAAAGAAAAACGTGAATGCTGACCTGATGGCTTTCTCAGTGGCTGTCCGTTATATTGCATACTTGTTAAGATCTTTTACTTTTAAAAGAAACTCGTGAATTCGACCTGCTAGTTCTCTGTGTCACTTACAATTTCATAATCGACACGAGCCTTAGACGATCAGAAGAGTGTTTGAGGTTTTATGTTCAAAGCACTGAGCCATGAGGCTGATATTCCCAGAATTCATGACACCGATCGACCAAGATAGTTCAAGGGAGGCTCCACAGTAGCTTGGCGCCAAGAGACGCCAAGCTACTCTGGCACCACCCTTGAACTATCATGATCGATGTGTCTGTATCGACTGAAAATGTTAATCGCCTGTTGTAGTGCGTCAGGGATGAAGGTTAGCTAGTGACTGTAGGGACAGGTGAAACGGGAAGAATAATGCTTAGCGGATGCGATGCACGAGCGACTCGTTTTAGGCCACGCCCCTGTCACACAAAACAGTGGCCAAGCGAAGCGGCCGGACGAGATTTGTAGTGGAGGGAGGGGAGGATGTGTGTGTGTGTGTGTGTGTGTGTGTGTGTGTGTGTGTGTGTGTGTGTGTGTGTGTGCGTGCGTGCGTGCGAGCGTGCGTGCGTGCGTGCGTGCGTGCGTGCGAGCGAGCGAGCGAGCGTGCGTGCGTGCGTGCGTGCGTGCGTGCAGCAGCAGAGAGAGAGAGAGAGAGAGAGAGAGAGAGAGAGGTGATATTGACGTTGTTGATAATGATCATCGATTTTTAGGATTACGTATTGCTTTACTAACAATGCTCGGCTTTAAAGTGACCTAGTCCAGGCAGTATCGGGTTCGCAATATCTCCCTTATAATTTTTCTCAGGAGGTCTTTCAATAATGCCAGACAAAAGGACAAAAGGACCAACTTAAATTATGAAGTGTGAATGTCGTAAAATGTCCTTGCATGCAGGATAATTTCTTCCTTTACGCTCAACAGGTAGTGGAAAACCTCTGATACGTGTGCTTACTTACATGGATTGTGAAAAGAAGGGTAGAAAAGGCGTAGATGAGGCAAAGTAACATTGCTAACTTGTATCGTCCGAATTTAAACAATCAAAGCCCGCCATGAAGTAGATCGCTTAATAGTCTCTCTCTCTGTCTCTCTCTCTCTCTCTCTCGCGCGCGCGCAGCGCGTGTGCCTTTGTACATGGAACTGTCACCCATAAAACCAGCGCATGTGTGCCTGTGTTGCCGACGCGCAGTCCGCTTTGTTTCATCATTCCTCAGAGTCTCCGAACATGGGCAGACCAAATTTAGTCCGAGGACGAACGCTAGGTTAGGCGCACCGTACTCACAGATCTAGTCTGTGCCTTCCAGTGTGCGTGTGTGTGTGTTTGTTTTTTTTCAATTCTAAACTGTGGACAGGCCAACTGAGTGGTCACGGATCTATGTGTTGTGTGCTTCACTGTGTGTGTGTGTGTGTGTGGAACTAGTCTTCCGTACCTGGACAGGCTAAAGGTAGTCATGGCACGAATGCTACTCAGCGTGAACATTAGTCTCAAACCTGGCGGTGTTTTTGAAATTGTGTAAGTTGTTGGTTTTCCCCTGCCAGAGGTGGACAGGCCAAACTTAATCATCGGACGAGGTTGCAGGCATAGATCTGTCGTGCATGCTGAACCCAAGAAAATTTGAACGACACCCAACTGCAAGAGGTATAGATCCTCATGAGCCCCCGCAGTTGCGGAGGCTCATGAGGATCTACACCTCATGCTGACACTACTGTGTCCCTGTTACTGGGACAGCCAGGGCTTTTAGTTGTTGAATCACCGAAGATCGCAGAAACACAGCCTGCGTCAGCTGGTACTGGACGACTTAACCCTTTTAGTCCCGGATCCCTACAGCAGGGTATGGCTTGACCATGATAATTCAAGGGCGTCAAGCTAATCTGGCACTACCCTTGAATTATCATGGTCAAGCCATCTCCTGCAACTGGTACATAGTCGTTAGGCAGCACCTCTAAAATTTGAGAAATGGGACCTTTCGGCTAAAAGGGTTAAATGTGGTTTTTTGTTGTTGTAAAGTCCGTTTTATTATCTCTTCCTACCAAACGTAGACAGGCAAAATGTAGTTATAAGACGAATGCTACGCAAAGCGTAAATTTTGCCGTCATATGGCAAACGCCATTATATTTCTATGTTCAGTTGTGAGAAAAACGAGATTTTCATTGTTGTACGACAAAAATCTCACTTTTCCCAATAATGGGCATGCTGGCATTTGCAGCATAATTGCAGCATTATTCACAAATCCGTCTTTATGGTCTGCTTTAAGGTGCCTTTCAGTGTGTTTAGTTGGGTGATGTTTTCAGCAGTGAAAGGGTTAACCCTTTTAGCCCCAAGGTCCCATTTATCAAATTTTGGAGGTGTTGACTAACGACTATGTACCAGTTGTTGGAGATGGATTGATCAGGATAATTCAAGGGTAGTGCCAGATGGGCTTGGCGCCTGAAGGCGCCAAGCTCATCTGGCACTACCCTTGAATTATCATGATCAATCCCTCTCCTGCTGCAGTGTCCCGGGGCTAAAAGGGTTACGCATGGTGTTAGATAAAGGTGGTTTTTATCTACCGTATTGAAAATACTGTAGACTTTGAAATGGGGCTGGTCGGAGCGCATTCCGGAGCATGCACATGACGTTTTTGTCGTGCGGGGCAGAAATTCTGGCAAAGAAGTAACAAGATAAAAATGACGGTCAGGTCTAGCTACGCAAACCTTGCTAGAGAACGTCGTTTTGGCCCCAAAGCGCCGTTTGTGTGTGTGTGTGTGTGTGTGTGTGTGTGTGTGTTGTGTGTGTGTGTGTGTGTGTGTGTGTGTGTGTGTGTGTGTTTGAGACAGAGACTAGAGCCCGCGTTTGAGGACTGACAAGCTTGAAATTTTAAGATATTGTCCCTAAAAGAATTATCTCGAGACCTTTTTTCCTATGTTTTGATTAAGATGCTCATTGGCGAGAAAATAGCCGTTTCACAAAAACCGGTTGATCCACACTGGAGTCCGTAAGTTTTCTTATTTTTGCAAGATATTTTACTTATAGTAGATAAAAGGGAGATATTGAATGAGTTAGTTAGTTAGTTATTTGGGTTTAACGCCGAGCAGGCGACTAAGGCCATCTCACGGCGGAGATATTGAATGAGGTCGTTAACCAGCATAGAACATAGAACATTTAATAATAGTAATATTTA
>BTPG01000004.1:216685277-216688346 GCA_036245525.1 Semisulcospira habei | reverse complement strand
ATTGTTTGGTTGGTTTTTTTTTATTAAAAAAAAAGATTTAATTGTTTTAAGATTAACCCATACAATTCGTGAAATTAATCCCCAAAACGTAAAAATATATTTTATCCCAAAATATTTAATGATCACTCAAAAACTTCTAAGGTACAATGCTGGTTAACGAACTCATTGAATATCTCCCTTTTATCTAGCTATATGCAAAATATCTAGTACAAATAAGAAAAATTACGGACTCTAGTGTGGATGAACCGTTTTTAGTGAAATGGCCATATTTTCTCGCCAATGAGCAACTTAATAACAAAAAAAAATCGAAAAAAAGGTCAGGAGATAATTCTTTTATGGAGTATATCCTAAAATTTCAAGCTTGTCCGTCCTCAAACATGGGCTCTAGTCGCTGTCACATACACACACACAAACACACACACACACACACACACACACACACACACACACACACACACACACACACACACACACACACACACACGGCACTTGGCGCCAAAAAGACGTTCTATAGCAAAGTTTGCACAGCTAGACGTGACTTCTTCTTTGCCAGAATTTCTGCGCCGCATGCCAGAAACGTCATGTACATGCTCCGGAATGTGCTCCGACCCAGCCCTATATCAAATTCTACCGTATTTTTTTAAATACGGTAGACAAAAAAAACATCTTTTGTCAAAATACGGCTTCTTGGGGCCTATTTCCTGAGCTCTTGTGATATTTGACCTTTCCAAGGCATCAACCAATTAGTATGCATAGAAAGGTCTAACCATCAGGTATCTTTGTACCAAGTCTGGGTGTGAAGTTGTGTATATATAGTATTTGAGAAAAAATAAATGTTCTCAAAATATAGCTAATTTTTACCTATTTCCTGATCCCCTTTCACCTAAAACTTTGTGATAGGTCACTCAAGTTGGTATGGTTAGAAAGGTCTTGCCACAAAATATCTTTGGGCCAAGATTGAAGACTGTGGCTTGAATAGTCTCCGAGAAAATGCCAAAGAAAGTTTACCACGGGTGACGGCGGACAGCAGACAGGCGGACTACCACTGGCCCAGAACATTGACTCACTTTTGCTTTGCACGTGAGCAAAAAAAAATCGTGCGTTACCAACCAATCTGAGTAATACACATTACCCGGGATCACTCTGGAACAGATGTTTGTGCACTGGTCTGTGATTTTGGACCTTACGGCTTAAGCTGTAAGGTCCAAAAGCACAGACTAGCACACATACAGTATGAGTAAAATCGTACCATACACAGGTGCCACACACTGGGTGCCAGATCCAATCTTGCAACACTTTGCTCGAAGGTCCGTCTTGCAGTCGGTGTCATACATACACTGGTATACAGCGATACCCATCTCAGCCTCCTTGGTCCATCTTGGGCAGTCACCTTGCCGATTGGTTGAAACATTGCTTGGACGATCTGTTGAGAACAGAACAAAAGAAATCAACAACACAGCTACATTACACACAAATCTGGTGAGCAAAATGTTGAAAAAAGAACGAAGAAAAATGACAATAAGCATGAATCTGTTGAGTGAAATGTCTCTCTGCCAACATAACATCTTACGAAATCACCTTTGAGATCGGCAAAAACGTTGTCTTAATAATCTGTTGCGAAGCAACTATAAAACATTGTGGTCAAAAATAAGCCTATGGATAAAACTGAAAAGATTCTCAGGCCAAATTAACCCTTATCATTCGGAATACAACAGTGTGTGAAATAAGTTTGACTCTAGGCGCCAAGCTATTCTGGCACCACCCTTCAACTAAAGTCATTGGTCTATATCCTTATCTGTAAGTACTATAATGTAGCTTGCATATGGCAGTGTACAGATTTGAAGCTTTTAGCGTATGATATAGGTTAACCTTATGTGGTCCAATCACAGCCATCATAATTTGTACAAGATAGCTTTATTCTCAGAGTTGCGAGGGCACATACGAACAAATTATATCTATCTATCTATCTTATCTATCTCAAGTTATCTTATCTCATCTCATCTCATCTCATCTCATCTCATCTCATCTCATCTCATCTCATCTCATCTCATCTCATCTCATCTTATCTATCTATCTATCTATCTATGAACTTGTTTCTGGGATCAGAACAAATTCAGCAAGTTAAAGAACATCGAGTACTTGGCACACACATTGATAACTGTCTCAGCTGGCAGAGCCAAACAGATAAGATATGCAAGGTGGTCTCAAGAAATTTGTTTCTTCTTGCTAAACTAAAATATTTCACTGACAGAAAAACAAGACAACTATTCTATAATGCACACATTAAATCGCATATTGATTATGTCTCATCTGTGTGGGATAGCTGTAGCGATGCAAATTTAAAAAGATTAAACTCACTCCATAGGCGAGCAGCGAAACTTATATTAGATAAAACCATTCCACAACAAAGCAGTACCGACGAAAAACTTGCTTTACTTCATATGCTCCCTCTCCGTCAACACTTTGTTTTTAATAAGTTAGTAATGGTATATAAGGCCACAGTAGGAAAAACACCAGCTTACATATCTAATCTTTTCAAGACTTGTAGCACGCCCTACAACACACGTAAAAATGACCTGGTAGTTCCAAAGCCCAGAATAGACATATTCAAGACGTCTTTTTCTTACTCGGGCACAACTTCATACTGTGGAACGCACTCCCCAAAAAGATTAAATCAGCACAGTCTGTGAGCTCCTTCAAAGCCCAACTACTACAATATTTACTCAGAAATAATCGTACAGATTAGATGTACAGCTCTACAAACTTTATTAATAGTATCATAAAGATGATCATTAATTCTGATTCCGTATCATGCTACTTTGATCTGCTATCATACATTCAACTTGCATCATATTTGCACGCTCAAGTGTGTGTGTGTGTGTGTGTGTGTGTGTGTGTGTGTGTGTGTGTGTGTGTGTGTGTGTGTGTGTGTGTGTGTGTGTGTGTGTGTGTGTGTGTGTGTGTGTGTGTGGTGCAACGCATCACTCGAGTAATGACCGTCTCGCATTACTCTTGCGCTGCATTGCATCTGGCACACATGTGTGAATGTAACGCATGACTCGAGTAACA
>BTPG01000004.1:216617777-216682777 GCA_036245525.1 Semisulcospira habei | reverse complement strand
ATCATCTCATCTCATCTCATCATCTCATCTCATCTCATCATCTCATCTCATCTCATCTCATCTCATCATCTCATCTCATCATCTCATCATCTCATCATCTCATCATCTCATCATCTCATCATCTCATCTCATCATCTCATCATCTCATCATCTCATCATCTCATCTCATCATCTCATCTCATCATCTCATCATCTCATCATCTCATCATCATCTCATCTCATCATCTCATCATCTCATCATCTCATCATCTCATCATCTCATCATCTCATCATCTCATCATCTCATCACATCATCTCATCATCTCATCTCATCATCTCATCATCTCATCTCATCATCTCATCTCATCATCTCATCTCATCATCTCATCTCATCATCTCATCTCATCATCTCATCTCATCATCTCATCTCATCATCTCATCTCATCATCTCATCTCATCATCTCATCATCTCATCATCTCATCATCTCATCCATCTCATCATCTCATCATCTCATCATCTCATCATCTCATCATCTCATCTCATCATCTCATCTCATCTCATCATCTCATCTCATCTCATCTCATCTCATCTCATCTCATCTCATCTCATCTCATCATCTCATCTCATCTCATCTCATCATCTCATCATCTCATCTCATCATCTCATCATCTCATCTCATCATCTCATCATCTCATCTCATCATCTCATCATCTCATCATCTCATCTCATCTCATCATCTCATCTCATCATCTCATCTCATCATCTCATCTCATCATCTCATCTCATCATCTCATCTCATCATCTCATCTCATCATCTCATCTCATCATCTCATCATCTCATCATCTCATCATCTCATCATCTCATCATCTCATCTCATCATCTCATCTCATCATCTCATCTCATCATCTCATCACATCATCTCATCACATCATCTCATCACATCATCTCATCACATCATCTCATCTCATCATCTCATCTCATCATCTCATCATCTCATCTCATCTTATCTTATCTTATCTTATCTTATCTTATCTTCTTATCTTATCTTATCTTATCTTATCTTATCTTATCTTATCTTATCTATCTATCTATCTATCTCCCGTAGTCTTGCCGACCGTTGGGGCAGCACTGATGACTTGGCAACCAGCTCCCTCCATTCCTCCCTGTTCTCTGCTATTCTCAGCGTATCGCCCAGCTTCAGTCCTGTCCACTCTGAGATATTGTCCATCTTTTCCTCTGTCTTCCTCTCCTTCGTCCTCCTTGCACAGTGCCTTGCAGGATTGTTTTGGCAAGCCCTGCTGAACGCGTGACATGCCCATACCACTTCAGTTTGCGTTTTCTCACAATGGCTAATAAGTCTTCATAGGGCCCGATGGCTTGCCTGATTCTGCTTCCCACTTCCTCGTTTGTGATGTGATCTCTGTATGAGATGCCAAGCAGCCTTCGAAAACATCTCATTTCAGTGGCTTGTATCCTCCTTTCAAGGTCTGCTGTGAGGGTCCATGACTCGCAGGCATACAAGAACACTGAGATGACCAAGGAGCGCATCAGTCTGATCTTGGAGCAGAGTGTGATGTTTCTGTCCTTCCATATGGTCTTCAATCTTGTCAGTGCTGTTGTTGTCTGCGCAATCCTGGACAGTATTTCTGGTTTTGATCCCTCATCTGTCACAATGGCTCCTAGGTATTTGAATTTCTTAACTGTTTCCAGTTTTTGGCCTCCAACCATGATTTCAGTGCCAATGCCACTGGCGTTATTGGTCATCAGTTTGGTCTTCTCTGCACTGATTTCCATCCCATAAGCAATGGCTGTACTATCCAGCTTTTCCAAATTATATACATATATGTAAATCACAAACCAAAATTCTAGATTGCAATTTCATATACAAATTAGTCAGTCGGAATTAGTGATTTGTGAAATGCATTGATAGTTACAAGAACTTGACAATGCCAAGGGACCTTAATTTACTTTTGATAGTTACAAGAACTTGACAATGCCAAGGGACCTTAATTTACTTTTGTTTTATTACCTCTAAATTTGTTAACCCTTTGGCTCTCAGCAGCACTCTTTGTTGAGGTGATTCCTGCCAGACTCACCATGACAAAAAGCGCTGCTGACAGCCGAAAGTTTAACTCATTCGAGACATGCCGACTCCGGATACGCGGCTTATGCCGCGTATCCGGAGGCAGCACGTCTCAAATGAGTTAAAAATGCAGTACACATAATTTACATCGAGGACATGTAGTCGGTACCTCCACAAAAAAGTGGTAATATCTGAAATTTGTTATGACATGATTACAAGTGAAGTTGGTCCCAGTACTCCAAAGACCAATGGGCTTGCTTTGGATAAATAATAATAATAATGACGGTATTTATAATGCGCTTATCTTATAATAATTATAACTCTAAGCGCGCACTCACAACTCGCGCACGCATGCGCACGCTTTAGACAATGACTCACGTACCACAAATACATTACGACAGTCAGCTTGGGGTGGGGAGTGTGGTGATGTTTTAGTGCTAGAACTGTTGAAAGAGGCGAGTTTTGAGGGCGGACTGAAAGGAGGAGAGTGTTTCTGACGGAGATAGAGTGGGAGAGTGTTCCAGGTGGATGGACCGTAGACGGAGAAGGAGCGGGGGTCGAAAGTGCTGAGTTTGGTGCTGCGGTTTTCCAGTTACACTGTTGTGCGCGTGCCAAATGCAACCGACGTTAACCCAATGACCTTTTCTCTACTGGGATTGTACTAAAATTTCAAGGTACTGACCTTGAGGTACGCAGCTGAAGTCGCCACCAAACACCGGCTGACACACACCACCAGAGCCACAGGGGTTGGAAGCACACACATTACCACCACCACCATACACTGAAACATGTAAGTCACACACATACAGTCTGATAAAACACTGAATTAAAAAAAATAAATGTATTGATGTCAGATTTATGCTGTAAAGCCAATGATACCATGCTATTATGTACTATTATTGTTTTACTTTAGTAGTAGTAGTAGTAGTAGTAGTAGTAGTATGTGTGAGGACAAGATAGGCCGCGAGGCCTTTGCAAATGTCCTTTCTTCGACAAGTTTAATTACTTTATGGGTCTGTTATGCATGCAAATTTTGAAACAAATCATTCATCATAGCAATAGAAATCCCTTTCAATTCATCCAGCTGGTTTTTAAAATGTTAGGTGCTTTTAAAAAAAAATGAAACTGGTAAACCATTCCAAACAGTAGCAACTCTGTTAGAAAAACAAAAGGTTAGTGTTGCATGCCGTTTAAAGATTTTCCCCTTTAGGGTTTCGGGTTTTGTCACAAAACGGTGCTACAAAAAAGCCATTCCAATTTAGGTCGTCGATGCCATTATAAATTTTAAAAACTTGGATTAAGTCTCCACGTCTTCTACGTCCCCGTAAGGAGTGTAGTCCAAAATATTTAAGTATGTCTGAGTAAGTCATATTTTTACATTCTTTAACCAGCTTCGTCTCTGTGCCCTTTCAAGTGCAACTGATTGTCTCTTTAAACCTGGGTACCATATAGTGTTTGCATATTCTAAATGTGGTCCAACTAGTGATTCATACAGTTTACTAAAAATGTCCTTATCCAAATAATTAAAGGTTTATTACCTGGTATGTTTATAAAGTACAGTTGTAGATGATAGTACATATACTGATGCTGTGTTAAACCATCACTGTAATCGCCAAACAGAACTCCCCAAAAAACAAACAAAAAACCCCCAAACAATCTCCTCCCCACACATTCTGAGTGGTCAGAGGCAACTAGGCAACCTTTTCAGCACCCGTCTCCCTCTACCCAATAAGCAATTGTCTTTGGACCCACGGCGGCCGTAGTGGGCCCGCGCACAGCTGTGGCACGGGCCCACTGCAGCCGTGGGTTGGTTAGTTCGGGGTTTAACGTCCACGGCACCGAAGTGATAATGGACGGCCCTGACGGGCGGGTTATGGGGGACAGGGAAATCTATAGCCTATGGAGTACAACCTGAACGCTGATCAACTCAGGCGCACTCCAACTGTGCCACTTTGATTTACCAGGACCTTTGAACGGACATGCTATTGAACAAACCCGTCTTTTCTCCCTGGATTGCGAGTCCAGCTACCAGGGCCGGGATGGGGATTCGAACCCACGACCCGGTGATTCCTTTCGCTCTCCTGCTCCGACGCTTAACCGTCTGAGCTATTTCGGACTCTTCTGCAGCCGTCGTGGGCCTGAAAATGTTTTGTTACTGTTACCCCCCCACCCACCACCACCACCAACCACACCAGGTATCAGGTATGACAAGAAATAATTCTTTTGAACTGTGAGGTTCAAAACAAAAGCAGACCATGCAGCACACATATCCCAGTAAACACAAGGTCATCAGTCAGACTGTCTTTGGCCCAATAACCTTTTGCACACTGGGTTATCTCCCTACCCCTGCAGTCCCCATCCACGTAGTCCCATCCATTCTCCAATCCTTCTCCATTAGTGCAGACGCACTCTGGTGTTTGGGACATGTTGGAGACGTTGTAGCTGCACACAGAGTGGTACTTTCCCAATCGCTGCGCTTCCTCCCAACATTTGGGCACCTGAAACCACCATAGAGCTAGCTTACAATATAACTTATAAACTACACAGGTCAAACTCAACCCTTTTCTGCCCAGAAATAATTTAAAAAAAACCCACTCAACAGAAGGAGGCATAAATCCTCATGAGCCGGCACAACTGCGGTGGGCTCATGAGGATCTATGCCTCCATGCTCACACCACTTTCAATCCATGTTCGGCTGGGACCCTTTATTTGTTGAATTAACCAAAAAATAAAGACAGTTTATAACATTTTCCAGTTACACTAATGCATATATATATGTATGTCTATCCTGACAATGCATTTAAACCAAAAAAGTAATAAACTATGTTCTATAATGTTTTTTCTAAGCATGCACGATTTTTGTTGGCAGTTTCTTTGCATTTTGTTTCTGTTACGCACTTGGCGGTCACCTTTTTGGTCTGGATTTCATATACATTTTATAAGTACATTTAGTAAGTCTGCAGGGTCACGAGGATTAATACTTTTGCCTACACTTAATTATCCACACACCATTGATCTGGTTTAACCTATTACATCCTGAGGCTGATTTTGTAACAATTTGCTTATTGTCCTATGCCGGCTACATTACAGATTAGGAAATAGATCAACTGTTTTAGTTCAAGGGTGTTGCCAGAATAGCTTGGCGCCAGAGGCGCCAAGCTATTCTGGCACCACCCTTGAACTATCAGTCAAATGCATTTCAAGCAATGGGTGTATCAGAATGATACGGGTTAACCCTTTGCATGTTGGTAGCGTTTTTTGTTGCGATGATTCCTGCAGGAATCTTCACGTCAGAAACCACTGCCAACCCACAAAGGTTAACTCATTCTACCCCAACACCGAAATCCCCAAATTTTGCCGTCGTTCTCTGAAGACTGCATTGCAGTGCAGGACACTGATCGACCATGATAGTTCAAGGGTGATGCCAGAATAGCTTGGCACCCATGGGCGCCAAGCTATTCTGGTATCACCCTTGAACTATCATGGTCGATCCTTATCTTGCTGTGGTGTGTCTGGGGTAGAATGAGTTAAGCAAGAAAATAATGTAAATCCAAACCATATACTTTTAGAAAATATGACAGCCTGGGAGCCTCATTTGACAAACCTGACCTCGATAGTGTGGTAGTCTAAATCCATGAGCTGCTGGCGAACAGTTTTGCCGTTTAGGAAAGCGGCCGGGACTGACGCATTTCCATTCCTCAGGGCGCCTAGTAGAAACATGCTGAATCTCCTTTGGCGCTGGCAGTCAGTCAGGTTCTCTGCAGGGAGATGCACAAAGTTGTTGCTTTTGTTTGTCCAATCTGACTAAATTTTTGAATTTCTCAACAGGCAAAGCACATCCTATCCCATTTACTGACCAAATAAATTGAACACCAACTGCAAGAGGCATAGATCCTCATGAGCCCCCGCAGGTGCAGGGGCTCATGAGGATCTATGCCTATTGCTGGCCTTATTTTGTTATATCCATGTGTAATGTTGGACGGGTGGGACATTACGGTGTAGAATTTACCATGATTTCAGAAAGCCCACTTGTAGCTACTGCTGTGATGTTGGACGGGTGGGACTTTTTGATGCAGATTTTACCACAACTTGCAGCTACTGCTGTGATCGAAAATGTTAACATGAACATTCAACATGCACTACCAAACACAATAGTATTGGACGGTACAACACACTAGGGCGGAGATTCCTATAGTTTTGGATGATGTTGTCCTATTGTCATATAGTACCAGCTGCATGACTGAAATACATACATCTGCGGTGCCCCTGAAATCTCATAATCGACCTGTCTTCCTTGTGTCTGGCACTATTCTTAGGGAAAATAATGTCCCTGTGTGTGATAAAATAAAAGCACAAACACAAATAAAACAAAGCACAAACAGAAAGCTGATTACAGAAACACAACTGAAATCACTCAAAATTATATGCTGGAGAATGTTGTAGCCAAAATGGAAAATGTCCATAGGTCGACGTCAGCCTGATCTGGTCTGTGCACGTGACAACCCCGGCTGACGTCGGCCCAAGGACCTTTTGTCCACTTTGCAGTTGCATTCCAATCCCTACCTGTGCCAGTCTCCTGACAAAAGACACCCTTGTATCCAGTGGAGCAGTTGCAGATCTGGTCCATGTACAGATTACCGATGCACTTGCCTTGACCGCTGCACACGCTGGTGCCCAACTGAGAGCACACGTTGACTGAAAAATACAGCACAGCCTGGTTTCAGCGACCACCTTTATGAGAGATCACCTGTCATTAAAGACCACCATTTTAGTCTTGGTCTTTAATGACAGGTGAGACTTTCGTCCGTTCAAGACTTCCCTTGAGATAGTGGCATCTTTTAAGACCATGTTTCTCTGGCCAACAAAACTGCATGTACATGCAATAAACCTAAAGAAATTAGACATCTACAAAGTTCATTTTTCGAACACACCCTGTGCCATTGGTGAATCATTTCATAAAATGACTTATAACATTTTTAGCTGAAGGGACAATGGCCCAAAAGGTTTCCCAAAGCAGCAGGCCCTTTCACATGTTTCTAAAGGCCTACCTGATCTTTTCCACTTGTTCTTGTTACAATCATTCGCTATAATCCTTTTTCTTTGTTTATTATTTTGCAACTTGAAACCCTCTATTTGCTGCCACAATCACATTTCTCTACCCTTCTGTCTCTCTCCCCCCCCCCCCCCCCCCCCCCCCCCCCCCCCCCCCCCCCCCACCCCCCCCCCCCCCCCCCCCCCCCCCCCCCCCCCCCCCCCCCCCCCCCACCCCCCCCCCCCCCCCCCCCCCCCCCCCCCCCCCCCCCCCCCCCCCCCCCCCCCCCCCCCCCCCCCCCCCCCCCCCCCCCCCCCCCCCCCCCCCCCCCCCCCCCCCCCCCCCCCCCCCCCCCCCCCCCCCCCCCCCCACCCCCCCCCCCCCCCCCCCCCCCCCCCCCCCCCCCCCCCCCCCCCCCCCCCCCCCCCCCCCCCCCCCCCCCCCCCCCCCCCCCCCCCCCCCCCCCCCCCCCCCACCCCCCCCCCCCCCCCCCCCCCCCCCCCCCCCCCCCCCCCCCCCCCCCCCCCCCCCCCCCCCCCCCCCCCCCCCCCCCCCCCCCCCCCCCCCCCCCCCCCCCCCCCCCCCCCCCCCCCCCCCCCCCCCCCCCCCCCCCCCCCCCCCCCCCCCACAATCAATTTCTCTACCCTTCTGTCTCTCCCACCCACCCCGCTCCCCGTCCCCCCCCCCCCCCCCCCCCCCCCCCGCCCCACCCCCCCCCCGCCCCCCCCACACGCCCCCTCCCCCCCCCCCCCCCCCCCCTACCCCCCCCCCCCCCCCCTCCCCCCCCCCGCCCCCGACCGCCCCCCCCCCCCCCCCCCCCCCCCCCCCCCCCCCCTTTTCTCCTTTTTTCCCTCTCAAAATTGGTGCTTTGCTGCCTCTTCTCTTCAAAACCTCTCCCTAAATGTGATTACTGATTAAAGATTACGGTTATTTTTTAAATCTATTTCCTGAGCTCTTGTGACCCTTGACCTTTTCAAATTAGTATGCATAGAAAGGTTTTACCATTAGGTATCGTTGTACCAAGTTTGGGTTTGAAGTTGTGAATAGTATTTGAGAAAAAAAACAAGCATCTTTTTTTTCCAAATATTGCTATTTTGACCCATTTCCTGAGCTCTTGTTACCCTTGACCTTTTCCAGGGGTCATCCAAATCAGTATGCACAATAGGTCTTACCATCAAACATCTCTGGACCATGTTTGGGTTTGAAGTTGTGAATAGTATGTGAGAAAAAATAGATTATGTCAAAATATAGCTATTTTTTAACCTATTTCCTGATCCCTGTGGCATTGACCTTTGCAAGAGGTCACTCAAATTAGTTTGTTTAGAAAGGTTCTGCCACAAAGTATCCTTGGGCCAAGTTTGAAGACTGTGGCTTGAAAAGTCTTCGAGAAAATGACAACGTTAAAGCTTGCCATGGACGACGGACAACGGCGCACGGACGACCACAGGCCCAGAACATAGACTCACTTTTGCTTCGCATGTGAGCCCATGACAAGACTCCAGCGTGGATCAACCGGTTTTTGTGAAACGATTATTTTCTCGCCAATGTGTATTGTAATCAAAAACGCTACCTCGAGATTATTCTTTTAGGGACAATATACAATTTCAAGCTTGCCCGTCCTCAAACGTGGGCTCTAGTTGCTGTTACACACACACACACATACACACACACACACACACACACACACACACACACACACACACACACACACACACACACGCACACACACACACATGGCGCTTGGCGCCAAAAGTACGTCCTTTAGCCAGGTTTGCGTAGCTAGACGTGATGCCATTTTCATCTTGTTACTTCTTTGCCTGAATTTCGTCCCCGCACGCCAAAAACGTCATGTGCATGCTCCGGAACGTGCTGCGACGAGCCCCATTTCAACGTTGTTCCTATTTTTAAATAGGAACAACAACAAAACAAACAAAAAAACCAAAAACAACAAACAAGCTACTTGTACATGGAGTCAATCAGAAGAAATTATACATCTAAAAACAAAGCCTTTTTGTCTCACCGAATTTCTTTTTTTTTTAATTTTCCACTCACACATGTACAGGAAACAATAACAAGTGAAGTCATCTTACTTTGACACTGGTCCCCAGAGAACGGAACTGGACACATGCACATGGTTTCGCCATAGTATTCCGAGTATTCGCACCGACCGCCGTTCTTGCAGTAGTCCCTGGATTTTGTGCAGTCTGCAAGATAGGGCAGCACTAACTCTTTAAATCCTGATACATCCTACATGAGATAAATTTGACCATGGGCACAATTCACTTTACTAGCGGCGAACACGTACCAAAATCGGCGAATAAGTGATGTGCTACGCTTGACAATACTCGATATAACTTGTGAAATAGACCAAACTTTGTTAATTTTTCAACTGCAGACAAAACAGAGATCTTCTCCTTGCAAAATTTGACAATGATTTTCAATAACATCGGTTAAATAGGCGTGTTTTGAGTGGTTTCAAAACACAAGCCAGATCCGTAGAGAACATGAAGTTTGTTTAAGACAGCAATAAATCGCCAATAACCCTTATCATTCTGAATACACCAGTGTGTGAAATAAGTTTGACTAAAATAGTTTAAAGGTAGTGCCAGAATAGCTTGGCGCCTCTAGGCGCCAAGCTATTCTGGCACCACCCTTAAACTAAAGCCATTGGTCTAGATATCTTATCTGTAAGTACTGTAATGTAGCTTGCATAATTATGGCAGTGTACAAATTTGAAGCTTTTAACCTCAGTATGATATGGGTTAACTCCTAAACTACAATACGTTTTTGAACCGTAACTTCAAATTCCCGTAGTCTTACACCATCGGCAGGCATCAGATTTGATCTGAATTGTACACGCAGAATAAAAGAGAATGAGATTTATCAAGGATCAAATTTAAAAACAAAAATGTCAGAGTGAAAAAAGTCTGCGACTGTAAATCTCCATGTTCGCCACATTGTAAAAGGTCGATAACTCTGCGACTGTAAATCTCCATGTTCGCCACATTGTAAAAGGTCGATAACTGCGCAACCACTTGGTATTTTTTCCCTCCAAAACGTTGACGGAGAGTGTCTTGCTACTACTTTGCAGCGCTTCGGTTACGATCTGAGAAATTAGAAAGTTTCAAAAATAACTTCACTTATTCAGCCCGACGCACGTATTTCCCAAATTTTGGAGGCGTCATCTAACGACTATGGACCTATTGCAGGAGATGGATCGACATGATAATTCAAGGGTAGTGCCAGATTAGCTTGGCGCCTGTCGGCGCCAAGCTAATCCGGCACTACCCTTGAATTATCATGGTCGACCCATCTCCTGATGTAGTGCGTCAGGGCTGAATGGGCTAATGGACATTTTTCAGCTGATTTGGTTTCTAAATAACATGAATCCTGCCCATTATAATTCAAGGGTGGTGCCAGAACAGCTTGGCGCCTACAGCTGTCTAGCCTTAACCTTTTGACGATCATGGTCAATCTGTCTCCTGTACTGTAATGCAGCTTTCGTAGGTCAACTCACAAATCTGAAAAATTCATCCTCAGGATTTAATGGGTTAACTATGCAACGGCCATGATGACAGTCACATGCTCTATGGGATCCTCTCCCTCTTACACCACCCCTCAGTCCCCGCCTCCTCCTCCCCCCGCCTTCCCCCGCCCCTCCCACCCCCCACCTCGCCCGCCCTCTCTATTGGTTAGATATATAATAATAATAATAATACATAGTTCTTGTATAGCGCTGTTCTCCAGGAAAACACTGGACTCACTGCGCATGCACAACAGCACACCCTCTCTCTCAGACACACGCACGATTATACACTACTTTAAACCACCCCATCTCCTCCCCACACCTTACATTCACTTCCTCTAGGATCAGAATAAAAGGCAGTCAACAGTTAGCTAAAGATGAGCTAAGTGTTAAATGCCCGACAGAAAAGAAGTCTTTAAGTGAGCTTTGAACTGTGACTATGTGGGCAGATTCCACATTTCAGTTGGCTGGGAGTTCCACACACTTGGGGCTAAAAAGGTGAAAGAACGCTCCCCGACAGTTTTCATGTTAAGCTTCGGGATTTTTTTAAAGTTTTACACTAGAGGAATGGAGGATGCGTGATGGCTGATAAACAGACAGCTTGGCAGAAAGGTACGGCGGGAGAGATCCGTCAAAATGCCGATAGGCGAAAATTGCAATTTTGTACTGGCAGCGGAATTTTAATGGGCAGCCAGTGCAGCTGCTTCAGTAGAGGCGTAACGCGGTCTCTCTTTCGTTTCTTCAAGATGAGACGCACCGCATTGTTTTGAATCATCTGCAAGATTGAATCATCTGCAAGCGTGAAATCTGGTCTGCCGGTAAACCTGCCAGTACTATATCTGACGAACAAAAAACGCGACATTTTTTGGAATCGTCGGAAACACATTAGTGTTTGCGACTATCGATTGCACTGCAAAATGTCCCATTTCATATGCTGAAAGTACTGGCCAGCAAATGAAATGCGGCGTGTTTTTAATCATCGGAGACACTTTAAATTCCGATGGTTAAAAAATGTCGCATTCCTCGTTTTTTTTTACATCTGAAAAAAATAACAGAATATATAGAAAGTACGACAACCTGAGAAAGAACAAAATTTATATTAAAAAACAACAACAACAACAACAACAAAACTGCAGGCAGTAATACGTACGGTTACCTTGGATGTCTTCATAGTAAGACGAAATCGACGCGCCGAGTCGACAGTGATATAGGTCACGTTATACATTTAAATTGGGAAGGTCAGGCAGTGCAAGGCCCCGTGTTTTTAAAAATAATTTTTGCCTTGTTTGAAAATTTGCAGTTGGGCTGAATGTTGGAATTTGCTGGAAATTTGTGGTTAGCTGAGAGGAGACATGTTTGGTGCTTTGATTCATACCATCCTGAGCTTATCCAGAGAACAATTGTGGGCCTATGTTGAGTTGCCTTTGACGTAGTGATTTGAGGGGCACGCTGATTTCAGCTGTGCTTGGGTGTGGGGTTGGTAAGGAACCAGTTTCATAGCCAAGAAATGAGACGGGTCATGTGCTGGGTTTTTTTTGTTGTTGTATTTTGTGCATGGCAAATGTGCAGATGGTGGCCGGTAGTGCTTTTTAGGGAATTGAAAAATTAGGGGATGACTGGGACTGACTAAGGCTAAGAGACTGGACAGTACGGAAACAGCACTGTGGTCCGTGGCCTATTCGCGTCTTTTTAATTAGAAATGATGGGTGCGGCCATCTTGAACATGACCTTCGACCTACTGGGGACGACTTCCGGTTTTGCTTGCAAACATGGAAGCTGTGAATACAAAACCCTACACAAGTTCCCGATCTAGCGGCCGACATTGCGCAGTAAAAGGTTGCCACAACAACCAAAAAAAGCTGTATGACTTGTTGCAAATGCCATGTTTTGACCACAAATCTTTCATTCGCCGTTATTGTTCGTGTTTGAAACCTTTTTCATTCTACGCACCGAGGGATCCTGACGATCGAAGAGAATGGTTGGCAAAACTGCAATTGAAAAAACCGCCTGCAACTTTGTTCGTATGTTCGTTTCACTTTATTGAAAAGGCGCCAACCACTGCAAATCGTGTTCCTGAACTCTATCTTGGTTACGATATTTTTTATATTTCTATATCCACCCTTTATTCAACTTTTCATGGCAGGAACATAACAAACCCACTGGTTTAATCACTTTTTATATACTGTGTTTCTTAATATAAGTTTCTTAATATAAGTTTAGGAGCAATATAAATTGCAAAAAAGAGGAAGCAAAGCACAACTTTTTCTTCCCTACAATTAAACTTGGACAAGGACAAACTTTTAAAGCTTTTGCTCTTGGGCGAATGAATTTTTCTGCCTGAATTAGTGTATGTAGCTTTAGTGCATTTCACATCAGTTTTAATTTCATATTTTATGTTATGAGCAACATCATTTTGTCATACAAACTGTTCATTTTAACTGTTTGTCAAAGAATTTTTTAAAAAATCTAGTATCTTGTATTAATTACAGCTGTGTGCACTGTATTCTTAAATAATTTGTAAAATTAATTCTAGAGATTGTAAAATAGTAAATAATTTTTTTAAAATCTATTATTTTATTAATAAAACACATTTGTTTAGATGTTACTGAGTGTAATAAAAATAAAGGAAATAAATTTGATTTTGAATAATGGTTTTATCTGCAACTTCTTCATCCCTTTATTACATTCATGATTTACTGTTTTATTTCTCAACACGTTTTTCTTCAACACTTTCTGAAAATGCCTCCATCTTCCAGCAACACTTCTGTCGGACATGGCTACACAAAATATCTATGCATATACACGAAAACTTCGCAAAAAACTTTCCAACGCGCACACGTAAACACTTCTCTGAAAGGCCAAACCGGAAATGCTACACAGCCGAGCAACCTGTTAACCGACCCATTTGAGAATATTACCGTTTGGTAAAAAAGAGGTGAATAGTGCAGTCCGTCGTCTGCCATTTATATGTTTTGTCTGAACACCGCAATCAGCCGCAAAATGAATGACCCGAGGCACAGTTTTGTTTTGGACTTGGTACATAGATTATATTGAGCAACATTTTGCTTGACATAGTGCCGATAAGCGACGAGAGATGATTACTGACTTGACCCGAATCAAAATCAGTGTCCTGGTCTGATGACTCGGACATTTTGATTCGGGTCTCGTAACTTGATCACATCTGCCTGTTATCGGCACTATATCAAGCAAAATGCTGCTCAATATAATATTTAAACACGAGAATTACAAGTTGTGAAGTCTTGGCCGACGCGAACAATGATAATTCAGGTTAATTCAAAACACACGTAGCAGACTGGTAGGTATGGACTTTTCTCCACTGACCAAGACTGAGACGCGAACTACACCGCGCCCATCAGTTCCACCGCAAAGCTCCTGAAAATCAACTCACCAGCTGCTGTAGAAGTTTTACAGTTCTCCTCGTCCGACCCATCGCCACAGTCGTTCCGACCATCGCACCTCTGAGATAAGGCGTAGCATTTCTTCACCCCTCTGCACATTGCCCGTCCTTCCCCGCACTCTGTCGCGCACACACGATGGACAAGATACTAGAGTCGTGTGGTCTTGCCGTCAGTCTTCACATAGTCTTTCTATTCAATGTCCCTCCACCAAAGACGAACTTACAACTGTAGTAACTTTCACCAAAGATAAACTTATAAATCCCATTCCTCCACCAAGATGAGAATTCAGTCATAGAGACCTCGACCAAGAAGAGAATTCAGTCATAGAGACCTCCACCAGACAGAGAATATAGTCATAGAAACCTCCAACAGAAAGAGAATTCAGTCATAGAGACCTCCACCAAGAAGAGAATTCAGTCATAGAGACCTCCACCAGGAAGAAAATTCATCCATAGCGAACGATGAAAAAAAACATTCAGCCATAGAAAAACGCACCAAAACAAAGGAGAGGATTCAGCCATAGAGACCTCCACCAAGGACAGATTCAGAGAGCGCCACAAAAGGATAACATCCAGCAGTGTGACATTTACCAGGTTAATCAAGCACTACCTTCGAGCTATCACGGTCGATGCATCTCTGGCACATAGCGTTAGAGGCCGATTTTAAAAACAATATTCACACACTAACCATTGTATGGAGCATCAATTGACGTGACAAGAAGTAAAGTACAACACCCCCAGTAGCAGCACGACTTCGGGCCCACGACGGCCGCAGTGGCCCGCGCAAAGCCGTGCGCGGGCCCATTACGACCTTCGTGGGCCCAAGGACCCTTGCTCACTGGGACCTTTGACCTACATAGATCACACACAGTACATCTTGTGGTGAAAAAAGTTATATTCAATAAACAATTGGTGTACGAAACATCGGTGATGGCATTATGTAGTACAAACAAACCATCAAAGGTAGTGCCTGATTAGCTTGGCAGGCACTACCTTTGGTAAATAGAGCAGAGTCAATACATCTGGCGGTGACAACTGGCGTATGAGACATCTGCGATGGTAGAGCCTTATACACATACCACGGGGAATTACTCAGTGCTGGACAGACAAACAGTTAGATCCCCTGCCCCCGCCTATCGGGCACCCAATCGCCAGCCCACAGAAAAATAAGCAGGTATAAAACAAGACCATCATATACATCCCTAAAAGGATGCATAGGTCAAACCAGTAACAAATGTCTTTTTCTGGAGCTTAGTAAGTTGGCAGGAGAAACACATATACACAAACAAGAAGGTGCACTACTAAATGTGGTCGGGCAAATACCATGATTTCCCACAGTAGATGCACAAGACAATTCACAACAATGTAACGATACAAATTTTGCCTCGAGTTATAGAATACTCACAAACCAGATAGGTGAGGCTAACGCTGGACCCGACCACATTAAAGCTGAGGTGCAATGAGAAAAACCCGCCCAGCGCGTGTTTTAAAAAGACTCTACAGGACCCAGCTTGGGCCCTGCCCCTAAGTGGGTCAAATCGGTTCGTAACTCAGTTGACAGAGTTGGCAACTGCGTATCCCGAGCTTGCAAAACTCTCGGAAAACGACAGACCACTTCCTGTTGCACGGAAATCATCGCGATTAGCAGATCGGACAACAGCAGACGATTCTGTGACACCGTTTGAAACTGACCGACATCCACGGATTTTACGCGCTGGGGACTATGATGGCAGAATGTACGGCTGTACATGCTGTAAGTATGACTCCTGACACTTTGTAGTTGTGAACGAATTTTGTCAACACGTACATCCAGTCCAATATAGGCTAATATAAATAAATAAAGAAGCATTGTGATGTACAGCCAACACAGTAAATTGGATGTGGGAGAGAGAGAGAGAGAGAGAGAGAGAGAGAGAGAGAGAGAGAGAGAGAGAGAGAGAGAGAGAGAGAGAGAGAGAGAGAGAGAGAGAGAGAGATTATAACAACAAACACAAAACGACAAATAACCCCTCCTTCCTCACCCTTCCGATATCAAATAAAGCTTCAGGCTGTACTGTGTAACTTACGGATAGCTCGGCCTGGTCCATATCCAGTGTGCGTCCAGGCAAGACACAAATGGCCTGCTCTGTCCGTCGGGTGGTCGAGTGTCGTCTGCTACTGTTGATATCAGTAAAAATATCGCTGTTTAGATCAGTGATCGCGGTGTCCACTCCGCGCTGCATACAGGAAGTGGCCTGTCTTTTTCACGGGAGTTTTGCCAGCACGACAAACGCAGTTGAAAACTCAGTCAACTGTGTTGCCAACCGGTTTGCCGAAGTTAGCCGAACGTTCACGAAGACAGGGCCCTCGCTGGGTCCTGCAAAGTTTTTTTTAAAACACGTGCGGGGCGGAGTTTTTTGACTGTTCCTCAGCTTTAAAGCTGAGGTGCAATGAGAAAAACCTGCCCAGCGCGTGTTTTAAAAAGACTCTACAGGACCCAGCTTGGGCCCTGCGGCCCCTAAGTGGGTCAAATCGGTTCGTAACACAGTTGACGGAGTTGGCAACTGCGTATCCCGAGCTTGCAAAACTCTCGGAAAACGACAGACCACTTCCTGTTGCACGGAAATCATCGCGATTAGCAGATCGGACAACAGCAGACGATTCTGTGACACTTTGAAACTGACCGACAGCCACGGATTTTACGCGCTGGGGACTATGATGGCAGAATGTACGGCTGTACATGCTGTAAGTATGACTCCTGACACTTTGTAGTTGTGAACGAATTTTGTCAACACGTACATCCAGTCCAATATAGGATAATATAAATAAATAAAGAAGCATTGTGATGTACATCTAACACAGTAAATTGGAAGTGAGAGAGAGAGAGAGAGAGAGAGAGAGAGAGAGAGAGAGAGGAGAGAGATTACAAAACTACAAATAACCCCTCCTTCCTCACCCTTCCGATATCAAATAAAGCTTCAGGCTGTATTGTGTAACTCTTACGGATAGCTCGGCCTGGTCCATATCCAGTGTGCGTCCAGGCAAGGCACAAATGGCCTGCTCTGTCCGTCGGGTGGTCGAGTGTCGTCTGCTACTGTTGATATCAGTAAAAATATCGCTGGTTTAGATCAGTGATGCCGGTGCCCACTCGCTGCAAACAGGAAGTGGCCTGTCTTTTTCACGGGAGTTTTGCCAGCACGACAAACGCAGTTGAAAACTCAGTCAACTGAGTCAGTTGCAAACCGGTTTGCCGAAGTTAGCCGAACGTTCACGAAGACAGGGCCCTCGCTGGGTCCTGCAAAGTTTTTTTAAAACACGTGCGGGGCGGAGTTTTTTTACTGTTTCTCAGCTTTAAATGTGGTCGGGTCCAGCGTTAGCCTCACCTATCTGAAACACGCATACACAAACAAGAAGGTGCACTACTAAATTTTAGTAGTGCACCTTCTTGTTTGTGTATGTGTGTTTCTCCTAAAGACATGGGTTATAGGCGTGACCTGATGCATTCTTTTTGGGGATGCATATGATGGTCTTGTTCCATACCTGCGTATTTTTCTGTGGGCTGGCAATTGGTTGCCTGATAGACGGGGGCAGGGGAATCTAACTGTTTGTCTGTCCAGCACTGAGTAATTCCCCTTGGTATGTGTACAGTTCTACCAGCGCTAGCCTCACCTATCTAGTTTGTGAGAAAGGTAGTGCCTGATTAGCTTGGCGCCTTTACAGGCGCCAAGCCAATCAGGCACTACCTTTGCTCAACAGATCACAGTCAACACATCTTGAGGCGCACCCTGCATACACTCACCGTTGAAGTATGGTGACTCGGTGGTGTTTGGCGGAGGCTGGCAAGCTGGGAGCACTTTAGACGTGAAATTCAGCGTGCGCGTGCCGACCACCGGGAAGGTGATATTGACGGGTCCTCGAGTCTCCAGGCCGGCCAATCTGCCGTTCAGGGCCACCTCCTGGGTGGCGTTGGCGGAAGCGTACAGATAGACTTTCGCACAAGGGCCCCTGACACCATCACAAAGTGTACATTTTTTATTGTTTGTTTGGCTCGTTAGTTAGTTGATAGGTAGGCCTATAGGTTGCTTGGTAGTTTCGTCACACGTAAAATGGTTTTATGAGGGGGAGGTATGAGGGGGAGGTATGCTGGTGAGGTATGATGAGGGTCTATGTCTCGTGCATTAGGTCCAGCTGAGGTCAAAATTTGTACAGACCTCTTTTTGGTGCCCCATCTTTGAAATCACCTTCGTGGTGGACAAAAGACGTTAAACCCTAAACGTGTTTCTTGCAGTTAGGTCGTTTTCAGTTATTCCCAGCAATAAAGGGGTCAATGGTTTTAAGAAGAAAAAAAAGCCGAAGAGAATGTTTAATACTTACGATTGGTCTACATCAATGTCCCATTTGTTAACTGTGTTTCCAATAACGCTCTCGATCTGCGGGAAATAGATACATGTGTCAACCGAGACAGAGGAAACAACAAACAAACAAACAAACCATTGGTGAGTTATTATGGTTTAAAGCCAAGCAGGCGATTAAGGCCATCTCACGGCGCAAATAAACAAACATTAAATTGATTAAAAACTCAAACTATTTCTTCGCAGTTTTGTTTTCCTCATGTAAGACCTGTGCGTTACCAGTTCCTCCTTTCCCGTCAATGGCTGAAACAAGTGCCTATGAAACCCTCGCAGATTCAGTGTCGGACAAACCCGTCCTCCAGACGACCAGCAAGAGGTATAGATCCTCATGAGCCCCCGCATCTGCAGGGGCTCATGAGGATCTATGCCTCTTGCATTTGGGTGTTGTATGTTGTGACCCGGCAGTAAAAGAGTTCATATGACAATTTCTGGAAGTTTTAATTCAAGGCATCGGACATTCTCATGCAGTTTGAGTCAACAATCAGTTAAATCATTTTACTTACGAAGGCTTCAAGGGCGGTCCTGTGCAGGGACTGGTTGTAGTCGATGCCAATGATGAAGAAATGTGTATCATAGTTGTACAGGACTGGAAGGAAAACAGTGAAAGATTACAGAGAACTTCCTCAAGTCCTCTTTTATGTTCAGTCGGTTAGTCAGTCGGTCAATCGATCGATCGATCGATCCATCCATCCATATCAATCAATCAATCGATCAATCGATCAATCAATCAATCAATCATTCAATCCACAGTCAACATTGAAGAATGAAGAATATCGAGTCCGTTGTCCAGGCAAAACGACCGGCTTGTTCAGATAGCATGTCTGTTAAAGGTCCTGGTAAATCAAAGTGGCACGGCTGCAGTGCGGCCGACTGATCAATGTTCAGGTCGTACTCCATAGGCAATAGCTGACCCTCTCCCCCCCCCCCCCCCCCCCATAGCCCGCCCGTCAGGACCGTCCATTATCACTCCGGTGCCGTTGCAGCTAAACTCCGGACTAAGCATAAACCAACTATCCAGTCCGTCAGTCAGCCAGCCAATCGATCAATCCGCAGTCAAACTTCAAGAATGAAAAACATCAAGTAAGTGAGTAAGTCAGTCAGTCAGTCCGTCTGTCCATCCATTCGTCCATCCATCCATCGCTGCATATTGCATTCCTAGGTATGCATCATCTTTGGAGGAGACGGCTCAGACAAAGTACATAGATGTTTTGGCTTTCTATTTTGCATAAGTGTATTCAATTTTGAACTAATTTTACACAAGAGATATTTACGATAAATGCACAGAAACCCCATTAGAGACAGCTGTTCAATCTAAAATCAATTTTATGACATTGTCATGCTGTTTGCGGGAGTACTCCCCAGATAGACCCAATCGGGGAGTACGTCGCAAGTACACTTCTATTCAAATGAGATGCTTTAGCATCTCATTTGAATAGAAGTGTACTTGTGGCGCATTCCCCGAGTGGGTCTATCTGAGGAGTACAGTAAAAGTGTACTTGTGGTGTACTCCCCGAGTGAGGAGTACCCCAGTAAAAGGTGCGGGACACCATTCAGGCGTAGCAGCTCACATACCTGGACACGCCTCATCAGTGGAGGACACGGTGAAAGGACTTTGGTTCAGACTTGGAATGCTGATGCCGTTTTCTTCCATTTTGTGGATGGCAACGTCTGCATTGCTCGCGCTCCCGTTCAGCTTGACCTCTAAATGAACCTCCGCGCAAGCCCCTCTGTAAGGAAAGCACACCATCTCAATAACATAAAGATAACAGGCATAAAATGGCTGCGGCTAAGACCACTGTATGTACAGTAGCACTTCTCAAAACTAACTATAAGAGTAGATGGATGGATTGGTGGGTGGGTGGGTGGATGGGTGGGTGATGGATGGGTGGGTGATGGATGGATGGATGGATATTGTATCGCCATTGTGCCTTACTGTCATCAACAATTAAACAGGAATTTGTACCCGTGTTGTTACATGCTCACATACGGATCCAAGTGAATGTAGCAAACAACCGATAAGAAACAATGAAAAACGTAGCGTATACAAAATCAAATACTCACTCATTGTAGATTTCTGTTATCAAATCCGATGCTGCTGAGCCAATCGCAGCCCTGATCTGATGAAGACAACAAGCACACACAGAAAAACGTGAGAAATAATAAGGAAGAAGGCAGTGGGGGGAAAATATCAGATACATTCAAGAATAAAAATAATATGAGAGCAATTTGACGTAAAAACGTCACACAGTGCAAAAACCTTCAATCTGATGAAATCGGGCGCTTCCCACAAGAGGAAAAAAGAAAACAAATCGAGAAATTGGCATGGGTTTGGCTTTCATTCCGACTAAATTTTGTCAGTCATAAGACATATTAACCCCAGTTTACACCAAGAGGTGTCACTTAAGGACTATTTACCAGTTGCAGGAGATGGATTAACCATGATAATTCAAGGTTAGTGCCAGATTATCTTGGCGAATAACGCGCCAAGCTGATCTGGCACTACTCTTGAACTATCATGGACGATCCATCTCCTGCTGTAGTGCGGCGGGGCTCAGTGGTTTAATGCAAGCGAAGTAGTCCATTCTGACTGTATAATTATTGCTCATGAATATTACGTAGTGAAGCATGTCATAAAATATGCTAAGTGTTTTGCTATCGTACGCCATGTATGAGCGAATCGCTCCTATCCTCTTATTAAAGACAATCGTTCATGTGGCGGTAGCCATCACCTAAATGATGGTCTTTAATGACAGGCGACACTGTTTGCCTTCCATCCAAGACGGGCTTACCACATTATAATGATGAAGACGAATATGAAAACTTCTCTTTCTGAGCACCTGTCTTGTAAGACCAGGGATGCAACCAAGCGATTCAGCAGATAGGTAAAAACGACATCGGCTAACCCATTTAGCCCCAAGACCCTGCCGCAGGAGATGGATGGACCGTAATAATTCAAGGGTAGTGCCAGATTAGCTTGGCGCCTTTAGGCGCCAAGCTAATCTGGCACTACCCTTGAATTATCACGGTTCCATCCGTCTCCTGCAGCTGGCACATAGTTATCAGGTGACAACTCCAAAATTTGGGAAATGGGACCTTGGGGTCAAGAGGGTTAACCAACATGTAAAGGACATAATTTTATCTGCCGTACAGAAATCGTATTCTGACGAGCTAAATGAAATGCGACATCATAGTCGCGTCATCGGAAACACTGAAGTGACGTGAAGTATGTCACATGTCTTTTTCTCGTCAGTATAGTAGGTCATCACGGCATAACATTCTTGTATTCGCGTAATTCCATCAAAGACAATACATTATAAGACAGATCACTCCTTCATAAGGCTTACTGAAAAAAGCGAGGTCAGTGTCAGGGTTCAGTCCCTTCGCTTACTCGTGTTGTGTCGCTGAGCTTTCTGAAGGGGAACTCAGCATATGCATGTGCTATGTCCGTGCATTGCAGAGGACTGATTGTTTTCATTTTTTTAAAAATATTATTACTTTTCTTAAAAGAGCTATGATTCTAAGATATTTTTCTCTGAATTTTGCTACCTTTAATTTAAAGATTTTCTTGTGAAAAGTAGTAAATTAACATGTGCAAGAGAAAAACAAGATATATCAAATAAATCAGGCACTTCCTTGTTGCTGTAAGAATAGGTTGATGTATAGCATGCACGCACATACACAACACACACACACACACACACACACGCGCGCGCACACACACAAACCACCAACTTTGGATTTTAAAAAGTTACCATTTGTTTGTTTGTTTGTTTACAATATCACATGATTAGTTATTCTGGTCAGTATTCATATATTTTCAACTTGCAATAGGTATTACCACCAATCTGTCAACAAAGCCAAACAATGATTATACGCACAGGCCGTATTAACCCCCTTGTGCATACCACCCCAGTAACTGTAAACAGTACTTAGCGGTGCATGCACAAGAAGATTCATGAGAAATTATCACCAATGACTTGTTCTTTCTCCTCCTCCTCCTCCTCATTCCTCCCTCCACTCAACGTTTATAAACGCATGCAAATTTAAGTCAAAATTATGCATCATCCATTAAATAGTAGGTCAACTTGATTATTGATAATGACTTACAGCAGACGATACCATCAGTTTCAAATGAACGTTATTACCAGTAAACTGATAAACCAGACATCACCAATATGTTCTCCAACCCCCACCTAGTCCTTACCACTCTCCATCTCCAAATCCCCCTCCCTCCTTCCCCAAAACACACACACACACACACACACACACACACACACACACACACACACACACACACACACACACACAGAGGAACCGTATGTTTGATGAGTAATTTACTTCTCAATAATACGACTAGGAACTGATTTGGGCTTTTTAAATAAAACAAATTCTTTACTGTTCATCTTTCTTTCAGTGTTAATGACTTCTTTTCTTTCTTTTCTTTTTCTTTTTTTTTTTTTTTTGTTTTTTTGTTTGTTTGTTTGTTGTTGTTGTTGTTGTTTGTTGTTGTTTTTGGGTTTTTTTGTAATCGTCTTTCTCCTGCAGCTTATATTCCTTCTGGTGGTACAGTCTGTTGCGCCCAGTTTTCAGATTCCTCTTGAAAGCCTGCTTTCTTGTAAATTGTTGGCTTGACCACCTCTTGTGAGGGGCGGCGGATCCGTTACCTGGAGGGGTGAGGGGGATGTTGCAACTTTTTGTTTGGGTCATTCGACCTGATGCAAAAAGACCTCCCGACTAAACCTTACTGCCAGTGGCCGAAAAATCAGACAACAGAGAGAGGAGTACGACTCTCACCTCTCGCCGACATAGCAAACAACAGGGCTCAGGGTGACCCTGGGAAACAAAAAGTAATCCTCGCCCACACACCCCACACCCCAACTCCCGCCCCTGTTTGCTGCTGTTCAGTCCCCTCACGTCAGTGTTGGTTTCTCCACTGGCCTTCTCTGCACACATAAAAGCGACCACCCATTAAATCATTTTATGATATACTGAAAAACCACCACACCTTTACTCAAATCAACAATTCAAAACAATCAGTTCCTGTTATTTTTTTATGTAACTGACTTACACACGCGCGCGCGCACGTACACACACACTCACACATCAAGACAAAACAAACATTTGTCATCGAAAAATCATAAGAATGTCAATTCTGCATGTCCGACTGAATTTAATGATAAAAAGTTTTAACCCTTTGCGTGTCGGTAGGGGTTTTTGTCGCGATGATTCCTACAGGAATCATCATTCGCAGCTAAGACCGCTACCGACACGCAAAGGGTTAATATTACAGTTCTAAAAAAAAAATCTCTCATCTCTTGTGCTGTTGTTCTTTGTTTGTTTTTGTTTTCTTTTGTAGGGAGGTAAACTTACCTATTTGAGAGTTTTACGTTTACGTATTACATTAACAATTTATTTATTTATGTAAATTACCTGGCTGAAGTGACACGTGTAGCAGGATCCCTCTTCCTGGGTGGCTGTCTCTTTGCCGTCACTTTTGGGGGTGGGTTGGGCATAGAAAACGAAGTTGGCACAACATCCCACAACAGACTGTGCCTAGTGACACACGTAAACTGACTGTCTTCAAAATGGACACTACTTAGCCTGTAGGCCCGTGAATGCAGCTCTGCATGTGGCAGTCTCAACAAATCTTCCCTTGAAGTGTTCTGCACTTATTTCTTACATCTGTTGAGAAAATAACAAACACATAATGAAACTGAAGTATTAAAACATCACCTAAACGCTTTAATCTGTAGTCCTAGTTCATGAGAATAGTTCAGGTTGCAAAGTTCCCCCCCCCCCACAACCCCCCACCCCCCACATAATATTAGCTGTGCACAAGCGGCACAAACGATCAGATCTATCTCTTGCGTTAATCCAACATTAGTGGAGAGGAGAACTATTCAGATGGATCACTTCTACATTTGAAAGAAAATACTAAGAAAGTATAATTTCTTTGGATCTAAATGTTTGTTAGATCACTTTCCAACTGATAACATTTTTTGGAGTTCGTGGAGAGCTAGGGTCTAACTGCATTCAGACCTGTTTTCCACTTCAGACCAAAAAGGTGCCAAGCGTGTCAGAGAAGAAACGAACGGAGAAATTCCCAGGTTCAAACCCAAAGATAATCAAAAGATATTTTTAACGGCTATCCGTTCACATATCACTCATGTACCTTCGTCACATGGGAGACCTATGCTTGCGTATCGCCCGTCACCCGACCTATCTCAAAATCGATTTTTTTTTCTCTCTCTGTCTGAAATAGACCACTGATCCTGTACGCCATTTAATTATTCTCTAGTCGTAAGTGTATGCAAAAACTATAAGAGCTAAAAGTGATTAGCTTACCTTTTTTCTTCCTTGCAAAAGCGGAAGTTTGATATGCCGATACAAATCGCTTGTTGCGTTTGAGAAAGAAATTGCTTTGCGAGTCTCCCCCATGCTTCGCTTTGCTCGGTCAGCCGTCGCAACAGGTTTATAAGGGAAATAACTCTCAAAACGCGTCCTCGTACTCTCGGGCCGAGTGCTTTGTCTTATAATGTACCGTCTTTGATTCCATGGATCCAGAAGAAAACAACTTGAGGCGCAAGTGTCGTGCGCAAAACGGTGGGAAGGGCAAAGAATGGCTGATGACAACGGACCAGCAATAGCAATAGATGTACACATAAGATAGTGTTTCGCATGTGGTCACTGCCTGCAATGTAGACTTGGACTGCTACATGTGCTATGTATAATATAGAGTCCAAGACAACAGAAAAGGGATCGCACAAAGGCCGCTTCGAGGCAATCATGGCAGGACATTTGACCTGCAGGTCAAATGTCCTGCCATAATTGACTGAAAGCTGCCTATGTTACATTAACCCTTTTAGCCTCAAGGTCCCATTTCTCAAATTTGTGAGACCGGTGTTGCCTAACGATTATGTACCAGTTGCAGGGGATGGAGTGACCATGATAATCCAAGGGTAGTGCCAGATTAGCTTGGAGCCTTGGAATTATCATGGTCAATCCATCTCCAGCTGCAGGGACTCGGGGCTAATTGGGTAAATCGGACGTTTTAGCCGTGCAAATCGGACTATGACCGTTGCACTGTTGCATCCGTATAAGACCACAGTTTTCTTGCAAACAAAAACACCTGGCTACTCCAAACGGGTTTTAGAGTACTGATAAACAGCTATACTACTCACGGCATCGTGCAGAAGTCGATTTCCTTCTTCACCCACTGGGATCCCCGACACGTAGAAAGTCGCTGAGTAGTCGGTTATCACTGGAAGAAAAATGCATACTGTTACATAATGTATGAAATTGACGGCAAAGAATGGTAACCCTTTGGCTGTCGGTAGCGGATGTAGTCGAGGTGATTCCTGCATGAATCACCTCGACCTAAAATCGCTACCGACAGCCAAAATGGTTAAACATCTTAACTCGAGCCACAAGGACAAATTCTGAAACTTGACAGCTGTTCTATGAGGATTATGTACCAAATGCAGGCGTCAGGAAGACCGCACTAGATAAAGTTCAAAGGTAGTGCTCCCCTACTCCCCCCCCCCCGCCCCCCCCCCCCACACACACACACTAGAACACACACAAAGATGACTATCACCGTACATCTGTTTTCATAATCAGTGGCGAATCCTGGGGTCCTGGGGCACGCGTACCCCCCCCCCCCCAACCCCACGTCAGCCCTGAAATAAATTTTTATTTTATTTATTTATTTATTTATTTATTTTTTAATGTATTTTATTTATTTATTTATTTATTTTGATTGTTATTATTATTATTATTATTATTTCATTTATTTTATTTTATTTATTTATTTTTTTAAATTTATATATATATATATATATTTTTTTTTGTGTGTGGAATTTTTTGTAACTACTCTATTAATATTCTTTCATTACACCCTCTGACAGAGCTGTCATCTGGTTTAAGTATACGCTTGAGGACACGACCGCTGAGGCAATTATCCAATCTAAAAGCGAGAAGTCAGGCTTGTTTCATCTGTTGATCGGATGAGGACACATGATAGAGTCGTTTGATAGTGATGGACATGCTGTGACTGCTAATCCCCTAATCCCGTGACGGGTCGCCAGTTACAGCAACCTTTGTTTTCTGAGGTAGTGTTTGTGGACATGCACCAGTGTCCATCAGAAGAGTCCGAAATAGAACAGGCGGTTAAGCGTCGGAGCAGGAGAGCGAAGGGAATCGCCGTGTCGTGGGTTCGAATCCCCGCTCCGCCCCGTGAGCTGGACTCGCAATCCAGGGGGAAAAGACGGGCTCGTTCAATAGCATGTATGTTGAAAGGTCCTGGTAAATCAAAGTGGCACAGTTGGAGTGCGCCTGAGTTGATCAGTGCTCAGGTCGTACTCCATAGGTAATAGATTTCCCTATCCTCCATAACCTGCCCATCAGGGCCGTCCATTATCACTTCGGTGTCGTGGACGTTAAACCCGAACTAACCAACCAGTGTCCATCAGAGCATCATTGTAGCCATTGACACTAATCACACTGAACACGAAATACTTAAACCCAGATGACCTTGCTTTGCTATCGGATATGCGTGTCACGCTGGTGTGTGTGTGTGATGGTGTGTGTGTGTGTGTGTGTGTGTGTGTGTGTGCGTGTGTGTGTGTGTGTGTGTGTGTGTGTGTGTGTGTGTGTATGCGTGTGTGTGTTTGTGTGTGTGCATGTACACATACACGTGAGTAGGTACATATTTGTATGTACCCACTCCATTAAGTTTTCCCTTCTTTGACACATGTATTGATATATTGTATGGTAAGGACATTTTTATTCATGAATTAGCTTGATATATTTTTCTTCCCAAAATCCTTTGCACTCGAAGAAGATTCAATCTTGATGATACCTGCATTTTTCAAAACGGAAACGCGAAATATGCTTACACTGCAACATTACCAAACTCCTTATGTACAGTAGTAATGAAATACTGATTTCTTAGTGTGTACGAACGCTCGAAAGTTATGTCCACACACACGCGAACGAAGAACCGTCGTCAGCAAACGTCGCCACACTATTGAAATTGACGATAAGACAACTGGCGACAACATCGACAACCTGAGAAAAGAACTAAAGAAATAAACCTGTTGGCATTTTCCCGCAATATGCGTGGTCTAGTAATATGCACGGTTAACTTATACAAAGCACTGATGTCTTCATGGTCAGACGAAATCTACGCGCCAAGTCGACAGTGGTATGCAGTCGTCTGCTTTTCATGTGTTCTGTCTGAACACCGTAATCAAGCGCAAAATGAATAACGCGAAGCAGTTTTGTTCGAGGCACAGCCGCCCGCCGTCCACACAGCAACCTCTGGGTCCGCTCCTGATGCTGTTCTACTATATCTGGCAACAATTCCGCACACCAGGACTCACTTCAACTTATCAAGTCTGAAGGTCGCACACAAGGACAAACATCGCACACAAGGACTCGCTTCAACTTATCAAGTCTGAAGGTCGCACACAAGGACAAACATCGCACACAAGGACTCACTTCAACTTATCAAGTCTGAAGGTCGCCTTATCAAGTCTGAAGGTCGTAAAGTGAAAGCCATGTCTGCTCTTCTTTTCACGTGTAAGTAGAAGAGTTCCAGGGTGCAGCAAAAGACCTCTATTACGTGTGCCCAGTCAAATGGTTTGCAGAATGGGAGGGTAAGACGCCAAGTACGCAAAGGTCCTCGGGCCCACGACGGCCGCACGGCTGTGCGCGAGCCCACTGCGGCCGTCGTGGGCCCGAAGACGTGGGCTCGAAGCCCTGCATAAGTCTTATGTGAGGGAAGACAACATGGGAAACCCTGTTTGTTGGTTTATTTATTTATTCATTTGGTAGCAACCAAAGCCCGCACTGGAACAGATCGCATAATTACATTCCAAACATTCCAGCTGTGCGGCAAATTTCGAATGTGTTAACTCCTTGTCTGCCGGAATACAACAAACAGAACCCAAACGCAAAACGCGTAGATCCGCATGAGCCCCCGCTGCGGGGGCTCATAAGGATCTACGTCTCTCGCTGACCCCACTTTCTATCCGGCCATGGACGAAAGAAGTATCTGGCGTTAAGACAACAATGATTTCAGTAACACAGCCTGGGTCCAGTGGCAGATTAAATTTACCTGCTTCTGCACACATCAAACCCGTGGGAAAACGGCAACATTTCTGTATGTTCGTACAGTTGGCTTCAGTGACACAGGGTCTGGAACCGTTCACGTTGGGCCTTTCTGGGCAGAACCCTGGTCTGTTGGAAACTGAAAGAACAGCAAGCACAATGTAAGTTCTTGGCAGCAAGGGTTTGCTTGGCTCGTATACCAAGCGCGTACTAGAGCCCCCCAAAATGACTGAGTTAGGGTTACGGTTTGCTACACTGACAAACATTTGTAGGTCTGAGGGAGGTCAAATTAATTTGACCCCCCCCCTCCCCTCCCTCCCCCCCCCCCCTCGCTGGCCTACAAAAACGTTCAATGTTTTTGGCTTAACGTATTTTATCCAGCACGAAGGTGATTTAAAAGAAGAGGCCTGTACAATATTTGATTCCAGCTGGGTGTGAACCCACAACCTTTTAGTCGAGAGTGGAACGCTCTACCACCGAGCCACCCAGCTTCCTCCGATGGCCTACAAGGTGCGTGTAAAAACCACAGCTACAAATAACGAATTTGTTTTTCTTTCCTCCGCTATTTCGTAAAAGAATTCAAACTGATGAAAGGTCACTGAATAATGATCTTTTCCCGCTCGACGAGAAGAAAGTTTTGACCTGGATCACACCAGACATGACTGACGTCAAAATACTATACATAAATAGACTTATGACGTAATATAAGATTTTTTCATGACGTTTTCAGGAACATTTCACGTGTCATAAAGTAGCTACATAAAAGACCGCCATTAAATACATGGGTTTTTGTAGCGATGTCACGTGGTAAGGTTTGCGCTAAACGGATTGGTCGTGTGACAGTAGTTGTGGTAGTGGCAGTAGTAGTGGTACAGGCCAGCCTCAATATATCGCGCTACCTTAGAGCCATCAAGTCAATCCGCGTTATTCGCGATCGCGTAGCTGGAGTGCTAAAGTTACGTGGATGTGTGACGAAAATGTGCTGGTAGTGGTAATCAAAAGGTCCGCGCAGACAGATATATGTGTACAGTCCGCAGAAACAAAGGTGTTTCTTGGGACTAAGGAGTACATCTAGTTCAGCATATAACACATTTCTAGAGGTGCTGGAATCGGTTAAGTGGCTTTACACCTCGTATCCAACTGCAGCACGTCACGAATGAGTTAACTCATAAAGCCCTCACGCGTTACGATACGACAGGATGTGGATCGATCATGACAGTTCCAGGGTCTTCAAAACTGTTAGTTGAAAAGACATCTGAAAATATTTGTCAATTTCGCTCGCAGGACTTCACTGCCGAGAAAAAAAGTCAACACGATCCAACTGCAAGAGACATAGATTCTCATGAGCCCCTGCGACTGCGGGGGCTCGTGAGGATCTATGCCTCTTGCTGAGACCAATTTGTAGTTTCTTGGACGGTGTTGGCTTTTGGTTGTTGAATAAATCAAGATTTCAGAAACCAAAATGTACGTATAGTGTACGTAGAGTGGCAGAAAAGGAGTGGCAAGTGAGAAAGAGTTGGGGGGGGGGGGGGAGGGGGGTTAGGGTGAGGGGGACAATCATTACTTACTGAGCTCGGGTTGATCTGGTGGTGGTGGTTGTGGCGGAGGAGCAGTCTGTGCTGATAAACGAGACACGCAAACCAGCAGAACAAGGGCAGCAAAAGCCGCCATCTGGGTACTACCTCTCTTCACCCAGTCTTCAGTAAAGTTTGCTGCACACCTGTTGCAGACACACACAATAATACTCGTAATACATTGCACATCATACAGCACTAAAGATTCAGACCAAAAAGGTAACTGCCAAGTGTGTACCGTGACAATGCCAGGAGAACTCGCGCAAAGAAAGATACGCCCTTAGAAATTACAATTACAACACGATTTACTAAATGAATTGTCGTAAATGATTGTCTTTTTAAGGCGTGTTTCTTTCTTTATATGGCACAATTCAGCAGGCACGAGGTGGAGGTGGTTTCAACTTGTGTGTTGGGACCTCCTGTCCAGATTGACAGGAAAGGCCCCCGAATACCAGACCTTCCTTCCTCAGTGGGTGGGTGGCAAGCATAAATAAATATACAGAGGGGTGGGGAGAGGGGGGAGGGGCGTGTGGAGTGGGTGGTGGTGGGGGGGGGGGGGTGCAGGCGTCTGTGTATGGGAACACACACACACTTCCACCAGATAAATTTACAAGAGGGTTACTTAGGTGTTCATTCGCGCAATGTCGCCTTTGTCTTTGTTTGACTGAAAACACACACACACACACACACACACACACACACACACACACACACACACACACACACACACACACACGCACGCACGCACGCACACAAAGAGCGAAAAGGCCATTTGGCCGACGTCGGCTGCCGTTGGCCCGCGCGGCCGTTGGCCCAATGGCCTTTTGCGCATTGGGATTCGCTCTCTCTCTCTCTCTGCTACTTGGCGCTGGAAATGAAAAAGGTACGCGTATACACACCATGTGACCATGTGTGTGAGTGTGTGTGTGTGTGTGTGTGTGTGTGTGTGTGTGTGTGTGTGTGTGTGTGTGTGTGTGTGTGTGTGTGTGTGTGTGAAAGTGTCATCAAACACGCTCGATCTGACATTACATAAATTTTGTAACGACGTATCCAGTTGTCTGGTTTTGACAGTGACTCAGTAGTTTAAAGATTAACTTCGTATGTGATGGAGACACATGGTTGGCAGCTACACCTGGTTGCACTAGTGTTTGGTCCCATCTGTGAAACTGTGTTCCACATATAGTTGGCACTGCAAACTGTATTTATGCAAATATTTAAATTGCATGACTGCTGTACTTGTTCTGTTTCGGACAGCCCATACACCTTCCTCACAGTTTATGATCATCGAAGTAAAATTTAAAAAAAAAAAAAAACTGATGTATTTGTTCTCATATTCACTCACTCTCGTACTCGTATATGATATGTTTACAGTGGCGAAGCAAGTGTGTTTCAATAGCATATGGACTTCAACTTCATTTTACGTGAACTCTGACATTAACTCTCGTCTGTTTCTCAGATTTCGTACTTGTAGTCACTATACGTTTCACTTCCATTTTTTATTTTATTTTTATTTTATTTTTTTTTTTAATTTTTTTTTTTTTTTTTTTTTTTGGGGGGGGGGGGGGGGGGGGGCTACAACACACGGTTCCTGAAGTTAACCGTTTAGTTTTTTCTTTCTACTGTTGATATTTAACTTGTTGGTTTCTGAGTTTCTGCTTTTGTACTTTGTGTTGATATTTTGTTACCTGCTTCTTCTTATCTTAAAAGATGGTAAAGCCATGCGCAGACCCTCGAGAAAAGGACAAAGATTCCATATTGGTCACCTAAATGTCTACCACCTAGCAAACAAAGTTCTACGTTCTCTGCACCACTTATCTGCATTTTTCGCGCAAATGTCGGTCATGTGCCAAATGTCGGTCATGTGCCAAATGTCGGTCATCTGCCGTAGTTTCAGACGCGAAATTCGTGATCACTGGCAGCGAAGGGGTTAAAGAAACAAAAAGCAATGAAAAATGACGGCGAGTTACAGGGATTGATGAAATAATATCTCTTCAGCGACCCGGACACAGTTTGCGCTAGCGTACACGGGAGTTGCTCTGCACACAGTATTATACGCCTTGTAAGCAAACGGTCCTCAGGCCGACGCTATAAAGCAAAGGCTGGCGTCGGCCCAAGAACAGTTTGCTTGCTGGGCAGATAGAATGTTCGCCCAACACTATTTCCCTCACCTACACTCGCAGTATGCCTGAATATGCGGATGCAATGCACTGGATGGGCCCACCGTGGGCAAGCAAAAAGAGGGTTAGCCCATTTTTGTGAAAAGCAAGATTTTCACTGTAATACAACAATAATCTCGCTTTTCACAACGATGAACCTACTGTCTTTTGCCTACACAGAACAAACGTGTCCCTTCTGAATGACAGGACTATCACAAAAAGTGTGTTGGGTATTGTTGTTTTGGTAAACATCACTGAATAGTTGTTATGGACGAAGTTATTTCAAAAGTACATAGAGGTGAGGTTTAACCCCCTTCACAGTCCAGAAACATCCCAACCAAGAGGCATAGAACCTTATGAGCCCCCGCAGTTGCGGGGGCTCATAAGGTTCTGTGCCTCTTGGTTTGGCGTCTCTTGCTATTTAGCATCTTAGGGTGTGTTTCCATACAGCGGCGCGACACTGACGCCAAAGCGGCGACAACAGCGACAAGAATTCAGAACATAGAATTAAAGGACTGTTTCTAAGTGCAACGAGATAGCGGTACGATTGCGATGCGCACAGGCGACAACGGCGCGTCAAAATTGTATCGCCCCATGGAGCGATTCCACCACGATTTCGACGTTAAGGCAGCGTGGTTGTTAGCATATGACAAAAAATCGCAACAGTTTCAAACAAAATAAGCAGGGGCGCGATGCCGACTGTCCCACCGCTATATGGAAACGCACAAAGCGATTTTCCGCCTGCTGCTCAGCTACTCTTTGGCGGTGTCGCCTACCGCGCCGCTGTCGCGTAGCTATATGGAAACACGGCTTTAGTCAGTCGAATCTGACCATCCATCTCTCTCTCTCTCTCTCTCTCTCTCTCTCTCTCTCTCTCTCTCTGTGTTTATGTTAATAACCCCAACTATTTCCACCTATTCGGTTTAACTGAGACTCGTTTGGCCGCCCACATCAGTGATGAAGCCATCGCCATCCCGAATTATTCTATTATCAGGAGAGACCCGTCAGTACAGGGTGAGACAGGTGTAGCGGTATATATCCATCAATCCATTCTACAGATAACCCGCAGGCGACAAGACCTAGAAACTGGTGATGTAGAATGTATTTGGGTAGAAATCAAAAACTCTAAATCCCCGCCCTTACTTGTTGGGTTTCTGTATCGAAACCCCGCAGCCACCTTTGAGTGGTACGATAGCTTTTTACACATGATTGATAAAACAGACATTCACAACAAAGATGTTCTCCTTCTTGGAGATTTTAATATTGACTTTCTTAAACCCCATCCATCATGGGAATGTACTACTACCCTTGTCGGTCTTCACCAATTGGTAACATCACCCACCAGAATTACGCCATCATCAGCCACTATTATAGACCATATTTATACCAACAAACCTCAAGCAGTTAGCAACACTCAAGCAAATAGTCTTAGTGTAAGTGACCACTATCCGGTTAGCTGCACATGGCTGTCAAAACTTCCAAAGCTAAAAAAGCAAGTCCACACTTGCATAACTTACAGATCGTTTAAAAACTTTAATGAAAGTGTTTTCTTGGCTGATTTAGCCACAGCATGATTCATCGACTTGTATAACGATAGTGACCCAAATAAAGCATTAGATACCTGGTACCGGATTTTTCTTGGTGTGCTGAACAAACACGCGCCTCTGAGACACAAAAGAGTGAAATACGCTACCGTTCCACCATGGCTGACTGCGGATCTGATTGAGGCAATGGAAATTAGAGACCAGCTGAGAAGCGAGAAGCGGTTTACTGAATACAAAACACAGCGTAATCGTGTTAAATATATGGTTTTAAATGCAAAGAGAGCTCATTTCGATAAAGTAGTTAAACAAAGCAAAGACTCATCTACTGTATTACTTACTTACTTACGCCTGTCACCCCTACCCGGGTATAGGCCGTCGACGAGAGACCTCCAGCAACTCCTGTCCTGTGCTTTTCCTTCGATTCTACTCCAGGTGGTTCCCAGTCTCTTGATGTCTGCTTGGAGGTCTCGACGCCAGGAGTTTCTCGGCCTACCTCTTTTCCTCTTTCCCTGGGGGTTCCATGACAATGCCTGCCTAGTGATACTGGAATCTGGCTTTCTCAGACTGTGACCGATCCATCCCCATCTTCTTCGCCCAATTTCATTCTCTGCTGTTATCTGCTCTGTTCTCTCCCAGTCTGACGTTGCTGATCTTCTCTGGCCAGTGGATTTTCAAAATTCTTCTAAGGCAACATCTACTGTATGGCGTGCCATTAATTTAGTAACTAGAGGTACAAATAAAAATAGTGCGCCTTTATCACCACACCTCACAGCAAATAGGTTTAATGACCACTTTACCTCTATAGCCGAATCGTTAATCCCAACAGGAACTAACTCATGTGAGTATGTTTGTCCAAACGCGCTAGTACACCACTGTAACCGGGAAAATACGGACAAAGGACCATTCACGATACCGCCTATAGCAGTCCACGAAGTGGGTAAATTAATTTCCTCGATGGAAAATAAAAAGTCATCCGGGCCTGATGAGATCAGCTCAAAAATACTAAAGATATCTCTTCCATATATCGTTGAAAGTATTACATATATTTACAATCTCTGTATAAACCAAAACTCTTTTCCGGACGCATTTAAAGACGCAAAAGTGACACACCCCCCCCCCCCTACCAAAATCAAAAGATCTGAGTGAAATCAACAACTTTCGCCCCATATCACTATTACCTGTTTTGTCGAAGCCTTTAGAGCGGCACATCCATAAGCATCTATCTTAATACTTAGAAAACCAAAATCTCATCCATTCCCTGCAGTCAGGCTTCAGACCAAACCATTCTTGTCACACTGCCTTGATAAGGATGGCAGATACCTGGTTATCATCTATTAATGATTCCAAACTAACAGGTGTCGTTTCTTAGACTTCCGGAAAGCCTTTGACATGGTGAACCATGACATACTTATAAAGAAAATATCCTTATATACTAAAAGTGCAGCCGTGTTTTTCAAATCCTACCTAGAAAACAGAAGACAAAAAGTTCTTCTTAATGGTACATATTCTAGTCACTGCAAAGTAAAGCATGGCATGCCCCAGGGCTCTATTTTAGACCCTCTTTTATTCTGTTTGTTCATTAACGACCTTCCACTCACAATTAGTGATGATACTATAGTGTTGCATGCGATATGTTCGCTGATGATGCTGCGATACACACTCCCGATAAGGATTTGTCAGTAATTGACACGCGCCTACAAAACACAGTACAGGACATTAACAGCTGGTGCAGTAACAATTCCATGATCTTAAACCCTGCAAAGACTGAATGTATGGTTGTAAGTACCCACCAAAAGCACCAGCTCGGCACTCTCTCACTCAGCTTGTCCCTTCAAGGCAAATCTATCAGCCAGGTAACGGAACATCGTCTTCTCGGCGTTACTGTAGATAACCAGTTTAAATGACAATGCCATCTTAGTAATATATGTAAGACAATATCAAAGAAACTGTTTATTTTATCCAAGTTAAAACATATAGCTAATGTAGAAACACGAAAACTGTTCTTCAACGCCCACATCAGGTCACATATAGATTATGCTTCTACGGTGTGGGATGGCGCAAGCTAGGTCCAATTAAAGAGACTGAACTCTCTTCATCGTAGAGCCGCGAAGCTTATCCTTTCAGACCCTAACTCAACAACGGATAATAAACTGAAAACCTTAGAAATTCTCCCCTTGAAAAAACATTTATTATACAATAAGGGAATAATGATGTTCAAAGTATTGAATAACAGACTCCCCGAGTATATAAAAAAAATGTTTTCCCTCCCGGCATCAACATACTCCAGATCAAGGCAGTCCATTACTGTGCCACGACCTAGAATCGATCTCTATAAGACAAGTTTAGCGTTCTCAGGTGCTAGCATGTGGAACACATTGCCCAAACATGTTACAACATCAACAATGTTTTCGTCTTTTAAAACCGCTCTCTTCAAGTACCTCACCTCAGCATCGTAAGATTTTCACAGCAACCTGCACTTGCAGTGTACGATTTCCCCCTTTCTAACTCTTCAATTCAGTTATATCTTCAGTTAATACAAGATGTTAATGCTGCATGTATTGTGTGTGTGTGTGTGTGTGTGTGTGTGTGTGTGTGTGTGTGTGTGTGTGTGTGTGTGTGTGTGTGTGTGTGTGTGTGTGTGTGTGTGTGTGTGCTTTGTGCTTGTGCTTGTGTTTATGAATGTATGTATGAAGATTTATACCTTTACAATTGTGTGTATGTGTGAGATTTTTATGTTTATTTCCACTTTTTCAATGATTTCTTTTTTTTAAAAACTTTATATTTCAATTTTTTATTAGTTATATATTTAGTTTTTCCCAATTTAATGATAGCATTTTGTGATTTGTGCATTATATGTAAAGTTAATTAGCAACGGCAAGTTCAAAAAATGGTTTCACCAAAACTTTCACCATTGTAAAATAAAGAATCATTGTCATTGTCATTGTCTCTCTGAGAAAACATTTGTCCAAAAAGTTGTTTCTACTTTCAAAACTTAGAACGATCATTGACCTTAAGACGCGCAAACTATTTTTTAATGCCTACATTAAACCACACATTGATTATGCCTCAACAATATGGGATGGCTGCTGTGAAAATAACTTCAAGAAATTAAACTCATTATACAAGCGCGCTGCTAAGCTAATCCTCCCTGATCCGTCTTTATCCACTGATGCCAAGCTGCAGGCCATAGGACTTCTCCCTCTGGTTAAGCACCTCGCACTAAACAAATGTGTACTGATGCACAAAATTCTTAACGAGAAAGCTCCACCTTACTTATCTAGGCTTTTTTCGCCTACTGAAAAAAAAATACAGCACCTCCAGAAACAGTCTCTTTATAAAAAGGCCCCGTATAGGCCTGTTCAAATCTAGCCTGGCTTATTCAGGTGCTCTTTTATGGAATTCTCTTCCTCCCACTATTCAACAAACCACGTCCCTCTCTCTGTTTAAAAGTAGAGTGCATGATTACCTTTCTAAGACAACGTAATGCTGATCCTTTGTTCTTCTTTGTTTCTAGACATGATATGCTTCATGTTTTTCAATTTTTGCTAGGTTTTTTTTTTTCTTTCTGCTTTCCATCTAGCCTCCAAATTGTTTGTTTTGTTTTCCAACTTGGTTTTCAAAGTACACAAAATATCATACCTACTTATATGTTAGATATGTGTGCACGCACGTGTGTATGACTATGTGTATGTACAAAAGTGCGCATGTGCACGAGTACATGTATATATGTCTGTGCGCGCGCGTGCGCGCGCGCGCGCGTGCGTGTGTGTGTGTGTGGTGTGTGTGTGTGTGCGTGTGGTGTGTGTGTGTGCGTGTGTGAGACGTTTATTTTTAGTTAGTTTTTGTTGTTTGGTTGGTATTCCTTTTTTTTTTCTTTCTCTACAGTAGCTTAGCAAGGACAGATTGTAAGAAAGGCCTGCGCGCCTAATATCTCAATCCTTGGAAAATTAAGTTTCGTTCGTTCGTTCGTTCGTTCGTTCTCTCTCTCTCTACATATACATGATTCGATAATTAGAAACGTTAAACGACGACGGGACCTAGAGTCAGCCGAAGTTGAAAGTTTATGGGTCGAGGTGAAAACATCTAAATCCCTCCCAGTCCTGATTGGCTTTATTTATAGAAATCCAGCAGCCAACTGGGACTGGTATGATGACTTCGTAGAAATGATGGATAAAGTTAATCAAAGTAAAGATTGCATTGTTCTTCTGGGCAACTTTAACATTGACCTACTTAAACCAAAGGCTACCATGCTGCATGGGCATCAACAACAGCTTTATTCGGTTTAAAACAATTAGTTAAAAACCCCACTAGAACCACATCTACATCCTCAACCTTAATTGATCACATTTACGTGACAAATTAATTACGATAAAATATCAAAAGTACAGGTTCCCTCCATAGCTGTCTGCGATCATAACCCAGTATGTTGTAACGTCTCCATGAAACTAGACAAGCAAAAAGCTAAAAGACATAAAACTATAAAATATCGCTCCTTTAAACACTTTAATAAAGATGAATTTCTATGGGACCTGCACAATGCTCCGTTTACTGGGTTTATGATCACCAAGCTCCTGACAATGCCTTGTCGTGCTGGATGGATCTGTTTCTCAGTGTCCTCAATAAACATGCGCCAATACGTGAAAAACGAGTAAAACATTCCTCCCTACCACCCTGGTTAACAGCGGATATCAATGTCAGTTAGAGACAAACTTAAAAAAGAGCAAAAGTACGAAGAATACAATAAACAACTCAATCGTGTCAAATATTTAGTTAGAGCGTCTAAGAAGTATTTTTTTCAACAAATGATTCGAGACAAAAAGGACACGGCATCTGTTTGGAAAGCTCTGAACGTCATAACGAAGGGTAAATCAGCACCCGAAATCCCATGTCATATGTCAGCTGATATATAATTAATAAATAACCATTTCTTAACGACAGCCGAAATACTGGCATTATCAGCTACAAATAACAGCAAACCGTATGAAGTGCCGAGTTCTTTCAGAGAACACTTAAAAAAAACAATTATATCAAATACTTTCACCATCCCTAATATTACAGCTGCGGAAGTCGGCAGACATATTTCTAGCATGCCGAACAAAAAGTCTGCTGGCATTGATGGTATTGATAATAAAACCCTCAAAATCTCAATACCGTATACAGTAGAATCACTAACATATATTTTCAACCTCTGCATAAAGTAAAGTACATTTCCAACCATTCTTAAAGAAGCAAAGGTAATCCCAATCCCTAAATCTAAAGATCTTGAAGATATCAATAATTATTGTCCAATCTCCCTTCTGTCAGCTTTGTCAAAACCCCTTGAAAAGCACATTCAAAAACATCTCCTTGATTTTCTCGCAAAAGGTAAATTACTTAATATTCACCAGCCATGTTTTAGACCGAAACATTCTTGTCAGTCAGCACTGATACATATTGTAGACAGCTGGCTGGAATCAATCAATAAAAGACTGATGTCAGGAGCAGTTTTCTTAGACCTTAAAAAGTCGTTTGACCTTGTGAACCATGACATTCTCCTAAATAAGCTAACAGTTTATCACTTGAACGCAACCGCTATAGCATTCTTCCGATCGTATCTCGAAGACAGAAAACAAATGGTGTACGTCCATGGAAGATACTCTAAACAAGGAAATGTAAAATACGGCGTACCCCAGGGATCTATTTTGGGACCTCTTTTATTCATACTATTTATCAATGATCTACCGTTGCATATCACTAATTCTGACATTAACTGTAATCTGTTGGCTGACGATACGAGTCTTCAAGTTTCTGGTTAAAAAAAAAAAACGACGGACATTAGCCATAGTTTACAACGCAGTCTCAATGAGGTATCTGACTGGTGTAGACAGAACCATATGGTTCTTCATCCAGCTAAAACAAAGAATATCTTAATCGCCACGCGACAAAAAAATCAACGCCGACTGCAGCCATTACAATTAAAATTAAACGCTAAACCTGTTGAATAAGTCACTGAGCGTAAATTGTAGGAATACATGTTGATGAACAACTTTGCTGGAGACCCATATCAATGCTGTTTGTAAGACCATTGCTAAAAACACTTTTTTTAAATTGTTCCAGCTTAGACATGTAATGGATACAAATACCAGTAAATTGTTTTTTCATGATCATATAAATTCCCACGTCGATTATGTCTCCATGGTGTGGGACGGCTGCAGTGATGTCCACATTAAGAGGTTAAACTCCATATACAAAAGAGCTGTACAAATGATAGATAGACGCCCCATCCCTACCACAGACAAATTTAGACACTTAAACATTCTCGGTCTGCGTCAGCAACTTACTTTAAATAAATGCGTCTTTATGTATAAGATACTGAATAATATGACACCCCAGTATCTAATCACTAAATTTATATCTCACCAAGAACGTGAACGGACCTCAAGAAACAATACCTTACCCCTACCACTGCCAAGAATCGACCTTTTTAAAACTAGTATGTCATTCTCTGGTCCGTTTGTTTGGAATTCTATCCCTGCACACTTGAAAACTATTACCTCACCAGGAATTTTTAACACAAAACTTTCTGATTACCTGATGAGTCAAAGTAGAAACTTAGTACTTCTCTCAGGTACTGTAATATCTCCCGTCCCTCATGTATTTTAGTGAGGGGCCCAAGGAACATGATTGTTCGCTGGAGAGTAGAGACTTGCCACTTTGTCCACTAATAAAGATAATTTAGATGATCACCCTGCGCGTCAGAAACACGTTGTTAGATGTTTATGAGAAGGTCAGTGGTCGATTAAAATTGCCAATAACTGTAAGAGTGGCAGCACTGGGTTTCCATACCTACGCGCTAATAGCGCCAGCCCACGCGCCGATGTTTCCTGTTTTGTTTCTGTCGTCACCTCTTAACCCGCCGGCGGTGTAATGGTATGCTGCATCCCTGCCATGTAAAAATCCGTGTTGTGATGGCTCTCGGTCTTGCAAGAAACGTTGAATCCAATGTTTTTTTTTTAACATACAGCAAATGGGACACCCATAATGTAAATGTCAATGCACACGTATTGGTTTTTAGTTGTGTTTGCTGCAGATCTTACAAACATCAGATGATTATTTTAGTCCAGGCCATCATATCTAAAACAGCACCGGATGATAGCACACGCTATTCTATACTGTGTCGAGCCAGCGGAATAGTCCTCATACACAGCGCCTGTATTATAAGTAAATTTTCTTTGCATTTCTTTTTTCCCCCTGCAAAAGCGATATCTTGCGTCATGGTGTTATATAGTAATTACGGCACATGTCTAAAATGCTGATCACAAAGAAACTTGTCCGCTAGAATACTTCAAACCGTGTCAAAAATGCTTTCTTTTTGTACGTCTGATTCAGTTTGAACTTGAATGACAATAACAAGAATTTTCAAACGATGTTATGCTTAGTTTTCGCTCACTTTTTCGCAATTAAGATTGGTCGAATTAGACAGGCTTCTGTATGGAGTACACGCACGCCTGAATAAGTGAAAAAGTATGGAAACCCACACTGATCATAATCGCATCTGAATAGACTAGATGGTTTTTATTGCAGCGTTTGGTCGACACTCAATTAAAGATGAAACCAAGAAAACATCGACGTGTCTAAGCTCCTAATTTAAGCAGTCAACCAGCTCCATCTGTGGAAGTCATTGACTGGTCATTGTGTGCCAAGAGATGATGATGATGATGAAACGTTTTTATTCAGGATAAAAAGTTTTAGGCATAGCAATGCCTATCTTCCAAACTGTCCTGCTACTCTACACATATGAAAATACGTCAGACGATACAGCAAAAGATAAAACTTATATAAGTAAAAGTATAAGAGATAACTAACGAGGCACTTCAGTGTCTGTCCAGCAAGAAAAGACGGTGCTGGCTACAAATATGTTGCTGAGAATATTGAAGGATTTGAAGAACTTGAGTGCTGTCCTGTCAGTCAGCCTGAACCTTCTTAATGAAGACGATGGGTTTGAAGAAACATTCCAAAAACATTCAGCATCTTGGCACAAATCATGCCGAACAAAGGCCAGCAACACAATTTTGCCGCGGAAAAGAAAGACAACAGAACCTTCTGCAAGTCCAGTGAAAACTAGGAAAGCAGTCAGCACATCCTCAGCACTATCAACACATGGCAATGCAGAAAGAGAAGAAACACTCGGGAAGGGTAACGCAATACAGGCTATGTGCTTGTTTTGTGATGGTCCCCCAGGCTCAGCCGTATTACATGAAGCATGTACATTAACATTGGATTTCAAGGTCAGCAGTCATGCCCATCTACTCAATGACCGGCATCTGCTTTGAAAACTTGCTGACAAAGAGATGGTGTCCTCTGAATCCAAATATCACTTGAAGTGTCTCACAGACTTCTACAGACGTTCTCCTACAACTTCACAGGCTGAACCTGAAGAGGACGATGCCTCAATTTTTCATGCGATTGCGCTTGCAGAACTTGTGGCATACGTGGAGAGCTTCAGAGAGGGTCCCGATACTGCACCAGTCTTCACAATAGTCTGTAGTCTGTATGCTTCTCGTTTGAATTACCGTGCCTGAAAGTTGCTCACAGGGCACATTCTGGACGATTAAGAGAAAAGCTTCTGGTAGCTGTACCAGATCTTTCATCTTACCAAGGCAGAGAGGTCATTTTTGTGTTTAACAGAGACGTGGGTGATGCCGTAAAGAAGGCTTGTACACGTGACTCTGAAGCCCTTGAGTTAGCCAGAGCAGCTGAAGTGGTGAGAAAGAAAATATTCAGATATAAAACTGCATTCAATGGAAGATTTGAGAAACAGTGCCAAGAGAGATCTTTGCCAACAGCTTTGGTCAGTTTTATTCTGGAGCGACCAGCGGCAATTGAGCAGTCTGAACCTGTTGATTATTCTCAGAGACAAGCTGTTCTCACGATATCACAGCATATTGCCTTCAACTGCCGGAGATTCTCGAGGAAAAATCCTTCCTTCCAACGTCACAACAAGGAGAGAGAAACACCACTGCCTCTGTATTTAAGTCTCAAAGTCCATGCATAGACAAGAAAGAAAGAGCTTGTCGTCACACTGTCTTCTCTAGGGCTAGGAATTTCATACAAATGTGTGATGTCTATCTCATCACAGATTGCAAACTCGGTCATCAAAAGATTCGAAGAGGACGGTGTTGTTGTCCCTATAAATATGATGAAGGGCTTCTTCACAGCAGGTGTTGTGGACAACATTGACCATAATCCTAGCTCAACAACAGCGTCCAACTCTTTTCACGGCACTGGTATATCCTTGATTCAACACAGTAACTGAGGGCCAAGAACAGTCTGTGCCACTCTTTGACGGAGAACAGGACAACCAGGGCACCCCACAGCTCCCAGAAAAGTACAGCAAAATCCTACCGGTAATTATTCCAGCTACAGAGCAGTTTGTACCCCAGTCACCTGGTCCTCTTAAGCGAAATGTTCTCCCTGAAGTCGCAAGCCATAAAGAAGACTGCGTGGTTGGAAAATGTCCAAACTTGCTTTGAAAATGCGTCGGTCCACGACCAGGAAGTACTATCTTGGGCATTATTCTACCATGCCTCGCAACGACCGTCTGCTGGAGATCCACCTGCCATCAGACTTTTGTCGCTGCTTCTAGAGAATGCCCATTTGACACCACTGATCAAGCAACATTCGAATCCTTGACAAACATCTTTTCTCGCAATGGACCAGCCTCCGTATGCCCTCGCAAAGGAAATACAGTGATTTTGGCCAGATACCTATGGTGAAAAAAAGTTTGTGATCATGATGGGAGACTGTTCACAGAATGTATAAAATAAACAGTGGTGACCTCATGGTTATTACAGGTATCTGTCGGGTGATCATAATAGATACTCGAAACGCTTCTAAAATGCAAGTGCAAAAATGAAAACATCTTGTGCATCTGAACTCAAACAAAAACACACTGACTTATGTTTCAATGTTTGTCTCTGACTGGCACACTGCGGTTGTACATGTGTACATGGAAGAGACGCTGAAGGGACACAGTTGCAGTTGGGACTTAAGGCGTAATCAATACATTGTTGGTTGTACATTGCTTAACGTCCCGACAGCAACAAGACTTTCTCAGGACGTGCCTGCACTGCTTGTGAAAAAAACAAAACCCCCAAAAAACGAGAATATTGAATTATGTCGCCAGCCTGTCCAATATGCTAAATAAACCTAAGACCATTTAGCAACACACATCCAACATCAAGAGCTACAGGCAGCGCAGACAGTAGGGACAGTTTAAAAAAAGGCAAATACAGGTGAATGGACCAAGGGTAGACAGAAACACACGCCCCAGAATAGAGAGGAAAACCCACCCTGTGGGGCTGACCAGGGTGACCCGGGGAACTAAAAAATAGTTAACCCCACCCAAGTCCCCCAGGGCAGACCTGGGTGGGGGCGTAATCAATACAAAATGTGAGAAAGTGTTATTAAAAATCATTGAGACACAGTGAGTCTAGTGCCAGTTTTAAACACAGTCTTAAAACCCATCTTTTCCCATCTTGATTATTAGTGTTCATGTATTTAGTCATTTTCTGCGCTTTTGTGTAATTGTACATGTGGCTTTGGTTTTGTCACCTTTTGTGTAATATTTTTCTTGTTCGTATGTACGGCGCCTAGTGCATCTTACCATGTATAGGCGCCTATAAATCTTCATTATTATTATTATTATTATTTTTATTAGGAAATTAATGTCAAGTTTTGATTTCCTCAGAGGTTTCCAAATCCAGTTTACGTTTGTACATGTGTGAAAAAAACTTACCAGACCACACTGTAAGGCAGAGACAACAAGCAAGCAATAAACCTAAAAGGGGTCATGTTGACCTAATTAATTACTGCTAAAGAAAATATTGTGAAATGCTGTTGATACTGATATGAAAGGAAACGTATTTCAACGGTCCAAAGCACCACATTCACGTTGTGCTTGATCAGTTTTCTTTTTCTTAGTTACTGCTAAAATGATCAATCTGTAGTCGTGATAAAATGGGCAGATGGTCATGACCTAATTAACTGTGACCCATCAGATATCACATCCGGCAAAATTCTGTCTGCATGATATATCATGTGAAGGTTCCTTTTCGTGCATATTGAACTTCCATGTTGCTTTTAGTTCAAAACAGTTGCATGTTCAATAGTTATGGTTAAGAACAAGAACAAAAGAGTTTATGGGTCAGGTTGACCTAATTAATCGATGGCCGTTCCCATCTGAGAGCGCTGTCAATGTGTTTCTGAGGCTAATATTGTTCGGAGAGGTACTGTTTACTTATATACCAAGTGGCATGTCTCTACTATGAAGTGAACATTCGAGCTGTTTTATGAGCCTTGGGCCCCTCACTATTTCATACAGATGGTTGGTATGTGTGTGCGCGCACGTGTGTGTGTGTGCTCGTGTTTGTTTGTGCGTGTTTGTGTATGTGTGTGCGGCGCGCGCGCGTGCGTGCGCGCGTGTGTGCATGTGTGTGTGATGAGTGTTATCATTCGTTTTGTATATAATGATGCTATTGGATTTTGTATGTAAATATATTTTTTTATAGTTTCCCCTTTATTATGCTGTAGATGTTAGCATCGGCATTTTTGTAAAATGACGATTTGTTTTCTGTCAAAACATTTTTACCATTGAAAAATAAAGTTTCATCATCAATCCAGCCAGCCAGCCAGCCAGCCCCACCACCACCACCACCACCACCACCACCACCACCTCTCTCTCTCTCTCTCTCTCTCTCTTCCTGGGGGCGGGGTGGGGGTGGGGGTGGGGGGGGTTTGGGGGTGGGGGTGGGGGGGGGGGGAGAGGTCTGTGCGTCTATGAGTATGTCTTTTTATGTGAACAGTATTGTCAATTGTTTGCAAATATTATGTTTTACTTATATGTATGTACATTTGTAGTTAGTCGTGTAATTGTTAGGAACGGCAGGTTTGTAAAATGTCTGTGTCAACGACGATGTCAATGCCTTAACCGTTGTAAAATAAAGTTTCATTGATTTATTGATTCTCTCTCTCTCTCTCTCTCTCTCTCTCTCTCTCTCTCTCTCTCTCTCTCTCTCTCTCTCTCTCTCTCTCTCTCTCTCTCCTCTTTCACATTTAAGTAAATTTGACAAACATGTTAGGCGCTTTCAAGCGAGTGGCACAATTTGTCCACATATCGGGTCCTCAGTCTTTGTGCCGTCAGTAGAATGCGCATGAATGGTCTTCAGACCCTGAGGACAGTGTACGCAAGACATTTCGCAGCCTGTTTGAGAAGGACAAATATTGACAGTGGTGTCAAAAACCACTAACCACGCTGAAGGCGCAGAACAGAACAGAGAGATCATAGCGCTGTCTCCTTTAGGTACATAACTTGAGCCGAAGTACTACGACTTGCTACGCATCGACATAATAATAATAATAATAATAATAATAATAATAATAATAATAATAATAATAATAATGACATACACCTTCCAGCATTTTGGGCCATTTTCAGGGCTAGATTGAAAACATATTTTTCAATCTGACCTTTGACATCATCATGGCTTGGCTTCGCGAACGAAGATTCTATAGGGCTTGCCCACGTCGTCTGACCTTTGAAATGGATTGATAAACCCTCCGTTTTCACATCTATATATATCTGATCAGGTTCTTGAAATGTGTTTTGTTTATTATTTTAGTATTGCGTGAATCTGAATTTAAACTTATGAACGAGTGTATTTGTATGTTGTCGGTATCTTAGTTAAAACTAGTTAGTTAGCTTATCTACATGCAAAGCGCTCTGAGCCTTTCATGTGGGGATATTGCGATATATCATGGAGCCAGGTTGTGGCATGCACAGAGCTTCATGAGTACCCGCGACTGCTGGGGCCCATGTGGATCGAGGCCTTAGTCGTGCAGATGAGTGTTGTGGTGCATTACGTTGTCTCGACAGTGAAGGTGTCAATTGAAAATGGCCTCGAGCAGCGCATAAAGATAGTTCTGACGTCATTTGACAAAAAAGTATGCCCGTTTTTTTTAAATAAAAGCGAGATTTTCGTTAACCCATTTAACCCCAGGCCCACTTGTCGATTATTATTATTTGAGGTGTAACCTAACGACTACGTACCAGTTGCAGGAGATGGACTCTGACCATCGAAATTCAAGGGTAGTGACAGATTAGCTTGGCGCCTAAAGGCGCCAAGCTAATCTCTCACTACCCTTGAATTACGATGGTCAATCCATCTCCTGCTGAAGGACGTCGGGGCTAAATGAGTTAACGAAGAATGAAGACAATTAACAATGAAAATCTCGCCTTAACCCACTACATCCTGAAGCTGATTTAAAATTTTTTTTACTGTCCTATGAAGGCTGTGTTACAGATTAGGAGATAGGTCAAGCATTTTAGTTCAAGGGTGCTGCCAGAATAGCTGGACGGCTGAGGCGCCAAGCTATTCTGGCACCACCCTTGAACTATCATAGTCACGTGTGTTTCAAGCAGTGGGTGTATCAGGATGAAAAGGGTTAAAGAAAATAATTATACTGGACATAGTTCTGGATTTTGACACGGCAAAACTATCTTTGCGAGCTGCAGGACACCATTTTGAATTTATCCCGGCAATTTCATTACGGCAGGACTATGTGAGCATAGCATACCCACGCCCTTCAAAACAGACAGTGCTAAACAAAATACGCACTACGTGTACAAGCCTTTAGAATAAGTCTCTACACAAACTTTGAATACAAAAGACAGCGAGATATAGCGGTAAGTCACACACCGGTTGCCTCGTTCGATTCGCTACCGCTTATCAGCGGTAGCGAATCGAAGGAGGCAACCAGTGTGGATAGGTCACGAGTGCAAAGGAATGAAAAGGCGTGTATTGTAGTGTACTGAAAGCGTTAGAAAGTCCAGGTGTGATTCAAACACTAATGTAGCGATATTCAGTCGTTCATAGACGCGAATATGAATCTTCTGACACAGGCAAAAATAGGCGTGTACAAATGCTTGTGCCAGTGCGTTAAAAAAAAAAAAAGTCCTACAAGGTGACGAGTTTAACCCCTTAGCTGTTGGTGTCGAATTTCGCGTCTGAAACCACTGCACACTGACTGACATTCGCGTGAAGAACACACATGAAATGGGACCAGACGCGGGCACAACGAACACAGGACCAACAAGAGACATAAATCCTCATGAGCCCCCGCGAATGCGGGTGCTCATGAGGGTTTATGTCTCTTGCAGCCGGGTCGCATTCGCCTCGCCTCGGCATTTACGGGGTTAAAATGTCCTGACAGTCCGCTCTCAAGTCAGCCTCGCAAGGCACAACTCTATTTTAGAGCGGAATGAAAAAAAAAAAAAAAAAAAAAGGCCACATATTCAATGAAAACACAGAGAGAGAGAGAGAGAGAGAGAGAGAGAGAGAGAGAGAGAGAGAGAGAGAGAGAGAGAGAAATGAAATGAAATGAAACTTTATTTCTGAACGGAAGAAGCAGTTAGCACATGTGCCATTTTTCACGCTTGCCGTTTCTAAACTACAAAGGTATAAATCTGCTAAAGGTACAAAGCTACTAAGATACAAAAGTACAAAGCTACTAACATGAAAGTGCACATAATATAACAAGTCGTTCAAAAAGAGATGGATAAGGCAAAATGGAGGGCACCAATTATGATTACTAACAATGTGAACGAAGGAAAAAAAAAAAAAAGATAGTCTTTAAAATTCCTTTTTTCACTGAAATCAAACACGCGCGCACGCTCGCGCCGCATGCTCACACACACACACACACACACACACACACACACACACACACACACACACACACACGCACGCACGCACGCGCGCGCGCACACACACCCATATACACGCACGTGCGCGCGGAGGTTAATATCAAGGCTTTAGGCGATGGAGATACCCGAACCAGTGAATGAGCTGTTAGATAGCAGGTACTTGAAGAGGCTTTCCTTGAAAGAGGGGAGAGAGAGAGAGAGAGAGAGAGAGAGAGAGAGAGAGAGAGAGAGAGAGAGAGAGAGAGAGAGAGATGATGATGATACGTTTTTATTCAGGATAAAAAGTTTTAGGCATAGCAATGCCTATCTTCCAAACTGTCCTGCTACTCTACACATATAAAAATACATCAGACGATACATCAAAAGATAAAACATATGTAAGTAAAAAGACCCATCCCCCTCCCCCCCCCCCCCCACCATCACCACTCAGAGGGGAAAAAAATAGAAAAATATATATATATATATATATATATATATATATATATATATATATAATTATATACACAGGTATGAACCTGACATGTTAATGCAGACAGTCGAGCTATTACATAATCTGTAGCAACAGTAGAAGAGTATTAGGTAATAGGAAACTTGTAACTAACTATACGAATAGTAGCATAAGGGAGCCGAACATACTATTACTTCTGAAGTAAATATTTATGGAGGCGATCTTTGAAGACGCTAATCTTACAAATTGATTTCAGGTGTGGAGGTAACATATTCCACGCTTTAGCGCCTGAAAAAGACAGACTGGTTTTACAGATGTCTAATCTAATTTTTGGAAGGTGGATCGAACTATTTCTCGTGTTTTTCCTATTATTGTCGGAAAATAGAGTTTTTAGATAGGGTGGGGCTTTTCCGTGCATGATCTTGTGCAGTAGAACACAGCGATTAAATTCAAACTGTTTCTTCAATGTTAGTAACTTGAGAGATTTTAATTTTTCATCAGTCGAAGTAGGACTGGGAAGTATTAATTTAATGCCCCGACGATACGAGGAATTAACTTTTTTCATGTGAACTTCGCTGCATCCATCCCAGACGGTAGAACTGTAGTCACAATGCGTTTTGATATGCGCATGGAAAAAGAGTTTACGGATATCAGTATTAACTAGATGGCGTAGTTTTGATAACAGGAACAGATTTTTGGAGATTGTTTTGCATATTGAGTCAGTATGCGGCTCCCAGCTTAATTGGTTGTCCACTATAACGCCTAATAAGCGATGCCTAGTTACTTGTTCAACAAGCTGTCTATCTAAGGAAAGTGTTAAAGGTGGTAGGCCATGCTGGTGTTTCTGACGTGTAGTAACTAACATGCTCTTTGTCTTTGGAATACTAATAATCATGTGATTATCACTGCACCAGCCTGCTACTTCATCAAGACTTTGTTGGAGTACCTTATTAATGGTTGTCATATCTTTATCAGATGTGTGTATGGTCGTGTCATCTGCGAACAGATCGCAGTTTCCGTCTAAATGAGATATGCACAGTGGCAGATCATTAATAAAAAGATTAAATAATAAGGGCCCTAGAATAGACCCCTGTGGAACACCGCAAGTTACTAAACCATCAGAGGAATACTTGCCATTTAGCAGTATAGAGAACAATGAACAATGAACAATGAACAATGAACTTTTATTTTACAACGGTAGAAGTATTTGGTTACAAGACCAATTTTCAAACTTGCCGTTGCTACAAACTACTTATCAACGTTTTCATAAACAAAACAATGGTCTAAAACATAACTAGGTCAAACACATACACACGCACGCATGTTCACTCGCAAACACACACACACACCACTCTAAGGAATTCAATTATGTGCTAGCAAACAAAATACTGATGAATATAGCGCGATAGAAAAGAAAGAAAATGTGTTAAAAAACCTTTAAAGAGAATTTAAAAAAAAATTATGAATAAAAAATTCCAACATATAAATTGCATAAATCGCGCACATGGTGTGCGCGTGCTTGCGCTCATGCGTGCGTGCGTGCGCGTACGCGTGTGCAATCTGCCACATTATGACAGACCACGCACACACGCACACGATCACATAACGTGACCACACGCATGAACGCACACAGACGCACGCACCCACACACACACACACACACACACACACGATCACACACCCATACGCACGAATGCACACAGCCACACATACACACACACACATACGCACAAACACACGCACGCCATACGCGTGCCAGTACATCAAGGCAGGTATTACTTGTCAGACATGGAGTCAATGCACATGCCGATATATGTATTCTAAGAACATGCAGTTTTCCGCATGTAAAGCTGGATTATTTTAGATATTTGAAGAGGCCGTCTTTAAAGGAGGGCAGGGACATACTTCTAAGGTTACATGGAATCGAATTCCAGAGAGTACTACCTGAGTATGTTAAGCTAGATTTAAAGATGTCAATGCGAGGCCGCGGAACCTGATAGTGCCGCCCCAGTCTGGGATGTCGGAGGAAATTACTGAAAAAAATGGGTCAAGATAACGGGGCCCTTTTTGTTTGCACAGCTTATACATAAAAATGGCTTTGTTACATATAAGGTGCTGCTTCAGGGGAAGCATACCAAGAACTTCAAGTTTTTTTTTCCGTTGCTATTTGAGGATCCGGTAGGATAAGTTTAGCAGCCCTCCTGTGTAAAGTATTCAGCCTCTTTAAATGCACTTCACTTGAACCATCCCACACTGTTGATGCGTAGTCTATGTGCGACTTTACGTGGGCGTTATAGAAAATTGTACGCGTCTCTACATCGGTAATGAATTTCAACTTTGATAGCATATAAAGTTTTTTTGAGACACGTTTACATACGCTGCTAATGTGAGTTTTCCACTTAAGTTGATCATCTACCGTGACCCCAAGGAGACGGTGTTGAGATACCTGTTGGACTGGTTTGCCGTTTACTGTTAGATCAAGAGAAAGTGGGCGCAGCTGATGTCTTTGACGTGTGGCTATCACCATGCATTCTGTTTTAGATGGATTAAGAACCATTGAATTAGAATCGCACCAGTGAGAAACCTCCTGCATGCTTTTTTGCAGACGTGTATTAATCGCATTAACACTATGATCAGGCGTATGAAGAGTTGCGTCATCCGCAAACAAATCACACGAGGTTTGGTTACTACTCAGGTGCAGTGGTAGATCATTTATGAAGACACAGAAGAGCAATGGCCCGAGGACAGAGCCTTGAGGCACGCCGCTCGTGACAATACCGTGGGACGAGTAGTTACCATTTAAGAAAACTCTTTGCCTCCTACCGCTGAGGTAGGAATTAAAAAACGATACGGCATCTGCATTGCATAAATATGCTTGAAGTTTAGACAAAAGGATGCTGTGGTCTACAAGATCAAATTGATTGATTGTACATTGCTTAACGTCCCGACAGCAACAAGGCTTTCTCAGGACGTGCCTGCACTGCTTGTGAAAAAAAAAAAAATAAACAGAACATTGAATGTATGTCGCCAGCCGGTCAAATACATTAAATAAACCTAACACATGGGGCCTAAATAAAGCTAAGACCATTTAGCAACACACATCCAATATCAAGAGCTACAGGCAGTGCAGACAGTAGGGAGAGTTTAAAAAAGGCAAATACAGGTGAATGGACAAAGGGTAGACAGAAACACATGCCCCAGAATAGAGAGAAAAACGCACCCTGTGGGGCTGACCAGGGTGACCCTGGGAACTAAAAAATACCTAACCCCACCCAAGTCCCCCAGGGCAGACCCGGGTGGGGACTACAAGATCAAAGGCTTTTTTGAAATCGAGATAGACTGTCCCAATCATTTGACATTGATTTATAGAAGTTAACCAGGTGTCAACAAGTCTTGTTAATGCCGTATGGCACGAATGTTTTGGTCTAAAGCCTGACTGATGGGTATGTAGAAGATTACAGGTATCAAGGTACTGGTAGAGATGTTTGTGAACATGTCTTTCAAGTGGTTTTGACAAGGAAGACAAAAGGGATATAGGTCTGTAGTTATTCACGTCCGTAAGATCTTTAGATTTGGGCAGGGGTATTACTTTAGCATGTTTAAGCTCAGTAGGAAACGTGTTGTGTTGAATACACAAATTATAAATGTAGGTTAGTGATTCAATTGTGTAAGGAAGGGAAAGTTTAAGTATTTTGGGGCTAATCTCATCAGGTCCGGACGATTTCTTGTTTTTTAGTGAATTTATAAGCTTGCCAACCTCGTGCACTGCTAAAGGGGGAATACAAAAGGATGACTTATCCACTGTCCTTTGCGAACAAAAGTTAAGTAGAGCCTCAGGACACGAATATGTACTTGACGTTTTGGATGAGGAGTTTACTGACTGGGCAACCGACAGAAAGTGTTCGTTAAAAGTGTCTGCGTTGAGCTGAGAGGGGATAGCGGATGATCTTCTACTGTTGCCTCTGGTGATAAGATTAAGCGCTCGCCAGAGAGAAGATGTTTCTCTGTTCTCCCTTACCATTCGTTCGAACAGAGTTTTTTTAGCCCTTCGCACCATTGATTTGACACGGTTTCGTTGGCGCTTGTACTCAGAAAACTGTTTTTGTTTTCTTAAGTTATTACGAAGTTCCATCGCTTGGATAATATCTTGTGTTAACCAAGTCGGTAACGTATGATTTTTTACTCTCTTTTTTCGTAAAGGGGCATGCTTATTAAGCACACTGTTGAAAAGATTATACCAGAGATCCAAAGCAGTGTCAGGATTGTCTTCATTGTGTACAATGTCAAATTGTGTTTGGTTAAGATCAGCTAGAAAGGCCGACTCACAGAAGTGTTTAAAGGAGCGATAAGAGATGGTGGTGTGTCCAAGCTTAGGCTGCGCTGGTAGTTTTGATGACCATAAACATACAGTGGGATAGTGGTCACTGATACTGAGGTCAGCAACACTAACGTTATATACGTTTTGGGGACGGTTAGAGTAAATGTGATCTATGAGTGTTGCTGATGTGGGAGTAATTCTAGTAGGGGAAGAAACTAGTTGTTTTAGACCAAGCTGTGGAGAGAGAGAGAGAGAGAGAGAGAGAGAGAGAGAGAGAGAGAGAGAGAGAGAGAGAGAGAGAGAGAGAGAGAGAGAGAGAGAGAGAGAGAGAGAGAGAGAGAGAGAGAGAGATGATGATGATGAATCCTTTTTTATTCAGGATAAAGCCATTAGGCAACTCAATGCCTGTCTTACAAGCTGTCCTGTAAACAAAAGAGAACACAACAGGAAAAGAAACATAGCATGCAAATAATAATAATAATAATAATAATAATAATAATAATAATAATAATAATAAGATGAGGAAGCAAAACTAGGGGGGGGGGGGGAAACACAATAGGGGAATCATCGAAAGGAGGAAAAAAAAATGACAATGGAGAATTTGTAACTGCCTCCTATGCAAAAAGCAAGAGAACGAAACGCGTGCACAGCATTAATATTATACTCATCTAAGACAGTGTCATAGAATCAGCAGCATCAATAGCGTATAGAGACACCAACAAGACAATAGATGAGCAGGTAGCAAATTTAAGGAGAAAGAGAAAAATATTTGACGTTTACGTGTTATCAGCAGTATTATTCTTATATGGCAAACTGTGAAGTCACGCTGATTGGAAGTGAGTGTGCAATGCGCGTTTAAAATGGGTTTTATCAGAAAATGATTTAATGTTTAATGGTAATGAGTTCCAGACAGAGCTACCAGAAAATAGAAGGCTTGACTTGTAGAGATCTATCCGTGGGCGGGGTAAGTGAAGCAAGTCATTCCTCGTATGTAGTTGATGCCGAGGGCTGAAGTTAAATATCATGCGCAGATATTCCGGGGCTTGATAATGAAATATTTTGTGCATGAGGACGCATTTGTTAAATTTGAGTTGTTCCTTCAGTGTAAGCAGGCCAAGGGATTTTATTTTATCGTCCGTGGAAGTAGGGTTAGGAATAATTAACTTAATTGAACGACGATACAGCGAGTTTAGTTTTTTAAAATGAAGTTCACTGCATTCGTCCCACAACGAGGATGCATAGTCACAGTGGCTTTTAATGTGTGCGTGAAAGAACAATGTACAGCACTTTGTACTAAGAATATGTCTAAGTTTAGATAGCAGAAATACATTCCTGGACAAGGTTTTGCACAAACTGTCGATATGCGGCGACCAATTCAGCTGGTCGTCAATTACAACTCCCAGTAGGCGGTACCTGGATACTTGTTGGATAGGCTTATTGCCAAGTGACAGTTTCAGAGGGGCAGGATGTAGCTGGCGCTTTTGTCGGGTTGTTATCAACATGCTTTTGGTTTTAGAAGTACTGATTAGCATGCGATTTTGCGTACACCAATCTGACACTTCATCGAGACTTTGCTGGAGGATACAATTTAGCATCGTTTCACGTTTGTCAGATGTATGCAGCGTTGAATCGTCAGCAAAGAGTTCGCATTTAACCTCAGGATTTGAGATGGAAAGAGGTAGGTCATTGATGAATAAAGAAAATAAAAGAGGCCCTAGAATAGATCCTTGGGGGACTCCGTGCCTGACTATACCTTCTTTCGAATACCTTCCGTTTGAGTACACCTTCTGTCGGCGGTTACTGAGGTAGGAGGAGAAAAAAGCTATAGAGTTCAAATCAAGCTTATAGACTGAAAGTTTCTTTAAAAGAATGTTGTGATCGACTAAATCAAATGCTTTGGTTAGGTCCAGAAAAACTGCACCATTTAATTTGGAATTGTTTATTGATGAGAGCCAAGAGAGAGAGAGAGAGAGAGTCAATGAATCAATGAATCAATGAATCTTTATTTTACAACGGTAAAGATATTAACAATGCCAGAGGCAATGTCATTTTTCAAATCTGCCGTTGCTACATCTACAAACACAACAATTACATTACATTAATACATGTATAGGACGAACGCCTACGGTGTGTTGGGGGAGTTGGAGCAATGGTAAGGGGGGAAAAAAAAAAAAAAAAAAGAGCAACAACACAGCAGCACTATACATACACAGCAGTAGAATGGGTACATTACTAACAATGATATCTACGTATAGAAAGCAAAGCTTGAAGATAGTTATGGCTGCGAAGATAAATGTTCAAAAAGACTTTTCTTGAAACATGATACCGTTGCAGTGGTCTTCGTGTGGGATGGAAGGGAATTCCACAAAGTCGCCCCCGAGAATGCTAGACTGGTTTTAAATAAGTCTATTCTGGTTTTGGGTACTACATATAGGCTTTTTGTATCGCCATAGCGGGACTGTGACCGGACTAGCAGCTGGGTTAGATATTCCGGAGTGTTGTCATTCCGAATCTTAAAAAGGAGAACACCTTTGTTGAGAGAGAGAGAGAGAGAGAGAGAGAGAGAGAGAGAGAGAGAGAGAGAGAGAGAGAGAGAGAGAGAGAGAGAGAGAGAGAGAGAGAGAGAGAGAGAGAGAGAGAGAGACTAAACAACAGCAAAGCCCTCGTGGCTCACGGGTTTGACCGGACCGCATAACATGTCTGACCCTTTGCGACCTTTACCTTAATTTTGAAGAGGTCATGCAAATGAGCAGGTCTATGTCAAGGAGGTTTGACATAAATTACCCAAAGGGACTTCAAAATAGCCAAAGTACACTCGGCTGCAGTTTGGCCCGCGCACAGCCGTGCGGAGGACGGTCGGCCCGATACCCATTGCCTACTGGGATGTTGTGTCCACGAATGCGACTTAAGAAACACGCTTTTAAGCCAGCCCAGCCTATAAATTATTTCTCACATGATAACCATAATCACCCACACAAACACAGCGCAACATTGCTACACCCTTCAACGCGTCCAAAACTGAAAAATTCATTTAAATTCGTCTCACCTGTAAAACATAGAATAAATAATGTACACGCTTGCCGGTGTTTCAAGTCCTATCCCCTTCCCTTACTTCTCTTCCATTGCCAACCGAAGTAGGGGGATCGACCATGATACTTCAAGGGCGGTGCCTGATTAGCTTGGCGCCTGGAGGCGCCAAGATAATCAGGCACTGCCCTTGAAGTATCATGGTCGATCCATTTCCCGAGACTTATGCATAGTGGTTTTGATATGACGACGCCAAAATTTATACTTGTGATGTTGCCAAAAGGGAGTGCCTGATTAGCTTGGCGCTTGGAAAGACGCCAAGCTAAATCAGGCACTGCCCTTCAGCTATAATGGTCGATCCATTTCCCGTGACTTCTGCATAGTGGATCAGATATGATGACACCAAACTTTATCCTTTATCCAAACGTTTGATATAGCTCAAGGGGAATGCCTGATTAGCTTGGCTCCTGGAAAGGCGCCAAGCTAAATCAGGCACTACCCTTGAGTTATTAAGGTCGATGCATTTCCCGTGACCTCTGCATTGCGGTTTAGATATATGACTCCAAACTATACCCTTTTGTCTCTTTTGTTCCTCCATACATTTGACAAGAGAGCAAGCGTCACGACTGGCTGAATTGATCAATATGTTAGTAAAAAGGCAAAACGCCAGAGCTGAAGAGCGAGTGTCGGTTTACAAGAGCAAATCAATCGTAATGGTGACCTCAAAGAGTAAGCCGCGCAAGAGAAGAAGAGCACTATTGTCGAATAGTTAAGCCAGATCTGTTTAGAGTAGGGGAACTGAGTAGATCAGGTGGTAGAGCGTTCGACTATAGTCAGTTCTAAAGGTCGAGGGTTCGAACCCAGCTGGGGTCAAAACTTGTTCAGACTCTTTTCGGTGCCCCATCTTTGAAATCACTTTCGTGGTGGACGAACGTTAAGCCATAAACGTTTAACGTTTTTTATCTGTTGCAAGAAAAGTGTCCTTAAAAGACAAAGTATATAAATAGACCATGATAGTTAAAGAGTGGTGCCAGAATAGCTTGGCACCTAGAGGCGCCGAGCTATTCTGGCACCACTCTTGAACTACCCATAGACAATCCACCCCCTTGAACTATCATGATCGATCCCCATCTTGTTGTACAATCCCCACACGGGTCTGCCTTGGGGGACGTGGGTGGGGCTAACTACTTTTTAGTTCCCAGGGTCACCCTGGTCAGCCCCAAAGGGTGGGTCAGTTTTCCCCTCTATTCTGGGGCACGTGTTTCTGTCTACCCTTGGTCCATTCACCTGTATTTGCCTTTTTTTAAAAACTCTTCCTGTCTGCGCTGTCTGTCGCTCTTGATATTGGATGTGTGTTGCTAAATGGTCTTAGGCTTATTTAGGGTATTAGACCGGCTGGCGACATACATTCAATATTCTGTTTAGTTTTTTTTTTTTTTTTTTTTTCACAAGCAGCGCAGTCACGTCCTGAGAAAGTCTTGTTGATGTCGGGACGTTAAGCAACGTACAACTCACTCTTGTTGTACAAGCGTGACGAGGTCGACGCTGAGCTATTCTGGCACCACCCTGGAACTATCATTGTAAAAGTATCCACTGGAACTATCAAGCTCGATCCATACCTTGTAGCGCGTAGACTCGGACACCAAACTATTCTGGCACTACCCTTGAACTATCCATGGACAATCTAACCTCTTGAACTAGCATGGTCGATCCATATCTTTTTGTAGCGCGTAGAGACGCCGAACGCTTCTGGCACCACCCTAGAACTATCATGACAGATCGTTCCTCTGAATGACTTTAGAGATCAATGTGTTAATTAACTCTTATCATTCGGAATACACCAGTATGTGAAATACGTTTGACTAAAATAGTCCAAGGGTAGTGCCAGAATAGGGGCGCCAAGCTATTCTGGCACCACCCTTGAACTAAAGCCATTGGTCTATGTCCTTATCTGTAGGTACTGTAATGTAGATTGCATATGGCAGTGTACAAATTTGGATCTTTTAGACTCAGTATGATATGGGTTAACACATTTTTAACTCTTCGGATGTATTTACTCTTGGGCTGTCATTTAACCTCAGATAAATTTCACTTGCAAATGTCATCAGAAAAAAAAACACAGCACCGGAATATCAGCACATGCAGCAAAATGTACGTATTTCGACCCTGACAGCAGTGCTCCAAGCTTACCTGTTAACTCATTCAAGGCCGGCGCCCGGCATCAATACCTGCGGAAGTGTCGTACACTTGGCGCCTCTAGGCGCCAAGCTATTCTGGCACCACCCTTGAACTAAAGCCATTGGTCTGTATCCTTATCTGTAAGTACTATAATGTAGCTGGCAGTGCACAAATTGGAAGCTGTTAGCCTCAGTATCATACGGGTTAACCCGTTCAGTGCCGAGAAAAACTGAACATCACCCAACTGCAAGAGGTATAAGATCCTCATGAGCCCCCGCAACTGCGGGGGCTCATGAGGATCTATGCCTCTTGTTGACACCACTTTGAATCCATGTTCCTGAGACATCTGTTGGTTTTTGTTTAGTCTTGAATTAACGACGACGGCAGAAACAGTATGTGTCAGCAGACATTGAACGGCTTAAAGCGACCTGCGCCATGGCGGGCTTTGCCGACTGCTCAAATTCGTCGATACAACGGGTTGGTTAGTTCGGGGTTTAACGTCCACGGCACCGAAGTGATAATGGACGGCCCTGACGGGCGGGTTATGGGGGACAGGGAAATCTATTGCCTATGGAGTACGACCTGAGCACTGATCAACTCAGGCGCACTCCAACTGTGCCACTTTGATTTACCAGGACCTTTTAACGGACATGCTTATGGAACAAGCCCAGTCTTTTCCCCCTGGACTGCGAGTCCAGCTAACGGGGCCGGGACGGGGATTCGAACCCACGAACCGGCGATTCCCTTCGCTCCCCTGCTCCGACGCAAAAACCGCCTGAGCTATTTCGGACTCAGTATACAACGGGTTAACCTTAGCTAAGACTTTCCTACCCTTCTTTCCACAATCCACGCGAGTACTAAGTAGGCACACGTACCAGAGGTTTCCCACTGCCGTTGAACTAGTACTAACTGAAGGCAGTCTCCTGCGTACATCCACACTTGGTAACTTAGGTTAGCCTTTTGTGCCGCATTATTGTAGGACACACAAAGAACACGTCTAAAGGCGATAATTATAGCGATCTGTTAATCCGTAACTGCCTGGAGTAGGTCGATTTTACAAAATGATTTCTCAGTCAACACAGTCTGCGTCCAATGGCTGTGAAAGGGTTAATGGCTGAAAGAAACAAATCTGACGCGGAACCGCCCAGTCCAGTCTGAGGCTGCACAGTCAGGTTGTATTTATCAAACCAAGTACCACTCAGAACCACACAAAGATTGTTCCAATGAACAACAGGTAATCGCGCCCGCCGCCTTTTGCTGATACATACTAATTAACCCTTGGACTCCCAGAACCAAATGACTTCCATTCTATAGAATGGAAGTCATTTAGTTCTGGGAGTCCAAGGGTTAATTAGTAACTCATAGATGCATTCCTGTATAGTGTACTTACGCTGAAAGACTCCCGCCGCGAACACGTGTACTCCAACAAACACGTCCCTCACAAACAACGCCTGTGCTACCAGCAAGTCCGACTAAAGCTATGCCGGTTCGTCATTCGTAATAAAACTGACACACTAACCGAGTGCCGGCTGCGAGTGCGACAGACGAAACTGTCACAAGTACAGCGTAACGCCGCGTGTCACGACAGAGATACTCCGCAAACGTCCCACCGCGCAGTCGAGCGTGACTACGTTTGTAGTGCGCGTAGGCCAATCCGTTCGGTAGCGGTGGGCCCAGGCAGGTCGTACGCGGGCCCACTGCTGCCGACCTCAGTCCGATGAAGTCCGGAGGTAAATCGGATTATGATAGAATGACGTTAACCCTTTCAGCCCCAAGGTCCCATGTCTCAAATTTGGGAGGTGCTGCCCAACGACTATAGTACCAGTTGCAGGAGATGGCTTGACCATGCTGATAATTCAAGGGTTGTGCAAGATTAGCTTGGCGCCTGAAGGCGCCAAGCTAATCTGGCACTATCCTTGAATTATCATGGTCAAGCCATATCGTGTTGTACGGATCCGGGGCTATAAAAACAAAAACTGTAGCCGTGTGCAGGGTTGAGGGGTGAGGGTGGGGGTGGGGGGTGGGGAGAGGGGGGTGGCGTGAGCGCAGAAGGGGCGGTGGAGGGGGGAGGGGGGGGGGGAGGAAGAGGACCATAAACTGAGTCCAGAGGGTCCGTCTTTTGATATTTCCACTCTTCGAGCAGACAATTATTTCGGAAAACTTAGCACTCGCAGTATAGGTACATGTATGTATTATGAGAAGGTTGCATCAGTCTGTGCAAACGGTCGCATCCTCATTTGCGTGTTGGTGGCGTGTTTTTTCTTAAATCCTAGGCATCATCGCGCCAAAAACCGAAACCGACACCAAAGGGTTAACATTTCGCAACGGCATGCGTGAAAATTGGCTTCATGTGTCCAAACGTTTGCCGTTGTAAAAGGTGGGGGCACAGACTAAAAAAGTACCGGCGCATCCATACCGTTGTCAGTTACATGGACAGCGTCGTGTTTCAGTTTTATGGCGTCTTGGAAAACAAGACACGTGACTTAATTCAGTAAGAGAGAGAGAGAGAGAGAGAGAGAGAGAGAGAGAGAGAGAGAGAGAGAGAGAGAGAGAGAGAGAGAGAGAGAGAGAAAAAGAAAGAAGCGACATAACAGGAGAGCAAGCGGACCAATCTTAGGATCACGTGAGGCCTACCACGCTCCAAGCGTCTCTGGAAAGACGAGACACGACTCCCATGAGCGGACAGAGTGCTCAACCCAACCAGCCCAAAAAATATATGGGCCTCCCAGTGAGCAAAGGTCCTCGAGTCCACGACGGCCCTAAGACGTTTTGCTACTGGCTTGGTACTATGTGGTGTTTACCATGCTCCAAGTGGCGCATGATGTGTCCCACGTGATGTCAGGATAGGCCCATTGGGTGTATAACAAGCACCAGATGATGCCAGGACAGCCCCAAATGGAGTATGGTAGACCCCACAATGCCAAGGTAGACTCACGTGGAGCACATAATGTGTGGTTAGGCCCAAATGGAGCCTCGCATGGTAGGCCCTACACAAAGCCGCGGTAGGCCCACTTGGTGCATGGTAGGCCCCACAAAATGGTAAGATAGGTCATAATGGAAACATGGTAGGCTCTACACTGACAATCCCAAGGATAGACCCACTCGAATTGGAGCATGTTAGGCCCCATATAATGCTAAGGTAGGCCTATTTGGTTCACATAGGCCCTATATGTCAGGATAGGCCCAATGAAGCATGGCATACCAAGATAGGCCCATTTGGTGTATGGTAGGGCACACATAATACCAAGATAGGCCCGCTTAGATCATGGTAGGTCCCATATAATGCTAACTCTTTGTCGCGATGATCCCTGCAGGAATCATTGCGACAAAGTGCGCTACTGAAGCCAGAGGGTTAACACAGGTTCTAATTTCTAATCATCCAGGAGAGGAAGGTTGGAGCGAGAAAGGAAAGAGGCGGAGGGAGGGGGGGGGGGGGCGCGGGCGTAGTGAAGGCAAGCTACATTCCTGCATAGCAGTAACAATGTCAGTGATTCACGATGTGTACAGTTTCGCATTCAAAACATCCGCCTGCGCAGACAAAACAATGATAGTTGTTGTATACTGCCTTCTGGAGGCAAAGGACAGCAGTCACCCTTTTTTTGTCCGGATTAAAAAAAATGCTCATTGTATTACAATGAAAATCTGCAATACAAGGGGATGAATTCTCCAGTTTTATTTTTTTTTCTGCACCCGTGTTTATACATCTAGGTTTTCACACACTGTCCGGCACCAACCTAGCAGAGCTGACCACTGTGCGACTGTGGCAGACCTTGGGCGTAAAAACACGAGTCAATTAGCCGTGGGTGTAAACTGAATACCTGAAACTTCCAAACTTAATCTATGCGCGCTAGTTGACTCAAGTGACCTTATTACAACTGATTTAGAGCAGATTTACGAACAACTGGACAACATCATCAAGAAAACACCTAAGAAAGACATTCTGACTGTCCTCGGTGACTGGAATGCAAAGATCGGCCCTGACGCCTACCAACAATGGGCAGGAACAGCTGGCAAGTTTGGCCTTGGAGAAACAAATGACAGAGGCCTGCGACTTTTAGAGTTCGCAGAGAGTCACCGTCTCACCGTTGCTAATACCCTCCATCCACACAAGAAGTCAAGAACAGTGACATGGCAATCGCCAGGAGGCCTGGTCCATAACCAGATTGACTTCATCTTGCTGCCTCGACGATTCAAATCCAGCGTTAACAAAGCACAAACGAGGTCCTTTCCTGGCGCTGATATTGGCAGCGACCACAACCTCGTCCTTACTAGCCTCAAGTTGAAGCTGGCATTGAAACGAGATAGCAAGAACCCTCGCATCAGATTCGACCTCCAGAAGCTAAAAGACCCGGAAGTAGAAGAGCTCTTCCAAGCCCAGGTGGGAGGCAGATTTGCAGCCTTGGCTACTTTGGACTGCGACGTAGACACCCTTGCTGGAAATATAAAAGAGGTGTTACTTTCTACAGCAGAAGAAGTGCTGGGGAAGCAGAGGAAGCGCAAACAGCCCTGGGTCACCGATGACATCCTCGATCTCTGTGATGAGAGGAGAGCCTGGAAGAAAAAGAGAGGCCAAGACCTCACATCAGCAAACAAGTACAGACTTGTCAACAAGAAGATCAGGAAGAGGATGAAAGAAGCCAAAGAAGATTGGATTGAAGACCAGTGTTGTAGCGTGGAAGAGGGCATGGCAAATGGCAACAGCAAGAAGGCTTATGAAACGCTAAGGACCCTCACCAAGACTCAACAGCGAACAGCCACAGTCATCGAAGACAGCAGCGGCCAACTCCTTACGGAAAACACTGCTGTACTAAACAGATGGACTGAGTACTGCCGAGACTTGTATAACTACAAGGCTGAGCCAGACACCAGCATCCTCCAAAACAACCAGGCTGGGGCCAGGAAGGCTGAAGACCTGCCAGTGTTAGCTGAAGAGGTGGAAGCAGCCGTACGTGGCCTGAAGGGAGGAAAGTCTCCAGGTGTAGACAACGTACCTGCTGAACTGTTGAAACATGGAGGAGAAGTAACAACGAAGGTCCTCACTACACTCTGTCAAAAGATCTGGGAGCAAAAGAAATGGCCAGTAGAATGGACACAGTCTCTAGTGATCCCGCTCCCCAAGAAAGGAAACCTGACACAGTGCCAGAACTACAGAACTATCAGTCTGATAAGTCACCCTAGCAAAGTAATGCTTAGAATCATTCTCAACCGCCTCAAAACTTTCGCCGAGGAACTGCTGGCAGAAGAACAGGCTGGCTTCAGAGTTGGAAGAAGCACTGTAGAGCAGATTTTCAACTGCCGCGTCCTGATCGAGAAACATCTGCAGCATCAGCGCGAACTCTACCACAACTTCATTGATTTCAGGAAAGCATTTGATCGCGTCTGGCACGACGGACTCTGGCAAGTCATGAGATCGTTCAACATAGAGGAGGGACTGATCCAAATGATAGAAGCGCTTTACAAGAACGCCTGCAGCGCGGTTCTACTTAACAATCAGTCAGGCGAGTTCTTCAGGACGACGATCGGTGTCCGTCAAGGATGCCTGCTCTCTCCTGTCCTTTTCAACATATTCCTGGAGAAGATCATGCAGGAAACCCTCCACGACCACCATACTTCAATCTCTATTGGTGGCAGATCCCTGTGCAATCTTCGATTCGCAGACGACATTGACCTCATGGCAGGCAGCAATAGTGAGCTCCAAAACCTGACAGACAAACTTTCAAGTAGCGCAGGGTCTTATGGCATGGAGATCAGTACGGATAAAAGCAAAGTGATGATCAACACCACAAGCGACAGCAGCAGCAACATTCACATGAATGGCCAAAAGCTAGAAGAGGTCAATAGCTTCAAGTACTTGGGAGCCACCCTGTCCAAAGACGGTAGTTGCATAGCAGAGATCCGTATCAGGATAGGTACAGCAACATCCGCAATGGCCAGGCTGGACAGGATATGGCGAAGTAACTCCATCAGCTTCACCATCAAGTACAGGCTTTACAAGTCCCTCATAGTGTCTATTCTACTCTACGGCTGTGAGACTTGGACACTGCTTGCAGACTCAGAAAAGAAAATCCAGGCCTTTGAGAACAAGTGCCTGAGGAAGTTGCTCCGCATCTCGTACCGCGAGCACAAGACCAACGAATATGTACGGAGCATCGTCACTTCCCTGGTGGGCCCACATAAACCCCTTCTGGCAACCGTGAAACGGCGCAAGCTTGCTTGGTTTGGCCACGTGACCCGACACAACACCTTGTCCAAGACTATCCTCCAAGGCACTCTCGAAGGAAGTCGTCGGCGAGGTCGTCAGAGAAAGAGTTGGGTCGCAAACATAAAAGAATGGACCGAACTCGAGATGTCAGACTTGCTTGCCACCGCCCAAAATAGAACTCAGTGGAGAGCACTGTCTGTTGCTGCTGCCTTTCAGTCCCCCCAACGCCCAGTTCGGGCAAGGGACTGATGATGATGATGATGATG
>BTPG01000004.1:216407125-216617757 GCA_036245525.1 Semisulcospira habei | reverse complement strand
GATCAGTTTTACCTGGGGGTGGGGGTGGGGGGCGGGGGGGGGGGAGGCGGGGGGGGGGGGTCATTTTCTGTTTGGGACCTTCAACCTGACACAATGGGCCTCCCGATGACCTTGTTTCCAGTGGCTGAAAAAAATCAAACAACGCGGGAAAGGGGGTGGGGGTGGGCGTGAGAAATATCTCGTCGAAATATCAAAAAACAGGGTAGAGGGGGTGGGGGTAGGCGTGAGAAAGGGGGGGGGGGGTTCCAAACTCCCCCAAAAGAAACTTTCTTATAGCACTTTTGTTTTATTGGTCCCGGGGGGGGGGGGACCCTTGAACCCTCCCCCACCCCCAAATCCGCTTCTGCAGCGGAACACATTCGTCTAGCCACAAAAAAGTATAAAATAACTATTGAAATGGATACAAAGGGACGATATTGACTGCGGTTATCTACGTTACATCCCAACGCGCATAAGGCCAACGGGCCGCCGTTGGCCCGCACATGGCCGTGCGCGGGCCAACGGCGGCCGACGTCGGCCCGATGACCATTTGCGCATTGAGACGCTAGCGTTGTTACACAATGAAACCATACACCTGGCCCACAAAAAGTATTGAATAACCATTGAAAGAGAGACAAGGGGAAGGTATTGACTGATCCTCCAAGTCCAGTAAATTATTCAGTCACTCCCGCCCTAACTGACTTACGCCCAGATTAACACATTTAACACCCAGTGAGTAAATTTGATAGCAGGGCGGAGAGCAGAGGCTTAATGCGCACCGTACACACGGAGTGTGTACATTTCATACAACTAAATTGTTTGCACGTTGCTACACTACTGTGAACTATTAGTTGAGTCTCCCTACTGACAAACTTCTGCTGTCGTCTGCAAGAGACATATAATCTCATGAGCCCCTACAGGGGCTCACGAGAATCTATGTCTCTTGCTGAATAAGTTCGTGATCGGCCGTCCAGCGTTTCCTCAAATTGAGTGAATTATTCCGACTGTTTAACTGTCATGAGATTTTGCGACGCAGCGGCCACATTGCGTTCAAATAGCCCGCTATGGACGAGTTTCGCTGCCATGATGGATACCGCGTATGCGCAGCCGGCGCGCCACTCTGAAAAATTCGAATAACCCATAAAGCCCCGACATGCTCCGCCAGAATTTCGAGGGGTGGGACATGGGCCGGGTGGTGTCAGAATAGCTTGGCGCCTGTAGCTATTCCGACACAACCCTCGAACTATCATGGTCGATATGTCTCCAGAACTGTGACGTAGACTTGACCCGGCTAAAAAATATGTAAAATTTATAATTTATTTTTCATGCAGTCATCCATAAACTTGTAACTCCAGCATAGCGGGCCCGTGACAAGGGTGGGTGCTATTTGACTAAAATGCATAATCCGCTCGGCTGCGGTGCGACAAGCAACGCTGCGCACCGTCGTGGGCGTTACAGCTTATAGCTGAATTCAGTATTCTGAATTGAGCTAGATGCGGTAGCGCGCACGCGGTGGCGCAGCGGATTTGCATTTGGCCATTTATTTATCGTCAAGCCCCTATGGTTAAACAAACGACTGCACGATGTGTGGCTTAAGAGCGCAACCGATCTCCATTTACGTATATGAAGCCTAGAAGCACTACTGAAAAGCTATACCACACCATACCGAAAGGCTCGACCTTTACTGAAACTGAATAATTTTCGGACAGGTCAATGGTATTCAAGCCCGGCCACGATCACGTGGTTTTCTTTGATAGTCTTGGCTAAAGTGTGGAACTGTACGGCAGTCTGCGGAGTGTGTTATTTTGACTGTTTTTTTTGGGGTTTTTTTTTTGTTTTTTTTTTTTTACGACGACGCGCGCAAATTGAATGAATCAACCAACCTCCCTGCTTTGCATATTGTAGGAGGACGGGCGGCATTTCTAATTTTCACCCCCCCCCCCCCTCCCCCTCCTTTTGTATTTATTAATTTATTTTATTTATTTTATTTTTTTGTGTTGAGGAGTGCATTGTACAACGACCATTTCGTATCAACTTGTATTATCGTTGATTAATCCTTTCACTGCCACTGGCCATGAAATCGCAATGCAACGCCAAGTTAATTACACTTACAATTAAAAATCACTTTATTGTCCATGAGATGGCAATTTTCTTTCGGCTTCGACTTTAAGACACGCAGAATAAACATACGTGCAAATATGTTAACCTTGTACATGCACACGCTCGAACGCACATACAGGCACACGCACATACAGACACACGCACGCAAACACTGTCATCCATGGACAATTACTACGTCGCTTACTTCATTGCGATGAAAAGTTACTATGCAGAGTCAGTATGCCCAAAATATTACTGATGAGAAAACTGAACAGGATTCAGCTGCAAGAGATATAGATCCTCATGAACCCCCGTCAGGCGCGAGTCATTTACCTCGGGGGGGTGGGGAGGGGGTGGGGGGTGAGCAACATTCTACTTGGGACCTTTAACCCATATCATTCGGAATACACCAGTGAGTAAAACATGTTTGACTAAAATAGTTCAAGGGTGGTGCCAGAATAGCTTGGCGCCTTTAGGCGCCAAGCTATTCTGGCACCACCCTTGAACTAATGCCGTTGGTCTACTTCCTTATCTGTAAGTACTGTAATGTAGCTTGCATATATGGCAGTGTACAAATTAATTTGAATCTTTTAGCCTCGGGATGATAGGGGTAACCTGACACAAAAGGCCTCCCCGGCGCCAGACCGGGAGTGGCGAAAATCAAACAACCGGAAGGGGAGGAGGGGGGGGGGGGAAGGGGGATGGGGGTGGGGGGGTGGGGGTGGGGGGGCTCATGAGGATGTATACCTCCCTCTTGCCGAGACCGCCTTGTGTCCGTTTTCATGGGAAATTTGGACAGTGGCGGCTTTTGGTCGTTCAGTGAACACAGATTTTAGAAACAAAATGTACGTCCGTTGGTAGGGAAGGGGGCCAACGGCGGCCAACGTCGTCCCGATGGCCTTTTGTGCACTGGGAAAAGATCAATAGTTTGCAATATCTGCTTTATTTATGTACCTGCGTAATTCTCTTGCGATAATGCTGAACGAAAGGGCAAGCATAACTTATAGTGACGTTTGAATGTACTAAAAAGAAGGATGGTTGGTTGGTTGTACATTGCTTAACATCCCGACAGCAACAAGGCTTTCTCAGGACGTGCCTGCACTGCTTGTGAAAAAAAAAAAAAAAAAAACTAAACAGAATATAGAATGTATGTCGCCAGCCGGTCTAAGATGCTAAATAAACCAAGACCATTTAGCAACACACATCCAATGCCAAGAGCTACAGGAAGCGCAGACAGTAGGGAGAGTTTAAAAAAGGAAAATACAGGTGAATGGACCAAGGGTAGACAGAAACACATGCCCCAAAATAGAGGGGAAAACCCACCCTGTGGGGCTGACCAGGGTGACCCCGGGAACTAAAAATTAGTTTATCCCACCCAAGTCCCCCAGGGCAGACCCGGGTGGGGGCTAAAAAGAAGGACTTTCCTGCTCTTCTTCTCCTTTGTGCCTAGGAGAGTTCCACCCATGCGTACCAGATAATTAACATTTAGGAAACCTCTCTTACGTGTGCCTACTCACATGGATTGGGAAAAGAAGGGTAGGACGGTCTCAGTTGAGGCAAGACAACATTGAGAACCCCGTTTAATCGGTGAACTTTAGCAATCAAAGCACGCCCTGGAACAGATCGCGGCTTTTAACCCCTTCCCTGCCAAGATACATACATTTCGCTTCTGAAATCTGTGTTCAGTAAGCGACCAAAAGCTTGTCCGCCCCAAGAACATGGACTCAAAGTGGTCTCAGCAAGAGGCGTAGATCCTCATGAGCCCCCGCTGTCGTGGGGACTCATGGGGATCTATGCCTCTTTCAGTTCACTTTTTCTCGGCAGTGAAGGAAATAAAGAAACCTTAGTCACACACTAGCGTACTAGCGCGCACGCACACGAGTTGCTGGCGACAAAACAGGCCACACAATGTTATGCGACAGTGAAATTAACTCATTCTACCCCAGACACACCACAGCTAGATAAAGATCGACCATGATAGTTCAAGGGTGATGCCAGAATAGCTTGGCGCCCATAGGCGCCAAGCTATTCTGGCATCACCCTTGAACTATCATGGTCGATCTGTGTCCTGCACTGCAACGCAGTCTTCAGAGGACGACTTCAAAGTTTGGGGATTTCGGTCTTGGGGTAGAATGAGTTAAAGCGATCTGCCCCACGGCAGACGTTGGTCGCTATAATTCGCCGATACAACGGGCTAATAATGTTGTCTTGGCTCCACTAAGACTTTTCTACCCTTCTTTTCACAGTCCATGTGAGCAGGCACAAGCACCAGAGGTTTTCCACTGCATTTTGACTGTAACGGAAAGAACTCTCCTGCGTTCGCAGGCGAACAAGAACAGAAAAGTCTTTCAATTTACGACTTGATAACTTAACCCATTCAGCCCTGTCCGTTGAAAGATCCTGGTAAATCAAAGTGCCACAGTTGCAGTGCGCCTGAATTGATCAGTGTTCAGGTCGTACTCCATAGGAAATAGATTGCTCTGTCCCCCATAAACCCGCCCGTCAGGGCCGTGTATTATCACTTCGGTGCCGTGGACGTTAAACCCCGAACTACCATTCAGCCCTGACGCAATACAGCAGGAGATGGGTCGACCATGATAATGCAAGGGTAGTGCGCCAAGCATAATCTGGCACTTCCCTTGAATTATCATGGTCGACCCATCTCCTGCAAATGGAGCATAGTCGTTAGATGACGCCTCCAAACTTCGGGAAATACGTGCGCCGGGCTGAATGAGTTAGTCTAAGCATCTCTTTTATCCAGCATTATTGTCAGACACACAGAGCACATGCCGGCACAAGGGATATATTGCCAACCATTAACCCCTTCCCTGCCACTGCACGTACTAGCATTTGTGTTTCTTTAGACGTTGTTCATTCAACGACCACCCCCCCCCCCCCCCCAAAAAAAAAAAAAAAAAAAAAAAAAAAAGCCAAACAATCAAGAAACGTGAACACAAACGGGTCTCAGCAAGAGGCATAGATCCTCATCAGCCCCCGCAGTCGCGGGGGCTGGTGAGGATCTATGCCTCTTGCAGTTGGATCGTGTTCACTTTGTTTCTCGGTGGTGATGGGGTTAACCCTTTACTGCCTTTGGCTGTCGGTAGTGCTTTGGACGCGATGATTCCGGCAGGACGTCAGGATGTTGTTATTCCGGCAGGACGTCCGGATGTTGTTATTCCGGCAGGACGTCAGGATGTTGTTATTCCAGCAGGACGTCAGGATGTTGTTATTCCGGCAGGATGTCAGGATGTTATTCCGGCAGGACGTCAGGATGTTGTTATTCCTGCAGGACGTCAGGATGTTGTTATTCCGGCAGGACGTCAGGATGTTGTTATTCCGGCAGGACGTCAGGATGTTGTTATTCCGGCAGGACGTCAGGCTGTTGTTATTCCGGCAGGACGTCAGGCTGTTGTTATTCCGGCAGGACGTCAGGCTGTTGTTATTCCGGCAGGACGTCAGGCTGTTGTTATTCCGGCAGGACGTCAGGCTGTTGTTATTCCGGCAGGACGTCAGGATGTTTTTCCGGCAGGACGTCAGGCTGTTGTTATTCCGGCAGGACGTCAGGCTGTTGTTATTCCGGCAGGACGTCAGGCTGTTATTCCGGCAGGACGTCAGGATGTTGTTATTCCGGCAGGACGTCAGGATGTTGTTATTCCGGCAGGACGTCAGGATGTTGTTATTCCGGCAGGACGTCAGGATGTTGTTATTCCGGCAGGACGTCAGGCTGTTGTTATTCCGGCAGGAATTATCGCGACAAAAAGCGCTACCGGCAGTCAAAAGTCTAATCAAGCAGCAAAACCAATGAACTATCACAGAAACCCACCCCCTTTACTGGAAATGAAACAGCCAACACAAAGTGTGCAGCATCAATTATACAACAGTTAGGCCTATAGGCTCTCTAACGCCATCGCAAGCCAGCCGTCAGTCGCCTTACAATGTTTTCGGTGGGACAATACCGCTTGTTTGCTCTTCAGGCCGAGAGCCTGGCAGCCCATTAAATTATGCACACAACGACGCCCCGCGTCACAAACCAAGGCCGCTATGCACACAGTATAATAACTCCCAGGCACGGAGCCAATGCGAGAGGTTGGGATAGGACGTGGTTTTGATTTGCGAGAGAGTGTCTCCAAACTTTGTGTCAGCCACGCTGTAGTACAGCATTATTTTTTTGGCGCGTCAAAAAATTGTACATGTGCGCGGTCAGCCTAACGATTTCACTTAAAAGACCTAAACGCTACCAGAGCATTTTCAACATTGCATAACACTGTTTGACGAATATCAACACCTGACATATAAAATGTGTTATACAGTAATGCTTCCTGAAGATTGGGCTACGATTGTTATTTCGATCATGACTATCACTTTCTGTCCGTTTTACCACTGAAGCATACGCGCCGCTCAACTCCACCAAGCGTCAAAACCGAGGTAAACGCTATTTATAGATCTCTCCAAACTCCAGGTCCTCAAAACACACACACACACACACACACACACACACACAAACAAACAAGCAAACAAGCAAACAGAATGTAGCGGGCTATCTGATAATACGGCCTTTGTGGTGCAAATTTCGGTGAAGCACTTCTTGGCATCATGCGCTGACCTAATCGATGTAAGGCGGAAACACTATACAGCAGACTCTTTGAAGGTGTTGTTTCGGGACGATCCCGCGGACTAAATCTTCATCTTTCTAAAAAGGAAGCCAGTTTGTTTTACAAAATCTCTGTAGTCTGCATAAATTGATTGTTTTAATGAACTTCTAAAGTGGGAAGACATGAAGATTTTGACCTGTGCGACTTTTTAACCAAGAATAATTTAAAACTGTATTTGCATCATGTTTTAAGACATCTCTCTTAGTCTGCTTGACCAGACTTTTACCCTTCCCGCCGTGAGATGGCATTAGTCTCCTACTCGGCGTTAAACCCCAATAACTAACTATATCAGTCAGGTGTCTTAACTCATTCAAGCCGACGCACGTATTTCCCAAATTGTGGAGGCGTCATCTGACGACTATGCACCTGTTGCAGGAGATGGGTCGACCATGATAATTCAAGGGTAGTGCCAGATTAGCATGGCGCCTATCGGCGCAAAGCTAATCTGGCACTACCCTTGAATTATCATGGTCGACCCATCTCCTGCTGTAGTGCGTCAGGGCTGAATGGGTTAATTAATCTGTCCGTGAGTGACTGAAACACGCAGTTATGCCCGGAAATCTGTGTAACAGGTTTGTACGGTCCCAGTTTAGTTATGCGTGATCTTGTGATATTAACCACAACACATGTTCTCCGTCAAAATCAGTCGCAAAATGCAAAGAAGTGCCCAAAGGAGAAAGAAACACGCTTAGAAAAGACGGGTACAACACAATGTATTAATATGTCGGGTAAATACCCTTTGTCAAAATAGACAGAGAGATTAGCCGCTACTTATCTTCATTCGCAGAAGGAATGTGGCAGGCAACTTGAAAGTCGCAAAATGAACTTGTCAGACGACACAAACGTAACGCCAGTGGTCGCGCTACATTTTTGACAATCGGCATTAACAAAAAAACAAAAAAAAAAAAAAAAAACTGAGTGAGGTTACGTTTTGCGCCACACGACTCCAAACAACGAATGACAGCGAAGTCACGACGGATAGCTAGAAGCACATTCAACACTCCGAACATCTCCAAGAGACATATGTCCTCATGAGCCCTCCGGGCTCCTCCGGGCTCATGAGGATCTATGCCACTTGGAGATGTTCGGAGTGTTGACAAAGCTTATTATAGAAGCTGACTAAACCAGGGCGTTTTATGTGTTAAAATATTAGCAAACATGAAAGTTCCTGCTTGAGCCCGCTGCTGCTGCTGCGACTGTACGTGGGCACCACACCTCTCCGGTCACCACCTGCCATTTTTAACAACTGTCATTTCCCGGATACGGCACCGACACATTGTCAATGCGCACACCGCCCGCCTTATGACGTTGAACCCGTTGGCTGTCGGTAGCGCTTTTTGTCGAGGCGATTCCTGCAGGAATCACCTCGACAAAACGCGCTACCGACAGCCGAAGGGTTATGACGGCTTGACTGTTCGACAGCCATTTGTTATCACTCGCCTGTTGGGTGTGTGTGTTTTTTTGGTTTTTTTTTTTAAATAGGTCATTGATCAGGGAACATGGAAACAGCGGAACATTAAATTGTGGCCTATCACAACATGGTATACAAATACGATATACTGACGAGCAAAAGAAATGCGACATTTTTCTGGAATCATCGGAAACAGATTCCAAAAATTTCGCATTTCTTTTGCTCGTCAGTGTATTTTACAGCGAATGTCTGGGTGACCGACGAAGAAGTCTCTGGACCTCAAACGCCGACTTTAAAGATCCCATTAGTAACCTGAGAATGTACGTACCCTGGACAGTGTTCTTACTCTCTTTGCAACAGACGAGTCTCATAATTTTATTTGTTTATCAGTGTCTTGTATGACGTCTTAGACCTCTGTCAATATAACTTTTCACCAACCGGTTCAAAGTTTGAAACAAGCGCCCAAAGTAGACCCCTTATTCGAGAACTTCCAACCCCCAACCCACAAATCAATCAATCAATCAATCAATCAATCAGTCAGTCAATCAACCAATGTGTTTTCGTGTCTGACAGACACACAATGTGTATTGGCATCTGGTCTTTCTCGCAGTGGGAAGCTCTTGGTATCACAAGTCAAACGAACGTTGCAACACAAATCTTCCCAACAGCAAAGAAACGTATGTAAGCTTTTCAGAAGCAGCCACAGAAGCAGAGAATCAAATCAATTAAACTTTATTTTATAACGGCAGTGGTGTTAACACGATCAGAGACCACACCATTTTTCGCAACCCCCCCCCCCCCCTCTCTCCCCCCCTCTCTCCCGTTAAGGAAATCACAACAAAAACAAACTAGTGAAGGCAGAATGCAACTATGCATGACTGAAAGATGAGAAAGAAAGAATACAACAGTAGAGAGAGAGAGAGAGAGAGAGAGAGAGAGAGAGAGAGAGAGAGAGAGAGAGGAGAGAGAGAGAGAGAGAGAGAGAGAGAGAGAGAGATGAGTTGAAATGTATTTCCAAGGACAAAAGTTTAGGTACGCTGCTGTGCTTTTCAATCCTGTCCTTGCAGTGTACTAAAACAAATAATCTCTCTCTCTCTCTCTCTTCGCGCGCGCGCGAGAGACAGAAAGAGAGGGAGAGGGAGATCGCTGCCAGCCCGTACAATGCACCAGGAAGGACAAACCTGTCATTAGAGGCCGCAATTGCATAAAACATCCGCCTCGCGTCATGTTAACTTACCAAATAAGCAGCATCAAATAGATAAACCGCACGTTGTATTGCAAAGGGGACCCGCGCGCAGGCAGGCGGAATGACAACGTGCCATATCGGGTATCTCTTTATGCCGGCTGACACGCTTCTGTAGTCTAATAAAGGTGCTACAATGTAGGATGTGTAATATGACTATTTTTGCAGGGCGGATCAGTTACCTGCGGGTGGTGGTGGGGAGTGGGGGTGAGGGGGTGGGTGTCCATTTGGTTTTGGAGGACAATGGTGTACTTCAGATCACAAAAAGATAGGTAGCATATTAAAGGCCCACTACCGCCGTAACTGTTCAAAGATACACTTAACTCATTCTACCCCAACACCGAAATCCCCAAATGTTGCCGTTGTCCTCTGAAGACTGCACTCTAGTGCAGGACAGATCGACCATGATAGTTCAAGGGTGATGCCAGAATAGCTTGGCGCCCATAGGCGCCAAGCTATTCTGGCATCACCCTTGAACTATCATGGTCGATCCTTATCTTGCTGTGGTGTGTCTGGGGTAGAAAGAGTTAAGATGTCTAAAAAACGCCATACACAGGTCTAGTTATGGTTCATTTAGACACAGGACAATCCAGTTCGGCACACGTCTTCATATCAACTAATATGACAATGACTCCAATCTGTTCTATAAATACAACGCTTGGAGTACGAGAAACAGCTACAAATAGATTGACAACCTAACGTCTGCGCAGAATAATTAAGGGTGATTAAGCGTGTGCTTTTGCTGCGTGTCCCAACTGCTATTCATTAGCTATGTCGACAAGGCATAACAAACAAAATGGTGCTAAAAATGTGTCTTCAGATTTATGACTAATGGTACTTCAATCACTTGTAATTTCTCTTGCAGCTCGTCGCACCCTGGGACGCGGAATATGCCGCGTGTTTCAGTGCGGCTATCCGCAAAAAGAGCTTACCTGTTAATATAATAATAATAATTACTAATATGTTAATAATACTAATGACTACTTAATATAATAATAATAATATAATATAATTCGCAAACGTACTTCTGACTGATTGTGGCGAGAAGGGTTCTCGTGAGTCGGGTACACAAATGTGCTAAAATGCAGGGGCGGATCTGGGGGGAGGGGTTCCAGAGGTTCCGGTATCCCCCACCCCCCAGACCCAATTTTTTGGTAATATGCTATAACAAAGTCCCTTTTTGGGGCGTTTGGAACCACCCTCCTCTCCCCCTCCCTCCGTTGTTTGACATTTTGGCGAAGGGTGAGAGTCTTAACACGCACGCGCCTTCTCTCTCTCTCTCTACCCCCCCCCCCCCCCCCGCCCCCTCGCTTTTTGATATTTCGGCCCCTGAAAGCAAGGTCTAGCGTCGGGGAGGCCTTTTGTGTCAGGCTGAAGGTCCCAAAGAAAAAGTTGGAACCTCTTTCGAGGTAACTGATCCGCCCCTGAAATGTGACTTCAAATTTACGCGTAATGGTACTTTAATTGTGCACTTGGTACACAGATGTTTCACAGAGACAGCATGTGGATCCCCAAGCGATTTGTTATAACCGAACTTTCCTGTAACCAGATATGGACCGACCATGACAGTTCAAGGGTGGCAACACCCTTGAACTATCATAAACGACTCCAAAGTTGGGGGAATTTCGTCTCTGAAGCTCAAGGGCAGCATTCATTCAGTCCTCTCTGCGCCGTCTGGTGCTTGAGGCGACCAAGGGCAGCATTGCCATTAACTCATTCAGTCCCGACACCACAGCAAGATATGGCTCGACCATGATAGTTCAAGGGTGGTGCTAGAATAGCTTGGCGCCTAGAGGCGCAAAGCCATTCTTCCACCCGTGAACTATCATGGTCGATCTGTCTCCTGAAGAGTAATGCAGTCCTGAGAGAACATGTGGGTATTTTGTACCTGGGACAACAATGAGTATCTTCATGGATCCAGCGGCGTTCTTGATGTCCAGTGCGATCGGATCTCTCTCACCTGACGAAAGACACCGAGGTCAAAGCACAAACACCAACCGGCCTCCGTAGCGCAGTGGTTAGCGCGTCGGACTGGCGGCCGGGAGATCCGGGTTCGAATCCTAGCCGAGTCAAGCGGGACTTTTCCTACCTGGGTCGGCTCCTACGCAGAGCGGGTGTGCTATGGACCCAATGGGAAGGCTGATGCCACGCAGCCGAGACTTCACGGGTGCGACTTTGGGGGTGTTACCCGGGTCATGACGCATCGCAAGGTGTGAATGATTATACGGCTGGCACCGCAGGTGTCCGCAAGTCCCGGGCCTGGTTAATACCAGGATATTAATTTTATGACAGGAAGCGTGGAATGCGGCCCTGCCACGCAGTCCCTAACCACATGGACCACCATGGCATCATCATATCATCCTCATCGTCACGACTAGGGAGGGACAGCGGAATGGAAGATAGAGTAGAAGTAGAACCCCCAAATGTCCCGACTAAAGAGATGAGAATGAAGGTTAGGAGTAGAAGAGAAGAAAGAGATAAAGGACCCTAGCGTCTTGCCTCAAGACAGGTTACAGCTCAGCACAAGCAACAACACATTTACTTTACACGTACACTCAATCTTTATTACTATTACACTAACTATTCCCCCTTTCCTTCCTTCCCACACGGTGGCTTCCCACCGACACTTCCCCTCCCTGCCCCCTACTCCCCTCCCCTCCCGAAAAAAAAAAAGAAACAGAAAAACAAAAAGGGAAAAAACTAAGCCAAGGTTAATACTACTTCCACAGCATCAGCATTGCATCGAGTGGTGGAAACAAACACTCCCCCACGCTACGCAGCACTGTTGCTCCACAATAATAAAAAGTCAGGTTACAGCCCTCCGAACTGACGGCCGAAAAACGTTATTTACAATATACTGTATACAAGAATCATGTAACTACACCAAGGCAGAGTGAGTGACGGAAAGCGGAATAAGAATGGGACCACCGTGGTAAGTCGACGAACGCCTGTGGATCCCTCCCGTCCGGCTTCCTTAACGGTCGTACAGCTTCGCGGGTCTCCTCTCTGTGTCTCTCTCTGTTTCCCTGGCGCGAGGTCTGGTTGCAATGGCGACACGGCAGCTTCGGCAGTACAGATGACCGCGCCCCTTCCACGCCGACACTCGGTCCAGCCAGGCGTGGTTGGTCCTAATGCCCGTCGGCCCTCCAACCGGTCCCGACCTCGAACGTCAAAATGCAAAACAAAAGCAGAAGCCTAAACGGCCCCGTAAACAACGTAAACCAGAGGGTCCTAAAAATAGCTAACCACCATTCCCACCCTGCTTGGTTTACAAAAACACTACCACTAGCCATTCAAGCACTTGACCTTCACTCATGTGACACGCGCTTTCCAAATCATTCCAAAATTTACACATGAACCAAAACAACGAAAGTTCTCAAACATGATTAAAAAAAAAAGCCTTCCTAACATTCTCTGCACTTTCACAACAAGCGAATATAACATTTCACCAACACATTCCACTAACCAATGCAACATTTCGCTAAACAGTTAAAAATAACTAATAATTACAGAACCAAACAATAACGCTGAAACAATACTTCCCCTTAACACCCATCGAGTTCTACCCTCCTTTTTCCCCCACGATACCCCTAGACCTAGCACATAGTACAAAACACCTATAACAACCATAACATGACAAAACATCCGCACGCGGGATTTTTAACGCACTTACCTCCTCTGCGACCTGTCACTACAACGCCGTCACCCGTAGGCAAAACAACCCCCAGTCTCCGGCCACCAACGACCACGGGACTGGATCGGCGCTGTGTCACTGACTCCAACAGTCAGCTGGGCAAGACAACCTGGTCTAACCGAGTACAGCTGCGAACTAAACTATTATTTCCTTGCTACCGACAAGGTAAACTCGGCAGTGAACACACTACCGTATCCACTAGCGCGCCCCGCACGTGCAAAACAAGGAACACTAACCCGTCTCTACCCACGTGAAAACAACTCACTATTCCTACACTGACCGGTGCTTCGGTAACTTTCGACTACCACTGTCAAAACAGTCACTAACCGTGACACTCATCATCATGCAAAAAGGAAAAACGCTATTCCAGGTGCCTCTGACCCCTCAAGTCTCCGTCTCATGGTGACCTCAGCCCAGTCCGGCCTCTAGGAGCCCTAGGTGCGCGGTTGTCTTCGGCCAGACCCTGCTGCTGTGCGTGGAAGGACGTAGTGGTTGACTCGCCACCTCTGGGGGGAGCTCTCACTCGTCGACTCCGTGAATAGCAAAAAAAGTCGTAAATAGGAAGACCACCGAAGTGACTCGGCAGTAGTGCGGAGTTTCCTCCGGAGGGAGTCCCCTACTACCTGACATATATACAGCAGCGGGGCCGGGAGTCTGGCTGGAACAACTGGTAGGCCTGGGTGAGCACACTGGGGGTTGATGGGGGTGAGGAGGGCGTGGGCGTTGAGCGGCGTGGGAGGAAGACCTCTGAGGTCGACAGAGGAAAACTTGGAAGAAACAAAAAAAAAAGCACAAATACCATCTCTCTGTAAATCCATCCCCCCGCTTTTCCAACCCCCTCCCCCACCCTGAAAGTGGAGTTGAAATGTTGATCACTGAATTGTGTCCGTTTGTCCGTTTTTAAAAAAAATACTATAATATCAAAGTTGCCATCATCATTATCATTCAGACATTGTGCTGCTCTTTAAACAACAGATTGTTGCTGAATATATATATATTTTTTTGCGGCCCGGTGCTGTCTTTCATGACTGACATTTCAAATTTTGCAGAGCCTTTCTTTCTCTTTTATTTTGGCGGGAAACGTATATAAGTATACTGACGAGGAAAAGAAATGCGACATTTTTGGAATCATCAGAAACACTAAAGTGTTTCCGATGATTTAAAAAAAAGTCGCATTTCTGTTATTCGTGAGTATATGTACAAGACAGTGGCGCCGTCTATCATTCATTTAAAAGAAAAATGCATATGAATTACGCATTTTCTCTCCTGTCACCGCCAGAAGAAACTCTTTTCTTTATGTTTTCGCGTACATGCGCAAGTTCTGTTCTGCGTGCGTGTGTTTTCAAACCATACGCATGCAAGTTCGTCTCTCAAATCTGCACACATTCACAAGTAACACCATATGCCATTCGTTCTATCCAACTATATATCTACTTACTACCCAGTTCGCAAAGGCTATCGGGAGGATTTTGCGAAAAGCACGATTTTTATTGTATTACGATGAAAATCTCGCTTTTCATAAAATAGACATGTCTTTTACCTTCTACCTCGGCCAGTATACTCTCTTCTAAAAGAGACGTAAATCCTCATGAGCCCCCGCAGTCGCACTAACTTACCGCGGTCGCGGGGGCTCATGAAGATTTATGTCTCTTGTTAGTCCTGCGTTCTTTGTGCCCACGTCTGGTCCCATTTCATGTGTGTTCTTCACGCGAATGTCGGTCAGCGGGCAGTGGTTTCAGACGCAAAATCTGCGATCGCTGGCAGTCAAAAGGTAACAGCCTTTTCATTGGCTCTCGAAGACTCATCTGTAGGTCGTTTGCCATCGGAGCGCACAACGTTCTTCAGGATCACAAGGAACTTGAAGGGGATCGACCGGGACAAGTTCAGGGCTGATGTCGCCGCTTTTGTCTCTGGCCACCCACACGCCTCGGCGGGTAAGCTGAACGCTAGACTGAGGACCCTGTTAGACCAGCACGCCCCGGCTACTCGCCGCAAGGTGACGCAGCGCCTCTCCGCACCCTGGTTCCCATCTGTGGCGTCTGAATTGTACGCCTTAAGCTGAGAAACAGTCAAAAAACTCCGCCCCGCACGTGTTTTAAAAAAACATTGCAGGACCCAGCGAGGGCCCTGTCTTCGTGAACGTTCGGCTAACTGCGGCAAACCGGTTTGCAACTGACTCAGTTGACTGAGTTTTCAACTGCGTTTGTCGTGCTGGCAAAACTCCCGTGAAAAAGACAGGCCACTTCCTGTTTGCAGCGAGTGGGCACAGCGATCACTGATCTAAACCAGCGATATTTGTACTGATATCAACAGTAGCAGACGACACTCGACCACCCGACGGACAGAGCAGGCCATTTGTGCCTTGCCTGGACGCACACTGGATATCGACCAGGCCGAGCTATCCGTAAGTTACACAGTACAGCCTGAAGCTTATTTGATATCGGAAGGGTGAGGAAGGAGAGGTTATTTGTCGTTTAGTGTTTGTTGTTATATCTTTTCATCTGGAGTGGCGCCTACAGCAAATATTTTCTCCATACGAAGGGCAGCTACTAAAAATCAGCTTGACCCATGGCGACCGTGTATCTTTTGGCATCTATGTAAACAGTCGATTCTCTCTCTCTCTCTCTCTCTCTCTCTCTCTCTCTCTCTCTCTCTCTCTCTCTCTCTCTCTCTCTCTCTCTCATCCAATTTACTGTATTGGTTGTACATCACAATGCTTCTTTATTTATTTATATTAGCCTATATTGGACTGGAGGTACGTGTTGAAATAATTCGTTCACAACTACAAAGTGTCAGGAGTCATACTTACAGCATGTACAGCCGTACATTCTGCCATCATAGTCCCCAGCGCGTAAAATCCGTGGCTGTCGGTCAGTTTCAAAGTGTCACAGAATCGTCTGCTGTTGTCCGATCTGCTAATCGCGATGATTTCCGTGCAACAGGAAGTGGTCTGTCGTTTTCCGAGAGTTTTGCAAGCTCGGGATACGCAGTTGCCAACTCCGTCAACTGTGTTACGAACCGATTTGACCCACTTAGGGGCAGGGCCCAAGCTGGGTCCTGTAGTCTTTTTAAAACACGCGCTGGGCGGGTTTTTCTCATTGCACCTCAGCTTTAAAGCAGGAGAGACGTCAGTCTGAGCGACTTTGGCTTGTCAGGACTGGCAGTGCATAAACAGATTTTCAGTCAGTTGAAGCACAAAGTCACTCGTCTGACAGGCCATGCAAAAACTGTGTTTTATTGTTCTAAGGTTGCTGCTGCTGGTACATGCAAAGAATAGTTTTGCATTACCAACAGCCTTATCGGAAAGATCAGGTCTGTTGTTCTTCCGAGGATCCATCCACCCCAAGTTCTTCCAAATCTTTTCTCAGATTACTTTAGTGATAAAGTCAAAAGCATCCGTGACAATATTGATAAATGTGCCGATGCTGGTATGAAAAACTGTCCATCTGCAGAGACCTCTTTTCCAGGTCTGCCTCTGACATGTTTTTGTCCTGTAACGGAGAAATTTGTGCAAGAAACCATGAATAAGATGTCGCCTAAAACGTGTGACCTCAACCCTGTCCCCTCTTCTCTTCTACTTGAATGTTGCGGTGAGATTGTGTCACAGAAATTGTAAACCAGTCTCTTAAAACTGGTGTTGTCCCAGCATGTTTCAAAACTGCCATTGTAAAATCTCTCTTAAAGAAGCCCACTCTTGACCCAAATGATGTGAACAATTACAGACCTGTATCTAACCTCACATTTCTTTCAACACTGCCATTGTAAAACCTCTCTTAAAGAAGCCCACTCTTGACCCAAATGATGTGAACAATTACAGACCTGTATCTAACCTCACATTTCTTTCAACACTGCCATTGTAAAACTTCTCTTAAAGAAGCCCACTCTTGACCCAAATGATGTGAACAATTACAGACCTGTATCTAACCTCACATTTCTTTCAACACTGCCATTGTAAAACCTCTCTTAAAGAAGCCCACTCTTGACCCAAATGATCTAAAAAATTACAGACCTGTATCTAACCTCACATTTCTTTCAACACTGCCATTGTAAAACCTCTCTTAAAGAAGCCCACTCTTGACCCAAATGATGTGAAAAATTACAGACCTGTATCTAACCTCACATTTCTTTCAACACTGCCATTGTAAAACCTCTCTTAAAGAAGCCCACTCTTGACCCAAATGATGTGAAAAACTACAGACCTGAATTTAACCTCACATTTCTTTCAAAATTACTAGAGAAAATAGTTTTGTCACAGTTATTCGACCATATCAAAAGTAATGACCTCTGGCACATTTTTCAATCCGCCTACCGTCCCGGTCACAGCACGGCGTTGCTTCGTGTCGTGAACGACGTACTTACCGCCAGTGATGAAGATGTTTCTGTTCTGGCCCTTCTTGATTTGAGCGCTGCTTTTGACACGATAGATCACCAGATTCGCATTCAACGTTTAGACTCTGTTTTTTTCATCAAGAATACCGCTTTACACTTTTTTGAGTCTTACCTCTTTGGAAAAAAGCAAGTAGTGTCTGTGTTGGGAGCAGAATCCGATCCCACTGAGCGCGTGTACGGTGTTCCCCAAGGCTCTGTTTTTGGGCCGATCCTTTTCACATTGTATACCCGGCCTTTATCTAGTGTTATCAAATGTCAATCTGTTTCTCACCATTTTTATGCTGATGACACAGAGCTGTACGCCAGCATCCAACGAAAACATGTTAGTCAGATGTTCCAGTCTATAGAGTCCGGTGTCACAGACGTTCAGAATTGGACCACACAAAACAAATTACAAATGGATAGTGACGAAACTGAGGCCTTAAGATTTTCTTGTTCAAGCTCCACTGATCTCCCAGACTCGATCAGGGTTGGTCAGAACAGAATCATCCCCTTTTCCGAGTCGGCCCGTAATCTTGGGGTTATCTTTGACAATAGGCTGACCATGAGAGAGCATGTCAACAAGGTTTGCCAATGTTCATTCTTTGAATTGAGGAAGATCAGTTCAATTCGACACTTTCTCACTACCGAAGCAACCAAAACGCTTGCTACCTCCCTTGTTTTTTCCCGCATTGATTTTTGTAATTCCCGTTTGGCCGGTGTTCCACAGAATATTCTTGATAAGCTTCAAAGAGTTATGAACTGCTCTGCCCGACTAATTTACAGAGTACCGAAACGTGAGCACATAACACCCTTACTTGTTGACCTGCACTGGCTGCCTGTATCTCGAAGAATTGTGTACAAGGTTTCTGTTATTTGCTACAATGTTATTACCGGTTCTGCTTCCCCATATTTGTCCGACCTGGTTCATATTTACGCGCCTTCAAGATCCCTCCGTTCAGCATCAGACACGCGTATTTTCAGGTTCCTTGGCGAAAGAAGTCTTGCCAGGGCCAGCGTGCCTTTTCTTATTTCGGTCCCATTCACCTGGAAAGACCTTCCAGCTCATGTCAGACGTGCTCCAACTCTGTCTGTTTTCAAATCACTGCTCAAGACCTATCTATTTTCTTATGCGTACAGTTGATGCAATTTCAGTGCGTTAGCAATCTTTGGCAGTAACTGTTCTTGTAACGGTGTGTGTGTAATGTGTGAGTGTGAGCTTTTGATATGTGTCACTTTAGGTTATGTAACATTTATTGTAGTGTTGTGATTTTTTTTCTTGTACTCTTTGTTCTGTGATTTCTGATCTTGTAAAGCGCTTAGAGCATCATTCATTTAGAGGTTAAGCGCTACATAAATGAACATTATTATTATTATTATTATTATTATTATTATTATATCTTAGCAAAGAACCACTTTTCTATACCAATTTTAGAACAAATATCATTCAGTGACAGTCGACCTAATACCAAATACACCCCACCCGGGTCTGCCCTGGGGGACTTGGGTGGAGTTAGGTACCTTTTAGTTCCCAGGGTCACCCTGGTCAGCCCCACAGGGTGGGTTTTCCCTTCTATTCTGGGGCATGTGTTTCTGTCTACCCGAGGTCCATTCATCTGTATTTGCCTTTTTAAAACTCTTCCTACTGTCTGCACTGCCTGTAGCTCTTGATGTTGGATGTGTGTTGCCAAATGGTTTTGGCTTTATTTAGGCCCCATGTTGTAGGTTTATTTAACGTAGTGGACCGGCTGGCGACATACATTCAATATTCTGTTTTGTTTTTTTTCACAAGCAGTGCAGGCACGTCCTGAGAAAGCCTTGTTGCTGTCGGGACGTTAAGCAATGTACAATCAATCAATCAATAATACCAAATACTTTTAAGAAACTCAAATAATGTGTCAGTTTTGCTGTACAGACGTAATAGTTCGGATTTTTTTCCCCCATGAATTTTGACTGATTTTACATCCCAAAATGTGCCCCACATATATTAAGCCCAGTATAGGAATGATCCATTTTCACGTAAATTGGACATGTTTTCAAACCTGAAACAGCACAGAAATACACGAAGTCTGTATCCTTGACGATATTGAAATCTGCCTGGGCTCTATTTAGGGTATTGAAAATGGCTTGTTCTTGTATTTTCACCAATTGTTTTGTTACGACTGTACAGCAAAATCGACAAATCATAGGAGTTCAGTAAAATATATTCAGTATTAGGTCAATTGTCACTAAATGATAATTTTTGTTAACGTGGTACAGAAAACTGTTTCTTTGCGGAGATATTTGGGGAAACGTTGTGCGCTCCGACGTCAAACGGCCTGTAATATCAAGGTACAGACCGCCTGTAATATCAAGGTACAGACCGCCTGTAATATCAAGGTACAGACCGCCTGTAATATCAAGGTACAGACCGCCTGTAATATCAAGGTACAGACCGCCTGTAATATCAAGGTACAGACCGCCCGTAATATCAAGGTACAGATCGCCTGTAATATCAAGGTACAGACCGCCTGTAATATCAAGGTACAGACCGCCTGTAATATCAAGGTACAGACCGCCTGTAATATCAAGGTACAGACCGCCTGTAATATCAAGGTACAGACCGCCCGTAATATCAAGGTACAGACCGCCCGTAATATCAAGGTACAGACCGCCTGTAATATCAAGGTACAGACCGGTAAACCCTATTCAGTGACCCCAGCGACCTCTCACGAAATTCACTGAAGCGTAAATTGTCGTGACCTCAGTGCCCGGAACAAAAAGCAGGACTGCATAAGCGCCCCCCCCCCCCCCCCACTTCCCCGACCCCTGTGGAACATCAGTCATCCCAAAAATGCATTGATTCTCGCGAGCCTTCAAAAGCGTAGGGGCCCGACGGGCTCAACGCAATGAAAGGTGAGACAACCCGGCTGCGCCACTTACTCAATATGCTATAATTACTTGTGTCTTTTATGTTTCTGTGAACCAAAGGAAAGTTTCCACTCATGCATGTCGTTTAATGGACTAAACAGTTTATTCAATTCAGTTCAACATGAATTGGTATTGAGTGGTATCTTGAGTGAGTGTGGTGGCGGCAGCGGTTGTCTCCCTTTTCTACACAAGAAGTCCGTCGTGACCCTGTAGTTCAAAAAGCACCAATAATGTGACTTTCCAAGGACGCTTTCCAAACTTGCAAATGGCATAGATTTACATCAGCTTTGAATCATTTGACTCTCAGACCTAAATGACTTCCATTCTATGGCCGGAGTGGGAGTCGCCCACTCCTGGGAATCAAAGGCTTGACTGAAGATTCAGTTTCGTGACTTGGCAAAATTGAGGACTCGTCGCCCTCGGCGAACCCTATCATCTTCTCGCAAGAGGCATAGATCCTCATGAGCCCCCACATTTGCGGGGGTCATGAGGATCTGTGTCTCTTGCGACTCAGAAGATCATCCTGCAGTGTCAGATTACGCTAAAAGCAAGGAGAACCGAAATCCTTCAGCAAATGACAGAAGTTCTCGATTACCACTTGCTGATTCAATGTACATCCGTTTCCTTTGACTGAGGATGTCGTGATCCGTTCAGTTTAGGAGATCTCCAAGATGTCTGGATGGGGTGGGGGGTGGGGGGAGGAAACGGGGAGGGGGGGGGGGTAGTACAATGGAACACTGCCCAGACTAAGAGATTGTCCCCCTGATTTGAACGAGTCTCCCATTTGAAACATCTTTAAACGAGACTGCCAAAGATAGCTCTGGTCGGTCACGATGGCGATTTGCTTGGTTAACCCCAAGGCCGATTGCCTAAATTTTGGAGGTGTCACCTGCTACCAGTTGCAGGAGAGGGATCGACCATGATAATTCAAGGATAGTGCCAGATTAGCTTGGCTCCTGCTGTAGAGCGTTGAGGTTAAATGGGTAAACTTGGGGACAAGGTCAGCTACGAAGGCGACTGGAAAACTGGGGTATAACGTTCAGTCACGATGGTGACTGGTAGGTTAGTTGTATAACGTCAGCGCATCGAGGCTGTTGGTTGGTTAGTTGCGGTATAATTACATTCCATGACGATGGCGATTGGTTGGTTAATTGTGGTATACATCATTCGGTGACGATGGCGATTGGTTGGTTAATTGTGGTATAACATCCACGTCACATGAGTGACAAACCGGTGCAGACGACTGTTTCTAGCGGGTAAGGGGCGACAGGGGCAGCTATGAACATAAGAATATAACCTATGAAATGCTGCCCGAGCATCAGCTGAAGCATGCCTTTTCAACAGTGATGTTGAGCCGAACGGGCTCGGAATCAAAGGAAGGAAAAAATGCAATCAGAAACTCTCTCATATCAAGGACCATTTCTTTGGAATAAACTCCCACAGTCCCTCAGTCACTTTGAATCAGCCAGTAGTTCCCGCCAGTATTTGAAGACGCATTTATGCATTCACTGTTATAATTCTTCGTTTTGTCAACATTTCGTTGTCAGTGAGAGTTGTCTAGTGAATCCTTTATTAGTTTTATGCATGTCTTTATGTGTGTTAGCTTTTTTTTGTTGTTGGTGTCCATTTTGTTATTTTTATTTTTCTTGTATATCTTGTTGTGTAAGTGTGTATATTATGGAATTATATATGTTGTAGGATGCAAGGTGTATGTATGTTAGTATGTCATTTGTAAGGCGCCTAGAGCTTTTTTTTAATCGAAAGTATAGGCGCCTTAAAAATATACATTATATTATTATTATTATTATTATTATTATTATTATTATTATTATTATTATTATCAGCCTCATCTTAAATACTAAATCCGTTGCAGTTAATTTCTTCAAAGGGATCGCGGAAAAGGCGACCAATCGCTCAGTTCAAACGCCTCGCAGATTTTTTGTTGAAAAAAATGTTCTACTCTTAGTCATTTTCGAAAGATAGTTAAAAATAGCATGCACAGTCACGATTCTATCATATATATAATATAGCCAGCTTTTAAACGGGTGCATTAGTCCTAATGTTTGTTCCGACTCAGTGAATGTCCTTGATGCGGCTGCGTAATTCCTTAGCGGTCAACCCCTAAACTGCCCGGCGGAACAAGGCCAACACAAACTGTAACTGAGGCATGGGTGGACTCTCATACATGAAGTGTTCACCCTCATGGGCCCCCGCAGACGCTGGCGGGACTCAATGTGAAACACCCAACCGCAAGAAGTATAGATCCTCATGAGCCCCCGCCACTGCGGGGGCTCATGAGTATCTATACTTCTTGCTGAGCCTCAAATACGTTCCTCACGTTGAGCTTTCACAGTGTGACACGTGACGTAGATCATCAGTTTCATTCATGGCAGTAAAGCGGTTCGCACACAACCTGATCTGAGGTCAACTACCGCTGGTAGTAAACAGGAGGCACAGATTATCGGTGGCGCGTGAAGAGCTATAGGCCCTACCTCTGGCGTTTGAGCGCTTTCGCTGTATCCTGCAGTGCATAGGTTTATCACGTACAAGTCACTCCCGATGTAATGACATCTGGCTTGGACTATGAGAGGGGGGGGGGGGGGGCAGACGGTGGGGGGGGGGGGGGGGGGGGAGGAGGGGCAGGGGCGGGGGGCGGGGAGGGGAGGGTGCTGGCGAGGGGGGGGGGGGGGCGTGCGTGATGCGTGATTGGCGTTTTTTTTTAGTTATCGTGATCCGTGAAACAAGGTTTCGTCGTAATAAGTGAAAGCCAAAATAATATCATATGGTTCGTGATCCGTGAAAACGTTCTGGTTGTTGTCACGTTTATATGTTCAGACCCCATCCCTCCTACTCCCTCCCCCCCCCCCCCTTCCCCGATTGGGACGTGAAACGTGAAATGTTTTTTTTTTTGTTGTTTGTTTGTTTGTGTGGAATTCGTGAATCGCAAAATAAATCGTCGTGAATCCGTGATGGTACTTCCCCCCCCCCCCCACCCCCCGACGATCTTTGCCTCTTGTACTCAGACTCTGCAAATGTCTAAATTATTAAGTTACCGCGGCGGATCTTGTTGATATGCAGCTAGAAGAGAAGGGTTGGGTTCATCTAGCATTCGTAGCATAGTGTTTGGCGCGCATTAATTACAGTAGAAATCACTCCCGACGTGGCAAGGACGTTGGTCTCGTGAAGATAATAAATCTTGAATTTGGGTTGTTTCTTTCTTTCGTTGTGGTCTTGCAGAGAATGGGTTAATATAACCAGCACTGACAGTGCAAGCGAACCATGAGATTGACTGCTTGGCTCACCGGAGCGTGATGGGTGCAGGTCGTGGTTGTGTACCGTTGGCATATAGTCTTTCACGACACAGATCAGTGACTGACGGTTTTGACACAGCACATTTCAATGTATCGTCTGCTGAGCACACCACTCATACACTGAGGAGCAACAGAAGTGCGACAGTTTTGGAATCAGTCATCGGAAACACTTTAGTCCTTAGTCTTATATTGTTCTCCTTCTCCTTTGTACGTCGGAGAGTTCCTCCGATGCGCAAAAGAGGCAAAGAAAACCTCTGTTAGGCGCATCTGCTAATTTAACCCATTCAGCCCGACGGCCGTATTTCCAAAATATTGGGAGGCGTCATCTAGCGACTATGCACCAGCTGCAGGAGATGGATCGACCATGATAATTCAAGGGTAGTGCCAGATTAGCTTGGCGCCGAAAGGTGCCAAGCTAATCTGGCACTACCCTTGAATTATCATGGTCGATCCATCTCCTGCTGTAGGGCGTCGGGGCTGAATGGGTTAAAATGGATTGTAATAGGAAGGGTAGAAAAGCCTTAGCTGAGGCTACACAACATTGAGAACCCGATATATCGGCGAATATTAACGATCAAAGCCGGCTCTAAAGCAGGCTTGATGTAAGATCAAGGTTGTGTACCATTTCTTTCTTTCATATCACGAAACAGGAATGGCAAAGCCCTAAGGCTCAAGTGCATGAATGATCCAGTTCTAACGCAAGTAAGGGGTTGGTTTTTAACCTGCAAACTCCATGTTTTCTCAAAATATATGCTTTATTTTCACACGTTTGTTCATCTCCCGTGACCCTTGACCTTTGCCAGTAGTGAACCAAGATAGTATGCACAGACAGGTCTTATCAGCTACCTTTCTGCCAAAATCTGGTTGAAAAAGTTTTGCAAAAGTGCAGAAAAAAAGCTAAAATTCTACTTTTTTTTTCTCTCATCATTTTTAGTCTCTTGTGACCTTTCCGAGGGGCCATCCAAACTAGCATGCATCGGAATCATCGCGACGAAAACCCCTACCGACACGCAAAGGGTTAAATGTATCATCGTCTCCTGAGCGCATGACTAGATTACAAGTCACGGTTGATGGATCGATTACAAAGTTCAAAGGGAGCACTGGTCTGACTTGGGCGCCTGTCTCAGTGACTGAAGAGATAAACAGGAAGATTTGCTTTCTTTAAATAGTACAATACGAGCCCACAAAATGCATGACACTTCCTCAGCTATGCTCAGTCACAAATCCGCACTGCCCAGTATAAAAAACTCCTCGGGCCGCCGTCGGCCGCAGTGGACCCGCGCACGGACCTTTGTCAAGTGAGTGGTGCTAGCAATGGTAAAAGTAACCGAGACGCTTTTCTAAACTTACTTCCTCATCACCATAAATCGTTCTTTTCACAGCAGTTTTCCTACCCCGTACCAGTTGACAAACGCGGCATACAAAACTTAATACTTCGCTAATAATATAATGACGTTTGACTTGTGATTGCATCATGGAAAACAAACCGGCTTACGTTTTGAAAATTGCTGCTGGACCGAACACACACATGTAGGCTGAAACTAAACTTTTTGCAAATTTGCCTGGCCAATGACCGGGTGTGCGGTGCCCTCAGCCATCTCAGGTTGGAGACGGGTCCGATTTCGCGCGTATAAGCAGCATTCGTGTAAGAGAATAGTTTTCATACGGGGAGGGGGCTCAGTTTGTCTGATCTTAACATCTTAAGATTTCTCTCCGCCCCCCCCCCCCCCCCCCCCAAAAAAAAAAAAAAAAAAATAAATAAATAAATAAATAAATAAATAAATAAATAAATAAATAAATAAAATAAAAATAATAATAAAAAATATAAATAAATAAATAAATAATAAATAAATTTAAAAAATTATAAAATAAAATTAAAAAAAGAAAAACACACAAAACCCACAAAACAACAACCAAAACAACAATAACAACAATAATAATAATTTAAAAAAACACAGACACACATACACAAACAAAACAACCACCCCCACCCCCCCCCCCACAACCCCCCCCCAAAAAAAAAAAAAAAAAAAAAAAAAAAAAAAAAGAAAAATAGAAAAAAAAGTGTAAGAACAAACAAACAAAAAACTCCGAAATTCTCCTTTCTCTCTCCCCCCCCCCCCCCCCCCCACAAACACTTGAAAAGGGGGGGGGGGGTGGAATTCAGGAAATGCCTGCTATTTTCTCGGGGGGGGGGGGGGAGGGGGGAGGGCAGACAATGGAAGGGGGAAGAGAGGCGGGGGGGGGGGGGGGGTGAGGGGGGACAATGGAAGGGGAAGGGAGGCAAAAAATAAATTTAGACAAATAAAATTGTATACCTCCAGGAGATGTATGGAGTGTTGTCTACAGATGCTTATGGCAAGATATATATGCCTCTCGGAGATGTTTCGTGATGATGACAGGAGCTGGTTGTCCACCCTGACTTTGTTCTCAGTCGTTCGTTTTAAACGAAACCTCTCTATACTGTTGTGGGTGAAACGAAACCCTTCCCGAGATGTCGCCCTGTGAGCTCCCCTGGTAATCTGACCGCCAAATTGCACCTGTACCCTCAGTAAATTACGCTCTGACAAGATGGCAGACACGGAATTTGAACCCTGTGTTACGGGTTAAATGTGTCACACACAGTGTTTGCCGGGCGGAATTACTGTAATCATGCACGCAACAATGATCATCACTTCTGCCTTGTTGAGTCGGCTGTACACTGAAGTTGCGGGCCCTTAGGTCACGTGTCTATACAAACATGTTTTGAGAACTTACTAAATCCAGAAAACGTGGCGAACAATCGTACATATGTGAAAGAAAAAATCAGCTATTCATTTCATTTATATATTTAACCCATTACATCCTGATGTTGATTTAGTTAAAAAAAATTTCTTAGTGTCCTATGACGGCTACAGATGTAGGAGATACATCAACCATTTTATTTCAAGGGTGGTGCCAGAAGCTATTCTGGCACCACCCTTGAACTCTCAGTCAAATTTATTTCAAGCAATAGTGTATCAGGATGAAAAGGGTTAAAAAAACAGACAAACAACGTGAAGTGAAATAAACAAACAATACAACTGCTGCTTTTGACTTATCCAATTGTGGCGTCACTTAAAGCGACGTGCACCATGGTGGGCTTTAACTCCTAAATTTCGTCGATGCAGCGGGTTATCAACCTTTCGTCTTGCCTCAGCTAAGACTTTTCCACACTTCTTTTCGCAATGAATGACAGCAGGCGGCACGTACCAGAGGGTTTTCCACTGACTTTTGAGCGCAAAGGAAGAAACTCTCATTTGTATAAAGTAGAGAGTCCGAAACAGCTCAGGCGGTTAAACGTCGGAGCAAGAGAGCGAAGGGAATCGCCGGGTCATGGGTTCGAATCCCGTCCCGGCCCCGGTAGCTGGACTCACAATCCAGGGGGGGGGGGGGACGGATTTGTTCAATAGCATGTCCGTTGAAAGGTCCTGGTAAATCAAAGTGGCACAGTTGGAGTGCGCCTGAGTTTTGATCAGTGTTCAGGTCGTACTCCATAGGCAATAGCATGGATTTCCCTGTCCCCCATAACCCGCCCGTCAGGGCCGTCCATGATCACCTCGGTGCTGTGGACGTTAAACCCCGAACTAACCAACCTTGTATAAAGTAGAAACAGCAGAAACTGAAGTCTTTCATTTTTGCGATATTCAAACTTGATCACTTAAATTATCCCCCTTGGCCAAAGTATTGCACGACGTGCTAAGAACAGCATTAAAGGAGATATATGATCTATTAACCCATATCATACTCAGGCTAAAAGCTTCAAATTTGTGCACTGCCATATGCAAGCTACATTACAGTACTTACAGATAAGGATATAGACCAATGGCTTTAGTTCAAGGGGGGTGCCAGAATAGCTTGGCGCCTATAGGCGCCAAGCTATTCTGGCACCACCCTTGAGCTATTTTAGTCAAACTTATTTCACCCACTGGTGTATTCCGAATGATAAGGGTTAACCCAATACAAAATTATCCTTTGTGTCCAAACTTATTATAATAAATAATAATTACGGTATTTGTAATTGGCTTATCTTATAATAATTATAAATCTAAGCGCGCACTCACAACTCGCGCACGCATGCGCACGCTTTGGACAACGACTCACGTACCACAAATAGTGAAATACATTACGACGGTCAGCTTGCGTTGGGGAGTGTGGTGATATAGTGCTAAAACTGTTGAAAGAGGTGAGTTTTGAGGGCAGACTGGAAGGAGGAGAGAGAGTGTTTCTGACGAAGAGAGAGTGGGAGAGTGTTCCAGGTGGATGGACCGTAGACGGAGAAGGAGCGGGGGCCGAGAGTGTTGAGTTTGGTGCGATGGATGTGGAGGCGGAGAGGGTCGGAGGCAGAGCGGAGGGAGTGGGAAGGTGTGTAGGGGTGAAGTAAGTTGGAGAGATAGGCAGGAGCGCAGTTGTTCAGGGATTTGTAGCAGAGAGACAGAATTTTGTATTGGATGCGTTGGGGGATGGGGAGCCAGTGAAGGAGTTTGAGCAGGGGTGTGATGTGGTCGGATTTTTTCTTTCTAAGGACGAGGCGGGCAGCATTGTTCTGGACGCGTTGGAGAGTGAAAGTGGTGGAGTGAGGGAGGCCGGAAAGGAGAGAGTTGCAATAGTCGATGCGAGATAAGATGAGAGAGACAGCGAGTTTGATGGCAGCTTCGGTAGTGAGGTATTTTCTGATCGGACTGATGCAGCGGAGGTGGAAATAGCAAGCCTGGGCCGTGGCGGAGACGAAGCTGGTCATGGACAGAGAGGAATCGAGGATAACGCCGAGGTTCTTGGCCGAGTCAGAGAGGGAGATGGGGGTGCTGTCGAGTTGAAGGTGGAGAGAGGGAGGGAGCTGGGAGAGTTTCTGGCGAGTGCCTACCAGCATGGCTTCCGTTGTGTCGTCGTTCAGTTTTAGCTTGTTTGCTGTCATCCAGTTATTGTACGGCGTACTAAGAACAGTGTTTAACTCATTCTACCGGCCCAACACCGAAATCCCCAAATGTTGCCGTTGTCCTCTGAAGACTGCATTGCAGTGCAGGACACAGATCGACCATGATAGTTCAAGGGTGATGCCAGAATAGCTTGGCGCCCATAGGCGCCAAGCTATTCTGGCATCACCCTTGAACTATCATGGTCGATCCTTATCTTGCTGTGGTGGGTCTGGGGTAGAATGAGTCAAAGAGATAGTATAGACTATTAACCCAAATCTGGAAGCAAGGTCCTGCGTTCGGGAGGCCTTTTGCATCAGACTGAAGGTCCCAAACAAAACGTTGGAACCCCCCCCCCCCCCCTCCTCGGATGGAAATGATCAGCCCCTGTGATAATGCTTATTGTGAAGAACATTTCCTGTATTGGCCCCTCTTTACTATGTCCTTGCTTGCTTGCTAGCTTGATTGTTTGACTGACTGACTGATTGATCAATTGATTGATCGATTTATTGATTGATTGACTGCTGAACTGATCGATCGATTGCTTATCTGACTGTGTATTTGTCGCGTTAAGCACTGCACAGTATTCATAACTATCAAACTGGTTGCAGGCGCGAAACCTTCTTCAGTTTATAAACGACGGTTATAGAAAGACTGGCCGCTGAACGCCTGCAGTGTCAGGTGGATGCACTATAAAACTGGGACGCACTGAAAACTTTAACCTATGTAACCCAACGGCCTACACTTTCCTAAATCAAATTTTGGAGGTGTCGCCGAACGACTATGTACCAGTTGCAGAAGATGGGTCGACCATGATAATTCAAGGGTAGTGCCATATTAGCTTTGCGCCGTCAGGCGCCAAGCTAATCTGGCACTACCCTTGAATTATCATGGTCGATCCACCTCCTGCTGTAGTGCGTCGGAGCTAAATAGGTAAACATGAGTAGAATTATTGCTAGAGGCTGTACATGCATGTACAAAGTACGACTCCCTACGGATTTCCCATATCAAGACACGAAATGAGACCGATCTAAACTCAGTCAACTCCCTCCGCGTCAATGGCTGCGGAAGCGTCGTATAACGTTGCCGCTGGCAACGTTATACGACACTTAAGCAGCTACTGACGCGTCACGCCTTGCGACAGATTCTCATGAGGCCCTGCGATTGCAAAAGGGGCTGGTTGGTGGACAGTTTAACGCAAAAAGCCTACCGGCTTAAATACGGATGATATAATTATACGAAACAAGTAAGACATCGGGCCACTCAAACCACGCCTTACCTGCTTTAGAAAATAGTAGTACAAGTGGCACCCTTTTTCCTAACCTCTCCACGGCCAGTGGATGCAAAATTAGCAACCAACGCTTAGCGAGCAGGCCAAATTCAGCGCCGACTAATCTCAACGATCCAAGAAACACGGATATGAATACGATAATGCAAGAGACAAAGAACCTCAGGGGCCCCAGCGGATGCGGAGGTCATGAGGTTCTTTGCCTCTTGCATTTGGGAGGTATTCGCATTTTTTTCGGCAGCCCAGGGATTAATGGCGACACAAGTTTCGAGCGAGAATGAACAGACATTTTTCATCATCTCACAGAAACTGAACATGCCTTATCCCGCACATTGACAGCCCAAGCAGCCAAAACGGTTTTTAAAGAGGGCCGTATGTGAGATAGCCTTTGTCGTCTGCTCGGCGTTACATGCAAATAACCAACGTAAACGCGTATGAGGTTACGTATACACTCGTTAAGCCTGATCACGCGTAGCATAATAATAAGGAAACCAGTGTGGTACACCGTACGTTGTTTTTTTCGCTCCAGTATAAAGAACAAGTTGCCTCTTCCAATTCGAAAAATAGTAAGGTAAAGGTGGTACGTTGTATCCATTGATCTGCTACAGTCCTGCAAGTGTGTGTTGCTGACTCAACCCCCTTCTGTGTCAGTGGACGTACATGTTTATGAAATTTGTGTCGAATGCATTCAAGACCAGTAGGCACAACCGCTCGAGGAACGTGGAAACAGAATTTGGTCTCAGCAAGAGGTATAGATCCTCATGAGCCCCCCCCCCCCCCCCCGTCGCGGGGGCTCATGAGGATCTATACCTCTTGCAGATGGGTGGTATTCACCTTTTCTCGGCAATCAGGGGCTTAAGTGTATGACGACACACAACAGTGGGTAGTTAACGCGTACAGTAATGACGAAACTTTGCATTTTCTTGAGAAGACAAGACTAGATGTTTTCTCCAACCCCCCCCCCCCCCCCGAGTCGTAAACACCAGCATCCGCCTCGTATGTCACGATCAGCATATGCACATCTTTTGACTGATTCATGTCACCTGCTCGTGGCCTCTTCCGTAACACAAGGCATCGTTTAAAATACATAACACTTCACAGCTCTTCAAACACAGAATACATAAAACTCACACACGAGAGGAGGAGGGAGGGTGGTGGCGGGGAGGGGTGGAAGAAAGAAAAAGGTGTAAGCGAGCTAGCCGCCTGAGCAAAACGTCCCTTACCTGGAACCGTGAATCGGGCGCTTGGACCGCGCGTCGTTTTTTCAGTTGTATCAAGCAAACGTCTCAGTCGAAAATCCTGCAAGCCGCCAGTAAATCCCACAGGAAACACAAGAAACCTCGTCACTCGAGCCGTGCTGATGACAGAGTGAGGGCCCAAAAAGCAGTGCTGAGGCCACACGGCAAGCTTGCCTCTCTGCCTTGTCCCTTGGCTAGACAAATACATCGGCGTAGTGCGGCAGTTGCGCGACCCATACCTTGCCGTCGGCGAAGGGCCTGGGCTCTCACAGGGCGGCCTACACCCTCATGAAACTGCAAGGCACGTGATAGGAACGCAAGGGGTTTGACTTCTCTCACGGGCCGCGACTGTGACAGCCTAGATCCCTTGCGTTCCTTCCACGTGTTTCGCGGCTACTCCTTTCTACTACCTTTCCGTCTGCAAGCGTAGATTCTCATTTCAGGCTTTTGAGATCAGCATTACTTATGCCATTGACCGTCCACGGCTCGCGACCGTTCTATGTATGTCTATGTTGTTCATGCTGAGTAAGTGATGCTTTTTTTTTTTTTTTTTAAAAAGAGCTCGTAACTCGACAATAATATGGCCTACACGCGAGTCCAGAGAAACCGTACAGCCCACAGGGAGCACAGATCGTCATGACCCTGCATACACCGATGAGAATCTGTGCCAAAACTGTGACTAGTGCCGGTGGTCAGTAGAGTGTCGTTTATGCTGCATCCTCGGACGGAGACGGCCAAGGTAGTTCAGAAAAGAAGCCGTTTTTAGAAAGTTTTCCATCTGCCCTGGGCACAGATCGTCATAACCTGCTGCAGGCTTTTGAAGACTGTTTCGTGCACAGGTTCACGTCTCTCTCACGTCAGTCGCAGTTTGTATCCGTTCTTCAGGTGGGGAAGGCCCTGGGGTTCGTCGTGCGACTGTCAACGTAGTTCAAAGGGTCTAAGGGCTGTCAACAGCACGCTGTTGTAGGCAGTGTTGGAACCAACTTCGTTTCACATACAAGGGGCATAAATTCCCATGGAACCCTGCGACCGCGGGGGTCCATGTCAATATAATTATGCCCCTTTGGTTGTTGAAAGAACCGATCATTTATCTCTTTTACTCATATCGAAGTAATCAGTGAGGGTTTTAAGGGTGAGACAATTTCTGACATGGGCAGTAAAGCCATTGAAACGACATGCGTGCCTGCGCTCAGTGAGGCGGCGGGCGGTGTACCGTGACTGAGACCTGTGCGAGGCACACCTAGCTTTTAGTTCGTTTTCTTTACCTGGGAGTGGGGTGGGGGCGTAAGAGCATGTTCGCAGAAAGTTACTTGTGAATGTGTCAGATGGGAGATGATCGTGTTTTGTGTGTGAATGGGGTTCGTTTACTTTTTTTCAGCCATCGATTCGTTATGCGGCGACCTTACCCTTTTTGCTGGTATTATTTTAAATTATTCTTTGTTGTTGTTGTTGTTCAACACGTTTCCAATGTAACCACACCGAACACAGGGCGGGACGAGGTGAGGTACTTTAACTCTTTCAATGCCAGCTGCAGCAGCCTTCCCACCTGGTCACGATCTTCAGAAGACAAATCCGAGGAAAGCATACACACAGTACAGTACATCTAGGCCTATTTGAAATCTAATGGATTTGAATTAGCACCAGGCAAAACGCAGTTAATCCTGCTTTCTAAAGCAGGAATAAAAACAAACCTAAGATTTCTTTCAAAATCACCCCCAATTCCCCCGAACTTGATCGCTTGTGTTGACTTCAAGGTTAGTCCATCGCTCATGCGTGACACGATGAAAAGACTGATCATCAACATGCTAGTTTGCACACGAACACCTCTGTTTACTGGATGATGGGCTTGTCGCTTCCAGCCTCACTGACAGGGACGGACTGACCGTGGCCGTGTCATGGCAAACAGGGAATCTGCTGAGCAAAAGATTCCCGGGCCGACGCCGGCGGTTAAACAGGCGGCGTCAGCCTGGGGATTTTTTTGTTTTGGAGGACTTACTTGAGAGGGATAGGGGGGGGGGGGGGTGAGGGGGGTGAGGGGGTTAGTGTGTTACCATCACGAATTCACTATTTAAATTTGCGATTCACGAATCCAAATTTGTCCCTGCCCACTTAACACATTTTACCCCAGGACCGAAATCCCCTAAATTTGAAATTGCCATCAGAAGGACTGTGTTACAATTTTAGAGAAAAATCGAGCATGATAGTTTAAGGGTGGTGGGCGATAAGCTATTTTGGCACCACCCTTGAACTATCATGCTCGATCCATGTCTTGCTGTGGTGTGTCGGGGCTGAAAGAGTTAATAGATGCCAAAGGACTCTAAGATGGAGCAGGTCAGTCAATCCAAAATAACAGCATTCACGCTTCACAGTGGAAGGAGATGGTTAGGAGGTACTGCTTCGACAGCTCGACAACCTCTTTCACTAACCGAAAACTCAAACAACGATGGGTATGGAAGGGTGGGTGGATTCAGAGGGTCGGAAGGGGCGGGGGGAGGGGGGGGGCGGGGGGGGGGGGCGGGGTCGAGGGCAGTTTGGAGTAAAGGCCTTACCTTGTACTGCTTTCAAATCTTAATAAAATAATATAATAATAATGAGTATTTATATAGCGCTTAATCTTACCTAAAAGCTCTAAGCGCTTTACAATCTGTACACAAAAATAAAAATACAAATGACATACGCACATAACAAAACACAATGCCCGAACACACCACTTTTACAACTAAACAAAACAACAATACATACATAATAATTTATATTCTAATTAACATTCAGTCTAAACAAGGATTACAGAGCTACAACTAAGGCATCAGACACTGGCAGTTATTCAAAGCAAAGCTTGAAGAGGTGAGTTTTCAACGACCTCTTGAAGTCAGAGACAGACTCACTGTTTCTGACCTCAAGAGGAAGTGTATTCCATAACACTGGGGCTTGATAAACAAAAGCGAGCTGACCAAATGTTTTAGTTTAGACAGAAGGTACACACAACTTCCGTTTATCAGAAGAGGAGCGGTGCAGCAAAGAGGACAAGTATTCTGGGCTGGTGCCTGAAAGGCAGTTAAAACAGATTGACATAACTTTGTATTGAATACGTGAGGACACAGGTAGCCAGTGAAGAGACTTCAAGATGAGTGTGACATGCTCAGTCTTACGGATTCTCACAACAAGCCGGGCTGCATTGTTCTGAATCTTTTGGAGGCTATCAATGAGATACTGCGGGCAGCCACTTCACAAAGCAAAGAGTTACAATAATATAGCTTGAACAGCACAGATGCACAAACTAGTGTTTTAGTGGGTTCCGCACGGTGAGCAGGTGACGAACTGAACTAATGTGACGAAGTTCCAGATAAGCTGATCTACACACTGCACTGACATGCTGTGACATAGATAACCCGCTGTCAAGTGTAACACCCAGGTTTCTCACACTCGCAGAGAAGAAAATGAGTGTTCCATCCACAGACAATGATAAAGGCGGGACGATGATAATATTGGATTAGCTACCAACATTACTTCAGTTTTGCCATCATTTAACATCAGTTTGTTGGTGGTCATTCATGATTTGACATGGTCAAAGCTTGCTCGACAGTATCACTTTTGTACATCTGCAAATGCATGATGGAAAATGGAGCGACTACAAAATCAGGTCGGACAGAATTAATATTCACGGTAGCCGAAAAAAAAAAAAAAAAAAACCGAATGAGCAAGGGGTGAGGTGGGGGGGGGGGGGGGGGGGACAGAGGCTGTCCTGTAGTGGTGATGGCAGTAGATATTTTACTCACACTCACACACACACACACATACACACACACACACACACACACATACACACACAGCTTTTTCATTGAGATGTGTACTCATTCAAAAAAAAAAAAAAAGAAAAAAAAAAAAGAAAAAAAAAAGAGAGACATTTTTGTGACCTTTTACTTACGATCAACACATTGCTTTCAATTATAAATCAATAACGTTCGGGTCAGTGTTATCTAACAGTGAAAATATATGGCGCTGCCCCCCCCCCCCCAAACCAAAACAACAACAACAACAACAACAAACAAACAAACAAAAACAACGCTGACAATGATTCATTAACCTGTAACATTGAATTAACAGTAATACTAGAATTGTAATAAAAATGAAACGGAGAACATATTGTAACAAATAACCGATGCTTATTAAAAGTCTAGAATACACAACAAATAACAACCACTTCAATGTTTTCTCTTTGTAACCCTCTCGGAGACAGTAGAGAAGTTGCGTTTTTCGCCGAACGACTTCCAACAACGAATGAGAGCGAACTAACGTGGGATAACCAGCTTCTACCATAAACATAGACGTCACTCAAACCATCTCCAATGAGGCATAGAGCCTTATAAGACCCCCCCCCCCCTCCCTGGGGGAGGGGGGGGGGTCTTATGAGGCTCTATGCCTCTTGGAGATGTTTGGAGTATTTTCTATGCTTATGGCACACACTTCTTATCCCTGCGGATTTCGCTCTCGTTCGTTGCTGATTGAGTGTCGCCCGTCGCAGACGAAATCTCACAAATGATTCGATTGCGTGCTAGTCTGTGCCGATTGTGAAGCATACCGCCTTGGGCTGGTACAGTGTAGGGCTGGCTTAAACTGGGCGAGACAAACCCGAACCATGTCTCGGCGAGACACCCGAGACAGTCAATGCGAGATACCCGACCCACCCTTTAAAGGTTCCAGAACACAGGCCAGCACATCATTTTCACTCACTAAGCACTCCGACACCATAACACATCATCACGTATGGAAACTGCGGCGGAGACTGATCAAATCTGTGTCAGCAATTCGATTGTCTCGGCGGGCGTTTTTGTTTGTTTTTTTTTTCTTTCCCGCACGCGAATGCTTATCAGGAGATAACCTTAAGCTAGCATGCTGATATTTTTCCTGCACTTTGTGCAACAAAGAAACATAATAATAATAATAATCATAACAATAACATCAACAAAACAATAACGGATGCAGATAACCAGACAAATCTAAAAATGAGGCGCGATTGCGTTATCCAAGCCGTGCATTGGGTAATCGGCAAACTACAATAAACGTTATTTGAATTAACCAGCAACCTGAACGATACCCTACAACCCCAAAACGAACAACAAGAAGAATGGCGAACACTCGCTCATGACCGATCCGCAGAATCCGCAAAAACAAAACCTGTGTTGATATTACACACGGGCCATTCCACTAAATTTGGACAGGGCAATAAATACGTGCACTTAAACTCATTCAGCCACCACGCACGAATTCCCAAATTTTGGAGGCGTCATGTAACCTGTTGCAGGAGATGGATCGACCATAATAATTCAAGGGTAGTGCCAGATTAGTTTGGCGCCGACAGGCGCCAAGCTAATCTGGCACTACCCTTGAACTATCATGGTCGATCCATCTCCTGCTGTAGTGCGTCAGGGCTGAGTGGGGTGAAATCAAACACGGATGGGGCAGAATAGGACAGACTTATATTTATTTATCTTTTACACATTTGTCAAGCCACCTTTGACCTTTGCGAGGGGCCAAGAAAATTAGTATGCACAGAAAGGTTGTATTAGCAGCTACCTTTGAGCCAGACTTGATTGGAAAGTTTGGCAAAAGCTTTGATAAAAACTGAAAATCAGAACAGTGCTTGTGACGTACTCTCTGAGTGAGGAAAACTCCCGCAAGTGGTACAGGGCACTTCACATAAACTGTTAACTCATTCAAGAATGCCGAGTACAGATACGCGGCAATTTGCCGCGTATCTGTACTCGGCATTCTTGCATAAGTTAAAGATTTAGCGCAGGACTGGGAAAAAGGCACCCTCAAGATCCCCTATGAGAAAAAGGCACCCTCAAGATCCCTTATGAGAAAAAGGCACCCTCAAGATCCCCTATGGGAAAAGGCACTCTCTAGATCCCCTATGCATAGCCAAAGTTCTCCTTTCAATGTTCAAAGTTACAAAATATTACTCAATCTAGTTTGCAAAAAAAAAAGAAGTCATTTTTCACACCTCTTCTGACCTTTTGTGACCCTTGACCTTTGCAACGGGTCATCTAAATTAGTATGCATAGTAAGGTCTTATCTTTCGGTGTCTGTGCACCAACTTTGGGTCTTAAGCTGAAAATAGTATTTGCGAAAAAATAATTTTTAGGGGGTCAAAATTTGGCTATTTTTGAACTCTTTCTGTGGCCTTGACCTTTTAGAGAGCCAGAAATAAGCCAGAGGCTTTTTCTACTCATTTGCTGACCCCACATGGGGGGGGGGGGGGGGGGGGGGGGGGTTGTCGCCGAAATTTGTATGCAGGGGAAGGCCTTAACATCACGTATCTCTGTAACATTTTTGGATTGAAGCAGAAAACAGTATTTGAGCCGACATAGTTGTTGTCAAAATAGGACAGTTTTTGACATATCTTTTGCCCCCTATGAAACTTTGTCCTATACGGGAGGTCATTAAAATTGCAATGTTTAGGAAGGTCTTGCCACGAATTATCCGTGGGCCAAGTCTGATGTTTGCAGGTTACATAGTCTGAGAGAAAATACCAAAGTTAAAGTTTACCACAGGCAGACGGATGACAGCCAGCCCGTTACATGAGACTCCCTTTGTACGAGCGAAATGTCTTCGGGCCCACGATGGTCGCAGTGCGCCCGCGTACTGCTGTGCGCGGGCCCAATGCGGCCGCCGTGGGACCGAAGACCTTTGCTTACTGGGTAGCTAAAAACAAGAATATTGTCAGAGAAAATCAACAATACGATAAACACACTTTTTAAGGCTGGGAAGGGGAAGAGTAAATTCCTATGGAAGGGGAAGCAACCTCATGTTTTCGTGATTTCTACAATGACGCATTATACTGTAGAAGAAACATTTTCGGATGGGACGCAGTGGAGCAAATTCAATAGCATACCCATGACTGACGTCATGCGCATGCAGGCCTCAAACTGACAATGAAATAATATGATAATTTTACGTCATGTCTAGCTACGCTAACTTTGCTGTAGAAGGCCAATTGGCGCCAAGCACCGTGTGTGTGTGTGTGTGTGTGTGTGTGTGTGTGTGTGTGTGTGTGTGTGTGTGTGTGTATGTGTGTGTGTGTCTGTGTGTGTGTGTGTGTGTGTGTGTGTGTGTGTGTGTGTGTGTGTGTGTGTGTGTGTGTGTGTGTGTGTGAGAGCCACTGAACATATCCGCTGTTTTTGTACTAAAAGGGGTGAAACTGTAAGAAGCTTTCTCAATCTAAAATCATGAAGACAGCCTCCGAGGCTACTGGAGTGCTCATAGCAAAGAAATGGTCACGTGTAATGTCAGACTAAGCTCAAGCAAATCAAAGCAGGCCATTGTAACGCGAAACGTTAGTTTTATCACTACAGCTATCAAGTCACGATTTTTTTTTTAATTCTTTGCACTGTGCAGGCGCCCAAAAGGAATTTCCATAGAGAGTGAAGTAGAAACTACATGACAAATGACGCTTAAAAAAAAGTGACGCGTATGCACAGTATCTTTACAAAGCTCACTAAGCCGAGGCATCAGCAAATCAGCAGGCATTTCCATATGAGCTAGATCAACATAATAATTAATTAAAGACAATAGATAGTGCCGCGGAAGCGAAGACGATTCAAACACTATGCAGGGCGATGGCCGACAATGGCCCGATGACCGTTTCGGTTGCTCGTCGCGTGCACTGCGAGATGTGTACAAAAAAGAGTGGTACACATAATATAAGCAACTCAAATAGGCTAATGATGTAAATGAAACAAACGATACAAATGTAACAAGGACTGAAAAGTCGCATTTAGCCACTGAAACTGCAACGGCTCGAGACAATAATAATATGAATCTTGAAGATGCGCGGGCCGAATCTACTGAACGTTTGGACTCCCTGCTTTTTCTGACCTATTTCTGTAAAGTGTGATAATGCATGCAAGCTCATACAGAAGAGACTTTGTGGGAATGGTTCATCCCATCCTGTTATTTGATTCCTGTGCGGCATGACATCACAGACAATTGACGAAGTCGAAAATACACGTCATGTCGCTTGAAATGCGTCGACTTGCATACCGGTTTAAAAAAAAAAAAAGAAAGAAGTGGAATTCGGGAATATTGTCAGACAGATAGACACGCATACAGACAAGCTTACAGATGAGACACTGTGTTAACCCATTCAGCCCGACGCACGTATTTCCCAAATTTAGAGGCGTCATCTAACGACTATTATGTACCTGTTGCAGGAGATGGGTCGACCATGATAATTCAAGGGTAGTGCCAGATTAGCTTGGCGCCTGTCGGCGCCAAGCTAATCTGGCACTACCCTTGAATTATCATGGTCGATCCATCTTCTGCTGTAGTGCGTCAGGGCTGGATGGGTTAAACAGGCAGTCTGACACAGTAATAGGCACTGGACAAACAAATAAACTGATCTTTCGGCCGACAACGGTAGTCACAATGTCAATCTGACATCCTTTCCCGCGAGACATTCTTCACGCGTTACAAAGATGATATTTTAACCCTCTGAGTAGTCGGGTAGCGGTTTCTGTGGCGATGATTCCTGTCGGAGTCATCGCGACAAAAACCGTTACCGACACGCAAAGGGTTACGGGTTCAAAGCATCCAGAGAAACAACTGCCGTGTCTGTCAGCTATGGTTTATCCTTTCACACTGTGGACATGGCTGTTGACACTTATCACAGTGACAGTAGCAGTCGGTGAGCTCTTTCTCGAGGCTGCCGCACCCTGTTCGTCCAGTTTTACGGAGTTCCTTTATTCTACGTTCGGTTGTTCGTCTAATTTCACAGTTTTGCTGAAGCAGTCAGTGAGCTTTCTTTTGATCTTGTCGCACCCTATTCGCCCAGTTTCACGGAATTCCCCTCTGTTTACGGTCGGCTGTTCGTCCGATTGAGCCCCTTTAGTCCATTTTCTTTGGACTCTTTTTCGAGCTCTTTTTTGGCTTCGCGCCATTTTCTGAGGCAACTGGAACGGCCGGTGAGCTCACTTCTTTTTCGGTTGTATATTGTTTGTCCATTTTTATTGCGCTCTCGTTTGCCAGGGTCGCATTCTGTCCGTCCATGTCCACTGTTGCTTTCTGTGGTTTGGTAGGGTTTTTACCCCTGCGCCGTCTGGGTTTTTGCGGCGGGATTACACGGGTGACTGAGAAAGGGCGGCGCCATCTTGGCTCCCTTTCTCGCGGATGTTTCTTGTCTTCAAAGTAGCCGCACATCTCTTGCACAAATTTCTTCATGTAGTGCACGACAAAGTCCTCCTTTCTGTTGAATTTGTACATGAAGCGCACGGTCTGGAAGCACTCGTTAACGATGGCAGTGAATACGCCTAGGCACAAGATGACCATAATGACCATTAAGGCAAAGTAAATGAAGGTGGTCAGGCCGGGGCTGATGTCAAACGCGACCAGGTAGCGCACCACTCGGGCAGTAAAGGCGAACAGGTGCACGACGGCCTTCCAAAGGGTGGAATACTCGCCCACCGCGCTGCCGAAAAGCACGTGCAGCAATATGGCGAAGCCGAAGAGCAGCAGTGCCGCCATGATGCAGAAGTGGAAAATGGCCTCCGCACCAAGGCTGAAAGTGGCGGCCATGATGCGGAAGTATGAGACGTGCTTGGACAATTTGCAGAGCTTCAACGTTGTGATACAGCACAGAAGCGCCTTCACGACGGTCAGGATGTGGTCCGCCATGAAGACCTCCGCGCTACTGACGAAGACCGAGTCTAACTTGCGCTGCCAGTCCTGCATTAAGAACAGGAGCCGGTTGGTGCGATGCATGTGCAGACACATGGCAACTATAGACAAGGTGATGCTGAGAATCTCCAGCTTTGTCCAGTGCGAGGATATCCAACCATAAAAGCCCTCCTGCCCTATGCGGTGAATCTCATACAACAGGTACACCATGATCATCACCACCATGCCCATCTGTGTACACACACACACACACACACACACACACACACACACACACACACACACACACACACACACACACACACACACACACACCTGTAATGAAACGTACAAATAAGGCTAACAAGATCAGCTCGCTTTGAGGTGTCAAGACTAGCGTGTCTTTGCAAGAATGGTACAACCAATCAATCATCTGAAACAACCAAACATACACATAAACAAACATACAAACGAAGAATCAACGAACGAATGAACGATTGATTGTAGATTGATTGTACATTGCTTAACGTCCCGACAGCAACAAGACTTTCTCAGGACGTGCCTGCACTGCATGTGAAAAAAAAAAAAAAAAAAATACAAAACAGAATATTGAATTTATGTCGCCAGCCAGTCCACTACGTTAAATAAACCAACGACATGGGGCATAAATAAAGCTAAAGACCATTTAGCAACACACATCCAATATCAAGAACTACAGGCAGCGCAGACAGTAGGGAGAGTTTAAAAAAGGAAAATACAGGTGAATGGACCAAAGGTAGACAAAAACACATGCCCCAGAATAGAGGGGAAAACTCAACCTGTGGGGCTGACCAGGGTGACCCTGGGAACTAAAAGGTAGTTAACCCCACCCAAGTCCCCCAGGGCAGACCCGGGTGGGGTGAACGAATGAACGAACGAACCAACCAACCAACTCACCTCAAAGATTCCAACGACGAGGTCAGTGATGGACTTGTAGATGTGCATCCTGGTACACTGGATCTCCAATGTTGGCGTGACGTCACCTGTCGGGCTCAGCTCGAAGAAGAAGTCCACATGAGACAGGATGTCCACGTTAGGGTTGTAGAGATTGATCTTAAGTATCACGGCCCACGTACCACGGTCCACCCATGCCTCCTCCATCAGGTGGTTTAGGATTGCCTCCGAATACTGCGGGGGTTAATATAAATTACTTGTAGCAGGCTTTGCTAAACGGACCTTTGTAGGCATTCGGGAGGTCAAAGTAACCTTCGGCCTGAGGGGTACGATGGCTACTTTGGCCTCTCGAAAGCCTACAAGGGTCCGTGCAACAAACACCCGCTACCAATAACGTGTTTGTTTTCATTCCTCCTTGAATTTTGTAAAATAATTCAAGCTGAAATCTTCTGAGCTGGATCACACCAGACATGACTGACATCAAAACAATGTACATAATAGAATTGTTCAGTGGCGGATCCAGGGGGACTCCAGGGGGCCTGGGCCCACCACCCCACCTCCCGTCATCCCTGACCCAATTATGTATTGTTATTTAAAACATTAAAAACCCTTTACTTCTGGAGAAAGTCAGACAGTGGCGGTGACGTAAAAGAGGCAACTCCGTCACAACGCAGACACTCACATAATACTCTAAATATGACGACATTCTCTCTCGCGCGCGGCTCTCTCTCTCTCTCACAAACATGCGCGCATCTCCAGGAGAAATAGATCCTCATGCGCCCTCCAGGCACATGAGGATCTATGCCTCTTGGAGATGTTTGGAGCCCGCGCGCATGCACGCACTAACACGCACATACACATCGACGCGCTTTCAGAAGAGCATGCAGGTGACCCGTGTACTTAGCATATCATGTAGCTAGGTAAAGGCAACCTGCTTTCACACAAATTATAGCAAGACTGAAATTGTACCGTGAAGTTCTACTTTTGTCCCCATTTCCCCATTATAATGTATTGTCTTTGATAGAACTCACTGACGCATTGGCAGATCTGAAAGACTTTTTTAATAGGAGATAATTCAACATCAGAATCAGGTCAAAGACAAAAGCTAGAGACCATTGACAGCGAGGACAGCTCTCATAATTATAGAAGGGACTTTGTGGTTATGGTTTATCCCATCTTGTTTATTTAATTATTTTCTGAAAAGAATTAATTTTTAATAAAGTAGTTGAAAGGATACAAACCTGGCTAACAAACTCGTCCAATGTCTTTCTCCAAACTAGCTATATCCAAAAGCTAAAGCAAATATGACACAAATTACGGACTCTAATCTGGGTCAACCGACTTCCTATAAACGGTTGTTTATGTCTTCAATGAGACATTGAATTACAATATGCTCGGAGGCTCACTTAGAAAGTATTTCGCCAAGTTTCGAGCTTGTGTGTACAGAAATATCGGAGATTCTCTTGTTTACATACATACGCACACACATACATACATAACGCACATACAACGCTTCGCGTCAAATGTACGTTCAGCAGCGAGGTTAGCGTAACTAGACATGACGTAATTTTTATCTTGTTACTTCAATTGTGGGAGGTTTAGGCCTGCCCGCCTTTGACACCATGGACATGCTATTAAATTCGCCCCACCGCGACCCGTCATAAAAAGTCCCTTCCATAAATAGACAGGACGTAAAACAAATACCTGAGTTAGTTATTGGGGCATAACGCCGAGCAGGCGACTAAAGCCATCTCACGGCGGGAAGGGTAAAGTCTGGTCAGCCTGGTAAGAGAAAGGTCTTAAAACATGATATAAATACAGTTTTAAAGTATTCTTGGCTAAAACGTCGCACAGGTCAATCGTATATGTCTACAGATTTTGGAAGTTCATAAGAACAGTCAGATTTATAGACTACAAAGACTTAAAGTTTGTAAAACAAACTGGCTTCCTTTTGCAAGCTGAAGATTTCGTCCGGGGGAACGTCTCGAAACAAAACCTTCAAAGAGTCTGCTGTGTAGTGTTTCCGCCGATTAGGTCGACACATGATGTCAAGAAGTGCTTCACCGAAAATGGCTCGTCGCAGGCGAAGCACCAGGGGCGTTCCTCCCCTTTCAATAAGAAGGAGTGTGTGCTATAAGTATGGCCAACGTGAAGACGAGCAAGGACAATCTCCTCACGGCGTCTGCCGCACCGATGAGTTAGACTGTCGGACAATTTAGGAAGAGGTACGCGAAGCCTGTTCGCATCATCCTTGTCCCACTCAGTCTGTCACTCAAGAGATATATAAGCATCAATGGTGGGCTTTAAAGCACGAAAATCAGTCTTAGCCTCACAGGTACGATCACTGCGGGCACTGTTGGCCGCAGAATCCGCGATTCTGCTGCCTTCAGTGCCCACTTGACCGGGAACCCAGATGAAAATATCAAAGTAATCACCCACGAGGTTTGCATACAGTTCCCTGATCTGTACTAGGAGCGGGTGCTCAGTTTCTGTACCCTTCAGAGGCTGAAGGGCAGACAAAGAATCAGACAATATTAAAAGTTCTTCTCACTGCTCTGGTACGCATGTTTAAGAGCAAGCAGAATTACCTGCAACTCTGCGGTAAAAACAGAAAAGTTGTCTAGGAGACGACGTGTAAAAGGTCGTCGGGGATGGCGAAAGCAGACAGCAGCTGCAGCTACCCTCCCATCCCCTGACTTGGAACCATCTGTAAAAATGCGGCAGTAACCGGGAAGATAGAAAGTAGTTAATTAATGCTCTGTTGGTACACAATGTTTAGGGTAGATTCTTTCTTGTGGGCAGTTAAATCAAATAGTACACCTGGGACAGGAAGAGTCCAGGGGGGTTGGAATACTGTAGAGATTCAGAAATTTGGTCCAGGTCAATTCCAGCTGCATGTAAAAGGGGTTGAACACGGAGGGACAAAGGACGGACAGCCTGGGTGTGGGCTTTATATTATTATGCCTCCAGATACTGAGGCCTGAAAACACAATTATATGCAGAATTGTCTGGGTGGGCCTTCATATTCAGGACATAGCTGAGCGTGAGGCGGATACGCGCAACTTCAGAGAAGATTGATTGTACATTGCTTAACGTCCCGACAGCAACAAGGCTTTCTCAGGACGTGCCTGCACTGCCTGTGAAAAAAAACAACAACCCAGAACATTGAATGTATGTCGCCAGCCGGTCAAATACGTTAAATAAACCTAACACATGGGGCCTAAATAAAGCTAAGACCATTTAGCAACACACATCCAACATCAAGAGCTACAGGCAGTGCAGACAGTAGGGAGAGTTTTAAAAAGGCAAATACAGGTGAATGGAGAAAGGGTAGACAGAAACACATGCCCCAGAATAGAGAGAATAGAATGTGGGGCTGACCAGGGTGACCCTGGGAACTAAAAAATACCTAACCCCACCCAAGTCCCCCAGGGCAGACCCGGGTGGGGAACTTCAGAGAAGGCTTTCCAGCCGCAGGGTACAGACTAGGAACTGGTGACGTCCCGAAGAGCCCCAGATAGATCCGCAGATCTTGGTGATAGACGGTGTTAAGTTGGTGCAAGTTAGATTTATAAGCGGAGCCATACACAACAGAGCCATTTATAATCAAGTTTAGAGCGGACTAGAGCTCGATATAAGCAGTGTAAGACAATACGATCAGCGCCCCAGTCAGTACCTCCGACGACACGAAGAACATCGAGAGCTTTCTGACCTGAAACTCTGAGGCAGTTGATGTGGCTCCGAAAGGTCAATCTTCGGTCGAAGATGCCCCTTAGAAATTTGGCCTCCTTGGGCCGGCTGCCGGACCTCCTCTGACTCTTCGGGGACGAGGGGAGCGGAGTTGCCGCAGCACCAGCTACGACGCTACGACACTTTCCACTACCGCTATCTTCTTCTCGAGTGCAGCAAATTTGTTTTGAAAAGGGGGGGGGGGGGGGGGCCTTCTGTGTCCCCCTTCTCGATCCACGAGTTTCTTTGCTGTCTGGCTCAGGGGCCGCTTGCATAGCGATGAAGTAAGTCCTTACTTTTGAAGTTATGGGCTACTCAAGAAGTAAACGCCTCGTTTCCGCTTGCATGGGTCGGAAGTAACGCTTACTTCGGAGGTTACCGAGGAAGTAACTTGGGCGTGATTTACTACAGGGGGAGCCCATGAGTACCGTGCTTACGTCGGAAGTTACCATGTGTAAAGATATGTTTTAGAGGTTTTGTATGGGTAATTCAAGGTGCTATTGTTATTGTATCACAAACAACGCTCGTGTGATTCAGTTTTCTTAGGTTTAAAACTTGCTTTAGGTTTAAAAAAAAAATAACAAAAAAATATTTTATTAAAATAAAAAATAAAATAACGTTTAGGTGTTCTGCAAATTGTACAGAAACAGTCCGCTCAGTCTCGTATTTCAGTGAGCAAAACAGCGATTTCACTTTCATGCGGTAGGCTGGACCACAGACGGCCTAGCCTGGGGCATCTTGACCCTGTTCTTTCCCTGCCGCAGCGCGCGCGTAGTTTTCATACACAGGGACGCCGGGATGTAAATACACGCATGCGCAGAAGTACGATTGACCTCAAATTAAACGTCCTTCACCCATTACTTTACAAGTAATTACTACGGCGCGGATTTAGCTTCATGCAAGGCAAGGAGCCTGCCGCGAAACTTCTGAAGTAGTAACTCTCAAAGTAGGCGCTTACTTCCGAAGTTATGAAATACATCGCTATGCAAGCGGGCCCAGGGACAGCGATCTTGCTGCTAGATCTTAGAAGGCTGACTAGATCCAGAAGCATTTGCAACGGGCAGGCCGACAGGTTTGGGTGGGGGCTGAGGCTTAAGGGCAGCGGAGGTCGGCGCTACCGGATCGGGAGTGTCTGCCCTCTGCCTTCCTTGGTTCTTCGTCACCACTGGAGGAGGGTTACTCTCCAGAGGCGAGAGGCTCAGAGGCTCCGCCCCCAACCAAAAGGTTGGTGTTTGACAACTAAAGTCTTTAGTGGGTCGTTTGCCCGCCACGACCGCACTGAATGTAAACGAAATGTTTGAGCTGTTGCACTGGTGCTTTCGACAAGCTTATTGGCCTCCTCAAAAGACAGCCCCTTCTCCACCTGCTGAATCTTGCACTCGGAAATCCACCGGGGGCAGTTCTTGTCCGAAGCCATAATTTATGTGCCCTTTGGCAATTCACACACGGGGAGGGGGGGGGGGAGGTGGGAGGGGGGAGGGTGGAGGGGGAGGGGGGAGGGGGGGGGGTGGCAGTGCAGGATTCAGCAGTGTCCAGGCTTACTACAGCGTGCGCATGAGGCCTCTGCCTGGCGGCATGTCCTCCTGCCCATGGCCGAAACTTTGGCACTTAAAGCACCGGAGAGGAAGAGGTACGTACTGTTTAAATTTTAGCGAGTAGAATCCTGCCCAGATAGAAGTAGGAGGGGTGTGGGTGCCGAACGTCAGGATGCTGGTAAGGAGACGGATCTCTACCACCTCGCTTGGTAATTTGCTATGGACGATGAAGGAGCGAGGCCAGATGGCTGAAGCCTGAGGCGTCGTTACCTCCCAATCTGTCGCTGTCGTGTTCAAAGTCAGTGTTTAGGTGTCTTTTTTTTAACAAGTCTCAATTTTTTTGGGTTTTGAGCCATAACTAATATGATGAAGGGATTCATTGCCCGCCACCGAGCCCAACAAGGGAACGTGCATCTATCGGTGGGTCTCCAGCCGACGCACGATGAAGACTGCCCGAAAGATATACTCAGGGGGTTAAGTCCGATTGCACCGTCTGAGCCACTGCCCTCTAGCTGTTGAATGCAGGGGAATACTGGCGTAAAACACCTAAACAGCAACAGAGGGTACAGCGTGGTGCTCCGTATATGAAACCCGTATATCAACAGTGGGATAGGGCTTGACGTGACAAGAGCCGATTGACTAGGCCGGTACTCCTAGCCTCCCCGTTTAAGTAGAAGTTGAGGCCAAAGTGGAGTGTTGGCACCAGTGAGCCGCAACTGAAAGGGACCCTCAGCCACCAGGATCCTCTTCTTCCCCGACACGGGTCTCACACGTAAAGTTTGGGGGTCCTTTCAAGGAAACACTTCACGCTTATATATTTTTTTTTTCAGTTGAAGACAAAATCGTTGTATTACGAGTCATGCTTTTCTAGTGGTTCTTGTCGCATCTCGGGTCCAGTCAGGGGGTCAAAGTCGGAGGTAAGAGTCGAGGACTAAAGCTAAAGCCCTCGACTCTTACCTCCGACATCGACCCCCCCTCCCCCCCCCCCCTGACTGCACCCTGGAGGTGACAAAAACCACTGCCAAATGCTAACTCGTAAGACAACTAATAATGTACCGTCATGTAAAATGGTGTCCCGTCCTGTTATGTCATATCGTGTCATACCCAGTGATGTCATGCAATGTAATCTTATTACTGTAAACTCATTCGAGACGTGCAGCCTCCGGATACGCGGCTTAAAGCCGCGTATCCGGAGGCGGCACGTCTCGAATGAGTTAATGAAATGAAAAATAACACACACACACACATACACACTAAGGAATAAAAGCTAAGAACCTAAAAGCGACCTACTTAAGGCAGTAGAGCGTTAATAGCTTGCAATATGTTCTTTGTATATTTGACGATAATGCTGCACAAAAGGGCCAACGTAAATAATGAAGTTTGAATGTCTACATCGAAAGACGTTTCTGCTCTTCTTCTCCTTTGTACGCAGAAGACTTGTTCTCTACACAAAAGCGGCAGTGGGAAACCTCCGCTGCTTGCGCCTACTCACATGGGTAGTGAAAAGAAGGGCAGAGAAGTCTTACCTGAGGCAAGACAACGTTGAGAACCCGTTGATTAGGGCGAATTTTAGCAATCAAAGCACGCCATGAAGTATATCCAATTTTGTTGCAATGCTACGCAAGCCGCTGACCCGGTCCGCAAAGGCCACCGGGCCGCCGTTGGCCCGCGCACGGCCGTGCGCGGGCTAACGTCAGCCCGATGGCCTTTTGCGTAATGGGAGGCGGGCTAAAGTACGAGCGACCCAACCGTGTCGCCGCACCAAGAGTTTGTCTTCTTTTGTTTTTTTTTACACTTTTTTTCTCATTGGCCTGGTTCTATTCGACACCCCTCCCCCCCACCCCCCCACCCCCTTGGTCGCCCGTTCTCAAGGCAACGGGAGTCCCCCTGTCACATGTTACCAAAGGTAACATTTGATAAGCAGACTCGCTTATTATATGTTACGATGACAACGTTCCTCGCCGAGTAAAGCGTTCTCCCCCAAATACAACTTTGGCCAATCATATCGGTACTGAAACGAAGGCCCATTATTCATTACCTCCAGTTTATTGTCCCTCTGGCACGATAGTGATCGGGGACAACGAAGGCCCCCATCACTGACGTACTGACCGTATGCGAAAGGGCGAAAAAACAAAAAGCTGGGTAAATAAAAACTGAGGAGGTTACACAATAAAATAATTATAATTATGCATGTGTTGTTTTCGACCTCTATTAGCTATTTCATACAAACGAATGGCTGAAAATGTGTTAAATTAAAAAAAAAATACACGAGAAAGAATTTCTAGGCGAATGCAGTTCGCGCTTGATTGATAGTCGGAAATATGGAGATTTACGTCCCCTGAATCTCTACGTCACACGTAAAGTCTGGGGTCCTTTCAATGGTATACTTCATGCTTATAATTTTTTTTTTTTGCAGATGCAGACAAAATCGTTGTATCACTGGCAAAAGACTAACTCGTGGTACAAGTAGTAAGGTCGAAAGTGAGGTTAAAGCCCTTGGAAAATGCCGCTGTACAAACAAATTAAATAATGCCTGTCCCCTTGGATCGCAAAACCAATCACCCGCGCCCAGTTCCACCGATGAAATGCTCGCCAAAGCTCAAGTTTTATCGGTCTAAACGAGCGCCTGTGATCTATTTTGGGGAAGCCGGCGAAATTTAACCCCTTAACAGCCGGAGCAAGGCGGACGCTGTAACCAGCTGCAAGAGACATAAATCCTCATGGGCCCCCGCAGTCGCGGGGGCCCATGAGGATTTATATCTCTTGTCAGTCCGATGCATTTAGACCTTTTTTTTTTTTTTGAAAGAGGGGGTGGGGGTGGGTGTGGGGGGGGGGGGGAAGGGGGTGTCCCAGTTTCATTGTGTTTTTCGCGCGAGCGTCGATCAGAGTGCTGCGGTTTCAGACGCGAAATACGCGATCACCGGTGGCCTATTGTGCGTTGGGTACTCACCTCTCTGTACGTAGAGAGAGTGAAACTGTGTCCTTCCCCACTGTAGGAGGCAAACATGCCCGTGACCGGCGGTTCTGCAAAGTCAGCGTACGTCCAAGACGCCTCGAGATCCAGCTGGTGGGGCTTGGGTGAATGCTTCGCCCCTTTCGCCAGCGGCTTTGACCAGTTAAAGTCGAAGTTTCGCTTGTCGATCAAGCTGCTTGAATACTGGTAAAGACAGCTGCGGCCGTCTCGAAGCGATGTCTTAAAATCAGGGAGGGGCCCCATACCACAAAAATCTGCATGAATGAATGAAATTCTTTTTACAAGATACGTTTATTGACCATATTGACAATGCCAATGCCAATTACGGCTGTCTCCTGGTGCTGAACACACACACACACTCACAACCGTTCAACAAAAATACGTATATAAATAATTCAATACCTTAGAACATAAACGGCTAAATGAGATTATGTTGCACTATTGACGCGTGCCTCCACATCCGGCATCTGGATGTAGTTTCCGGTCATGTAACACATGGGTAGTGTCTGTATGTAACTACCGGACATGACGGGCCACCTTAATCAAGATAACGGACCGGCCCTCCGGAAACTGTTACTATATGGGAAATGAGTGGCATCTAATTAACGGGACCGTTGGCAAGCGTGGACGCCATAATCACGTAACGGGACTGGCCCTAAACGAGGGGCGGGCCCTAAATGGGAAGATGATTGATAAGGGCAAGGGTATATATATACTGGGGGACACGAGAGAGAGGACACGACCAGTCACACAACGAGAGAGGGAACACAACGAGAGGAGATTGAGAGGAGAGTGAGAGAGATGGACGAAAGTCGAAGAGAGAGCAAATAGTGAGAGAACGACCGAATTGTAGTCTGTGGTTGGTCTTGCCCAACCCCAGACAATGCTCTTTAGACTGAAATAAACACGAGAGAAAACCATCACTAGACTTCAGTTGTTTTACGTGTTCATAGTGCAACACGTAACAACCAATTTTGGTGCCGTGACCAGGATGTTAGAACGGGTTTAGCAGAACCATCGCAGGATGTCAGACCGAGATTGAAGACGGAACAATCGCAGATTCCAGAACGAGATGGAAGACAGAACTATCGCAGAGGGAGTACGACGACGCCGAGAACTGAAGACGCCGAACGAGACCCAGAAAGAAGATAGTGAAACGAGCGTGAAACGAGACTGAGAAGGAGCCGGCCGCAGACGAAACGACCTCTGGCCACAACCACCGTCACCAACGCTGGACAAACAGGTGAGTGACCTTTTTGTGTCATCGCTACAGTTTTGATTAAGGGCCAGCAATATTTTGTATTTGTAGTGAAAATGGCAGAAGAATATGTAGGAGGACCACACCCACTGAACCCGGTGTTGGCCGCATTAGGTAGTCAGATAGAGAGGTTGTCAACCTTAGTTAATGTGCAACTCATTTCACAGCTGATCCCCACCTTCAATGGAGATCAGCAACAGTCTGCAAAAGAAGTGGATCACTCTAGAGATAGGGGGTGTTTTCGATGCAGTTCACCACGCCACAAGGCACGCGATTGCAAGGCTAGGCGGGTAAACGCAGTCGGCCAGCAAGAGTCGTCTTTGTCACAGCAAAGGTATCAACACGTGCGGTGTTGGCGATGCGGGGGTTACGGCCACCGACAAAGAGAATGTAGGGCTAGGATAGGACAGGAGCGACAGGAAAACTAGAACGTTCTGCACCACGAGAAGCCGGTGAGCAGAACGGGGGAAACAGTAGATCCTTTAGCATCAATTTAGCGGGGAGTCCAAAATGCATAGTCTTTAAGGTAGGAAGTCAAAAGTTTAGAAGTCTCATAGATACGGGGGCGGAAGTATCGTTGATTAGCAAGAAGGCGTATGAAAAATTGCAGAACAAGCCAAGGTTAGAGAAAAGAAGTGTATCGCTACAGTCAGTCAGTGGAGAAGCGTTAGGAGTTGTGGGCAGTATAGAACTGGACTTCAAAATTGAAAAGCAGTCGTTCAAACATCGTTTTTATGTAGTGAAAGAGATGAATAGAAATTTCATTTTGGGAAACGATTGGCTTGATAAGAACGGAGCACGCATCTATTTTGATTTGAGAAAGGTTAAAGTCGGGAATGCGTTTGTACCTTACGAACAAGACATGCACATATCTTCGTTAGTCAGAGTACACAAGACAAAAGTATTGAAACCACATACAGCGGAGATTTGTCAGGTTAGAATAAAGAGTACACAGTACCTCGGTAAGGAAGAATGTTTAGGAGTCTCTGCGACAGATAGGGGGGTTTGTTGCAGAAGAGCCAGGACTATCTGTGATGAGCGGGGTAGTGAGAAACAAAGGTAGGACATTTCCTTTGTTAGTTGTGAATCACACCAACAAAACGTTCAGGCTGAAGGGATGTGTGGTAGGCAGGGCAAACAGCGTAAGTCAGGTAGAGTCAGTGTCTAACAGAACGGAAGAACGAGAAGTCGCTTCCATTGATCTGACAGAAATCGATGCGCCTGACGCAATCAGGTCCAGAGTCACTAAACTGGTATCGGAGCATTCCGATTTGTTCGCGAGTAGCGATCTGGACTTAGGGCGCACCAACACTGTCAAAATGAGCATAGACACTGGGGACCACGCTCCAATAAGGGTGAAGCCTTACCGCGTTCCTTTGCAGGATAGAGAGATAGTAGACAAAGCAGTAGATGAGATGTTAGAGGCAGGGATCATCAGAAGATCAATGTCGCCATGGTCTTTCAGTTTAGTAGTGGTAACCAAAAAAGATGGTTCAAAGAGGTTGTGCGTTGACTTTCGAAAGCTAAACGAGATTACTAAGAAGTCGTCGTATCCACTACCGCTCATAGACGATATTTTGTCCTTGCTGGGGAAGGCAAAATATTTCACAAGGTTAGATATGAAATCGGGATACTGGCAGGTAGAGATGGCGGATCAAGAGAGTAGTGAGAAAACGGCTTTCGCTTGTCACAAGGGACTTTTTGAGTTTGCAGTCATGCCGTTTGGACTTTGCCAGGCACTCAGTGTGTTCATGCTGTTGATGAACACAGTGTTGATGGGGTTAGAAGCATTTTGTTCGGCATATATGGATGATATTCTCATCTTTTCCGAAACCAAGGAACAGCATTATCAGCACATAGAGGATGTGTTCGGTAGACTCAGGCAACATAAACTCAAGTTGAAACTGAAGAAATGTCAGTTCTTCGCCGAGGAAACACAATACTTAGGGTTTGTGATAGGGAAGGAAGGGATCAAACCTGACCCAGAAAAGGTGTCAGCAATTCGGACATTGCCGAATCCAACATGTATAAAGGAGTGTCGCAGTGTCATTGGAATGATGTCATACTATCGCAGGTTCATACCCAACTTTTCTGAGATAGCCGAACCCATCATCAATTTGACAAAGAAATTTGCCAGATTCAAATGGTCTGATCAGTGTCAACAGGCGTTTGATTTTCTCAAACAAAGTTTGTCAGTAGTTCCTTTGTTGGTATATCCGGACACGAGACGTCCATATGTATTGTACACGGATGCTAGTGACGCATGTATCGGGGCGTGTCTGACGCAAGAAAGTGAGGACAGCACAGGACTCAAGACAGAAAAGCCTATTTACTTTCTGTCCCATAGGTTGAGCCAGAGCCAGAAGAAGTGGTCTACCATAGAAAAGGAAGCATTTGCAATCCATTATGCATTACAGAAGTTAGACCACTATTTGCACAATGCGCAATTCGTTGTTCGCACAGATCACAAACCGTTGAAGTATCTCTTAGAGTCACCCATGCAGAATAAGAAGATTCAGATGTGGGCGCTAGGGATCGCAGGGTACAACTGCACTATAGAGTACATTCCAGGGCCACAGAATGTGTTGGCTGATTTGTTGTCTAGAGTGCCACAAACAGACGAAAAGGAGTTAGCGTCAGAAGAGACGGAAGAAATAGTTACAAAAGTGAGCGACAATGCGTTCAAGATAGGGGTGATTAATTCCAGTCAGTTTAAACCAAAGCAGTTTGCAAGTTGTCAGACGGATGATCCGAGAGAAACTTTAGGAAAGGTCGAGGTGACAGGGTTCGATATGATCACGGAGCAAGACAAGGATCCAGACATTGTTAAGTTGAAAGATCAGCTACTGAACGAGGAAGCACCGGCCAGTGTAAAAAGGAGGTATTTGTTCATAGAAGAGGTCTTGTATTTCTTGTCAAATGTTGACGACGATCCAGTAGCCAGATTAGTGGTGCCATCCCATTTGGTGGAGCATGTCGTAAACCAGTATCATGACGGAAATGGGCACATGGGCCTTGACAAGACTTACGACACCATCAAACAGAAGTATTTTTAGCCAAACATGTACAGGGGGTTGAACGAGTACATAGGCGGTTGCATTACCTGTCAGCAAAGGGTTTTGCAGAAACAGAAAGTCCCAGTGCAGGAAATGGACGTTCCTCCATATCCGTTTGCGAAGGTTAGTGTAGACATACAGGGTCCATTCCCTACTAGTCTGTCCGGGAACAAGTACATTTTAGGGTTTGTTTGCCATTACAGTGGATATCCAGAGTGTTTTCCAGTACCAGATAAGTCGGCAGAAACTGTTGCTCAAATCTTGATGGATGAGATAATTCCTCGACACGGCTGTCCTTTGCAGGTGGTTACTGATAATGGCACAGAAAATGTCAATCGGATCATGAGGGAGGTTCTCAGTGAACTAAACATAGATCATGTCTTGACGAGCTATTATCATCCACAGTCTAACGCTAAGGTAGAAAGATTTCATCGTACCATGAATGATATCATGTCGAAGAAAATACAGGAAGATATCCAAACGTGGGATTTGCACATCAATCATGCGTTGTCTGCATACAGGGTTAGCGTTTCAGAAACGACTCAGTGATCTCCATTCTTTCTACTGTATAACAGAGATCCAGTGTTACCATTAGATAACATACTGAGGCCTAGACGGAAATATGTCGGAGAGGACCTTCATAAGGTAGCCTTAGAACAACAGCACAAACTGTTCACCCAGGTGCACCAAAGGATAAAGAAATCACAGAAGCGGGGGGGGGGGGGGGGGGGGGGGGGGGGCAAAGTATGCAAACAGACATGTCAAAAGTAACGAAATCAAAGTCGGGGATCCAGTGTACTATAAAAATAATCAAAGGAAAAACAAGCTAGACAGCAAATGGAAACCTTACTATAGAGTGATCGAGCAAACAACCCCAGTAACGTACAGGATCAGGAACCAATTGACTGGTGAAGTAGTTAAAGTGCATGCAGAGCACATAAGACTCGCTAAGTTAGATGAGTGGCCTAAACCCTCAGCGGAAACCCTCTCAGGAAGACTAATTATGCGATCGCACCGGAAGACAGCTCTTCCAGTGACAGTGAAGATGTAGGCGACTTACCTTCAAGAGAAAGTTTGATCAAACGACAGCGCAGGGAACGGGAGAACTCGTCTTCAGAAGACGACATTCCTCTCATGGAGTTAGCAAAGAGGGTTAGACGTCAGAACAGGAGACAAACAGTCGAAGCAGAATCGGCTGATGTTAGCTCGGGCGAAGGCACATCAGATAACTCTGATGATGATAGGATAAAGCATGTGGACGCAATCCTGCCTAAGTCTAGGAGTAAAGGAGTGAGGCGGTTATTAAAGGCTATAGGAGATCTACTTTAGGCTTCATTTAAAATGCAACTCTCAAGTGGTATTGAGAGAGGATCAATCAGGAAATCGTGCAGATAATGCAGTTTTGGGAGTATGAATATACGACTACGGGTGTAAATTACATTTTGCAGACGTGCAAGATGAGGTTCGACATCTGTCTCATGATATTGGGTTTAGCAGATAATGTTTATAATTTATTGGTAATGGCAGTAATCCTGTCAATTGTAGGCAAAATAGTGGGAGTGGGACGATATTTTGATTTGTTAAAAGCTGGCCCTTTATCGAGACTTAGGCGATGGCATAGTGAGGTCACTCGACCTACACTGGACCCGGGATCGGTGGCTACAACTGTGGCGGACGACAATGACGTCTACGGAGCAAGTGCCTCCGCACTGATGATGGAAGACAGGGTAGAACTGAAGACGACATCGCCAGTCGTGAAATTCTACCCGGCCTTGAAATGAGGCGACCTATGAGGTGGATGAATTATGTTGGGACTGTGAGCGCAACGGTGCCCATGAGAGACGAACAATTTCAGTGTTGACAATGAACTCTTTCTCTTTTATTTTATATTATGTGTATTTGGATGGAATAAGTGTTGTTATAGTTAGACAAGATATCACGCACCGATTTGAAATGTATTTTGATTGTGTAATGATGTGGAATTATATTGTTATTATGTCCCGAAGTGTAAACCCTCCTGGGGGGGAGGGAGGAGGAGGCACCTACTGCATAGTGAACACGTACTATTACTTTCACACACTATTACTATTTCTTTCTGTGTTTCCATCATCCACTCATAACACCATTGGGCTCAATGAGTTCTCATGTTTTATTTAAGTGATTTACAAAATACGTAATTGCTGCTGTTATCTTATTTTCTTACTGGCTTTGACATTTCGCTGGAAGATTTACAGTCCCATACTTTAAGCCTGTCTCGCGTAACGCACACGGAGGCCGTTGACTGTATCATTGATATGTGTGTGTAGGTAGCATTTTGTTTGAGGTGTCAGTTGTGTCCCATCTGTAAGTTTGGTGCCCCTGTGCATGTGGCCACCAGTACTATTTACAGAACTGATGGCTGCATGTGCAGGCTAGTTCACGGTATCACTGATCAATGTGCATTGGGCAGTCTATTGTTTGAAGTGATCAGTGGTGGCATCATCCATGATGTCTGTGTGCATTTGGTACTGTTTACACAGGAGCTGTTTACCGAACTAGTGGCTGCGTATGCATTTAGTTCTGTTATTGTTATCAGGTGTAATAATAAAATAATAATTACCCTATTTATAATGTTCTTATCTTATAATAATTATAACTCTCAGCGCGCACTCGCAACTCGCGCACGCAGCTGGACAAGGAGCTGGACAGCAGGCTGGCAAAAGCGAACAGTGCTTTCGGGCGTCTATATAAGCGGGTATGGCACAATCAACAGCTGAAAACAGGCACCAAGATCAGCGTGTACAGAGTTGTCGTCCTGACAACCCTGCTGTATGGTTCCGAGTACTGGGCCCTCTACCGCAGCCAACTACGACTCCTCGAACGCTTCCACCAGCGCTGCCTGCGTACAATCCTGGGCATTCACTGGAGTTACTATGTCACCAACGTCGAGGTCCTTGAACAGGCAGAAACTGTGAGCATCGAGGCTTTGCTGCTGCGGACACAGCTCCGCTGGGCGGGGCACATCTCCAGGATGGAGGATCATCGCCTACCCAAGATCACCCTGTTCGGCGAGCTCGCCACTGGACACAGAGACAGAGGGGCACCAAAGAAGAGATACAAAGACTGTCTGAAGAAGTCGCTTAGTGCCTGCCAAATCGACCACCGTCAGTGGTCTTCACTCGCTGCGGACCGTGACACCTGGCACTCCACCATTTACAAGGCTCCTTTGAGGACTCGCGCAGAGCTAGCCTTAAAGACAAGCGGCTGAGGAGAAAAAACAGAGATGTCGCAACTCAGATCCCTGGCCAGACCTCCCTCTGCAGCCACTGCGGTCAAACCTGCCTGTCCCGGATTGGCCTCCGCAGTCACGAGCATGCCTGCAGACGTCGTGGGCAACCCCCATAGACTTTTCCTATAGGTATCTTCGTTCGCGAAGTCAAGCCAAGAGGACGCAGGTGCTGTTTACAGAACTAGTGGCTGCGTACGCATTTAGTTCTGTTATTGTTATCAGGTGTAATAATAAAATAATAATTACGGTATTTATAATGTGCTTATCTTATATAATAATTATAACTCTAAGCGCGCACTCGCAATTCGCGCATGCGCACGCGTTAGACAATGACGCACGTACCACAAATACATTACGACAGTCAGCTTCGGGTGGGGAGTGTGGTGATGTAGTGCTAGAACTGTTGAAAGAGGTGGGTTTTGAGGGCGGACTGGAAGGAGGAGAGAGAGTGTGTTTCTGACGGGACGGAGAGAGAGTGGGAGAGTGTTCCAGGTGGATGGACCGTAGACGGAGAAGGAGCGGGGGCCGAAAGTGCTGAGTTTGGTGCGGGGGATGTGGAGGCAGAGAGGGTCGGAAGAGGAACGGAGGGAGCGGGAAGGAGTGTAGGGGTGGGGTAAGTTGGAGAGATAGGTAGAAGCGTAGTTGTTCAGGGATTTGTAGCAGAGAGATAGAGGAGATATTGGATGCGTTGGGGGATGGGGAGCCAGTGAAGGAGTTTGAGCAGGGGAGTGATGTGGTCGGATCTTTTCTTTATGAGGACGAGGCGGGCAGCATTGTTCTGGACGCGCTGGAGAGTGAAAGTGGTGGAGTGGGGGAGGCCGGAAAGAAAAGGTGTGGCCTCTTCTCTAAGTTTTGCTGCTCCTGTGCATGAGGCCAACAGTACTTTTCACAGAACTGATGGCTGCATGCGCAGTGTGATTAACTGTATACACAAGACTTGAACGTGGGCAGCTAAAATACAGGCAGTCAATACAAGCCAATTCCTTAACCTCAAGTCTCTATATATGGTTTACAGTCGACTAATGCCCATCAGTATACAATTGTGCATGTTTTTGGTGGGTGTTCTGCGGTTTTGTGTGTGTATGTGGGGTGGGGTTGGGGGCGGGCGGTACGGCAACTATATGTTCTCATGTTGTATGCTGATGCGCATGTACAAAACCTACATTAAAAACAAACAAAAATAAATACAAAAATAATTTAAAGAAATAGTTATTTGTTTTAAAGCCGAGCAGGCGATCACGGCCATCTCTTACTTACTTACTTACGCCTGTCACCCCTACCCGGGGATAGGCCGTCGACGAAAGACCTCCAGCGACTCCTGTCCTGTACTTCTCCTTCGATTTTACTCCAGGTGGTTCCCATTCTCTTGATGTCTGCTTGGAGGTCTCGACGCCAGGAGTTTCTCGGCCTACCTCTTTTCCTCTTTCCCTGGGGGTTCCATGACAATGCCTGCCTAGTGATACTGGAAGCTGGCTTTCTCAGACTGTGACCAATCCATTCCCATCTTCTTCGTCCAATTTCATTCTCTGCTGTTATCTGCTCTGTTCTCTCCCGAGTCTGACGTTGCTGATCTTCTCTGGCCAGTGGATTTTCAAAATTCTTCTAAGGCAACTGTTTATGAAGATCTGTACTCTGTTGACAGTGGTTTTTGTCAATCTCAAAGTCTCTGCTCCATATAGGAGAACTGCTTTTAAGTTGGAGTTGAAAAACCGGACTTTGGTGGGTTGTGACAGCTCTCTGGAACTCCACACTTTTTGCAACTGGAGAAAGGCTGCTCTGGCTTTACCGATTCGTGCTCTGACATCTGCATCAGTGCCGCCTTTTTTGTCTATGATGCTCCCGAGACAGGTGAAGGACTCCACCTCCTCCAACGGGGTGCCAGCAAGCAAGACTGGTTCTTGCCTGGTTGCGTTCAGCCTCATTGCCTTTGTTTTCTGTTTGTGGATGGTGAGGCCCACTTGGGACGAGATGTCAGCAAGCCTCGTGGTCTTGTCCTGCATTTGTTGATGAGTGTGGGACAGTAATGCCAAGTCATCTGCAAAATCGAGGTCGTCAAGCTGTGTCCACAGTATTCCGCTTCTTCTCTGCTCTGTGGTCCTCGTCATGACCCAGTCTATGGCCAGTAGGAAGAGGAACGGAGACAGCAGACACCCCTGCTTGACACCGGTTCTGACCTGGAGCTCCCTGGTGAACTGCCCTTCGTGGATCACGCGACATGTCATGCCATCGTAGCTGCTCTTTATCAGGCGGACGAGCTTTGTGGGTACACCGTAGTGTCGTAGGAGTTTCCACAGAGTCTCTCGGTCCACGCTGTCAAATGCTTTCTCGTAATCCACAAAGTTGACGTACAGCGGGGAGCTCCACTCCAGAGACTGTTCCACGATGATGCGGAGAGTGGCGATCTGGTCTGTACATGATCGGTATTTCCTGAATCCTGCTTGCTGGTCTCTCAGCTGGGGGTCAACGGAGCTCTTCATTCTCTCCAGGATGATCCTGTTGAAGACCTTTCCTGGTACTGACAGCAAGGTGATTCCTCTGTAATTGGAACACTTGCTGAGGTCACCTTTCTTGGGCAGCTTGATTAGGTACCCCTCCTTCCAGTCAGCCGGCATCACCTCCTCTTCCCAGATCTTTCTAAACAGTGGGTACAGCATCTCTACTGTTGTCTCTAGGCCTGCTTTTAAAAACTCCGCTGGGATGCCATTTGGCCCTGCTGCTTTGCCGTTCTTCAAAAATGCCACTGCTTTTCTGATCTCTTCCCGGCTGGGTCTGTCACAGCTGATGGGTAGGTCGGTCTCTGCTGGCTGAATGTCTGGGGGGTCGGGTGGGCTGGGTCTGTTCAGTAACTCTTCAAAATACTCGGCACATCTGTCGAGTTGGTCTGCTCTGCCTGCAATAGGCTTGCCTTCTTTGTCTTTTACTGGTCTTTCTGTATGGCCATACGTGCCCGACAATCTTCTGGTAATGTCTTAGAGCTGTTTCATGTTGCCGCTGCCTGCTGCCTTTTCTGCCTCTGCTGCCAGGCTGTCTGTGTAGGCCCTCTTGTCTGCCCTGATACTCCTCTTCACCTCGCGGTTGGCTTCCAAGTATTCCTCCTGTGCCCTTGCTTTGGCTGCTCTCGTGCGACTGTTGTTGACAACTGCTTTCTTCTGCTTCCTCACTTCTATCTTCTTCGAGGTCTGTGCCGACAGCCAGTCCTTGTGATGGTGTTTCCTGAACCCTACTGTGTCTTTGCAGGTTGAGTTCAGCGCCTCTCTAACTGCCTTCCACTGCTGCTCTGTGGTGACCGCCTCCTCTTCATTTACTAGCTCCTGTAGCCCTTGAAACCGGTTGGACAGCACCAGTTTGAACTCTTCTCTCACTCCAGTCTCTCTCAGAAGGCCTACATTATAGCGCTGTCTTCTTGTTGTCTCTGTGTGGCTTTTCTTTAACTTGAGCTTTATTTTTAAGGTGAGCAGATGGTGGTCTGAGGCGATATCTGCTCCCCTCCTCACTCGAACATCTTGAAGGGATCTTCTAAATTTCTTGCTAATGCAGATATGGTCTATTTGGTTCTCTGTTGTATGGTCAGGTGAGACCCACGTTGCTTTGTGTATTCTTCTGTGTGGGAAGATGCTGCCTCCAATGACAAGTCTGTTTAGAGAACAAAAGTCTACAAAACTCTCCACGTTCTCACTCATCTCCCCTAGTCACTGTCTCCCCATCACCTCTTCGTATCCGGTGTTGTCCTCCCCTATTTGGCATTAAAATCGCTCATGACGATGGTGATGTCTCGCTCCGCACATTTGTCCACGGCACTCTGGAGTCGGTCGTAGAACTCTTGTTTCTCTTCCTCGTCACTGTCATTAGTGGGCGCATAACACTGGATGACGTTCAGCTTGATCTTTTTCTTGGTTCTAAAGGCTGCTGTGATAATTCTTGGCCCAAGAGGTTCCCGGCCCATCAGCGCTCTCTGTGCCACTGGTGACAGCATGAAGGTTACTCCTGTATGTGGGGCATTCTCCTCTTCATGACCTGCATACAGAATCATCTCCCCACTTAACAGCCTTTTCTGGCCAGACTGCGTCCATCTGGCTTCACTGATACCTAGCAGGGAAAGGTTGTACTTTTGCATTTCCGCTGCTATCTGGGCGGCCTTGCCGCTCTGGTACATGGTCTTGACGTTCCATGTGCCCATGGTTGTGTCCCTGGATAGAGAGAGGCGGCTCGGTCCTGTGGCTTCCGAAGACTTCCGGCTTTCACCACAGGACGTCATAAATCTTCTGGTAGAAGAACCTTCCTCCTCCAGGAAAGGAATTACTGTTTGTCTTTTCGTCGGCGTTTTTGTAGCTATTTCCTTTTTTGCAGTGTGGGGAAGCTAGCCCCACGCCCAACCCCCATACTAGGAGAATCAGGGGTTTTCTGTCGGGGTCACCTTCCCTTAGACCATGTTGGTTCACGGCACCTTATTTCATTCGGTGCACCCCTCTCGCGAGGGACCCCTATCCACCACCCAGGGGACGCGCCTCAACGCCATATGGTCCCAGCGCGAGGCACGGCCATCTCACGGTGGTTAAATAAATAAAACAAAGTAAGTCAAAGATACATGGGACATATCAATGCTAAGTAATGAATAGATTATGAACATCCACATATTTATATGCCTTTTGGTGGGTGTTCTGCGGTTTTGTGTATGTATGTGGAGTGGGGTTGGGAGCGGGCTGAATGGCAGCGATTACCATGTTTGTGTATGTTCTCATGTTGTATGCTGACGTGTATGTACAAAACCTACATTACAAATACACAAAATAAATAAATAAATAATTTAAATAAATAGATTAAGTAAGTCAAAGGTACCTGGGGCATATGAATGCGAAGTAAAGGACATATTATGAACATGCACAGGTGTGCATGTCTTTAAGTGGGTGTTCTGCGGTTTTGTGTGTGTATTTGAGGTGGGGTTGGGAGCGGGCGGTATGGCACCTATTTCCATCTAATGTATGTGTATATTTTCTTGTTGTATGCTGATGTGTATGTGCAAAACCTACATTACAAACAAACATAAATAAATAATAATAAATTCAAATAAATAAAATAAGTAAGTCAAAGATACCTGGGACATATGCATGCCAAGTAAAGGATAGATTATGAACATGCACAGATGTGCATGTCTTTTAATGGATGTTCTGTGTTTTGTGTGTGTGTATGTGTGTGTGTGTGTGTGTGTGTGTGTGTGTGTGTGTGTGGAAAGAGGGGGGGGGAGCAGGTGGTATGGCACTTATTACCACATAATATGTGTACATGTATGTTCTCATCGTGTATGCTGATATGTATGTGCACACCTACATCACAAACAATCAAAAATAAATAAATAAATAAATACCGAATTTTAATAATAAATAAATAAATAAAATAAATAAAGTAGTCAGAGATACTTGGGACATATGAACATGCATGCAAAGGATAGATTATAAACATGCACACTTGTATGCATATTGAAAAAAATCTTCCTTTCCTCTCCTTGGTAGCCACTAGTGATCATGTGCATTAAGGAATTCGTCCATCCATAATTAAAAGAATAAATAATAAATAATATGTAAGCGAATACATAAATGAATCAATAATAAATAAATAAATAAAACATGTAATATAATGGAGAGGGCTACTATCTGTATTGTGTCTCATGCAGTCCTGATAAAGCTTGATGATAAGAGTTCTTGTGAGTACTTGAGTGCGGATTGATTGAATTGGTTGCAAAAACAAAAATTCCTATATTTAGGTGTTCAACTGGACATGATGATTTAGATGGAAACGGTTCAGAGATGGATTTCAGTCAGGCTGGCTTGTGCCTAAGACCAGATGGATAAGACCGTGTTTGACCAGTTAATCCTATCTCCACTAATAAAAATAAGCAGGCCTACACATAGAACCATTATGCTGGAAAACAAACGAACAACATGCATGTTGTATCTGGACATAAAGTCTTCAGAGTGTTAAAGGTGGTCAGCGGACACAATGCAAAAAATGCATGAAGCGAGTTTACTTTCGATATGCTTGATCCTCCCATAAAAGGCCGAGTTCTATGGGAAAGGCTGCTTTCAAGACCAGGAAAAAAACGTATACGATGTACTTTAAAGTTCAAATACAAAATAATCTCTGTCTCACTTCAGGAGCAAAGTAAACCTACATCAACCGTGCGCGTCTGATTTACTTCTTTCGAAGGCATTTCACTGACCACCATTTTGAAACTAGCGACGCGAGTATGCTTACCGCATTAACAATATTACTTTTAAAATTATTTTATCGTAAATATGTATACATGTTTACTTCCATCTTATTTTAATTTGATCACTGGAATAAACTTGTAACTTGTATGATTTAAATTTTCAATGTTATGCACAAAACAATGTCTTGCACCATATCTGGGCCGTGTACAAGGACTGGTTCCCCCACAGCGAACAAATAGCGCCCGAAAAACACTTTAAAAAAAATGTCTCCATACTAAGGGAAAATATTGTTGTTATGCATAAACCATATGTCATTAGAACTTTCGTTTCGTACCTGCAAACCAATGTTACTCTTTTGACGAACGGAACTACTTAATTAACCCTGCAGAAATTGAGTAATCTGCTAGACTAAAACACATAGTCGTTTCTACAGCCGAGGGCGTCTCCGCCATTCAACCTAAAGATTTGGTTCTTACACCATTGAAAAGGTCATATTCTTGTCTAAAACCAGCTAGTTGCAAATTTTGAACATTTCACGTATTAATTCAAAAGTTACACTGCAGAATGTGCGTTTTTAGCAAATTTTCGTGACTATTTTCCGAATATCAGTTAATCCGCTAAAAATAACACATATGTTCTGGACTTAACGTAAACATCATTCAATTTGCAGTAGATCCGAGTACATTGCATGGTTGTAGAGCGAATGGCGGAGACGTCCTCTCCAGAAGAAATCAGTCACTGTGCTGTACGTCGTCCGACTCAATAACGTGAAAAGACACGTAGGCCTTCTTTTCAGGCGTGTCTGAAAAGTGGTAGGAAAATGAGAAAAATAAAAAAAAATACAGTTTATTTTGTATCCTTTTCTTTTTTAAATTGTTATTGTTGTTTGTTTTATTCGGCGAGCTGTAAGTCATCAAAACAAGTGTGTGGTTGGCAGTGAGTGTACTCGATTTTTTCTTCACGTTGCGATTTTCCCCGGGCCTATCGCATACACAATGATAGTATGTTCTTCCCTCTATGGCCTAGGGCATCTCCGCCGGTCAGTCTACAAATATGGTTTTAGAATCATTGGAAAGATAAGATTCTGGGCTATAAGCATTTTGTTGTCATAAAAAACATGGGTCATTCGTGGGATATTCTGCAAGATGTGCGTTTACAGAATTTGTATCTGACTTGTTACCGATGATCATAAAATCCGGAAAACAGCATGCGCTCCAGGTTCCAATCAAATGCCATTCACTTTCCAGTAGGTCTGTCTAAATTGCATGGATCTAGAGAAAATGGCGTGCCATCCTCTGCATTTAGAAATAGTCACTGTCTTGTACGTCGTCTGACTCAATGTGACAAGTCGCGTCAGTCTTCCGGAATGTCTGAAATGTGTTACGAAAATAAAAAAAAAACATACATTTAAATCGTTGTTGGATCTTCGCCTCTTTTAAGGATGTTATTTTATTTGCTCACGTACGAAGCAAAAGTGAGTCTATGTTCTGGGCCACGTATTCTGTCGTCCGACGTAAACATTAACGTTGCCATTTTCTCGGAAACTATTCAAACCAGTCTTCTAACTTCCCCCAAGGATACTTTGTAGTAGGACCTTTTTAAACATACCAACTTCAGTAACCTCTATCAAAGGCCAAGGTAATAGGGAATCAAGAAACAGCTTTAAAAAAATGGCCAAATTTTGACAAAACTGTTTTATTCTATTATAAACATTGAGATACAAACTCACATATCATTCATGTGTGAGGCTATACTGTCTCCATCAGAAAGGATTTTGTAACGGACTTTTTATCATCTTCTTGTAAATCGGGCAGTTTGTGAGCAAGTAAGACCATGCGTAACGCAATTTATGTTTGTTTGGGATACCTATTTCTTTCCACTTTTTGTGTCATCTTTTGGGTGGTTTTTCACACATTTTAGCCCTTATCATTCGGAATACACCCATGTGTGTAGTAAGATTGACTAAAATAGTTCAAGGGTAGTGCCAGAATAGCTTGGCGCCTCTAGGCGCCAAGCTATTCTGGCACTACCCTTGAACTAAAGCCATTGGTCTATATCCTCAACTGTAAGTACTATGATGTATCCTGCATGTGGCAGTGTACAAATTTGAAGCTTTTAGCCTCAGGATCATATGGGTTAATGAGGCACGCGTACCACAAGAGTCAATTTGTAACTTATCTGGCAGAGGCGGATCCAGTGGGTGTTTCAACCGAGGGGTGGGGTGGGGGGGAGGAGGGGCTCACAGCCCATCTCCCCCGGGCCGCAGACTGCTTTTGCTGTTTCTGTGTACATCCTGAGAATAGATTCTGACAAAACAATTGGGACTGGTCAAAGTCCGTGACTAGCTAGATCAGAACGAGTATACCCCTAACAGTCACCAACTGGAGAAGTACTCAATAAGTTCTGGGGCTCAAAATGTCATTATATTTCCAGCAGATCTGTGTAAGGCAGATGACTGTTAAGCACATAGCGGAGCTGGTACCCTAGGCCTTTTAAAACAGCCCCTGCCTGCTGTGTACGTTGCTGATTCAATAGCGTAAGGGGAAACGTGAAAAGTCTGCAACCACACTGTAAAGTCTGAGTTAGAAACCTGCCTCCGGCTGTTTAACTCATTCTACCCCAGACACACCACAGCAAGATAAGGATCGACCATGATAGTTCAAGGGTGATGCCAGAATAGCTTGGCGCCCAGGCATCACCCTTGAACTATCATGGTCGATGTGTGTCCTGCACTGCAATGCAGTCTTTAGAGGACAAGGGCAAAATTTAAGGATTTCGGTGTTGGGGTAGAATGAGTTAAGGAGGTTGTAAAAAGTGAGTCCGTCCATCATCAACATCGAGTCCCACGTCCTCCTCAGCAACTCTCTCCCACACTCCCCACCCGCCCAACCTTTAGAGTTTACGGACACTGAAATAGTCGTCAACGTTTTTTGCATCGTGAATTTTGAATGCTATTTTTTGGGGGGATTTATGAATCTCAAAATGAATCGTCGTAAATCCGTGACGACACCAACTTTAGTTTTCAGTCATGATTCTGATTCAAGTAATCTTTATCACGGACAATCATCACGTAAAATGTCATCATAAGCAGCCGAATAGTTTCTCATCTTGAGTGATTGCCCAAGATCTCAGAATTATCCTTTTCCCTACAGATAACAATGTCAAGATTATTTGAATTGGTCCATTGATTACCAAATGTATCGTTTGTAGATAATATGTGTACAAAGCTGACCGCCTTGACAGAGACCTTTAGGGTTGTGACAATATTCTTGTTCATTACATTAAATTTTCTTCTTGATAATTAATAATATGATTTAAAATTCGGAACAAATCGATCATGCGTTTACAGACTTATTGCAACATATATCGCAGCTGTGCTCGTGACCTTGCGTTTTTGTTCTCCCACAAATGAACTATCATCATGTCAAACACGCATCAAATCGGCCCAGTGTTTTTAAAGACATGCTTTGTGCAAAGTGATTTACAACAACAGCAACCACAACACATGTAGCCGCAACCTTGACCTTGTAGGTAGGACAACCCTTCCTCTTGGTCAAGTTTTCATGATGGAAATCACCACCAAAATTCCACATAAAATCGAATGACAAACGCAACAAACCAACGTAGCAAATACAGTGACTCCACTATCGCTCTCTCCAATTTCAAAGTGGAAGGATGTGAATTCTGGTGGGATAAAACATAATTCTGGACTACACCTGTAAAGTTTTCATGATTGTGTTGCCAGTTCTTCTAACATACCGTTTTTGATCAACGCCAGCACTGAAACAAAACCAGCCTCAAACTAGATACTATAAGACTATGAACATTAACTGTGACCTTGACCCCATCTCGAGGTCACTGTTATGTGTATATAAACTGTTATCGTCAACAACACAGGAAAGTAACAAAGTACACTGGAACACTCAAAACTCATGCTCATTTTGACAAATATGCTAATCTGTGACCTTGGCCTGCATTTGGGGTCACATTTATCAGTGTGTAAGGGAAGCGATTTCATAAACAAAGAGTATACCATGTTCAGCTTTATCTGACTATAGAGCCTGTCAGAAATGCAGTCACAGAAAACTATAACTGCTTTTCACACATTACTTGATCATTGTGACCTTGAGCTGCCAGATGTCAGCCAGATTGGAACATACAGAAATGCTTTTCAAGCTCCAAGCTGAAATAATACGAATGTCATGAGATGCAAATAATTTATGTAGTCTCAAACTTTGACACACATTGACCACTTTGCAAGCATTGGACTTTGATCATTGCAAAATGTTATCAAAGGTTGCCTTGGAGGCATTCTGTTGTGTTTCATTGTAAAGCATTTATGTTAGGCTTTTAAATAAGTGTTAACATCTTGAGGAAATCTTATATTTCGTTATATATTTTGACCTTGTGTGACCTTGACCTCCGGATAAGTCACACAAACACTTTTGTACATAGAGCTCTTTTTATATACTTTAGGAGGGCCAAATTTGAAGTTATATTATAGTCACTCACACGTAGGCACGCGCAAGTGCGCGCACCAATACACATGCGCACTGACAACACATACGCGCGTGCGCGCGCGCATACAGACACACACACACATAAGCGCATACTTAACATATGCCCGCGCGCGCTCGCGCACGCACGCACGCACGCACGCACGCACGCACACACACACACACACACACACACACACACACACACACCAGCTGTCTCCGTCGATTCGCTGCAGCGCCGTATCAAAAGACACAGGTGGTGTGATTCAATGCTCTATCGCAGTGACTGGAGCTACAAGCGCAGCATTAAAAACAGCGATAAAGCAAGCACTGGAAGACAATAGATTGTTTATTATTTAGACATGATCTGAACAGCTTGAGGGAAGTCCGTATAGATCGGAATCGCTTTCCACTGGGAAGGGGCTGCAAGATGTGGTTCGCTGGGTGTGACTGATCAGCAATGATTTTGGTTGATTTGCCGATCACATGGTCACGGAACAGAACTGAGAGATGGCAAGTCTGTTACGTTTGTGGTTGTGTTATTCTTTGAGAGCATAATGTGTGTTGCTCATGGGAGGAGTCTGATATTCATTCGAGTTGTTTTGGATAGGAGTTACGTATCTTTTTAGTGGGAGTCATTTTCTTTTGCACGGAGAATTGCCATCAATTATTGTTGCGACGCGTAGTTTCACTACAATCAGACTGGAAGGTTAGAGCAGGGTCGCGATCGTTCTAGTGACCTCATAAAAATATGACGTCAAGGTTGTCGGCAACATTTCTTAACATTGTATCAAAGACTCCTAAAGAGTAGTGGAATTTTGTAGTTCATTCTAATAATTATATTCGTTTTCATGAATATTAATGAGTTTTTGTTACGTTTTCTTTTCTGATTTGTTGTGTTGTGCGAATTTGCTGGATTATCCTGGAAATCCGTAACAGTATAAAAGACCGTGTTAGGAAGTATGTGTGTACATTGTATGAGAGACGCAGTGTGTCAAAAGTGTTGATGCATCGAGGAGACAGTGTATCAGTGTTGGTGCATTTGTGAATGCATTGTGTGGAGATCGCATCGCTGCAATAAAATATTGCTAGAACTGTTACTCCAGAGTGGTCTACAACCTTGTGCCACGTGTGACGAGTTGCAGCTGAGTGAAGTTTATTTACAAGAACCCTACGCGCGTGCGTCTGGTGTGATTGTATCATACTACGTCTACGACTACCATGTAACATATGGCACCTCCGACGGGACTTCTTCAGTCGGCTCAGTGGAAAGGGTAGCCGGAAACAACAGCCAGCAGTGAAACGCAGAGATGGCGACATCGGAAATGGAGACATTGTTAAAGAGAGAGAAAAAGAAATAAAAAACGGAAGAGAGAAGAAGAAAGGAGATTGGAGAGAGAAGAAAGTGGCAAAGAGCGTGAGAAAAAGAAACTCGAAATTCAAGCAGCAGCAGAACAGCGAGAAGAAGCAGAGAAACAACGAAAAGAGGCAGAGAAACAACGAGAAGAGGAGCTAGAAGAGGCAGCGACAGCACGAAATTCAGCTCAAGAGGATGGAGTTAGAGGCACAGGGCCAGAGGACAGCTGAAGCAGCAGCAAACAAACAGCCCGTGCGCCAAAACTACCGCCTTTTGCATAAAATTCTGATAAAATGGACGCTTACCTGGAGCGGTTCAAGCATATCGCAACCAGCAACAACTGGAAACAAGAGAATTGGACCACCAAACTGAGCGCACTTCTAACGGGCAAAGCGCTTGAGTTGCCAAGAGAAGAAGCCGAGAATTATGCGCAGTTGAGAGCCGCCCTGCTGAGACAGTACGACTTACCCGAAGAGGGTTACAGACGACGATTCCGGAATTGCAAGCCTGAGGAAGGAGAAACACCCGGCCTATTCATTGAGAAAATTAGGATCTACCTGGAGAAATGGATAGAGCTGGCTGGGTTGAAGAAGGAGTACAAAGACTTGTGTGACGTTATCATCAAAGAACAAGTACTCAGCGCATTTTCTAAGGACCTGGCCGCCCACCTCAGGGAGCAAAAGGACTAGTCTCTGAAGGCTCTTGCAGAGACTTCGCTCAAAGATACCTGGACGCCCACAACATGAAGCTCGGACCCAGTAAGCCGCAACGTGTCTACACCAGCAGAGGAAAACCACGACGTCAAAGACACCCCGAAACACATGCCGAAGGAGTGCCTGACATGTTTCCTTTGTGGAAAGAAGGGACACAAGGCGATACGGGTCCTTCCAAGGATGTCCCCGGAGGCGATAACACCAGAAGGCCCAATCAAGACCACGGGACAACAGGCAGAAGTGGTACCACGTCTCAGCACATAGCCGCCGCTGTACTGGCCAATGATGTGGCGTCATCTAGTGCTTTGAGTCTAGAGAAAGGCGGGCGACACCGGAGCAAATCGAGTCTTTCAGAAGGAGTGGACGCATTCCAGTTGGCGATGGGGCTACATTCCTACCAGTTTCTAACATCGCGCTGCCTGAGAGTGAAGTGCCCAACATGCCGGTGGTGTCAGGATTCGTCGGCAACACATCAGTGAGTGCTGAGACACGGGTTGCAGCGGCGTCATCGTGAGAGAGGACCTAGTAGCTGAAGACAAGAAGCTACAGGAGTGGACAACCCTCATTCTGGCAGACGGAACGGTGAGAATCACCCCCCCCCCCCCTTGCGAAGGTCAGTGTCAACATCCCGTACCTGGAGAGGTAAAGGCGTTATTTGTGAAGACCCCAGTCTACGACCTTATCATCGAAAACGTTGACGGTGCCAGAAACGCAGAGGATCCAGATCCGGAGTGGAGACCTGAAACCTGTGCCACTACCACGAGAAGTCAAGCAAAGAAGAGTCACCAGACCGTCCCTCTAAAAGTAGCTGACAACACAGAAGCAGCCGTGGTGAATAGAGACAAGATAGTGGAACTACAGAGCGTCGACCCCTCGCTTGATAAGCTCCGAGGTCAAATCGAGCCCGTGACGCGAGGAGGGAAGGAAATAACCTTCGAGACCAGAAAGGATATCCTGTACCGGGTATACAACAGCCATGGAGACAAACCTGTCCGTCATGTGGTGGTTCCTGAACCCCTGAGGATGCAGGTGATGAAACTGGCCCATGATTCCATATTGGGAGGACACCTGGGAATAAGAAAGACCCTCGACAGGATCCAAGCTGTCTTCTACTGGCCTGATATGGGGGGCGACGTCACCCGATTCTGCAGATCGTGCGACATAGGCCAGAAGACAATCTCCAAGGGAAAGGTGCCCAAGGTTCCTCTCGAGAAAATACCACTAAGCCTTTCAAGCGAGTGGCTGTGGATCTGGTGGGGCCAATATCTCCTCCAAGTGAAGACGGCCATCGCTACATTCTGACCCTGGTGGATTACGCTACAAGATAACCTGAGGCCATACCACTAAAGAAGATCGACACTCCAACAGTAGCAGAGGCGCTCGTGGACATGTTAGCCATCTGGGGATTTCTGAGGAGATCCTGATTGATCTAGGAACATATGTCGTCTCCGACTGCATGGAGGAAGTCAGTCAGCTGTTGAGCATCCGACACCTCACTACGACCCCTTACCACCCCATGTGTAACGGGTTGGTTGAAAAGTTTAACGGAACATTGACGGCTATACTGAAGAAGCGTGTGCTGGGCAGCCAAGGTTCTGGCATAGATACATCAATGCCTCGCTTTTCGCATACCGTGAAGTTCCCCAAGATTCCACAGGGTTTTCCCCCTTTGAATTACTATACCGCAGGACTGTAATGCACATCCTGAAGGCGCTGTGGACCAAGGACATTGACGCGCCTGAGGTGATGATCAGCTACCAGTTTGTATTCGACCTGAGAGAGAAGCTAGAGGATACCCTCAGGGTGGCTCGTGAAGAATTGGAGAAGGCGCAGAACAAGGGGAAGCATTACTATGACCGTAAAGCCAAACCTCGACGGTTCCAGCCAGGTGACCAGGTGTTGGTTCTTCTCCCCACCGACACCAACAAGCTCCTAATGCAGTGGAAGGGACCGTACGTGGCTGACATAGTGGTTGGCATCAACGACTACAGAGTCAAGGTCAACAACAAGATGAAGACTTACCACGCGAATCTGCTGAAGATGTATATCGAGAGAGGTCGTCAGGACAAACCACAACAAGCGGCATCGGTGCGTCTGGCTGCTGACGAGAGACTAGACGACGTGACCTGTTCGACCTTAATGAACACCGCCACCAGGAGGGTGTAGAAGACATCTAGTTCGGTCAGAACTTGACCCAGGCACAACAAGAAGAGCTGAGAGTCCTAGCTAAGGAGCTCGGTTTACACCTGACCCGGTGTCGACAGACACCATTCAGCATGATATTAATCTGACGTCAAATGAGCCGGTTCGCAGCAAACCGTTTCGTCTACCTTACAACACGAGGAAAAACTGAAGAAAGACATCAAAGAGACGCCGGACCTGGGAGTCATCAGGGAGTCCAAGTCGCCAGTGGTCATCGTGATGATACTAGATGGATCCAATTTGGTGTGTGTGGACTATCGTACACTCAATAAGCGAACAATATTCGACCTTGGACCATCAACCTTATCTGAACTGTGTCCATCTCATGATTTGGCGATGTTCTTGCAAAATTTTGACAATAATTTACAGTCTATCAAATGTTCACAGAACTTTGGAGCGGATTATCTGAGCAGAGCAGTTTAAAGAAACATTTCTTTGTTCAGGACAATTAAATAACTGTGAGACGATATTTAAGAGCAGTTTATTTGATTTAAATTTTGATGTGAGAGTGTAAGTGTTTATTATTGTGTGAAGTTTGACACAACCACAACCGTATTTTGAAATTTGAGAAGAGATTTAGTGAAATCCACCTCTCTCCTGTACGCTGTTTCATCACCATTTGTGATCATACCCTCTACGGTCGTGACATCAGCGAATTTCATCATTTTCACCGATTTTGTATGAGAGACACAGTCGTTTGTAAAAGGCGAGTAGATTTTTGGTGAGAGCACGCATACTTGTGGGGCGACCGTGTTCAAAACTAGGGGGTTCGACTCTGTCATCAAGTTTGACTACTTGAAGTCTGTTCAAGTGAAAGTCAAGCAACCATACACTCATGGATATTCGGGGCTAGGAGATTATCAAAAGGTTTTAATGAGTTAGTTATTGGGGTTTAACGCCGAGCAGGCGACTAAGGCCATCTCACGGCGGTAATGAATGAATGAATGAATGCATACCTTGTCCCATTTTGGCCCCGCCACATGGAACAGCCTGCCTGCCCTGTCCGAAACTGTCAAACGCTCTCCTCCTTCAAATCACTACTCAAAAACCACCTCTACAATACTGCCTTTGACTAGTCCATTGTACACAGTCGCAACCACTATCACGTATGCGTGTATGACTCTGTCACTAGTGTGTGTGTGTGTGTGTGTGTGTGTGTGTGTGTGTGTGTGTGTGTGTGTGTGTGTGATGGTGTTTATGTGTGTGTGTGTGTGTGTGTGTGTGTGTGTGTTTCTTAGCTCTTAGTTTTTGTTTTGTATAATAATAATAATAACAATAATAATGAATGGTTCTTGTACAGCGCAAAATCTTTTTGTGGCAAAACTCATTGCGCTAACACAAGCATTCAAACATGACATAGACGATATGAAACATTACAAATAAATACAACAGGACCACGGATCTACGACTGAGGAAAAGCAAGCTTGAAGAAGTGAGTTTTCAACTGAGCCTTAAACTGAGAGAGAGTAGAGAGATTTCGCAGACTGGCAGGCAGCGAGTTCCAAACTGAAACTGTATTAGAACTTAGAGCTATTTTCAGAATAAGCGCTGAACAAATCTTCATTATATTCAATCATAATAATAATAATGATCATCATAAATATCATTCTTAACTCATTCAGCCCGGCGCACGTATTTCCCAAATTTGGGAGGCGTCATCTAACGACTATGCACCGGTTGCAGGAAATGGATCGACCATGATAATTCAAGGGTAGTGCCAGATTAGCTTGGCGCCGACATGCGCCAAGCTAATCTGGCACTACCCTTGAATTATCATGGTCGACCTATCTTCCGCTGTAGTGCGTCAGGGCTGAATGGGTAAAGACGGGATGCCACCGCCACCACGACCTAACTATCTTCTTTTTTCTTTCATATATCGTTTCTTCGCATCGTAAAACGTGAATGCTATTTCGGAGGGATTAGTGAATAGCAAAATAAATCGTCGTCAATCCGTGATGATAGCCTCATACTCCTTCATAAATTCTGACCCCAGACGGAATCGAACCCGTGACCTTTCAGACGAGAGTCGAACGCTCTAACACCTGAGTTGCCCAGCTCCCCCTGAGGCATACGTGTTACAGCTCAAGCTGTGGCACGCCCCAGCCCGTGCACAGGTCTTCCGGTCTCGAATTCAGCACGTGACCAGTGGAAATACTTGGGGTGTCACGATGTGCAGACTTAGGGGCTGACTGCTTATGTGAAAAATATTTTAATAACATGTGGTGCAGATTTGACGTTTTAAAGATGCTATACTATTTTTAAAGGATACGGACTTCCAGCTCTCGCTGATTTCGTCCGGGGGGGGGGGGGGGGGGGGGGGGGGTGGATCGGCTAGTTTGAAATAAGTAGAAAAATGCCCAAGTAATGTTTTGTCCTTATGAAGTCATTTCCGGATTGTTCACTGCTTACCGCTAAATTGAGTCAGCTTTCTGCAACTAAGATACATTAAAACGTCATTTAATTTTCAAGATCTAGGTCAATACAAGTCAGTTTATAAATGGCGCCATCCCAAACGATCAACCAGTCACCAAGGGGCATGCCTCCATTACGAGACAATTCAAGACTGAAAGGTTCTTGTGTTCTGGCTGGGGCGATCCACAGCTTGGGGTGTAACAATACGGACACAAACCTGGCTCGCAAGAGGAACAGATCTTTATGAGCGTGGGCTCATGAAAGTGTGTTCCTCTTGTATACGAGTGTTTCTGTTCGTGTTCAGGAAATCAAAGCGTTGTTTGTGGGTGGTGCGCAGTTAGGTAATAGAAGTAAAAAACAACCACAAGAAGAAGAACAAGAATGACTGTTATGTGGTAATCGTAGCCGTAGTATGATGCAATCACACGAGACGCACGCACGCACTTAGGGTTCTTGTAAGAAACTTCACTCAGCTGCAACTCGTCACACGTGGCACAAGGTTGTAGACCACACTGGAGTAACAGTTCCAACAATATTTTATTGCAGCGATGCGATCTCCACACAATGCATCCACAAATGCACTAACACTGATACACTGTCTCTTCTACAATGCGTCAACACTTTTAACACATTGCGTCTCTCATACAATGTACACACATATTTCCTAACACTGTCTTTATACTTTTACAGATTTCCAGTAAATCCAACAAATTCACACTACACAGCCAATCAGAAAAGAAAACGTAATCAAAACTCATTAATATTCATTTTTAAAAACACCCTAGAACGAACTACAGCTTTCAACTAACGTCGAGGTACATTCGATACATTTTGACGTCATATTTGAGGTCACTAGAATAATTGGGTCTATTCCAGAACGTTCTAGGTCAAACGAGGTCGAACTACAGCAACAATGTAACAAAAAGACGCGTCATTTTAGCTACACAACAGATATCGATCACAATTCTCCAGGCAAAAGAAAATGAATCCAACTAAAAAGGTACATAATTCTTATCCAAAATAACTCAAATGAATATCGGATCTTGCCTATGATCAACACACACATTTTCTCAAAAGAATGACACAACCACAAACGTAAATTAACAATGGCAAAAATCCCTTAAGGCTTACGTGCGTGGATGATCCAGTTCTAACTTAAGTAAAGGGCTGGCTTTTGTAAATGCAAAATGCATGTTTTCTAAAAATGTATGCATTTTTCACGCTTTTGTCAATCTCCCGTAACCCTTGACCTTTGCGCGTAGCGAACCAAAACAATGTGTATAGAAAGGTCTCATCGGCTTTCTTTCAGCTAAATTTGATTCAACAGCTTTGCAAAAGTGCTGATAAAAGCTAAAATTCTACTTTTTTCCCACACAATTTGCCAATCACTTGTGACCCATGACCTTTCCGATGGGTCATCCAAATTATCATGTGTACGAAGGTCATACCATCAGGTTACTCTGGACTAAATGTGGGTTTGAAGCTGTAAGCATACTATGCACCATAAGTTGAAAGCCCACTACCGCCGTAACTGTTCAAAGATACACTTCTGTAACAGATGGTAACGAAACGCTACACACAGGTCTAGTTATAATAATAATATTAATGCTGTGCACGCGTTTTGTTCTCTTGCTTTTTTGCATCGGAGGCAGTTACAAATTCTCCATTGTCATTTTTTTTTCTCCTTTCGATGATTCCCCTATTGCGTTTTTTTCCGTAGTTTTGCTTCCTCATCTAATTATTATTATTATTATTATTATTATTATTATTATTATTATTATTATTATTTGCATGCTATGTTTCTTTTCCTGTTGTGTTCTCTTTTGTTTACAGGACAGCTTGTAAGACAGGCATTGAGTTGCCTAATGGCTTTATCCTGAATAAAAAAAAAGATTCATCATCATCATCATCATTTAAACACAGGACAATCCGGGTCAGCACACGTCGTCTTTATATCAAGTAACCTGACAATGACCACTCCGTTCTAGAAATACAACAGCACGAGAAACAGATAGCAAAACAAACAAAACAAAATAAACACACACACACACACACACGCACACACACACACACACACACACACACACACACACACACACACACACACACACATACACAATACACACCTGAAACGCTAACGGCAGCGCAGAATAAATAAACGCGATTACGCGTGTGCTTTTGGTGCGTGTTAAAGTTCATTAGGTGTGTCGACAAGGCATATCAATCACAAATGGTGATGAAATGTGTCTTCAGATTTATGCGTAATGGTACTTTAAGGACCATTTGAACAAACTTGCATAACTTAAAAAAACTATGCAAGCAATACATCTTAAATTTACATCCAATGTAGTTTTAGTTTTGAACATTTGTATTCCAAAGTTTCATATTGCGAACTAAAAAGATGTAATTTTGCAAAATGGAATGTACGGATTTTATATTCTGAGACAAATTCAGACGTTATTAAAAAGAGTTGTCTTCCCCTGAATAGATTAAACTGTGAGAACTGGTGCTTTTGTCATGCTTCGTAGAGGTTCATTTACGCCCACAGATGACTACAAGTGTCACTTTCTTAATCCCTACCCCTTATTACACTTCCTTGGGACATGTCTTGTTATGTTTTCTGTCCACAGTGCAAGCGTCACTTTCAGCCACGCCTTCACATTCAGAAGATAAGATACGGCCGCCATTGTGCTATGGGTAGATCCAGGATTCATCCTTGATTAGTGTCTGACTATTCTGGTGGACTGTCCATATGAAGTGGCAGGTTCCACGTGCATTCTGTGCAGTTTTCTGGTGCTGCTTCTGCTTCGGGACGGACACATGGCCATCGTAAGTGAAGCTGATGACCATGCAGATGTCTTTTCATAGGTGCTCTGTTGTTAACGATAACCATTGCTTGGCCATGCACTCTGATCCAAGTAACAAACTCCACTTCGGCCTGTGGGGCATGTTTCTATGATTTCGTCAGTCGTGTGTTTAGTGAATAAACGTCAGGTGGACGGTAGACTCTTTTTTTCTTTACATAACCTATACCCGGATGTGCAGTTTAAGTTGGCAGATGCTGGAAAAAGGTACAAGATGTCATCTGACAAAGTTTCACGCACATGCTCCATTTTGTACTCACTTCAGTGCATCTTTATTGTCAACAGGGTGATTTTATTCTTGGATGGGTATGGCTAATTGTCTCTGTGTCGTGTAAACACCGCTCTTTATGCAGAGTGATGAGTACACACACTACACACCAATCGTCAGTCTTACATGTGCAGTCGGCTATATTGACCAATCAGGGTGCTGTATTGACCTTGTCAATCAATCAAATTTTCCTTCATTCGATGCATCAGCAAAGATCTGTATCACAAAACCGGAAGTGGGTCTATACTACTTTCAGCTAGAGATTCAACACTTGAGAAATGATCAACTAAACTAGTAAGGATTGCTGGTCAATTTAGCAGACTTGATCAAGTTGTGACCCATTTGAACTGACACCTTAAAATCGAGGTGGTATTTAACGTTTGGTGCATAGTATAGTATTTGAGAGAAAAAAAACCTGGGTCAAGAAATTTGTTACCTATTTCCTCATTTTTTGTGACCCTTGACCTTTCCGCTGGGTCATCCATACTAGTTTGTATAGAAAGGTCTTACCATGAGCTATATTATATACCACGTCTGGGTCTGAAGTTATGAACAGTATTTGAGGAAAACATCTTTTGTCAAAATATGGCTGTTTTGGACCTATTTTCTGATCTCCTATGACCCAAATTAGTATGCATAGTAAGGTCTTACCATCAGGTATCATTGTACCTAGTTTGGGTTTGAAATTGTGAATAGTGTTTAAGAAAAAAACAATTTTTGTCAAAGAAATGGCTATTTTTTATCAATTTCATGATCCCCTGTGACCTTGACCTTTAAGAGAGGTCAGTGAAATTGATATGCTTAAAAAGGTTTTGCCACAAATTATCCTTGGGCCAAGTTTGAAGAATGTGGCTTGAGTAGTCTTCGAGAAAATGTCAACGTTACGGTTTACTACGACGCCGAACCGGTCAGACGACCACTGGCCAAGAACACTATTACTTCGCACGTGTTCAAAATAAAAACCACCACAACAATTCAAGAATGGCAAAGCCCTTAAGGCTCACGTGCATGACCGATCCAACAAGGTTTACGACGGAAGTTGTAAACAGTATTTGAAGAAGAAAAATAATTGTACAAAAATGGCTATTTGAGACCTATTTCCTGATTCCTAAAATTCTATAAAAATAGACATTGTTCACATCATTTGCTAATCTCTTGTGACCCTTAACCTTTCCAAGAGGTAATCCAAGTTAGCATGCATAGGAAGATTTTACCATCAGTTATCTCTGTACCAGATTTGGGATGGAAGTTGTAAATAGTATTTTAGAAAAAAAATAATTGTCCAAAAATAGCCGTTTGTGACCTATTTCCTGATCTCTTGCGACCCTTGGCCTTTCCGAGGAGTCACCCAAATTAGTATGCATAGGAAGGTCTTACTATCAGATATCTACGTACCAAGTTTGGTTTTGAAGTTGTAAATAGTATTTGAGAAAAAAAACTTTTGTCAAAATATGGCTATTTTTGAAAAGCTATTTCCTGAGCTCTTGTGACCCTTGACCTTTGTGATTGGTCAACCAAAATAGTATGCATATAAAGGTCTTAACATCAGGTATCATTGTACCAAGTTTGGCTTTGAAGTTGTGAATAGTATTTGAGAAAAGGTGTTTGTCAAAATATGGCAATTATTGACCTATTTTGCTGATCCAGTGACCTTTAAGGGAAGTCACTCAAATTGGTATGTTTAGAAAAGTCTTGCCACAAAGTATCTTTGGGCCAAGTTTGAAGATTGTCGCTTGAAAAAAATGTGAGAAAATGCCATCGTTAAAGTTTACCACGGACGACTGCGGCCGGACGACGGACGATCACTGGCCAAGAACATAAACTCACTTTTTTCCGCACGTGAGCCAAAAACAAACAAACAAACAAACAAAAACCCCACATTTTGTCAAAATATGACTATATGTGACCTATTTCCTGATCCCATGTGACCTTGACCTTTGAGAAAGGTAGTTGAAATTGGTATGTTTAGATAGGTGTTGCCGCAAAGTATCCTTGGGCCAAGTTTGAAGACTGTGGCATGAACAGTCTCCGAGAAAACGCCAACGTTAAAGTTACCACGGACGACGGCGAACGCCGAACGGACTACAGACGACGGACGGACGACCACTGGCCCAGAACATTGACACACTTTTGTTTCGTACCTGAGCCCAAAACGTACCTGTCAGTGTCATTAGGCGAAGCTGGCGAACCAAGGGCGCGCCCAGCACGTAAAGCTCTCCATCGGCTATGCTGTAATCATGCAGTGTGGTATGGTTCTCTTTACTGTTTTCCTCACCGCTCCACCGCGGCTGCCTGTACAGAGTCTGAACGACAACGTCACGTATGAAGGGCAGGATATGCTCTCGGCGCCTCACCTGGAAAAGAGTGCGGAGACAGAAGAGGAGACTTATCAATAGTTAGTGAGGTTTCGTTTGCAACGAATGACTCCCAACAACGAACGAGAGCGAAATCACTGTTAATAACCAGCTTGCACGATAAACATAGACAACACTCTAAACATCTCAAAGAGGCATAGATCTTCAAAGGATCATGCCTCTCTGAGATGTTTAGAGTGCTGTCTATCCGTCGTGATTTCGCTCTCTATTTAAAAAACAAACAAACAAACTTTCATATTTTAATCAATCTGAAGGCCCCTACAGCCGTAAGTGTTCCAATGATACACTTCCTTCACACTAACGCTGAGTTGGTATACCTCGCCCTGTGCCTAGGTGACATGCACCAGCGGCGCCATTGTTGCTATTTTCGCACCTGACCGGTCGCTCGGACCGGTCATCTGCACCAGATCGGTTTAAAGAGTGTACTTTCTGCACTTGTAATGAGCAATCTCGGAGAAAGAATTACGTGACATTTGATTGCTGCATGCAAAATAAGTTAGTTATTTGGGTTTAAGAATAAGAATAAGTGTACTTTATTATCTCGAAAAGAGAAATTCGTTTGTGGTACATTTATAACAAATATTACGAACAAGACATGAAAACATTATAACATAATTATGAACATTTTCTCCCTGCGCTACCTACAAATTCCAAATGGACAGAAGTATACACTACAAAATCTTTACACATAGCTCTTACACATCTCACACATAAACATCTTTTATAAACTGAACTGAGAAGCACTTACACATTCTCACCCACCTCTACACATGCATACATAAGTATTTCAACCTAATCCTAACCCTCACTGCTTATTATACAAACGTCTCAATACATTATTACACGTTATTACACAGGTAGATGGGGATAGGGGGGGGGGGGGAGTTAGGTTTGGGTATGCGTGGATGTACCTATAGATTGCTTAGAGTGATGGATTTGGGGATGAAACTGTTCTGTAGTCTGAGTGTCCTAGCTTTGTGCGTGCGGAGTCTGCGGCCAGAGGGGAGGAGTTCATAGAGGTGGGCAAGGACATGGGATCTGGCTGAAGCTATCAGCTTACTCTTTCTCACTACACGCTGTTCATACAGGGACTCCACACTTGTTCGCTGACTGCCAATCACCTTGCTGCAGACGTTTACCATTCGTGCCAGGACGTTCTTGTTCTTCACACTCAGACCTCCATACCAGCACACAGAACCGAAAGACTCGATGAAAGAGCAGTAGATAGTTTGAAGGACAGAGGGGTTCACATTCAGCTTCTTGAATTTCTGAAGGCAGTAGATGCGTGACTGACATTTCTTGTGTATGAGGGTGGTGTTTGCATTAAAGGACAACTTATCATCTATAACTGTTCCAAGGTACCTATACTCAGTCACACGCTCAACAGACACATCATCAATCGTCAGAACAGGGACAGGGGCAGGGTTTCTTCGAAAGTCTATCAGTAATTCCTTGGTCTTACTCAGATTTAGGTCTAGAAAATTATCTTTATACAAGACACTAAAACGTCCTATTTCTGCAAAGTAAGTTGAATCACTATTTGAGAGATCTTCTAAGGCAGTGTCATCCAAGTATTTCATAAAAAGGGTAGAGTCAATGCCACTACAATCGTTAGTGTAGAGTGTGAACAGCACAGGGGAGAGTACTGTACCTTGAGGGGCGCCTATGGAAGTTGATCTAAGGGATGAGATGGCTGTTTGACAGCGAACTGACTGGGTTTTATTTACAAGGAAGTTGACAATCCATAGGATAAGCCTTGGAGTAACATTGTAACATAGATGATTTTGAGCCATGAAATAGGGTTGTATAGTTTTGAAGGCTGAAGAAAAATCTCTAAAAAGAATGCGTACAAAAGAGCCAGGTTTTTCTAAATGTGTGTATGCATGGTGCAGGAGTGTGAGTGTGGCGTCGTCTGTACATCTGTTCTGATTGTATGCAAACTTGAAAGGATCTTGATAGGGCTTGACCTGAGGGAGCAGTCTGGAAAGGACAACACGCTCAAAGCACTTCATTACTATAGAGGTGAGAGCTACGGGGCGATCGTCATTGGGTGTCTTGGGCTTGTTGTTCTTGGGGACGGGGCAGACAGTAGATGTTAACGCCGAGCAGGCGACTAAGGCAATCTCACGGAGGTGCAAATTAAGATGAATAAAGAATAAACCCTTTCCTATATGCCATCCGGCAATAATGCATCCTTATGCTAGCACCACGAAACATTGCACGATTTAGCAGATTTGAAAAATAGCTTTTTTCCTCAATGGTGGTGATTTTGCGACATCTGCGTCGCTTTGCAGCAGAAAGCACCGTCGTAGCCATAGTACGAGAGACGAGTGCACTACAATGGATTAATTCAGGAATATGCAAGTTCTGACGAGAATGAACTACCCAGAGACCTATCTTTTTCCAGTTGGGACGTATGCCCTCGAACATTTTAATGCCCAAGGGGGAGTAAAGCGAAAAACCGGAAACGAACCGTTTTTCGACTGCGATCACAATCTTTCGCGGGAAAATACGAGAGCACACTACAAGCGCTGAAGCCTACCACGGCACAGGTCTGGTGCACAGGGCCAGTACGAGCGACCGGACAGATGCGAAAATCACAGTAAGGGCGCCACTGGTGCGTTTAACCTAGGTACAATATACCCACTCAGCCACACAGATAGTTACGAAACGCTGCACACATGTCTAGCTATGGTTCATTTAGACACAGGACAATCCATGTCAGCACACGGCGTCTTTATATCAAGTAACCTGCCAATGACTGCACTCCGTTCTAGAAATCGTACAACGCTTTCAGTATGAGAAACAGCAAAACATAGATTGACACGCTAACGGCTGCGCAGACTAAATATGTGCGATTAGGTGTGTGCTTTTGCTGCGTGTCCAAACTGCTGTTAAATTTCATTAGGTGTATCGACAAGGCATAACAAACACATGGTACTGAACTTTGTCTTTAGATTTATGCCTAATGGTAGGCCTACTTCAATCACTGGTAAATTATTTTGCGGCTCGTCGCACCCGGACACACCCACTTTAGCCGCGTGTCCGGGGGCGACGAGCCGCTTAAAGTTTACCAATTAATTAAAAATAATAATAATAATGACTACTTATATATTAATTAACAATAATAATAATGACTACGTATATAATTCGCAAACGTACTCCTGACAGATTGTGGCGAAAAGCGTTGTCGTGCGTCGGGTACAGGTGGAGAAGCGGTCTGCCGGCGAACATTTTTCGTATGTGCTCGTTACTCTCGTAGGCGGTGTGGGCAGGCAAGTGTCCCACGCTGAACATCGTTACCATGACGACAAAACACCAGTACATGACAGCCTCGATCAGGAGGGTTTTGGCTATGGTGCGGTGCCTGTACTTGTCTCGGAACATCAGTGTCTGGCGGCAGAAGGAACCATACACGGCATGTATGATAGACAAACCCATGTTTACTACTGAAAGGCTAAAGTTTCGACAGTTAACTTTACAAATTTGTAAAAACAAAACAAAACAAAAAATAACAAACAAACAAAACAACAACAACAAAAAACAATGCTTCGATTACAATAAAACTTTGGTATATTGCCTCCTGACCATTTTGTCACGTAATGTGACAAAATCGTGAAAATTGCTTTAGTTACGTGGATACACGGTGGCACGGAACAAGCGTACCGTCCCACAGCTCCACTGCAGGCGCACCATACAGTCAAAAGAGTTGAAATCCCATTGTCTTTTGTTGGATTTCTTTTTCTCCAATCAATCGTATAGATAATTTGGCATGAAACTCATAAAATTGTGCAAACAAATATCGTTACAGTAACACTGCAAGGTGAAAATTCATCTTGTCATGTTTGTGAGGCCTGCTTTCATTCTATCCCAAATATGGACCGGAAAATCGAACAAATGTCTTTGCTAGGTGCCGATGTTTTTAGGTCAGATTCGTAATGAACGTCCATTCAATGACGATTTTAAGTGATCCTATATAGTTTTCACGACAAAAAAGCAATTACTGTGTAACGTTTGTGGTTGTGTTATTTTTTTTTTTTAAAGCATGTGTGTGTTGATCATATAAAAGATGCGGTATTCATTTGAGTTATTTTGGATAAGAATTACATACCTTTTCGTAGAATTCATTTTCTTTTGCTTGGAGAATTGCGATCGATTTCTGTTGTGTAGCTAAAATGACGCGTTGTTTCGTTACATTGTTGCTGTATTCCGACCTCGTTTGACCTTGGACGTTCTGGAAAAGGCGCGATTATTCTAGTGACCTCATATATGAAGTCAAAGTTGTTGGCTACATTTCGTAAAATTGTATCGAATGCGCTTAGATGCTAGTCGAAAGCTGTAGTTAATTCTAGAGTGCTCTTTTGAATGAATATTAATGAGTTTTGGTTACGTTTTCTTTTCTGATTGGTTGTGTTGTGCGAATTTGCTCAAAAGTGTTGATGCATTGTAGAGGGGACAGTGTATCAGTGAGTGGATGCATTTGTGGATGCATTGTGCTGAGATCGCATCGCTGCAATAAAATATTGTTGAAACTGTTACTCCAGTGTGGTCTACAACCTTGTGCCACGTGTGACGTTGCAACTGAGTGAAGTACAAGAACCCTACGTGCGTGCGTCTGGTGTGATTGCATCATACTACGACTGCGATTACCACGTAACATACTGTATACAGAAATACTGCCATCAGATGTCAGTGCAACAACTTACAATACCCGAAGTTTACCATTTAGGCTTTGTGACTTGCCAACACCATATGAAGTGATAACATATTTTACTGAAACATTAATTTTGTTAACCTGTTAGAGACGACAGATATGAGGAGGCGACTTTAAAAAAGTGACCATTTGTAGTCTTGTTGGTACACCTATTGGCCTTTTCAATAACTTTTTAAATGCATGTTTATGCGCTACAACCCCGCTATCTAACGTGCTTGAAAGATTCTCCAAGAAGTCATTTTCTACCTGTGAATTGACGTTATATGGTTTGATACATTTTGCAAAATTCCTGAATTGAATGTTTCAAAACAAGCAATATTTCGCTTTTTCTTTTAAATCAAGCAAACGCCCAGCAATATTCTTTCTGGTTTGTTAGTCTCCACTTGTGATAGATTATGAATTATATCACACGAAAGCATGTGCAAAATGTTTGCCTTTCAGTATATGTTTCATTAGCGTGCGAAAGTATTTCGAGGAGTCAGGGGTCACGTGCTTAACACTACGAGGTGTGCGTGTGTTTGTGTGTGTGTGTGTGTGAGTGCGTGCGTACGTGCGTGCGTGTGCGGAAGGAGAAGGGTGGCGGTGGGAGGGGGGGGGGGGCAAGGGGATGTGTTGATTTATTTTCACTGTGCCTGAGGTACAAGGCAACAATCCGGCCCCTACCACGGACAACATGAGATAGGTCCTGGCCATAACCCTTTGGGTGACGGTACCGGTTTTAGTCGCGATGATTTCTGCATTAATCATCACGACTAAAACAGCTACCGACGCCCAAAGGGTTAACATGTATTACCGCTTGTTAAGCTATGGGTAGTATGTGTTCATTTCCGTCAGCTGAAACCTCTTGGTGGCAGAGACTGACACTGTTAACTCATTCGGGGCATGCTGCATTCAAGCCACGTATGCGACTGCACGTCTCGAATGTGTTAACTCATTCGAGACGTACCGCATCCGAATACGCGGCTTTAGTTAATGAGTTAACGTCTGGCCTTCAAGGCCCTGGTCCACAACAAGGCATGGGTAGATGGCAGTGACGAATCATGAGTTGCTATTGGAGCGGGCTGAAGATAACGTCCTGATAAGGCAAAGTCGTATGGGGGCTAGGCCACGACCCACGATTTGGCAGTGATTGCGCTGAATGTGACGACACGACGAGGCCCTGTCGTGTGCCCGGAGAGGATAAAACATGCTCAGGAATGATGCATAGCAGCATGTCGGCAGCCAGTGACATTGCTCATCGCTCGACACACCACCCTAGGCATTTTACAAAACGTCAGAATTATTCAGGCCAATGTGTTCATCACAGTTTCGACAGTTTGACTGCTGACACGATCTTCACACTGCACAACCAAATGTTAGCGTCTGTTTTCATCCCTGTTGCTGTCCGCCTCAACTCATTCTACCCAGACACCCCACAGCAAGGTAAGGTTCGATCATGATAGTTCAAGGGTGATGCCAGAGGGTTCAAGGGTGATGCCAGAATAGCTTGGCGCCTATGGGCGCCAAGCTATTCTGGCATCACCCTTGAACTATCATGGTCGATCTATGTCCTGCACTGCAATGCAGTCTTCAGAGGACAAGGGCAAAATTTAAGGATTTCGGTGTTGGGGTAGAAAGAGTTATAGTAATTTGTAAATCTGCAGAGCCGTAAAAGGTGTGTGCGTGCGTGCGTATGCGTGTGTGTGATTTACACAGCCTGTTTCATCGCGTGGTGCATCGCTGGCCTGGATGGATGGTTGTAGAGGATGTAAGATGGAAGTGTAATGTCGTTTAATGACATGTGATACATATCTCCTTATATTTATTTATTTTATTTTATCTATTTATTTATGCTTTTATTAATGTTGTTAATAATGTTGTTTATATCGGAGTATACTTAGCAGTTAGTCTTGGGTATAAGTACGTGCTAAAGCTTTTAATATTATAATACTAAATTTATATGGCAGTATTATAAGATATTACAGCTTTTGGCTCACGTTCGAATCAAAAGCGAGTCTATATTCTGGGCCAGTGGTCGTCCGTCCGTCGTCTGTTTTCCGTCCGCCATCGTCTGTGTTAAACTTTAACGTTGGCATTTTGTCGGAGACTATTCAAGCTACAGTCTTCAAACGTGGCCAAGGATACGTTGTAGCAAGACCTTTCTAAACATACCAATTTCAGTGATCTCTCACAAAGGTCAAGGTTACAGGGGGTTCAGGCAATATATCAAAAATAGCTATTTTTGGACACAATTTATTTTTTCTTAAATACTTTTCAATACTTTAAATAAAAACTTGGTACAAAGATACACGATGGTAAGACCGTGCTATGCATACTAATATTGGTTTATCCCTCGGAAAGGTCAAAGGTCACAAGAGCTCAAGAAATAGGTCCGAAATTGCCATATTTTGACAAAAGATGTTTGTTCTCAAATACTATTCACAACTTCAAACCCAAATTTGCTACAGAGATACCTGATGGTAAGACCTATTTATGTATACTAATTTGGATGACTTGACTTACGCCTGTCAGCCCTCCCCGGGAATAGGCCGTCGCCGAGAGACCTCCAGCGACTCCTGTCCTGTGCTTCTCTTTCGATTTTACTCCAGGTGGTTCCCAGTCTCTTAATGTCTGCTTGGAGGTCTCGGCGCCAGGAGTTTCTCGGCCTGCCTCTTTTCCTCTTTCCCTGGGGGTTCCATGACAATGCCTGCCTAGTGATAATGGAAGCTGGCTTTCTCAGACTGTGACCGATCCATCCCCATCTTCTTCGCCCAATTTCATTCTCTGCTGTTATCTGCTCTGTTCTGTCCCAGAGTCTGACGTTGCTGATCTTCTCTGGCCAGTGGATTTTCAAAATTCTTCTAAGGCAACTGTTTATGAAGATCTGTACTCTGTTGACTGTGATTTTTGTCAATCTCCAAGTCTCTGCTCCATATAGGAGAATTGCTTTTACGCTGGAGTTGAAAATCTGGACTTTGGTGTGTTGTGACAGCTCTCTGGAACTCCACACTTTTTTCAACTGGAGAAAGGCTGCTCTGGCTTTACCGATTCGTGCTCTGACATCTGCATCAGTGCCGTATTTTTTGTCTATGATGCTCCCGAGACTAATTATTGGATGACCCTTCGGAAAGGTCATAGGTCACAAGAGCTCAGGAAATAGGTAAAGATAATTGCCATATTTTGACAAGAAATGTTTTTTTTTCCCTCAATGACTATTCACAACTCCAAAACCATGCTAGCTACAGAGATATACCTGAAGGTAAGATCTATATGGATTCTAATTTGGATGACCCCTCGGAAAGGTCAAGGGTCACGAGCTAAAAAAATAGGCAAAAAATAGCCAAATTTTGACAAGAAATGTCTTTTCCACTATTCACAACTCCAAAGATACCTGATGATAGGACCTATCTATGCATACTAAATTGGATGACCTTCGGAAAGGTCAAGGACACAAGAGGTCGGCAAATGTGTATTAAATGCCAATAAATGTAGTTATTATCTACATTTTTGCAAACTTTTCAATCAACTTTGGCATAAAGGTAGCTGATAATAAGACCGTCCTATGTATCCTAATTTAGTAGACTCATTGCAAAGGTCAAGGGTCACGGGGTTTAACAGATGTTTGAAAACTGATTAAATTTTGAGAAAACATGGATTTTGTTAGTGCAGAAGCCATCCCTTTTCTTATTGTCGGACATGTGTGGATCGGTCATACACGTGAGCCATACGGGCTTTGCCTTTGTTGTAAAAGAATGTTTTAGTGTGTTTGTTAAGTTTATTTAATCTTTATAGAATTTAGAATGTTTTACTATTGAATAATATCATTAATGTTTCATGTTTAGAGTTTTGATATGTATTGATCTTAGTATTAGAAGTCCAACAGATTTAGTATAATTATATACACATTTTATATCATAATGTCTTGGTATTAATTAATATGTATTGAATGATTGTTATTCATACTACTCCCCCGTCCACAAAACTGTAATTGCCCTTTAAGGGATAAATAAAAAAAAAAAAAAATTGAATAGGAAGCCAAGTTGTTGCTTTAAGCCGCGTATCTGGAGGCGGCGCGTCTCAAATGAGCTAAGCTTTGAGCAACCTTAGAACGGGGCTTTGTATGGAAGATATGAATGCATGCAAACACTCCGACACATGGCAGCACCAACTGGCACATTTATCGCTACCACGTAATCGGCTGTATGAGATTGGCCAGAGGGGAATCACACACCTTCATCGCATCGAGATGCACGAATCCTCATTAACCCATGTCACCCCAAGGTCAGAGGTGTCACCGACGAAATACGCACGACTTGCAAGAGATGAATCGACCTCGATAATTCAAGGGTAGTGCCAGAAAAGCTTGACGCCTGACGGTGCCAAGCTAGTCTGGCAGCACCCTTGATTTATCTTGATCGATACACTACCTGGTGTAGTGCGTCGTGACTAAATGGATTTACCCTATGCAGGATCTACGTTTTGTGTTGAATCGATAAAGCACAACTTATCTCGATCAGCGTTGGGCTAATGCGGATTCGTGCCTCCAGCGGCTTTGTTGAAGTCGCTTTAGGAGAAAGGGGACGAACAAATGCACAACCAGCCAGACAAAGCCGATTCAGTCATAGGAGGACAGACAGATACGAACACACGGCATAGACAATACATACACTAAGACATGACGTACAGGCAGATCGACCGACACGGACCCACCTTTCTCCGACACATGGGGAAGGGATACGTGATGGTCTCCGCCATGCGCCCAAGCTCGTCTCGCCGTTTCTTCTGCAGATTCAAGAAGCGTACGTGGACCAAATTGCCATCGTAATCTGCACATAATTATGCCGCAAAGGTTCATTCAGCCACCGGTATATGCCGCCAAAGGTACTATCAACAGTTCCGTTGGCTGTACGCACACGGAAAACAACTCATTCTACGAACAAGAACCGCAAGGCCCCCATGGCTCACGAGCATGGCCAGTGCGCGTTATTCCTCTGACCTTCTGTGACTTATACCTTTCAGACAGATGAGCATGTCTTGGCTCAGCCTAGAACTTCGCAAGAGTTGCCGCGTGTTTCTACGAGTTTTCACGCAGGCGTGGGCATAAACACTCCTGCGTGAAAACTCGTAGAAACACATAGAAACTCTTGCCAGATGAGGGCACTGCGTAGAATAGACTTCTGTTTTCCACCATTCTTGTTGATTTATTTCCGCCGACTTTGCTTACACCAAAAATTGGACATAACAAGGCTTCCTCAGAAGACCTTTACATGCGCAATTTACTTCTCTTGAAATAAACTTCGGACGTAACACCAAAAGCCAGTCCATTCGCGTTTTGTAAGACGGGACTTTCACCGTGTGTGTAATGCGTATACTGTTTGCATCAGAGGTCTAAATGCCCACCTACCGTACAGTATGGGCTTGCTATCGTTGTACAGGTCGACAGGTCTTTTCCACGCTCTAAACAATATAACGAGGGGCTCGGCGAGTAGGGACTTGAACACCCAGGCAAAAACGAGCCCTGCGATCCAGTCGATGGTGCTGTGATAGCTTGCACTGAAGCTGGCCAAGACGCAGATCCTGCTGACCAGCAAGGCGACGACGATGAATCCCACCATCAGAACGACTCCAGCCAAGTAGGGCAACTGGAATCTGCAAACGACAGGAACGGGTACGATTATTTAGTGGTACAAGTTAACCCATTTAAACCCACGGCCGCATTGTCCGAACATTAGGGAATTATTGTCAGCTAACGACTATGTACCAGGTGCAGGAGATGGATCGACCGTGGTAATTCAAGGGTAGTGCCAGATTGGCTTGGCGCCGTCAATCTGGCACTACCCTTGAATTATCATGGTCGATCTATCTCCTGCTGTAGTGCGTCGGGCCTGAATGGGTTAATCCCTTTTCTTGCCACTGGACGCATATTTGGATTTTTTATTTGGATTTTTATTTAATTATTTAATTTTTTTATTTGTTATTTTTATTTATTTATTTATTTTTATTTAATTTTATTTCTTGGAAGGGGGGGGGGGGGGGTTGGCGGAGGGGGGGGGGGAAGAAGTGTTTATTCAACGATCGAAGGCCAGAGCCGTTCAGTGGACATTGCTACAAAGTGGTTTTCGGCAAGAGGATCCTTAGATCTTTAAAACGAGGCCCCGCAGCTGAAGTGGCCCACGAGAATCGCTGCCTCTTGCGTTTGGGTGGTGTTCCGTTTTTCTCGGCATTTAAGGGGTTACGCATAGCTGAAATCATTCTGCACACATGGGAAATGATATCAGGCATGCTTGTGCATTATGCAATATATTTGTTTTGTCCTCAGTGGTAATGAACATCAATTAACTAATTCTACCCCATCACCGAAATCCCCAAATTTTGCCGTTGTCCTCTGAAGACTGCACTGCAGTGCAGGACACAGATCGACCATGATAGTTCAAGGGTGATGCCAGAATAGCTTGGCGCCCATAGGCGCCAAGCTATTCTGGCATCACCCTTGAACTATCATGGTCGATCAATATCTTGCTGTGGTGTGTCTGGGGTAGAGTGAGTTAACAAACAAGAAAGGCAAAGCCATTATGGCTCACGTGTATGATCTATTTACATATGTGTGACCTTGTGATAATAAGTAAAGGGCTGGCTTCTGCACCAGCAAAATCCATGTTTTCTCAAAATGTAAGCATTTTTCACACATCTGTCCACCCCCCACCCCCCTCCATTGACCTTGGCCTTTGTGATGAGTCGATCAACTTAGTGTTCATAGGAAGGTCTTATCATCAGCTACCTTTGTGCCAAATTTGATTGACAAATGTGCAAAAATGTTGATAATACCTACAATTTTATCAAACGTTTGCCGGCCTCTTGTGACCCATGAGCTTTCCGAGGGGTCATCCAAATTAGTATGCACAGATATGTCTTCCCATCAGGAATCTCTGTACCAAATTTGGGTTTGAAGTTGTGAATAGTACTTGAGAAAAAAAATCTTTTGTCAAAATATGGCTATTTTGGACCTATTTCCTGAGCTCTCGTGACCCTTGACCTTTCCAAGGCTCATCCAAATTAGTATGCATAGATAGGTCTTACCATCAGGTATCTCTGTACCAAGTGTGGGTTTGAACTTTGAAGTTGTGAATAGTATTTGAGAAAGAACATCTTTTGTCAAAATATCGCTAATTTAGACCTATTTCCTGAGGTCTTGTGACCCTTGACCTTTCCGAGGGGTCGACCAAATTAGTATGCATAGAAAGGTCTTACCATCAGGTATCTTTGTACCAGTTTTGGTTTGAAGTTGTGAATAGTATTTGAGAAAAAAATAAATGATGTCAAAATATAGCTATTTGGGATCTATTTCCTGATCCCCTGTGACCTTGATCTTTGCGATAGGTCAATGAAATTGATATGTTTAGAAAGGTCTTGGCACAAAGTATCCTAGGGCTAAGTTTAAAGACTGGCTTTAATAGCGTCCGAGAAAATGCCAATGTCAATGTTAAAGTTTACCACGAACGACGGACGACGGCGGACGGACGACGGCGGACGGACGACCATTGGCCCAAAACATAGACTCACTTTTGCGTCGCACGTGAACCAAAAACCCCAACAACAAACAACCATCACTGCATCGGTAAAGGAAAATTCACAAGGTGTGACACATAGACAGTCCAAGAGACAGACCTGGTTACCGCCCCCCACCCCCCCCCCCCTCCTATAAAATGAGCTTCAGAGAGTACCTTACTATGTCCTGTGATGTTTAAGCAATGTTCCCACAGAATCCTTAGAAACACACCAGAGACATAGCCGATGGCGCAAGGGTACCCCCGTTCGAGCTCTTCGTGAATGCTAAAATGAGCTTCAGAAACACATTCAGAATACAACAGATTTAGAATGATATGCCGATACAACTTCGCTTGTTGGACTTGAGAAAGAAATTGCTTTGCGAGTCTCCCCCACGCTTTGCTTTGCTCGGTCAGCCCGTCGTAGCAAGTTCATAAGGAAATAACTCTCGGGCCGAGTGCTTCGTCTTATAATGTACTGTCTTTGGACATACTAATGCACTCTTTGAAGCCCATCTTATAGAGTACTAGGGGGGCATGCACGGAAGTCAGTCTGGCTTATGGCGTAACATCTTTTATAAAATACAGGACTTGGGGTGAATGTGCACCCCCAAAGCAAACAGAAAATATTTCGTAAACGTATTCGTCGGTTATTCGGACATAAAGGACTTCCAGGGGAGGTAAGGCTCAACTCATAGTTCAAACATTAATAAATAGCAAATCTGACCGACCTGTTGAGGGGTCACTGAAGTTCGTACACCTAGGCAGGTCTTTGCTACAAAAGGTATCATTGTGTCAAGTTTGAGGTCAGTGGTTTCAACAACCTCTGTTAAAATGCCACTAGCGTGAAAGTTTACAGCGGAAGACAGACGGCGGATGACGGCTGCCTCAAAAGTAAATCAATGTGACACGTTTGCTACGGATCAGTTCCTCGAGGGTGGGTGAGTTGGGGGGGGGGGGTGAATCCAACGTTTTGGTTGGGACCTTCAACTTGACACAAAGGGCGTCGCCAGACCTTGCTTCTCAGTGGTAAAAAATCAAATAAAGGGGGGTTGGGGGGGGGGGGGGAGGAGATGCGTCTTTCACTTTCTTAGCCGCCCAAATATCGAAACGCGGGGGGTGGGGGCCTTCAGATCCGCCCCTGGCACTTGAGCCAAGCAAGAATCCTTTTTGGCTTACGTGCGACAGCAATAATGAGGCAACCCAGTCAGCAAAGATCCTGGGGCCCACGAGGCCGTCGTGGGCCCGAGGACGTTTTGCTACATATATGTACTAGGTCAAGGAAAGAGGGCTGTACGTACGCCTTTCTTGGAGGTGTTGGTTTTGGGACAGTATCAGAGTCATGGCTGGCTTCCTCAGGTACGGCCGTGTCGGCTGTTTCAGGTTCCTCAGGTACGGCCGTGTCGGCTGTTTCAGGTTCGTCCGTGTTAGCGTTCTCATTAGCGTCGGCAGCGTTCAGATTAGCGTCGGGCATTTTCGTGTCAGTAACGAAAGGTTGGCTCTTAACATCTGACGCATTCTTGTTAGTGTCAGTAGCTTGTTTATTAGCGCCTGAAACGTTTTTGCTTGACGCTTCCTCGTTAGTGTCAGCAGCTTGATTGTTCGTGTCCACAACATCCTCGCTAGCGTTCTTGCTGGCTGCAGTCTCCGCCTCCGCCACTATGCGCGCGTACTCTCGCGTTAGGTCACTGACAGACTTGCGGTAGAGATAGTCAGCCCGACCTGCCGCCTCTTCCATAAGAGTACGGAGAGGGGCAAGGCCTAAGCCTGCAGGCTGCGGTCCGTCAGAGCTGCTGGCAGAATCCGTGTCCGTGGATGTCGATGGACAGCGCGAGCTGCCTGACTTGCCTCCAGCTTGCGCTGTGGACTTGTTGCTATCATATTTTACCGGAGAGACTCTTTCTTTACTGTGTCTGGCGTGTCTACTGTGTGTTGCAGGTGCCGAATGTGCGGTCGCTTTATGTGTAACAGCTGTCCTGGGAGACGTGTCACGAGCTGAAGCTGACTTGAAGAGAAGTCCTGCACTCTGAACGCTGGAATTGAGGCCAGAAGATGGACGGGATATGTCCGTAAACTCGCCATACCGCTGCTTTCTTCTGCCACCATCCGTGGCAGCAGCCTGCTGAGAGTGCTCTGTCTCAATATGCCTCTTCAATGATTTTTCTTGCCATTTGAGGAAACATTTGCCTGATTTATAAGTGACCGCTGCAACGGATTGTTGGCCGAGCAGCCCAGCTTCCCCACTGGAACCAGGCTTCTTGTCGCCCGCTTCCTTGTCTTGTGTTGTTTGGCGCTGTCTCTGCATTCGTCTGACGGTCGCCTTCAGCCAGTTTCCAGACGAAGCCTTCCTATTGCGCGCTCTCCTGGAGTCAGACGATGGCCTAGACGTCAGGAAACGCGCTTCGTCAGAGACGTCACTGGACTCCGGGGATCTGTCGTCGAATTCATCGCTGGAGGTGGTGGTGTCAGATGTGTGAGCGGACATGTTGTAGTCTCGTGCTTCCTTCGCCCTGGCATCTGCCAACGATCTGCTGTTTTCTCTAGGCCTCTCGTTGGCAAGCCCTCGGGCGGTGCCAGCATCTCCTCCAAGCCCAACACTAGGGATGGTGTATTGCGTCTGCTCACTGACAGGTCGTTGTGTTGATCCATGCACCAAACGGCCACGCAAATTCCCAGGTCTATCGATGCCAATTCTGGCATTTTCCGATCTATCGTCGACTGGCTTGGCCTGTTTAGACTTGGCGTCGACATGCGTCTCACTCTCAGAAGCACCCACAATCCTCTGAAACCAACTGCCGGCCGAGTAGGAACGCTGTAAACTCGCCCTGCTCACTTGATGGCGCACGGCTACTTTCTGCCTCTCCTGTTCGAATTCCCTCATGCGTTTTTCGATGACCGCCGGCACCCATTCCTGCACGTTGGACACGGTGGCTCTGCCGCTTGGCGTCATCAATGCTGAGACGTTGACGTTGGACTGAGAGATCATCGATGTCGCCGGCCCTACTTCCGGTCTTGAATAGGGGTTGTTTCTGCCGTACCTTCTGCCAGCTTTCTTGTCCCTGATTTTTCTTATACTCTTGGCTTCTTCGCTCTTCTCGAAAATCATCAGGGCTTCACCCTGAAATTGCACACGGGGTTATGAGCTAACATCGTTACATTGGCAGTGTGTTGGCTTTACCAGCCTTCAGTACAGCCAACCCTTTGCGTGTCGGTAGCGTTTTTGACGAGATGATTTCTACTGGAATCATCGTGACAAAAACCGCTACCGACACGAAAAGAGTTAACATGCGTGACAATGTGACAAATTTAATTGTCTTCTTTCAGTTTGTTTTACACTTTTTCTCATTCGACTTTTCCCCCTGGTCGCTCGTTCTCAATGCAACGCGAGTCTTTTTGTCACATGTTACTTTAAGGCAAAATGTGATAAGTAGACTGACTTATTGCGTGTTACGCCGATGACAGCGTACTCTCTGAGCAAAGCGTTTCCCCCGAATTCGTCCTTGGCCAATCATCACAGTTCTCAGTACAAACATACGCTAATCTTCATTCAGTCAAACCTCTAAACAAAAGGATGCCAATAAATAAACAATTTAGGGGTTACACAACAAAAAGAACAATATGTTAGTTCTGTGATACCGTTGGTACCACGTTCATACAAAAAACAAGAATGGCAAACCATTAAGGCTCACGTGCATGACAATCAACATGATTAATCTAATCTTTGTGACCCTGACCTTTCTATCACTGAAATAAACAAACAAGTGTTCAAATGCTCTAACATAAGGAAAGGGTAGGCTTTTATGCCTGCAAAATCATGTTTACTCAAAATTTACGCATTTTTTACTTTTGTCAAACTCCCATGACTCTTGACCCTTGTTTGTAGTGAAACAAATGAGAATGCATAGAAAGGTCTTATCATCAACTACCTTTCCGCTAAATTTGGTTGAAACGTTTTGTAAAAATCCTAATTAAAACTGAAATCCCCCCCCCAAAAAAAAAAACAAAAAACAACAACAACAACAAATTAATAAATTAAATTAAATAAATAAATAAATAAATAATAAATAAATAAATAAATAAATAAATAAATAGATAAATAAAATAAAATAAATAAATAAATAAACAAATAAATAAATAAATAATAATAAATTTAAAAAAAAAAAGATGGGATGAACCAACTCACGAGGTCTCTTCTATGTGAGAGCAAAAACCCACAAAGTCCCTTCTATATGCGATGTCAGCTGTCTCTATCTGTTGTCGTTGATCTGATTCTGGTGTTAATATATCTCTTATTGAAAAAGCCTAGCAGATTTGCAGTGTGTCAGTGAACTCTGTAAGGGGCACTTTGCATACGTAAATGCGTCATTGGTTTGAAAAACGTCATTTGTCATGAGTAATTCTAGTTTTTACGTCATTTTATATTTTACGCGATATGAGTTTTCTTTGCTTAGACTTGAGAAAAATGGTGACAAAACTAGAATTGCACGGAACAATTTCACTCTTGCTATAATTTGAGTGAAGTGATATTGAGTTTACCTAGATATATCATATTCTACTGCACACGCACATGCTTCTGCGCGCTACATGAGCGTTTTTTTAAATAAATATGCGAAATATGTCATATCTATAGTATTGCGTCGATGACTGGGTGGTCACGAAGTTGGTGCTTTTACGTCACCGTCACTGTCTGAATTTCTCCAGAAGTCGAGTTATTATTTCCTGATCCATGTGACCTTGACCTTTAAGGGAGGTCATTCAAATTGGTATGTTTAGAAAGGTCTTCCACAAAGTATCCTTGAGGCAAGTTTGAAGACTGGCTTAAATAGTCTCAGACAAAATGCCAACGTTAAAGTTTACCACCGACGACGGCGGACGGGAAACGGACGAACATAGACTCACTTTTGTTTCGCACGTGAGCCATTAACTGAATAAATGGACAAGTTAGATAATATCAACGACAGGAATTCAAGCCAAGGCTCTATGCTGTCTGTACTGACCATAATCGAAACGGCGAAAAATAGATACATAAAATGTTAGAGGTGGTTATGTAACAAAATAACTATATATGCACACGTGTTCTGCCTACATTACCAACAATGACAGACATGAAAGGCAAAGCCATTATGGCTCACGTGTATGACCGATTTACATGTGTGACCTTTGTGACAATACCGAAAAGGCTAGCTTCTGCACCAGCAAAATCCATGTTTTCTCAAAATGTAAGCATTTTTCACACATCTGTCAATCCCCGTGACCCTTGACCTTTGCGGTGAGTCGACTAAATTAGTATCCACAGAAAGGTCTTATCATCAGCTACCTTTGTGAGAAATTTGATTGAAAGTTTTGCAAAGATGTTGATAATACCTACAATTGTATCAAAAATTGGCATTTACACGCATTTGCTAGCCTCTTGTGACATTGACCTTTCCGAGGGATCATCCAACTTAGTATGCATAGATAGAGCCTACCATCAGGTATCTCTGTACCAAATTTGGGTTTCAAGTTGTGAATATTATTTGAGAAAAAAAAATCTTCTGTCAAAATATGGCTTTATGTTACCTATTTCCTCAGCTCTTGTAACCATTGACCTTTCCGAGGGATCAACCAAATTAGTATGCATAGAAAGGTCTTCCCATCAGGTATCTCTGAAGCAAGTTTGGGTTTGAAGTTGTGAATAGTATTTGATAAAAGAAAACACATCTTTTGTCAAAATATGGCTATTTTGGACCTATTTCCTGAGCTCTTGTGATCCTTGACCTTTCCGAGGGGTCAGCCAAATTAGTATGCATAGATAGGTCTTACCATCAGGTTATCTCTGTAGCCTGTTTGGGTTTGAAGTTGTGAATAGTATTTGAGAAAAAACATCTTTTGTCAAAATATGGCTATTTTGGACCTACTTCCTGAGCTCTTGTGGCCCTTGACCTCTCCGACGGATCAACCACTTTAGCATGTATAGATAGGTCTTACCATCAGGTATCATTGTACCATGCTTGGGTTTGAAGTTGTGAATAGTATTTGAGAACAAATAAATTATGTAAAAATATAGCTATTTTTGACCATTTCCTGATCCCTTGTGACCTTGATCTTTGTGAGAGGTCACTCACATTGGTATGTTAAGAAAGGTCTTGCCACAACGTATCCTTGGGCCACCTTTGAAGAGTGTGGCTTGAATAGTCTCCGAGAAAATGTCAACGCTAAAGTTTACGAGGGGACGACGGCCGACAGCGGACGGACGGACGACCACTGACTCAGAACACATACTCACTTTTGCTTCCCACTTGAGCCAAAAATGTGTTGAATTGAAAAGGATAGGCAAAGCCTTTATGGCTCACGTGCATGATGGATCCACATGACTAGTCTGACCTTTGTGACCTTGACCTTTCTCATAGATCACTATAAGAAGGAAACATTAAGTCTTAGTCCCGCAAAAATTCACACTTTAAAAAAATCAGTGTTTTTTACAAATATGGAAACCCTCTGTGACCTTTGATCTTTGCAAGGGGTCAGCTAAGTCTCTGCTGCCATGTGAATGGAAAGGGTGGTAAACAATCATATTACAGCTACACTTGTTGACAAGCTTGATCCCCTCCAGTTAGCATAAAGGGCACGCCAAAGTACAGAGGATGCGACAAAAACCCTAATCAGTTTCATTGCAAAACATCTGCAGCAACCTATGTCCCAATAGGGCTCGGGAAGCTGACGTCATCACGCCAGTCGTGGCGGCCATCTTGTGAGGATACGGAACTAAGCGCTCATAGGGAAATCGCTGTTTTTGTAATGTCAGGAAAAACCTGACGCACTATAAGCAATAACAGCAAGTCTTGTCATCAATGTAGGAAAGCGCTCACCAGGATCTGTTTTTGTTTGTTTCTAAAGAGGAAAAACAAAATGAAGAAAAACGTGTTGAAACACTATTTCACTACTATCTCATGACTATGGTATCCTCTTAAGACGTCGGCTGACGGAACTTCCAGAGCCCTATTTTTTCCATTGATTTTAGCTCCGTTTTCAACACCATGCAAAACCATATTCTGTTACAAAGGTTACTTAACCTGTCTGTGAATGGTGGTCTCAACCTCTGGATCAAAGATTTCTTGTTAGATCACCCTCAGAGAGTTCTTATGAAGGGCTTCTTTCCTAACTAACTAGTCGAGGCAAGAGTTAAACAATAATAATAATAATTACGGTATTTGTAATGCGCTTATCTTATAATAATTATAACTCTAAGCGCGCACTCACAACTCGCGCACGCATGTGCACGCTTTAGACAATGACTCACGTACCACAAATAGTGAAATACATTACGACGGTCAGCTTGGGGTGGGGAGTGTGGTGATATAGTGCTAAAACTGTTGAAAGAGGTGAGTTTTGAGGGCGGACTGGAAGGAGGAGAGAGAGTGTTTTTGACGAAGAGAGAGTGGGAGAGTGTTCCAGGTGGATGGACCGTAGACGGAGAAGGAGCGGGGGCCGAAAGTGTTGAGTTTGGTGCGAGGAATGTGGAGGCGGAGAGGGTCGGAGGCAGAGCGGTGGGAGCAGGAAGGTTGGTAGGGGTGAAGTAAGTTGGAGACATAGGCAGGAGCGCAGTTGTTCAGGGATTTGTAGCAGAGAGACAGAATTTTGTATTGGATGCGTTGGGGGATGGGGAGCCAGTGAAGGAGTTTGAGCAGGGGTGTGATGTGGTCGGACTTTTTCTTTCTGAGGACGAGGCGGGCAGCATTGTTCTGAACGCGTTGAAGAGTGAAAGTGGCGGAGTGAGGGAGACCGGAAAGGAGAGAGTTGCAGTAGTCGATGCGAGATAAGATAAGAGAGACAGCAAGTTTGGTGGCAGCTTCAGTAGTGAGGTATTTTCTGATCTGACTGATGCGGCGGAGGAGGAAATAGCATGCCTGGGCCGTGGCGGAGACGAACCTGGTCATGGACAGAGAGGAATCGAGGATAACGCCGAGGTTCTTGGCCGAGTCAGAGAGGGAGATGGGGGTGCTGTCGAGTTGAAGGTGGAGAGAGGGAGGGAGCTGGGAGAGTTTCTGGCGAGTGCCTACCAGCATGGCTTCCGTTTTGTCGTCGTTCAGTTTAAGCTTGTTTGCTGTCATCCAGTTTTTCACGTCTTCGTAGCAGTCAGCCGTGCGATTCAGTAGTGACTGAGTGTTGTCGAGTTTGTCTTTGTCTAGCAGTTGTGAGTCGTCAGCGTAGAGGTGGTGGTGTATGCGGTGAGAGTGGATGATGTTGGACAGGGGAGAGGTGTAGAGTGTGAAAAGGACCGGGCCCAGGACGGACCCCTCTGGAACTCCGCAGGAGAGCGTGACTGGGTTGGAAGAGACGCCGTTGATGGTGACGAACTGCTGTCTGTCGGAGAGGTAGGAGAGAAACCAGGAGTGAGCAGAGTCAGTGATGCCGAAGGAGTGGTGGAGTCGGTGGAGGAGGATAGAGTGGTCAATAGTGTCAAAGGCGGCAGAGAAATCGAGTAGTGTAAGAAGAGAGATGTTGCCCGAGTCGGTGGAGAGAAGCAGATCGTTTAAGACATGTAGAAGGGCTGTTTCAGTGCTGTGATGTTTGCGATAGGCAGACTGGAATGGACTGAGGAGGTTGTTGTCGGTGAGGTGGAGGTTGAGCTGGTTGAGAACAACCTTCTCAAGAAGCTTGGACAGGAAAGAGAGACTGGAGACTGGGCGATAGTTCTTGAGTTCGTTTGGGTCGAGGTTGTGTTTTTTTTAGGAGAGAACGGACGATGGCGGACTTGAAGATATCGGGGACGGAGCCGTTTTCTAGAGATGCGTTGATGATGTCGGTAATGAAGGGCAGAAGTTTTGGAAGGCCGTCACGGTAGAGAGAACCTGGGAGGGGGTCTAGTTCGCAGGTTTTGAAGGGCATGGACTTTATGGTCTTGAGGACTTCATCCTGGGAGACGAGGCGGAAGGACGAGAGGGGAGTGCCGGAAAAGGTGGGGTCGGGAGGGCAAGGCGGAGAAGGCAGAGTGTCGAGTGTGTTGCGCAGAGTTTGGATTTTGTCCGAAAAATAATTGGAAAAAGCGGACGGGAGTTCTTCTTTGCTGTGTGTGTTGGGGAGAGGAGAGTCTTTAGAAGTGCCTAGGAGTGTGTTCATGGTGGCGTAGAGGGTTTTGGAAGAAGTGGATTCCAGGATTTGGTTTTGAAGGTGTTTGCGTTTAGAGTCGGAGATCCGTTTTTTGCTGTGACAACGTTCACACATAGGACTATAATTCATAATCGATTTTCTCCTTTTACTTACATCAGGTCGACTCGCCTCTATTTCTTCCCTGAGCGCCTGGGTTATCATGGGTGGCTGCGGCTGGGGCGCGACTTTGGAGAAAATGAGGTTGCCAAGCTTGCTAAGCAGGAGAAGGAAAACGCCCCCTACTGTGAACCCCAGGTACACCGCGTTGAGACTGACCCCCACTGGGGCTGCATCCACCTGGTGAACCAAAAGGAAAATACTGTTCATATAAGAAGTCACAAAAACAATCACACATGGGTCACAGTGCAACAAACTGAAAACAGTCCATGGCATCATCTGCCACAGTCCTAATTCGCTGATAAGGTAAGTGAGTTGTTCTCCAGAGTTGGTACCCAAAATGTTGAAATTATGTCGAAAATTAAATTGCATATCTGATTGTTCAGGTCCTGCGTTTAAGAGAACTAGATATTCGTAAAATCGTACGATACCATCATAGAAGAAGAAAGGCAAAGCCCTTATGGCTCAAGTGTATGTCCAGTCTACACGTGTGACCTTTGCGACAATAAGTAACGGGATTGCTTTTGCACCAGCCAAAATCCGAGTTTTCTCAAAATTTAACCAGTTTTTACACATCTGTGAAACACCCGTGACCCTTGACCTTTACGGTGAGTCCACTAAATTAGGATACATAAGAAGGTCTTATCATCAGCTATGTGCCAAATTTGATTCAAAAGTTTGCAAAACTGTTAATAATAACTACTACATTCTTTTCAAAATCAGAATTTTGCACACATTTGCCGACGTCTTGCGATCCTTGACCTTTCCGAGGGGTCATTCAAATTAGTATGCATAGATAGGTCTTACCATCAGGTATCTCTGTAGCAGGTTTGGCTTTGAAGCTGTGAATAGCATTTGAGAAAAAACAAATGTTGTCAAGATATGGCTATTTTGGACCTATTTCCTGAGCTCTTACAACCCTTGACCTTTCCGAGAGTCATCAAAAGTAGTATGCATAGATTGGTTCTACCATCAGGTATCTATGTAGCAAGTTTGAGTTTGAAGTTGTGAATGGTACTTAAGAAAAAAAATGTTTTGTCAAAATATCGCTATTTGGGACCCATTTCCTGAGCTCTTGTGACCCTTGACCTTTTCGGTGGATCAACCAAGTTAGTATGCATTAAAAGACCTTTCCATCAGGTATCTTTGTACCAAGTTTGGGTTTGAAGTTGTGAATAGTATCTGAGAAAGCAATACATTATGTCAATATATAGCAATTTTTGAACCTAATTTCTGATCCCATGTGACCTTGACCTTTGTAAGAGGTCACTCAAATTGGTATGTTTAGAAAGAGCGTGCCACAAAGTATCATTTGGCCAAGTTTGAAGACTATGGCTCGAATAGTCTCCGAGAAAATGCCAACGTTAAAGTTTACAATGGATAACGGACGACGGACGACTACTGGCCCAGAACTTATACTCACTTTTGCTTCGCACGTGAGCCAAAAATCAGTGCCTTGTTCCGTTTTCCCACTTCGGCTGCTTGACGTTAGGGTGTGCTGTAGTGCCCCGTGCATCATCACGGTGTGACATAAAGGTGATTGCAAATGCAATATTATCGACACTGACAAGATTATTGGTGTTGTTGTGTGGAGTAAACTATTTAAAAAAAAGTAGTGAAAGTAGAATGCAAAGCATCAGCACCAGCAGCGACCACGTGAGGTTGTTACAATGTAATTTACGGGGCCCCGCTTTAAAATGTTTCCGTCTATCCTTATTTTCAATGAATTGTCATCCTCTTCGTCTTCAACGTTATTCAAGACAATATAGAAAAACAGGAAAATATATTTTTTCATGACAAAGCAAAATTCAAAGTTGCTGACACGATGTAAAATGCAACATAAACACGGGGGGCATAACTGAAACCCCCCCCCCCCCCCCAAAAAAAAAAAAAAAAAAAAATACACGACAAGGCAATTCGAGTTAAGAAACTTGTATCAAGTGGAGATGTAAGTGGTAATTAAGGCAACGACACGTCAATTTAAGATTAGGGTTTCCAGTCTGTTGTGGTCCAGGGCGCCTTATGTCGGTTGCTTCAACCCATGCGACGTAATCTACCTTGGGCAAATGATATTTCTTATCCTCGGTCTCTATAGGAACCCTCGCACTTCAGATTTACCCTCCTTCTCATCTTTAGATCGTATCTAAAAATTAAAAAGAAGAAACGTACATATTAAGTATTAATTGTTACTGAACAGACACAAAAAGAACTGAGACAAACTATTATGTCTACTACAATGACAGACCGCCGGAAGCAGTTCATGATTTCGCAACATATTACAGTTTCGGCCTGTAAACGGATTGATGGAAACGGATTATCATCGAACTAGAAATAATGTCATAAGTACCATGTCCGAAAACGAGTTCAGTTGATCTAATAATGAGCTGCTGACAAGCATGGCGGTCCCGACTGTTACTTGCGACAATAATACGATAAAGCTTAAAACTGGTCGATTCATTCTTTACGACTGAATAAAAAAAAAAAACACAAATCAAACTATTACAAATGTAAAAGATTCCCAATACAACTAAACTTGTCTATAACTACCACCCAGGGAACGGAGGAAAACGGGTGGCCGTGACATAAAGAATAAAGAAACAAACTCCAGTGAACAGCTAGCATCTGACAAACCCTTGGTCGTTTAGTTTTATCACTTCAGTTATCTAGTTCAACATGAGCGCGATTTTCTTTCAGGACTGTTTTTAGGGCATGCGACTATACTATGACATAACAAACTGAACATAATAATATACGCAATGTACTGAGACCAGATACTGAAACACTGTACCAATGTCAAACCAACAGCTTGAATTTCTCAAAGATTTATTTACGAGCCTGACGTATTATTTAGAAGGCCTAATGATAACTCATACAAATTCACCCTGATCGACAAAGGCCTATGCACCCTTCAGCCAGGCGATGATGTACATATCGACCTGTTCTGCTTGAGAAAATATGAGACTGACGTAAAGAAGGCACGTCGGAACCTCAGACGATGGACAGAGGACAACCTTTCAATGTTGATTGAGCTTACACAAGTGTCGCTCGGACTCAAAGCGGTCGCTATATGGAGGGTCAAGTGGAGGTCGGGAGTGACAACAGCTGGCCGAAAGTGTTATGCACAGACAGCCGTTGTATGAAGGGTCGTTATACAGTAAAAACGAACGGAAGTAAATGGTAATAGTCGCTATGAGCAGATGACTGTATATTAAGGTGGCAGCTCGGGCAGATTTGATCGTATTTGCAAAAAATACCGTAGAATTGTAATTTACTCACCTTGATTGAAGCTAGTTACGCGTAACGATGATTTAGGTCACGGTATACATTTAAATTGGGAAGGTCAGGCAGTGCAAGGCTCAGTGTTTTTAAAAATAATTTTTGCCTTGTTTGAAAATTTGCAGTTGGGCTGACTGTTGGAATTTGCTGGAAATTTGTGGTTAGCTGAGAGGAGACATGTTTGGTGCTTTGATTCATACCATCCTGAGCTTATCCTGTGGACATTTGTGGGCCTATGTTGAGTTGCCTTTGACGTAGTGATTTGAGGGGCACGCTGATTTCAGCTGTGCTTGGGTGTGGGGTTGGTAAGGAACCAGTTTCATAGCCAAGAAATGAGACGGGTCATGTGCTGTTTTTTTTTTATTTTGTGCATGGCAAATGTGCAGCTGGTGGGCGATAGTGTTTTTTATTTTAGGGAATTGAACAATTAGGGGATGACTGGGACTGACTAAGGCTAAGAGACTGGACAGTACGGAAACACCACTGTGGTCCGTGGCCTGTCAGGTGCACCACATGTCATATGCGACATAGACCGGAAACTGGTTTAGTGTAACCAGATCATTGAGTTTGGATGTTTGCAGTTGGAAAAGTAAGAAAATCATGAAAAATTTGAAATTTTGCCAAAAAATCGCTGTGCATGCAGTTTTATAGGCGTTTTGGCATGTTTTGCGTGGCAACACCCTGTTTACCTGCACTGTGAGCTAGGTTTAGTGTGTTTGCTCATTTATTTTTTGTCTTACAGGTAGTCATGAGTCTTTCCTTCGACCATGAGCTGTGACCTTTGACCTTGACCTTGAAAGGGGTGGGGTTTGGGGTGTTCAGTTTGATAAATTGGTTAAAAAAAATTCACTCTTTCAGTTATTGAAGTTGTGTGGGGTGGGTGTAGGGTGGGGTGGGTAGGGGTTTGGGTTGGAGGTAGGGGGGGGGGAGAGGGGGGGGGGGTTGGGGGCTTAAGGTCAAAGGTTAAGATAAAAACTACAATGAAACAGTGTTAGCATGTGCATTTCCTCAGACCGCTGACCTCGGAGTGAAATAAGCGGCCAAATTTTTGTGACATGCAGAAGTGTTATTTTGCATGGTACTGCTACACTGGTTGCACCTGAGGTGTCATTCTGCTGTAATTGTCATGAGGGATGTCTCTGGTGTCTTTTCTAAACCAAACACAAGCACTTGTACACTGAGTAAAGCTCATTTGAGTGCATTGTTATGGGACCAGCCGTTGCGGGCACCAGTACAGGGTTTTACAGAAGTGTTCACAAGTTTGGCACACACATGCCTACTGCATCTACAAGATGAGCTGAGGTGTTTTGATACTCTGACAAGTGTGTTTTATATAAAAATGAACTGTACATAACCATTTTTCTATGCTACCTCCTAAATCAGCATTCCAGACACTTGTTAGCGTATGCGGCGTGTCCCGCGTAGCATAGTTTTGGTTGTTTTGTGTAGTCTTTTCTCTGTGGGATAGCTCAATAGACTTGATGTTTAAATTGCAGAGCTGTTTCATGACCCCTTTTGCCTAGGGAAAGATTGCCAGCAGCATGCAGGGCATGGCAGCTGGTTACAGGCCTCTTCCAGCTTGTTGTCACCAGACAACAGGGTCAATGAGGATGCCTGGGTGTTGTCTTTTGGGCTGCCCTAAGATACACAAGGAAATGGCCTTGGGTCTCACAGCTCAATTTTCATCAGTGTCAGTGTCATGGTAACTTTTTAAAGTTCTCCAGCCCACCAGAAGTCAGTTTGACTGTATTGCATGCGTGTGTAAACTTGGGAAAACAGAAAAAGTAGGGGGGTAGGCAATGGAAAAATATGAAAAAAACCACTTTCATGTGCCTGTGTCTCAAATGCAACATTTCTGAAGATCAGATATATTACTTGATGTACATGCCAATTTTGGAGGCATTCTGACCATATCTAGGCTGTTTTTCATGGCATCAGATATGCATGATCCAACACATCAACAGCATTGTAAAGGCCACATCAAGGCACTTCACATAATGGGCCATAACATAAAGATGCAGCAACTTTCAAGGGTGTCACTTTGGGTTTGACTTAGCTATTGTCTAAGGGTTGCACTGATGGCAGATTGAATGGTGTTCAGGTGGGACAAGTTTCTCTGACAGGTCACGGTATACATTTAAATTGGGAAGGTCAGGCAGTGCAAGGCTCCGTGTTTTTAAAAATAATTTTTGCCTTGTTTGAAAATTTGCAGTTGGGCTGACTGTTGGAATTTGCTGGAAATTTGTGGTTAGCTGAGAGGAGACATGTTTGGTGCTTTGATTCATACCATCCTGAGCTTATCCAGTGGACATTTGTGGGCCTATGTTGAGTTGCCTTTGACGTAGTGATTTGAGGGGCACGCTGATTTCAGCTGTGCTTGGGTGTGGGGTTGGTAAGGAACCAGTTTCATAGCCAAGAAATGAGACGGGTAATGTGCTGTTTGTTTTTGTATTTTGTGCATGGCAAATGTGCAGCTGGTGGGCGATAGTGTTTTTTAGGGAATTGAACAATTAGGGGATGACTGGGACTGACTAAGGCTAAGAGACTGGACAGTACGGAAACACCACTGTGGTCCGTGGAGGAAACTGTTCTCAAAAATGAAATGGCCGTCCCGTGCTTACAATGGCTGAAAAGTGTGGCATGTAACTAACTAACTTGTTTGTATGACGTCACAGCCTTTGATGAAGTCCTGTTCCAAACGCCATAAACTGACGTGTTGCAATGCCCGGTTTATTCTGCAGCATTCCTTTGCTTGCTGCTGGGGGGTTTCTCGGTCGTAATTGGATATAAAAAATCGGACGTCCCGTGCAAAACAGATGTGACAAATTTTTTAAAAAGTGATTAAACCGGCAGTGGAATGATGTAACCTATGTGAATAAATTGGCATGTGCTATTCTATTGCTATTACATACTTTAGATTTGTGCTTCATTATATTGCACATTTGTTAATGACTTGAAAAGAGTTTCCCGAAAATGCGTCAGAAACGTGACATCGGCTGTTAGCAAGGGACGGGTATTTTTACACCCACAGAGTGATGCAGCAAGACAGCAAAAACACATTTAGTCTTCTGATATACCTTCATTGGCTTTAACAAAAAGAAAACAAATTAAAAGCCACGTCTACTGAAGGAACCTTCCGCGAGTAGATGATCTATAGAAACATTCAAGACACCATTTTGTTACCTTTTTAAAAGACTTTTATTCAAATTTTCTCATTTTGTAGACGACTACTTTGATTCAGCTGATAGTTTGGCATATTTGATAGATTTGTGACATAGTCATCAACCTAGAGCTGCCATAAATTTAAGCAAGGAAAAGAAAAGGTCTATCTCAAGTAGTAACCAGTTCTGGAGAACAACTCAAGTAGCGACAGATCTAAACCACGAGGCAATAAAAACGCGAATTTTTTATCGTAGCGTTTTTCGCCGCAAATAATGCGTTGTTCTGTTTTATTTTGACACAATTTGTTAGAGAATGTTTTGAAAGGAGTGTTATGTCTCGTGTAAAGAGAATGGTTAGTCTATTAAAAAAAAATTCACGTCATTATGACGTCATCAATGCCCTTACCATCACGGGATATTGAAAGTGTAATGAGGAGCATTTGTAGAGGACACAGCTGAAAACCAACTAGAGTGCAGTGTCACTAGGGTCAGTAAAAATCCGGCCTGTTTGGTCTTGATCTGCTTTTTATTTGTCAAAGGCGCCTACAAAATCAACATGACTTACTAAAACGAAAAACAAGCAGTTGTTTATTTTTATGTTGGCGTCCATATTTTTACAATCAACTGGATATGGGTGTGTTCCTTATCTCTTTGTCAACCACTGGAGCATGAAAAATGGCTTGAAAGCAATTCACATTGCAGAAAATCTGATTTATTAAGACAATGGTGTGCACCGGATGTTCTGTGTCGCTAGTGAATTGTATCATTCAAATTTCTTTTGAAGCAGTTTCGAACATCATAAGCAGTCCACTTAAGTGGGTTAAGGCGTCTCACAGGAACTTGCTTGTCACAGTGTGTCCAGCTTTGTTTATTTTCACCACAAGTGAAACCCTGTGTCTTCCAAGGCAGCTAAGGGCGATAACTCTTTCAAATTTGTGTGCAGGTAACTCAGACAGTAGGCCCAACATGTAAAGTAAACACGACAGATAATTTTCCTTGCTTTGCTTTTCTAGCTTTTCTTGCTTCGCATTTTTATCGCCTCTGTGTATATATAATATACTTGTGTGTCTGCCTATTATGAAGACGGGTATTTACCCGAAATAGTAACTCATTCGCGACGTGCCGCCTCCGGATACGCGTCTTATGCCGCGTATCCGGAGGCTGCACGTCTCGAATGAGTTAATAAATCGAGTTGTAACGGTCTTTTCTAAGCGTGTTTCTTTCTCCGTTGGGTTCTTCTCTGTCCATGGCAGGGCCAGCAAGAGCCACATGCTCATGAGCCCATGCGGGGCTCACGAGAATTGATGCCTCTTGCAGGTGGAACAGGCTGGCTAAAGGCATGTTCTGTCTGAAACCAAAAGCTGAAATTCAGCTTTCTTGGAGTTTGAAAAAAAGCTGAATAAGCCTCTGTAAGACTGAAGACTGTCACCCATGTAATCACAGCAACAGTAACAATAACACGGACAAAACAGGGACAGAGACGACTTTTCAGCTGACTGATATCCCACGTTTTGAGCTGATTTCGACTTTTCACATTTTTTAGTTTTGGTTTGGACCTTTCCCAGTAAGCATAAGTCCTCGGGCCCTCGACGGCCGCAGTGGGCCTGCGCACGGCTGTGCGCGGGCCCACTGCGGCCGTCGTGAGCCCGAAGACATTTTGGGGTTCAGGCATTCATTAAACAGGCATACGTACGATCTTATCATCGATACCTTTGCGGCGTATTTGACTGAACAGCTGTGGAAAGTTCTTAACAATAAGAATAGCAAAGCCCTCATGGCTCACGTGCAAGACGAATCCATATTACTTCTGTGGCCTTGACCTTTGCAAAAGGTTACTCAAATGAGCAAACGATAAAAGTCTTACACGTTTGGCCATAACTATCTTGGAAATCTACTTTGTGTCCACATGTGCATGTTTCACACGTTTATCCGCCTCCTTCGACAATCAATTTTGACTTTAACGAGTGATAATCAAATCGGTACGCATTAAAACGGTCCTACCACCTACTCTCTGTGCCAGGTCTGACTGACAAATGTGCATGAATGACCGTAACAAATCAAAATCTACCACAAGACAAGACACATTCGCTGATCTCACCTGACCCTTTACCTTCAGGTTGGTCACCTGAGCAAATTAATACGTACAGGAAAGTCTTACTAAGTTTGGCATGAAATAATAACCGTATTAGTTTGAAATAATATTTGAGAAAAAAACAATTGTCGTCATCTTTTTCTGGACCCCCTGTGGTTTTGACTTTTAAACGAGGTCAATTAAATTGGTATGTTTAAAACCCCTGTGACCTTTAACTTTCAGAGATTCACTGACATTGGTATGTTTAGAAAGGTCATGTCAGAAAGTATCCTTCGGCTGTATTCGGCGACTGGCTTACCTAGTCTCCGAGAAAATGCCACCGTTAAAGTTTACCACAGAAGACAAAGACGACGGATGGCCCTGTATAAAGACTCAGCTTGCTATCGCACGTGAAAAAAACCCAACAACACAAATATGGCAACACCCGTATGGCTCACGTGTATGACCGATCCAAAACATTGATAACAACTAAATTTTGTCCAAAAATTGTTTTTTAAAACATTTTTCGACCTCTTGTGACATTTGATGGTCATCCAAATTAGTATGATTGAAAGGCTTTACCATCAGGTATCTCTGTACTGAGTTTAGGTCTGAAGTTGAAAATAGCGTTTGAGAATTTGAGAAAAAAACAAACAATGTTTGTCAAAATATCGCTATTTATTTTTACCTGTTTCTGGACCTCCTGTGACCCTTAGCCTTTCCGGGGAGAGGGGTGGGGGTGGGGGTCAGTCAAATTAGTATGCATAGAATGGCCTTACCTTCAGGCTTGGGCTTGAGGTTTGGGCTTGAAGTTGAAAATAGTATTTGAGATAAGACAGCTTATGTTAAAATATGGCTATTGAGACCTATTTCTGGACCCCTTGTGACCTTTACTTTGAGCAAGGTCACAAATTGGTACGTTGAGATTGGTACGTCTTGCCACAAAGTACCCTTGGGCCACATTTGCAGATTGTAGCTTAAATAGCTTCCGAGAAAATGCCAACGTTAACGTTTTACCACGGACGGCCACTGACCCATTACAGAGATTAACTTTGCTATAACAAACAAACAAACAAACAAACAAACAAACAAACAAACAAACAAACAAAACAAAAAAAGCTAACATCTTAACCCTTTTAGCCCCGGGACCCTGCAGCAGGAGATGGATTGATCATGATAATTCAAGGGTACTGCCAGATGAACTTAGCGCCTGAAGGTCCAAGCTCATATGGAACTACCCTTGAATTATCATGATCAATCCATCTCCTACAACTGGTACACAGTCATTAGGCAACACCTCCAACATTTGAGAAATGGGACCTCGGGCTAAAAGTGTTACATCTTCGTTATGCTTTTCAAAAACGCTATCACTAGCTGCCAGTGGACGGAATGTGTGCTTTTGATATCAGTGTTAATTCAACGTCAGAGAACTCCACCTGCCCTAGGAATATGGACACAACCTATTTTCAGCGAGAGACATAGATTCTCAGAAGCCCCCGCAAGTGCGGGGTCCCATGAGGATCTATGCCTCTTGCAGTTCGATCATCTTAACTTTTTTTAATAGGCACTGAAATGGTTGAATACCTGTTGATTTGTATTTTTCGAATCAGGGAATCCATCAACGGCCATAATAAATACCAGTGTGTAGATGAGCGTGCAGACGGCGACTGTTATATGGAAAACGCGATGGCGTGGACTGAAACAGACAAACAGTTGTTTGATCCAACTGATTTTCTGAGCTGTGATTATTCACGCATTCCAGAGGTACCGAATGCAGGCGCGTGGCAAATAAATTCCGACAAGCATAGTGGTCACTAATTTGTTTCCAGATTTTTGCTTGACTTTTGAATGGTATGTGTGTGTTGTATATTGGATTAAAAGATTTGATTGTAACAAGAAACTGTTCTATGTGTAAAACGCAATAAAGACACATACCCAAACCTGAAATTTCCTCATTGTAAAATGTACTTTACCAAAGACGAACGCACTTTATCTGTCTTTATACACAAACAATAATAACGCAGTGACCAGTATTCAATAGTCAGGAGAACACACTTTAAAGCCATTTTGAATTTCATGATTTATTAAAATTGGGTCAATTAATTGACTTACATGAAGGGATTTAAATTCGCTATTTGTTTTAGGCACACGAAGTATTTTATTATTTAGCAAAAAAACGTCCACGATATCAGTGCTTAGTGGAAGCAGAGTTATTTTGTGTGTTAGTGATTTTTTTCTACAGTTTGTTGAGACTAGCCTTAAAGCTTTGGTCGTTATTGCAAAAGTCAACACTGGAAAGTCGATGCTTAAATGATGTCAACGGTAACCTACATGTCACGAGTTATTACAAGTATGACATGCTGGTAGTTAGGACGTGTTAAAGTGTAATAGGAATTAGCGTTGATTCCTTATACTGTATAACTATGTAGGCTTTAACTGTGTGGGTTGAACAAAGCAATGCACAAAAGGCCATCGGGTCGCCGTTGACCCGTCGTGCGCGGGCCAACGTCGGCCTGATGACCTTTTGCGTATTGGGAACCTCCCTGAATGTGTCTGACCTTGACCTTTTAATCAATTACTCATATTTACTATCCAGTAGAGAAGCCTTATGTATAGCAACAGTTGCTTCACATCGTCTTACAAGGATTACATACTTATTGTAACCTGTGTCCTTGACCTGATCTGCCTGTGTCCTTGACCTTGTCCACAAGTGACCCTGACCTTTGGTCATGAAATGCTGTCACCTTAATGTACTACGTACTCCGGCTTCAAGCAAGCCTTTATTTCTCTTCCTATTGTCATTAAACTTTGGCAAACTTGGAAGAAACTCTTGCAGGGCTGATGCTGCACAACACATTACGTCTGCTGTGTACCTGCTGCACAATTTACAGACCATTTAAAATGATTCTTCCGTTGTTCATAATCTGTAGCGTCCATATAATGGACGTAACTCATAGACCAGTGTGCGCCATGGGCGGCAAAACGAACATTCATTCATGTACCATTCCAGCGCCGTCGATTAAAGATTAAAGGCTTTAGTTTATAATGAAAATATCATAAACGTACACAAAATAGCAATAAAACGACGGACGGGACCTTGACCTAAAGCTGTTGATTGCGTTTTATTTCACGACGCTTCCTTTGATCAAGGACTACTACATGGTAAAGATTTAATCCATTCAGCCCTGACGCACTACAGCAGGAGTGGGTCGATCATGATAATTCAAGGGTAGTGCCAGATTAGCTTGGCGCCTGTCGGCGCCAAGCTAATCTGGCACTACCCTTGAATTATCATGGTCGATCCGTCTCTTGCAACTGGTGCATAGTCATTAGATGACGCCTCCAAAATTTGAGAAGTACGGCCGTCGGGCTAATGTGTTAACGAAAATTAATCGGTTCGTGCTTCATTTTCCTTGACATAAAATAATAGAGGCACTGAAAAATAAATAGGGCATTGCGTCCTTGCGCTTAGTGAAGCAATACATGGTGAGAACACATTGCTATATGACCAGCAGTTATCACCTAACATCTGAAGTTATTAGGTCACCTGGTATCTAGATATACCTTAAAAGCGGACGGGAACGAATCGCGATCTTGACCTTGCTCGAATCTACTCAAGGTTGGTTAATAAAACTTTATTCTACCAAGGACTACTAATTAATCAAATTTGAATGAAATCGGTGCATTTGTTCCAGAAACATAGCCCTGAAAAAAATGATAATTTTCAGAACAAATATGGCCACCATGGCCTTGATGTTTAGCAAATCAACATTATTTTGTGTTAGAGTGTTGCTGCAGTCAACAACCATATTTGACATTAATTTAAATCAGATCAGAGTAACAGCCTAAGCTTTGGTCTATGATATACATTTTAACATAGTACTATTTTGTTGTAAACTTTACAATAGACAATACCAGTGTTTGTAAGATACTGCACCAAACGAATTAACAAAAACAGAAGGGCAAAACCCTTATGACTCACGTGTGTGACCAATCCACATAATAAGTGCGACCTTTGTGACCTTGACCTTTCAAAAGATCACTGAAATAAGCAAGTGTTCAAGTGTCTGAACATAAATAAAGAGTTGGATTTTGTACAAGCGAAATCCGAATTTTCTCAACGTATGCATTTTTCACACATTTGTCAACAATCCGTGACCCTTGACCTTTGTGAAGGGTCGACTAAATTAGTATGCATAGAAAGGTGTTATCTTCAGCTACCTTTATGCCAAACGTGATTGAAACGTTTGCCAAAACGTTCATAAAAAACTACAATTGTTTCAAAAACTGGCCTTTTTTTTTACACACTTGCCGACCTTTCGTGACCCTTGATCTTTCCGAGGTGTCATTCAAATTAGTATGCATGGAAAGGCCTTACCCTCAGGTATATCCATACCAAGTTTGAGTTTGCAGATGAAAATAGTATTTAGGTAAGAACAGCTTTTGTCCAAATATTGCTATTCTTGACCTATTTCTGGACCCCCCCCCCCCCCCACAATCCTTGACCTTTGCGAGGAGACCACTAAATTAGTATGCATAGAAAGGTGTTATCATCAGCTACGTTTATGCCAAATCTGAATGAAAAGTTTGCTAAAACCTTGATACAAACTACAATTCTATTCAAAACTGGCATTTTTCACAAATATGTCGACCTCTTATAAGCCTTGAACTTTCCGAGGGGTCATCCAAATTAGTATATTAGTATGCATAAAAAGGTCTTACCATCAGGTATCTCTGTACCAAGTTTGTGTTTGAAGTTTAAAATAATACTTGAGGAGAAGTAATCTGTGTCAAAACGATGTCGCTATTTTCAACCCTTTTTGGGATTCCCCCCCCCCCCCCCCCCCCCCACCGTGACCTTGACTTTTTTGAGAGAGGCCATTCAAATGGGTATGTTTAGAAAGGTTTTGCTACAAAGTGTCCTTGCGCCAAGTTTAAGCCTGAGGCTTGAATAGTCTCCGACAAAAATATCAACGTTAAAGTTTTCCACGGACGACAGACGACGGATAGCATATTACATAAACTCACTTTTAACATCACACATGAGCCAAAAAAGGTAGGGGCACATTGTGTTTCCATTTGTAGGACTATCGACCACAGGTCTACCGATACGTAGAACTATTTAAAAACAATGTCAAAATTGGGAAAATCTCTCTTTGTGTAAGATTATCGATACGTCGGACTATCGATATGTAGGACCATGGATACTCACCCGAACGGAGGCTTGGTGAATGGAGCGATCCAGGAGAATCTACGTATTTGCGTTACGAACCTGAAGTAGGCCTGGTACCACTTTCGTGCGCCCGCTTCCTCTTCGGTCAGCGTGGGTATCTCCACGCACACCTCTCCTTTCCCGCGTAGAACGCTCAGCCACTGGTTATGAATGCAGTGCCATTCGGTATTCTCCTGAATATCTCGGATGTAAATTTCTTGCAAATACCTGCAAATATAAGTTCACTGATAGACACCGAAATTCCTCAGGCAAGTGTGTGTGTGTGTGTGTGTGTGTGTGTGTGTGTGTGTGTGTGTGTGTGTGTGTGTGTGTGTGTGTGTGTGTGTGTGCGTGTGTGTGCGTGTGTGCGCGTAAGGTATCGGTTTTAGTCGCGATGATTCTTGTACGGTAAGGGTTTTGGTCGTGATGATTCCTGCAAGGCAGCAGTTTTCGTCGCGATAATTCTGCGAGGTAGCGGTTTTAGTCGTGATGATTATTATAAGGTAGCGGTTTTAGTCGCGATGACTCCTGCAAGGTAACAGTTTTAGTCGAAATGATACCTGTAAGGCAGCGGTTTTAGTTGCGATAATTCCTGTGTGGCAGCGGTTTTAGTCGCGATGATTTATGTATGGTTGCGGTTTTTAATCGCGATGATTTTGTATGGTAGCGGTTTCTTTAGTCGCGACGATTTCTGCAAGGTAACAGTTTTACTATATGAGTCGCGCTGATTCTTGCAAGATAGCGGTTTTAGTCACGATGATTCTTGTAAGGTTGCAGTTTTAGTGGAGATGATTCCTGCAATATAGCAGTTTTTTAGTCGCGATGATTCCTATAAAGTAACGGTTTTAGTCGCAATGATTCCTGCAAGGTAGCGGTTTTAGTTGTGATGATTCTTGCAAGGTAAAGGTTTGGGTCGCGATGATTCCTGTATGGTAGCGGTTTTAGTTCAGTGCGATAATTCCTGCATGGTAGTGGTCTTCGTTGTCGTCGCGATGATTCCTGCAAGGCAGCGGTTTTAGTCACGATGATTCATGTAAGTTAGCGGTTTTGGTCGCGATGATTCCTGCTTGGTAGCGCTTTTAGTCGCGATGATTTGTGCAAGGCAGCGGTTTAAGTCGCGATGCTTTCAATATGCAGGGTCGGATCCAGGGTAATTCGGAAGGGGGTGGGGGCAAATTCGACCCCCCCTCCCCCGGTACGTCAGATTTACAGACCTGGTCACACACACACACACACACACACACACACACACACACACACACACACACACACACACACACACACACACACACACGCACGCACACACGCAGAGCACAACACAATGGACGCGATTCAAACACTTCACTGTTATGAAATAAGTCATTAAAACTATACTGAAGCTAAGTATACACACACACACACACACACACACACACACACACACACACACACACACACACACACACACACACACACACTGACAAACACACACACACACACTATAATTTTACAACCCTGAAAGTTTTTTAAAATGCAGAAAGGGGTAAAATAACTGAAAGAGATTACAACACTAAAACACATATTAACCCATAAAGGCCAGACATGCTACCATCGGATGTGTATCGAAAATGACAGAGCCTATTCATTGCAGTAATACGGTTACAGTGTCATGTCAAAGCTAGAGGAGATTCACGTTGGCATCAAAAAGCTAAACCAACTTGAATCGGAACTGACATAAAGACCTGAGACTGCTGTGAAAGGCATCCGTTTCTTTATCCTCGCCGCGGACGGCCGGTGAAGTTCAATGACCCGTAACCGTACTCCAATGTATCAGTAGTCATTGCCAGTTATCCGATTAATAGGTGACACCAGATTATCTACCGCATCCACAAAGCCGACCTCTCGCTTTCTGATTGGATAATTACCAAAGCCAGGCGTGTCATCAGTCGTAGGCATATCCGCAGATAACTGCCTCAGTCTGAGGATGGTACATGTGAATAGCATATCAAAGGTATGGCTTTTCGGAAGCCCCTTTGCCTGCAGGGGCGCATGAAACTGTATGGATCTACTGAGGAGAGATAAAAATAGGGGGGCTCCCAGACCACCCGCCCATTGTCTTAAGTTGACCCTAATTAATTAGCTATTTTAGGCCCGCATCTTCCTTCACGGTCGTTTCTCTCAAAATAAATCAGACTCCATATAGTATACTCAGTAAAAATAAACTAAAGACATTTCAACCCCCCACCTAAATTAATAATTAGACAATCATCCCTTATTGTCTCAACAAACCTCCTTTTTCAATTAAAAAAACCCCCACAGCCAAACACATATCGAATACACGCACACACCGCCCACACAAAGGTGACATCCCATGCGATACATACTGTCAACAACATGCCCGGTTTTGAGGCCGATTCCCGATCAGTTTTCGAATCGGTAGGTGATCGGGCCGGACTAAAAAACGTGTGCACTGCCACACATTTCCCGACTTGTTTAGCCGACCGGTTTGAACCGAAGATCAAAGTCGTACCTGTTCTGCAAAATGACTGCTAGTTTTGACAGTGATGATGATGTGCTTGCATTATCAGCAGTTTTGCATCATCGTATTCGGGAAGAGGCGGGCGAAACATCAGCACTGAACGGCGGTGGTACTGATCACAACAGGCGTGTTCCGCCATTTGCAAACTAAAACGACATGCTTTGCGAGACACGCTCTGATTGGTTGAAGCTACGATCGGGACCGATTCGGATCGGAAAAATAGAGCAGGTTCTAGACACCCGATTCCCAGCCAATTGGGACCGGATCGGATAATTGACGTCATCCGATCGCAATCGGATCGGAATCGGCTTCAAAATCGGGGCACAACCGGCACGTGTGGCGGGGCCTGATCGTAAGCTTCAACCAATCAGAGCGCGTCTCGCAATGCATGTCGTTTTAGTTTGCAAATGGCGGAACACGCCTGTTGTGATAAGTACCACCGCCGTTCAGTGCTGATGTTTCGCCCGCCTCTTCCCGAATACGAGGATGCAAAACTGCTGATAATGCAAGCACATCATCATCACTGTCAAAACTAGCAGTCATTTTGCAGAACAGGTACGACTCTGATCTTCGGTTCAAACCGGTTGGCTAAACAAGTCGGGAAATGTGTGGCAGTGCACACGTTTTTTAGTCCGGCCCGATCACCTACCGATTCGAAAACTGATCGGGAATCGGCCTCAAAACCGGGCATGTGTAGCGGGACCTTTACAGAGGAGCTCAGGAAGGTTTTCTTAGTACATGTGTATCCATGTTCCCTTGATCCGGGGGATCTTTGACGAGGAATTTGAAAGTTTTTTTGACACCGACGACGGACGACGGACAGACGACCAGTGGCCCATTTCATAGATTCACTTTGCTGTCGCACGTGAGCCAAACATGAATTGAGAATTCCAAGCTTAACGCGTAGTGCGTACTTACCAGCTAGGGGACTCGCCGGTGCAATCGGTCCAGATGACAATGGACTTGACTCGACCAAGCGAGGCGGGGGTAGTCATGAGAAACCAGTCTAACCCGCCCGTCTTGAATACTTGCTTGTGCATGTCCACTGCTTTGTGCACTTTGCTCTGAAACGGAGAACCACAGGGCGACGTAACACTTCCATGCCCGGGAAAAAGCGAGCATCTTGATCCCCCCTCCCCCCCTCTTCCTCCCCCGCGACTGAGACCACCTCTTCACACGGGTAGTATTTATTACTGCCTGTGTTAACCCCTTCTCTGCTTGAAAAAAGTAAACACGAATCCAACTGCAACAGGCATAGATCCTCATCAACCCCCGCTACTGCGGTGGCTCATGCGGATATATACCTCTTGTTGAGACCAATTCATATCCATGACATTTGGTCGTTGAATGAACTCAGTTTGCAGAAACAAAATGTACGTCCGTTGGCAGGGAGGAGGTTACCAGGTAATCGATGTCGTCAAAAAGTTGCCGTGTTTATGATGCTGTTTGCGAGCTTTACTCAACTCTTCCATCCACCAACTGTTAACCAATGTTTCCTGCCTTGATTGACAGACATGTCATAGATTGAAAGGTTACAAAAACAGAAGGAAAATCTGATATTTTCAGGTTCAAGTTTAATGTGATATGTACACATATCAAAGGGGAATTACTCAGCGCTGGACATAAAAACGGTTAGATCCCTTGCCCCCTCCTATCAGGCACTGGGAAGCTGGGTGGCTCGGTGGTAGAGCGTTCGACTCTCGTCCGAAAGGTCTCGGGTTCGAATCCAGCTGGGGCCAAAATTTGTTCAGACCCTATTTCGATAAAATCACCTTCGTGGTGGACAAAAGACGTTAACACATTCTACCCCAGGCCCGAAATCCCCAAATTTGGAAGCTGCCGGCTGAAGGACTTTATTACAATTCTCGAGACACATCGAGCATGATAGTTCACGGGTGGTGCCAGAATAGCTTGGCGCCTATGGACGCCAAGCTATTCTGGCACCACCCTTGAACTGTCATGCTATATCTGTCTTCCTGTGGTGTGTCGGCGCTGAATGAGTTAAGCCCTAAACGTTTAACGTGTGTGCTTCGCACTCACCATGCCTCTGGTGCCTTTCAGATAGAAGTAGACATGGGATGTAGTACCGGCGTTCCAGAACCATCCTGTCACGCAGCATAGCAGGTACACGTAATTGTCGCCAATTTCGTTGTCTGGCAGAACTGTTATTTTGCGCCCCTGTAGACACAGGCAGTTTAACTGTGACGATTTTTGTTAACCCCTTCATTGCCAGCCTACGCAGACTTTCGTTTTTTGGAAAATCGCTTTAAACCATTATTTTTTAAAAAAAAAATCAATGCCGAATTCGTTGACGCAAATCCAAAAGCCGTCCAAGGCGCAGGGGTACAAAATGGCGTCAGCATGAGGCATAGATCCTCATGAGCCCCCGCAAATGCGGGGGCTCATGAGGATCTATACCTCTCTCTTCTGCCTGGTGTTCAATTTTTTCTTGGCAGTCAAGACGTCAAACTCACTTCACTGCCAGGAAATTGGGTCACTCAAAATTTATGCAGAGGGCATAGTTCCTCCCCAGTGTGCAGAGGACCCTTGGGCCGGCCCCTTCTGTGCCCAACATCTGACAAGGGGGTAGGGGTGGAGTGGGGGTTTGTGTGTGTGTGTGTGTGTGGGGGGGGGGGAGGTGTTGACAGTTCTTAAAACTGGCCGGAAAACCAAAGGACGGGGAAGGGGGCGAGGATATGAAAAGGGGTGGGCGGAGGGGGGGGGGGAGGGGAGGGGAGGGGGGGGGGGTTGAGGGGAGTAAGATGTCTACGGCAGAATTTAATGTGCTGATGCACCCTTCCTTTAACGTGTCGCGAAATAACCTGGACTTGTTCACGGATCACGAAGATTTTATTTTGACTTTTACTTTTTACGACGACCTTTTTCTCACGAGCCACGAGGATGAAAAAAGACTGCAATCACGAAAACCGAAAAAAAAAAAACACCCCGCCAATCATGCATCACTGTATCACGATTTAAGGGCATCACCCCCACCCCCCTCCAACACAGCAGGTATTGGTAAGTTTAGAAAGGTCTTGCTGCAAAGTATCCTTGGGCCAAGTTTGAAGACTGTGTCTCGAATAGTGGCCGATAAACTACCAATGTTAAAGTTTACCACCGACGACGGCGGACGAAGAACGGACGACCACTGGCCCACAACAAAGACTCGTGTTTGCGTCGCACGTTAGCCAAATAGAGACTATCGATTCTGTGATTAAAACCCTTCCAAAAAGTCGTTACATGCCATAGAATGCTCGTTCAACTCTACTCACTGACCGCCGTGGTTGGTTAGTTCGGGTTTAACGTCCACAGCACCGAGGTGATCATGGACGGCCCTGACGGGCGGGTTATGGGGGACAGGAAAATCTATTGCCTATGGAGTACGACCTGAACACTGATCAACTCAGGCGCACTCCAACTGCGCCACATTGATTTACCAGGACCTTTCAACGGACATGCTATTGAACAAATCCGTTTTTTCCCCCTTGGATACTGACCGCCGTCGGGGGCGGTCGACTATTCCTATCTCTCGGCTGTGCTGTCGAACGTAGTGACGAGAAGTAATTAGTTTGAGGGACTTAATACAATTTTTGTAGTGGACGTCTTCTAATTGTGCACATTAGCCTACTCTGTGAACTCTGTGGACTCAATGGATATTTTGCGATTTCGTCGTATTGGGGAGTGGTGACATAATCGTGTGTTTTGTGTGTGCGGTGATTTGAAACTTATTTCAAATCCTGCATTGTGCTATGCAGTTTAGGCGAGACTACAAGCCGTCTTCTTGTGTACCTCTTTAGTTTCCATTTTCCTGTGGCCACTGGCCCAAAACATAGACACTTTTGCTTCGCAAATGAGCCAAAAACTATTTTATTACATGCCTCTCACATCAACGCTGCATGTTTCACAGACTTACCACAATGGTGAGCAGGCTAACACCTCTGTCTTTGTGACGTAACTGGTGCCACCCATCCTCACTCTATAATTAGCGGGATTTGTAACTCAACCGCCAGCAGTGTTTACACAAGGCGATGCTGTCGGATCATGGCGCGCAGTCTACCCGTCGAGTGCGCACGCCTGACCGCCTGTACAAACTGTGCCAGATATATCTGCCACGGGTCAGCAGCTTGGCATGTCCGGCATCCTACGTCACCGATCCATGCCATCAAGTACCACGCACTTGACTCACCCCTACTCACCCCCCTCCAGTACCCCGTCCCCCTCTCCGCCCACCCCCCTCTACTTCCCCCTCCCCCTCTCCGTACCCCCCTCCCCTTCCCATCTACCCCTTTCCGCTCCTTGAGCGGCTTCTCAGACCTGCCCATCCTCCGTTTTTTAACCCTTTTAGCGCCAACACATACAGCAGGAAATTGATTTACCATGATAATTCAAGGGTAGTGCCAGGTTAGCTTAGTGCCTTAGTACCAGATTAGTTTGGCGCCTTCAGGCGCCAAGCTAACCTGGCACTTCCCTTGAATTATCATGGTTAATCCATCTCCTGCAAGTGGTGCATAGTCGTTAAGGTAACACTTCGAAAATTCGGGAAATGCGCCCATGGCGCTAAAAGGGTTAACCCACCTCACTCCGTCAGATCTACTCCTCTGATCTCCCCTCGCACCCTCTCACTCTTCGTGCACTCTGTGTCCATAATTGCGCTTTCTTCCCCAGTTCTGTTACGTCAGCCCGCTCTACAGTTCAAAGCTCCCTCTCAAACCCCTTGTCCCAATGATCCTGTGGTGCGACACGCTTGACGATGAACAGAAAGTTTTGACCGACTCAAGCATCGATGTCCTGCTGCGCTGGAGGCGGGCCCTGTCCATCCGTTACGTCCATCTAATTCAGTCGGCCAACAGTGGATATGAGATGATATCAATGGACACGGACTTTAACAATAAAACTATCACACGGACAGACGTCAGCATACGCACTCGCGCCGCCGGCATCCCCGACACCCTCGCCAAGACGTTATTGCAAGTAAAGCGGACGGGCGTCAAGTGCATTATGGTCAGCCTGTACTACAAGCTCAACCGAAGTCTGGGCGGCACGTCTCTGACCCAGGGAGTACGTGCTGACAAATGGGTACAGACAGAGTTTCACCAGCCGTGTGCCCTTGTCAGGTCACTGCAAAACCTCTCTGACGAAGATGATGCACCACCGCCCACCTTCAGTCACCTGCCCCTGTGTGCCGCCAGCCAGCTACCCCACCACCCCTTTTCCTCTGGCCTGCCCAGGGACCACGCCCAGACCATGCCCACTCGTCCTCGCCTGGCCCTTCTTCCAGCCCGCGAGCCCCGCACACCCCATCCTATCGATCCTGCCTCGGGGCGACTCCTATTCTCCGCCAGCCAGCCTCCTCGCCACTCATCCCCCTGACTGATCACGCGACTGCGATCACGGAATCCCTGATGTGGCTATCACATCTCCCGTCCAAGTTGCCTCCACACGTGATACGGCTTACACCTCACTCTCTCCCGTCCACCCTTCATCCACCCGTGACACGACAAATCCCCCACCCTCTACCGTCCCCCCGTTTCCCCACCAGTAGCACGCCTAATCTAACACCCTCTCCCGTCCATCCGCAGGCCACGCCCACCGCGCGCCCTCAGTCAAATGTGGCCAAATCTCCTCTGGCTGCGTGTCCGCCTGAGGTCACCAGCAGCAACGGTCCCGCTACTAATCCAGACGAGGAACAGGTATCTCCCCAGACCCGGAGCCAAGAATCATACCAGCGCTCAACACCGTCCTGCCTCTCAGCCAGTGGGCGGCCTTGCCAGCATGCCACTGACGACAACGTGGACAGACTGCCTTCTGTCCGACAGAGCGCCACGTCCATCTAATCCGGGAGATACAGAAAAAGATGAACACACAGCTTGCTGTACCACCAACTCCCTCCTCACACCTACCGCCATTTACCATCTCACCACCCCAATCCACCTTTTTTCCACACCTACCCCCACCCCAACCACCAGTCGCGCCCCAGGCCTCCGTCCTCAAGTACATCCTCGATGGAATATTTATATGTGATTATCGGTATGTGCGTCTTAATTTGTATCTTCTTAATCGGTAGACATGCAATTTCCCCATGAGGGATGAACGAAGTATTATTGTATTGGATTGTTGTATTATGTGTGTGTGTGTGTGTGTGTGTGTGTGTGTGTGTGTGTGTGTGTGTGTGTGTGTGTGTGTGTGTGTGTGTGTGTGTGTGTGTGTTTCAATAGAGTAATAACCTGAATTACGGAGTCCACCCGTTTGTAGTATGCCCACGCGACAAAGAGCAGGTAGAACAACCAAATGAAGATCATGAAAACCAAGATGGAGTGGTTGGTGAAAGGCACAGATGGGGCTATAGATAGGAGTCCACTCGTTACATGCATGTAGCCGGTGATCGTGGACAGATGTCTGCAGACGCAGTGCAGTGTGCTCCAATCTGTATAATGACCAACCTAAACAACAAGAACAAACTAGACAAATGGGCACGGGCAGATCTAAAATTTTAAAGTTTTCAAAAACGCTGAAAAAAAACCTTGAATTCTACACAAAACATTTTCACACCGAGGAATCATAGGGGCCTGACGAGTGGTGTTTTGACTAAATACAAATCCACTGCGCCACCGCGTAAACTAGCTCGTCAGAATACAAGGGAGGAAACGAACATCAAGCGCGAAATTCTAGCTGTGGCCGAAAGTACCCCGACCTCTTTCTCATTATGAACATCTAGAGTTCAACGTTAAACCCTTTAGTAGAGTGCCGTGAAAGAGGCCACTCTGCACTGCTGTGCATCTATTGTTTTCTGCCGTGTCTAAGCGAATTACTCGAAAAGATATTGACAACTGAGCAGTGTTTAAAGTAGAACTTTTTGGGTTGGGGGAAATAAGTAACTCTAGCGATTTACTGCGTGCACGTCACAAGTTGATGTCGACGGTATGATGCTTACTTACTTACTTATGTCTGTCACCCCTACCCGGGTATAGGCCGTCGACGAGAGACCTCCAGCAACTCCTGTCCTGTGCTTCTCCTTCGATTCTACTCCAGGTGGTTCCCAGTCTCTTGATGTCTGCTTGGAGGTCTCGACGCCAGGAGTTTCTCGGCCTACCTCTTTTCCTCTTTCCCTGGGGGTTCCATGACAATGCCTGCCTAGTGATACTGGAAGCTGGCTTTCTCAGGCTGTGACCGATCCATCTCCATCTTCTTCGCCCAATTTCATTCTCTCCTGTTATCTGCTCTGTTCTCTCCCAGAGTCTGACGTTGCTGATCTTCTCTGGCCAGTGGATTTTCAAAATTCTTCTAAGGCAACTGTTCATGAAGGTTTGTACTCTGTTGACTGTGGTTTTTGTCAATCTCCAAGTCTCTGCTCCATATAGGAGAACTGCTTTTACATTGGAGTTGAAAATCCGGACTTTGGTGTGTTGTGACAGCTCTCTGGAACTCCACACTTTTTTTTAACTGGAGAAAGGCTGCTCTGGCTTTACCGATTCGTGCTCTGACATCTGCATCAGTGCCGCCTTTTTTTTTTGTCTATGATGCTCCTGAGATAGGTGAAGGACTCCACCTCCTCCAACGGGGTGCCAGCAAGCAAGACTGGTTCTTCCCTGGTTGCGTTCAGCCTCATTGTCTTTGTTTTCTGTTTGTGAATGGTGAGGCCCACTTGGGACGAGATGTCAGCAAGCCTCGTGGTCTTGTCCTGCATTTGTTGATGAGTGTGGGACAGTAATGCCAAGTCGTCTGCAAAATCGAGGTCGTCAAGCTGTGTCCACTGTATTCCACTTCGTCTGTGCTCTGTGGTCATCTTCATGACCCAGTCTATGGCCAGTAGGAAGAGGAACGGAGACAGCAGACACCCCTGCCTGACACCAGTTCTGACCTGGAGCTCCCTGGTGAACTGCCCTTCGTGGATCACGCGACATGTCATGCCATCGTAGCTGCTCTTGATCAGGCGGACGAGCTTTGTGGGTACACCGTAGTGTCGTAGGAGTTTCCAAAGAGTCTCTCGGTCCACGCTGTCAAATGCTTTCTCATAATCCACAAAGTTGACGTACAGCGGGGAGCTCCACTCCAGAGACTGTTCCACGATGATGCGGAGAGTGGCGATCTGGTCTGTACATGATCGGTTTTTTTTTAATCCTGCTTGCTGGTCTCTCAGCTGGGGGTCAACGGAGCTCTTCATTCTCTCTAGGATGATCCTGTTGAAGACCTTTCCTGGTACTGACAGCAAGGTGATTCCTCTGTAGTTGGAACACTTGCTTAGGTCGCCTTTCTTGGGAAGCTTAATTAGGTACCCCTCCTTCCAGTCAGCTAGCATCACCTCCTCTTCCCAGATCTTTTCAAACAGTGGGTACAGCATCTCCACTGTTGTCTCTAGGTCTGCTTTCAGAGACTCTGCTGGGATGCCATCTGACCCTGCTGCTTTGCCATTCTTCAAAAATACCACTGTTCTTCTGATCTCTTCCCGGCTGGGTCTGTCACAGCTGATGGGTAGGTCGGTCTCTGCTGGCTGGATGTCGGGAGGGTCGGGTGGGCTAGGTCTGTTCAGTAACTCTTCAAAATACTCGGCCCATCTGTCGAGTTGGTCTGCTCTGTCTGCAATAGGCTTGCCTTCTTTGTCTTTTACTGGTCTTTCTGTATGGCCATACTTACCCGACAATCTTCTGGTAATGTCGTAGAGCTGTTTCATGTTGCCGCTGCCTGCTGCCTTTTCTGCCTCTGCTGCCAGGCTGTCTGTGTAGGCCCTCTTGTCTGCCCTGATACTCCTCTTCACCTCGCGGTTGGCTTCCGAGTATTCCTCCTGTGCCCTTACTTTGGCTGCTCTCGTGCGACTGTTGTTGACCGCTGCTTTCTTCTGCTTCCTCACTTCTATCTTCTTCAAGGTCTGTGCCGACAGCCAGTCCTTGTGATGGTGTTTCCTGAACCCTACAGTGTCTTTGCAGGTTGAGTTCAGCGCCTCTCTAACTGCCCTCCACTGCTGCTCTGTGGTGACCGCCTCCTCTTCATTTACTAGCTCCTGTAGTGCTTGAAACCGGTTGGACAGCACCAGTTTGAACTCTTCTCTAACTCCAGTTTCTCTCAGGAGGCCTACATTATAGCGCTGTCTTCTTGTTGTCTCTGTGCGGCTTTTCTTTAGCTTGAGCTTCATTCTTAAGGTAAGCAGATGGTGGTCTGAGGCGACATCTGCTCCCCTCCTCACTCGAACATCTTGAAGGGATCTTCTAAATTTCTTGCTAATGCAGATATGGTCTATTTGGTTCTCTGTTGTATGGTCAGGTGAGACCAACGTTGCTTTGTGTATTCTTCTGTGTGGGAAGATGCTGCCTCCAATGACAAGTCGGTTTAGAGCACAAAAGTCTACAAACCTCTCCCCGTTCTCACTCATCTCCGAGCCTAGTCCCTTTCTCCCCATCACCTCTTCGTATCCGGTGTTGTCCTCCCCTATTTTGGCATTAAAATCGCCCATGACGATGGTGATGTCTCGCTCTGCACATTTGTCCACGGCACTCTGGAGTCGGTCGTAGAACTCTTGTTTCTCTTCCTCGTCACTGTCATTGGTGGGCGCATAACACTGGATGACGTTCAGCTTGAGCTTTTTCTTGGTTCTAAAGGCTGCTGTGATAATTCTTGGCCCAAGAGGTTCCCAGCCCATCAGCGCTCTCTGTGCCACTGGTGACAGCATGAATGCTACTCCTTCTGTATGGGGGCATTCTCCTCTTCATGATCTGAATACAGAATCATCTCCCCACTTAACAGCCTTTTCTGGCCAGACTGCGTCCATCTGGCTTCATTGATACCTAGCAGGGAAAGGTTGTACTTTTGCATTTCCGCTGCTATCTGGGCGGCCTTGCCGCTCTGGTACATGGTCTTGACGTTCCATGTGCCCATGGTTGTGTCCCTGGATAGAGAGAGGCGGCTCGGTCCTGTGGCTTCCGAAGACTTCCGGCTTTCACCACAGGACGTCATAAGTCTTCTGGTAGAAGAACCTTCCTCCTCCAGGAAAGGAATTACTGTTAGTCTTTTCGTCGGCGTTTTTGTAGCTATTTTCCTTTTTGCAGGGTGGGGAAGCTACCCCCACGCCCAACCCCCTTACTAGGAGGACCAGGGGTTTTCTCTCGGGGTCACCTTCCCTTAGACCATGTTGGTTCACGGCACCTTATTTCATTCGTTGCACCCCTCTCACGAGGGACCCCCTATCCACCACCCAGGGGACGCGCCTCAACGCCATATGGTCCCAGCGCGAGGGACGGTATGATGCACTCTTGTTTTAATTTTGTTGGATATGCTAATTTACATATACCAATGAAAAATGAGCATGAGACATATTTCCGGCCACATTTAAAACCCAACAAATGGACGTCTGCTAAAATGATGTTTGACTGTGCAAAAAGCCTTGATACTAAACTATCAGTTTTGATCGGAGGACAAGGTTGGGAAAGATTTGTGGCAGAATATCTACTAAGTTTCTTCGAGGTTTTAGGCGGATGGTTGCTTTGAGAGTTGAAAACTGCTCTGGAATCACAGTACATCGCCGCTTCGCGTGCCTTCGTTTTCTCCCTTGCATTATGACTTGAGCTAGTTTACGCGGTGGCGCAGCGGATTTGCATTTAGTCAAAGCACCTCTCGTCAGGCCCTTATGCGAGGAATCATCCAATTAGTACACATAGGAAGGTCTTGCCATCAGGTAACAAGTTCGGGTTTGAAGTTATGAACAGTACATTGTATTTGAGAAAAAACAACTTTTGTCAAAATACCTATTTGCCGATCTCTTCACAGGCAAAGGAGATCAAACGGCCATTTTGAAAGCCATTGAAGGATTGACACTTTAAATCAGTCCGGAAAAGAAATTCTACTCACTGCTGACATTTCAAATTTAAGACCAATTTCACCACGAAAGATCCATGCGTACCGGTGTATCATGCTGAAGTTAAGATAGCGCGAACATCGCTCTGAAGTTTCAATTTAGATGAGCGAAATCACTGACCAGACATGGAGCCTGGCGGACATGAGAAGGTAGAGCATCCCGGACATGGGGTACCTGATACTTAACACATTCAGCCCGAGGTCCGAAATCCCCATATTTTGAAGTTGCCCTCTGAAGGACTGTATTACAATTCTAGTGACAGATCGGGCATGATAGTTCAAGGGTGGTGCCAGAATAGCTTGGCGCCTATGGGCGCCAAGCTATTCTGGCAACACCCTTGAACTATCATGCTCCAGCCATGTCTTGCTGTGGTGTGTCAGGGCTGAATGAGTTAAAGGCTCTTTTTTACCAAAAGAAAGTTTCACACGAAGGACAGACAACAGCTTTTCGGAACTTGACCTGAGGGTTCTGGAGGGCTCCAACATGGTGCGTGAGGAGAGTTACGCAGGAAGGGTGTCATCTAGGTAACGAAAGGCAAGTATACAGGTGCACTGTTCACGGAAAAAAAATATTTCGATTTTGTTTGGTATCTTGACCTTACACCGAACGACCAATACTACATAATACAGTGACGTTAGAATCTGTCCGCAGAAATCCATTGTGATCTCTTGACATTTCCGAGTAGTCGTCCACATTAGTATGCACAGGAAGGTCTTACTATCAGGTATCTTTGCACCAAGTTTGGGTTTGAAGTTATGAATAGTATTTGAGGAAACGAATTTTGTCAAAATATGGTGTTTTATAAAAAAACAAATGTAAATCCCCTATTACCTTGACCTGTAACCATACAATTAGCATGCACATGAAGGTCTTACCATCAGAGACCTTTGCACCACGTTTGAGTTTGAAGTTGTGAATAGTATTTGAGGAACTTTCTTTTTGGTCAAAATATGGCTATTTTCGGACATATTTCCGACATTCCCTGCGGCCTTGATCTTTCAGAGAGATCCATGGAATAAGTATGCTTAGAGAGCTCTTACAACAAGGTACCCTTTTGGCAACGTTTGAAAACTGTGGCCTGAATAGGGAAGAATGTCAACGTTAAAGTTTTTTTTCCACGGACAACGGACGAATGCAGACGGACGACAACTGTACTGGCTCATTACATAGACTCACTTTTACAATCGCATGTGAGCCAACAAGTAATTCACACAAAGATTTAAACCTTTGCTTGTATGTAGCGGTATTCGTAGCGATGATTCCTGACAAAAACCGCTACCGACACGCAAAGGGTTAAAATATCCGGCTACGTCGTGGGTATGCTGTTCCACCACAAAGTGTCGGATCCATCATGGTGCGCAACTCAGTGTGGTTAGCCTGCAGGTACAGCCGACAGTAACAAGGTCAGAAGAAGAAGGAAAGAGGGACGGGTTCAAATCATTATGATAAATATGATGAATGATAACGTACCGTGCAATTTTCGCGAGTTATATTCTGTTTCTGCTCATCGTAGTATGTGCAGCCGGCAGTTACCACGGCAATAGTAACGACGGCTTGCGGGACAGGATCACGAAAACTCTTTGACTGGTCTCTCGGGAAGGCAGCGATGATCACCTGGTATTTTCCGCACCTGCACAATACGATACAATACAACCCAGTGCAGTGCAATACGCTGAGCTGCACTGCATAACATACTGCACCGTACCAAACAACATCGTACCGTACACTACGGTACGATACCATATCATACCATATTCCCAGCAGCATTTACCGTGTAAAGACCGTCTTCCCATGATCGCGAATGTTTGTACGTTCCAAAAACATCTTCTCCTCGCGCTGGGACCATATGGCGTTGAGGCGCGTCCCCTGGGTGGTGGATAGGGGGTCCCTCGCGAGAGGGGTGCACCGAATGAAATAAGGTGCCGTGAACCAACATGGTCTAAGGGAAGGTGACCCCGACAGAAAACCCCTGGTCCTCTTAGTAAGGGGGTTGGGCTTCCCCACCCTACAAAAAAGGAAATAGCTACAAAAACGCCGATGAAAAGACAAACAGTAATTCCTTTCCTGGAGGAGGAAGGTTCTTCTACCAGAAGATTTATGACGTCCTGTGGTGAAAGCCGGAAGTCTTCGGAAGCCACAGGACCGAGCCGCCTCTCTCTATCCAGGGACACAACCATGGGCACATGGAACGTCAAGACCATGTACCAGAGCGGCAAGGCCGCCCAGATAGCAGCGGAAATGCAAAAGTACAACCTTTCCCTGCTAGGTATCAGTGAAGCCAGATGGACGCAGTCTGGCCAGAAAAGGCTCTTAAGTGGGGAGATGATTCTGTATTCAGGTCATGAAGAGGAGAATGCCCCCCATACAGAAGGAGTAGCATTCATGCTGTCACCAGTGGCACAGAGAGCGCTGATGGGCTGGGAACCTCTTGGGCCAAGAATTATCACAGCAGCCTTTAGAACCAAGAAAAAGCTCAAGCTGAACGTCATCCAGTGTTATGGGCCCACTAAGGACAGTGATGAGGAAGAGAAACAAGAGTTCTACGACCGACTCCAGAGTGCCGTGGACAAATGTGCGGAGCGAGACATCACCATCGTCATGGGCGATTTTAATGCCAAAATAGGGGAGGACAACACCGGATACGAAGAGGTGATGGGGAGACAGGGACTAGGGGAGATGAGTGAGAACGGGGAGAGGTTTGTAGACTTTTGTGCTCTAAACAGACTTGTCATTGGAGGCAGCGTCTTCCCACACAGAAGAATACACAAAGCAACGTTGGTCTCACCTGACCACACTACAGAGAACCAAATAGACCATATCTGCATTAGCAAGAAATTTAGAAGATCCCTTCAAGATGTTCAAGTGAGGAGGGGAGCAGATATCGCCTCAGACCACCATCTGCTCACCTTAAGAATAAAGCTCAAGTTAAAGAAAAGCCGCACAGAGACAACAAAAAGACAGCGCTATAATGTAGGCCTCCTGAGAGAGACTGGAGTGAGAGAAGAGTTCAAACTGGTGCTGTCCAACCGGTTTAAAGCGCTACAGGAGCTAGTAAATGAAGAGGAGGCGGTCACCACGGAGCAGCAGTGGAGGGCAGTTAGAGGGGCGCTGAACTCAACCTGCAAAGACACTGTAGGGTTCAGGAAACACCATCACAAGGACTGGCTGTCGGCACAGACCTTGAAGAAGATAGAAGTCAGGAAGCAGAAGAAAGCAGTTGTCAACAACAGTCGCACGAGAGCAGCCAAAGCAAGGGCACAGGAGGAATACTCGGAAGCCAACCACGAGGTGAAGAGGAGTATCAGGGCAGACAAGAGGGCCTACACAGACAGCCTGGCAGCAGAGGCAGAAAAGGCAGCAGGCAGCGGCAACATGAAACAGCTCTACGACATTACCAGAAGATTGTCGGGCAAGTATGGCCATGCAGAAAGACCAGTAAAAGACAAGGATGGCAAGCCTATTGCAAACAGAGCAGACCAACTCGACAGATGGGCCGAGTATTTTGAAGAGTTACTGAACAGACCCAGCCCACCCGACCCCCCAGACATCCAGCCAGCAGAGACCGACCTACCCATCAGCTGTGACAGACCCAGCCGGGAAGAGATCAGAAGAGCAGTGGCATTTTTGAAGAACGGCAAAGCAGCAGGGCCAGATGGCATCCCAGCGGAGTCTCTGAAAGCAGACCTAGAGACAACAGTAGAGATGCTGTACCCACTGTTTGGAAAGATCTGGGAAGAGGAGGTGATGCCAGCTGGCTGGAAGGAGGGGTACCTAATCAAGCTTCCCAAGAAAGGTGACCTCAGCAAGTGTTCCAACTACAGAGGAATCACCTTGCTGTCAGTACCAGGAAAGGTCTTCAACAGGATCATCCTGGAGAGAATGAAGAGCTCCGTTGACCCCCAGCTGAGAGACCAGCAAGCAGGATTTAGGAAAAACCGATCATGTACAGACCAGAACGCCACTCTCCGCATCATCGTGGAACAGTCTCTGGAGTGGAGCTCCCCGCTGTACGTCAACTTTGTGGATTACGAGAAAGCATTTGACAGCGTGGACCGAGAGACACTGTGGAAACTCCTACGACACTACGGTGTACCTACAAAGCTCGTCCGCCTGATCAAGAGCAGCTACGATGGCATGACATGTCGCGTGATCCACGAAGGGCAGTTCACCAGGGAGCTCCAGGTCAGAACCGGTGTCAGGCAGGGGTGTCTGCTGTCTCCGTTCCTCTTCCTACTGGCCATAGACTGGATCAAGAAGAGGACCACAGAGCAGAGAAGAAGCGGAATACAGTGGACACTGTGGACACAGCTTGACGACCTCGATTTTGCAGATGACTTGGCATTACTGTCCCACACTCATCAACAAATGCAGGACAAGACCACGAGGCTTGCTGACATCTCGTCCCAAGTGGGCCTCACCATCCACAAACAGAAAACAAAGACTATGAGGCTGAACGCAACCAGGGAAGAACCAGTCTTGCTTGCTGGCACCCCGTTGGAGGAGGTGGAGTCCTTCACCTATCTCGGGAGCATCATAGACAAAAAAGGCGGCACTGATGCAGATGTCAGAGCACGAATCGGTAAAGCCAGAGCAGCCTTTCTCCAGTTGAAAAAAGTGTGGAGTTCCAGAGAGCTGTCACAAAACACCAAAGTCCGGATTTTCAACTCCAACGTAAAAGCAGTTGTCCTATATGGAGCAGAGACTTGGAGATTGACAAAAACCACTGTCAACAGAGTACAGATCTTCATAAACAGTTGCCTTAGAAGAATTTTGAAAATCCACTGGCCAGAGAAGATCAGCAACATCAGACTCTGGGAGAGAACAGAGCAGATAACAGCAGAGAATGAAATTGGGCGAAGAAGAATGGGATGGATTGGTCACAGTCTGAGAAAGCCAGCTTCCAGTATCACTAGGCAGGCATTGTCATGGAATCCCCAGGGAAAGAGGAAAAGAGGTAGGCCGAGAAACTCCTGGCGTCGAGACCTCCAAGCAGACATCAAGAGAATGGGAACCACCTGGAGTAAAATCAAAGGAGAAGCACAGGACAGGAGTCGCTGGAGGTCTCTCGTCGACGGCCTATACCCGGGTAGGGGTGACAGGCGCAAGTAAGTAAGTAAAAACATCTTCTGAAAGTCGAACAGCGACCGTCGCAACGCGACCCCATAAACAAGATGAGGATTCATACCAAAGTCTGCCGTATTGTTTGGAGCTCAGATGCGTTTATCTTTTAGGAACATTCAGAGATGTTCATATTTTTAGGCTTGTTATGCTGATCCATTTCCCTCCTCTCTAAGCCAACCTCTGATCAACACACACGTCAAAGCACACAAAATAAAAGACGGACACACGGCGCTTCCCGCCATTAGTACGCTCTGTGGGCTCGTGTAGCGATAGGAATCCATGTCCTTCTACTCAAACCCACCTGCTGATCCACACAAAATGGCACACAGAAATAAAGCGACGATTCCTGCCATTCGTAAGTTCTGTGATCTGGCGTAGCATAGATATTCCGAAGAAGAATAAAAGCACGAGCAGCAAAGTGACGTCACTTCAAGCTTCACGTCATGGCATCATTAGCCCCACGACGTCGTGTTTATAGTGACGACTCGATGTAATACGTCATCATCGCAGTACTAACATTTGACGTATCAGAGGATCAACTTTGCAATTTTCTTGCCGATTTTCACGCCTAGGGTTTACAGGTCAAAATTTTATCCTAATCCTATCCCAGGACCCGGAAAAACAGCAGGCTTATGCAAACACTGTTTATAAAAAAAAATCATGCGGTGTAATGAGAAGATAGTTTTTTCGTAAAAGAAAAATTAAAGTTGTGTTAGCTGTTTTACAAATGACTCCCGAAAACGTGGTGCAGAAAATTGTCTGATTTTCACACCTAGGGCATACAGGTCACAATTGACCTAATCGTACCAGAAAGCCGAGACAAACTGTAGGCTTATGTAAATACCGTATACGATCAATCATGCGATTATTAATGAGAAAAATATTTCGTAAAAGAAAATTCAAATGTTTTAAGATTAACCCATATAATTCGTGAAATTAATCCAGAAAAACATGAAAATATATTTAAACAAAAATATTTAATTATCACTCCAAACATTTTAGGGGTACAATGCTGGTTAAAGAACTCATTCAATATCTACCTATTATCTAGCTATATTCAAAATATCTAGTAAAAATTAAAACAATTACTGACTCTACTGTGGATCAACGAATTTTGTGAAACGGCCATTTTCTCGCCAATGAGCATCTTAATAAAAAAAAATCGAAAAAACGGTCTCGAGATTATTCTTTTAGGGTCAATATCCTAAAATTTCATGCTTGTCCGTCCTCCAACGCGGGCTCTAGTCCAACGCGTTGTTTAGACAAATCCGCAGAGGAATCTAGTCACATGACAGACAGATTGAAACTGAAAAACGTATATAAATCATAATAATTATACAGGAAAAATTAAGTGTCCAGAATAGGCACAAACATCATCTGCAGCTGCGAGTCGTCTCGAAAGAACCTGCGGAATTTCGCAGGTAGGTAGGTGCTCTAACGATTTGGCAAAGCATAACGTGCAAAAATGAAAGATACAAAGGATTTTTATGATTTGTTTGTGAACTGCTTGACTTTGGAGCAGAAGTGTGCATTTATAGAAATCCAAAATTCTGCATTCAGCGCTCAACAGAGCACTGTAGATCTGAACGATTTAGATTCAGGAATCTTACGTCTTTCGCCTGTTGGATCATCTGAATATTTCGGTCTGATCCGAAACCACCTGTACATTTTTTTTAGAGCTGTGTATGATGGAGAAAAAAACCCGGCACATTGGTGAAACTTGTTTTTGTTGTTTTCTCAGAATTATAATCTTTTTTTTTTGTGGGGGCGGCGGGGGTGGGGGGTGGGGTGGGGGTGTTACCTCCTGAGGAAAACAAATATCTGTAAATGTACTTGTAAGATGATAGTCAAATTTTACACGCAAGTTCACAAATAGATTTATTATGGAATGTCGATGCCGATTGTTTAATTTCAGCTTAGTTTGGGAGCTATGAAAAGCTTCCCTTGGCTAACATACTAAAAAAAAAAAAAAAATGACGAAAACCAGAACATTCATATAAAACAAAATTCTTCAAAACCAGGCAAGATATTCAAAATCAGCACTGACATTCCGTAATGATGATATCAGTTATACTTTCACTAAATTTGGCTGTTTAGAAGCATCAATGGCAGCTGAAATTTGCTTCCTTAGCAACCAGGTGTAACAGTCACTTAGTGTTCGTTGCCATGGCAACGGTGAGCATACATGACTAAATGACAATGAACCTTTATTTTCCAACGGTAAAAGTTATTGGTAACAGGACAAGTTTTCAAACTTGCCGATGCAACATAAATGACACAAATACTTGCACGCACGCACGCACGCACGCACGCACGCACGCACACACACACACACACACGCGCGCGCGCGCACACACACACACACACACACACACACACACACACACACACACACACACACGGTATACAGTTCAATGCATTCCAAATATAACCATCCAAACTAAGACAGAGAGAAGTGAAATATTATTATAAAGAACGAAAGAGTAAGAAAAAGTAACTAAATGCAACTAAAATACACACACGCACGCAGGCACACGCGCATTCGCATACATACGCACGCATACACGCACTCTCTCTCACACACACACACACACCATATCCTGCGAAGGAGGATCTCAGTACTGTGACGACTACATTACGTCACAGATTGCAGGTGACTAAAGAGGCTATCCCTAAAGCTGTTGACCGTGTTTGCAGTTCGAATTACTGCTGGAATAGAATTTTACCTGAATTTACCTGAGTGGCCACTGAGCGCGGCCGACGGGGTAGGAAGTTTGAGAACTTATTTTAACCCCCTTTACTGTCTCTTTATCATGGCGGTTCTTGAACTGGTTGACAGTTTCAGCTTCGACAATTGATTGTTTCAGAGCATTCCATGGGTTCACAACTCTTTGGGAAAAAAAGTTTTTTCTAAGATTCAGTCTGGACCTCCCTTTGAACAGTTTGCTGCTGTGACCTCTATGGTAAAATGATGACTGGCATGAAGTAAAAAATATGTCCGCAGAAACTTTTTCAAGTCCCTTTATGATCTTGAAAGTCTCGACTATGAGATCTTCCCTGTCTCTCATTTCTTCCAATTTCTGCAAAATTGCAAAAGGCCAGTCTCTCCTCATACGGCAGGTGACCAATCCCTGTAATCGATCTTGTAGCTCTCCTCTGTATCCTAATGTAACAACTAGTTGAATACCAGCATGAACTTCCTGAGTAGGACAAACTGGTTTTGAGTAAATCAATACGAGGGAGAAGGACCCTGAATTGTTGTCCCTGCCTAGAAGTTTTGGGGGATTGCTCTGAGAAAAAGGAACTCAGATACATATGACATAATTGCTTATGCAGCTTGTACATTAGCACACCCATATTGAACAGAAAGTGATCCTTTAGAGGTAGTATGTTCAGTGCCTTGAGCTTTTGGTCGGTTGACTGCTCCGGATTAGGAAATACAAGTTTACTTTCACTTTACTAGCGGCAACAACACACTGTTGATCAACAAAGAATGCAGATAGGCCCAACGAGATTACATAGTGTACTCACAGGTGGGCACAGGAGATAAACGCACACTCCAATGCACTTTTTAGTGAGTAGTGAGTAGGGAATAATGTACGACTGCACAGCCTAGTACGCACGCACACCGTTCACAAACTGCGCCCACTGGGCGCCACCGATAATGGACGCTGGGTAGTTCGGGTAGTACGGGACATACGTTCCATTTCCTGGTTGCTGGTGAACGGAAGATGGTGGGTAATTAGTCCAGTGAGCACCGCTAGGGAGAGGTTGGTGCTGCCACGGTGTCACAGGCGGATACATCAGTTGCTGTTGCTGCAGCCAGTCGGGGGCAACAACTGATGTATCTTGATGCTCCTGAATGGGCTGTAGTTGTAGGTGCTGCTCTTGTGGTTCCTGTTGTTGCTGTTGCGGAAGTTGACGCTGTTCTAGTTGTAGTTGCTGCTGCTGTAGCTCATTTTGCTCCTGTTTTGGGCATCGCTGTTTTGGCTGCTGTTGCTGATCGTGCTTCTGAACAGCGGATGACAAATCCACCGGTGCCCGCCCCGCAGCAATGTCTGAGTAAAGCTGCTTAGCGGTTGTTACATTAGGAGATGTAGCGTCCCGTTGAGAGGTTGTTCGGTGACCATCGTCGCCGCCGTGTTTGATGTTACCAGCCAGCCTCCGCGTGCCCACGTGGGACGGGTGGATAGGGTCAAGCCGGCCATTGTTGTCCACCCGGTACAGCGCCTTGCGAGGTAGACCATTTGCCGTGTGAAAGATGCCGGTGTTGTCTATAGAGGAAGCGCCCAACTTTTTCGCCACGTGGTACAGGTTGGCGTTGGACGGGAAGATACGCTGATTTAAACGCGAATTTCTTCCCTGCCCAGCAGGCAAGATGGAAGAGGCCTGGACTCGTGCTTTGGGGAACGCCGTTATGCAGGCTGTAACCAGCTTCTCCCACTGCCGGCTGGTGATCTCCCGCTGCTTGCAGTCGTTTACCCCCACGTGGAAGGTGACCAGTTGTACGCGGGGTGACGGCGCCTGCTTTATGTCAGTCAGGTAGGAGGTTTGCAGGCCCGACACAGAAATGACCTACACCCTCTCACCCTGGCACATTGTCATTTTTTCTCCCTTAACGTTACGCAGGACAGAGCATCCTATAACGAGTGTTGTGGTATCCGCCATGACATGATGTGTGAGGATCTCTTCGCTTGGAGGAGGGCGTATGAGGGTTTGTGGTTTTACGCCGTTATATCCGAGTACCGTTCCTCTCAGCATGGTCACGTTCACCTGCACCGCTGATCTCAGCCTCTTTCGGGGGCGCGTGGACCGTTATCAGCAGACCGCCAGAGGCCTGATCCTTCCGGGTACTTGACGAGCTGACGTTTTTCGGAGGGGTAATCCTTACCGAGATCACTTCACCACCTGCGGTAGCAGGGTTTACACCACCACCGTCGGTAATCCCCTTAGCGCCGTCAGTGAGAGGGGGAGGGGCAGGCGTTTCCTCAGGCACTGACTCGTTGAGCTGATTGTTGAGCTGAGCAAGTTTGTGGCTAGGGACTACAGCTTCCAATCTTTCCACGTGACCGCGCACGTCATGGATGAAGTAGGTGTCACTGTCATGCGCAGAGTTAAGGCCCTGCAGTGTGTCGTGTAGGTGGCAGTGAGAGTCAGACAGCTCGGTCAGTTGGTCCTGTAACTGGGAAAGTTTGTTGCGTACAAAGGACTCAGACATCTGCAGATCACTGGCTACCGTCACTGAGATTTCACGCACTCGGTTTTCTAACTGGTCCAGTCTTTCCTGCGTTTTGGATTGGAGATGATACAACTCCTGTTGCAGGGACTCGACAGAAGCAAGTCGGGGCATTAGCAGCCTGATGGTAGGCTTTGAGTCGCTGCACCCAGTAGCTAGTTCACAGCTAGCAGTGCCCTCCTCAGTGCAGGCGACCGGAGCCCGGGCCGAGGACACGCCCTCTTGGGTGAGGTCACTGATAGATGCTGTGTACAAGACGATAGGACTGGCTACGAGGGTAACGGATGACTGGCCAGAAGCACATTAGTGAGGGTGGATGAGAGGCGATAATCCCGTTGAAGTGTCTCGCCAGGGGACGGGGGAGGAGATGGGGTAAAGAGAAGGGTGGAGGTCTGACCGCTGATCGTAGCACTGTGAGCTGGAGAGATATTGCCAATGGAAACAGTCAGTGCCTCGGGCATGGGATTAGTGTTGGGGGGCTCAGTGTTAGAGCGCTGAAGGGCTGACGGGGACACAGGGTTACAGTCACCCACTTGTGATGCACTTAGGGGAAACAGCTGTAGGAGGAGATCTGAAGCCTTTGCTGAGCACTCAGGTTCTGGCTCGTTTGAGGTACTGGGAGATGTGTCTGGGAGTGTTACAATCGGGGGGGGGGGGGGGGGGGGGGTGGGGGTGGGGGGTGGAGCCGATTTGTCGATCCCTAGACACGCCCACAGGCATGTCCACAGGCACATTTTCCGCCGGGTCCGCGCAGCCATCCTTTAGCTGCTGTACGAATGTACACAGGGACTCGTACTCACTGACCACCCACGCGTCCTTGTTATGCCCCTGTATGAGGCACGTGCCTCCGGTCTTGCGTCGCACGTGAAAGTAAAGTGTTATTGTTATTTTGGGCTTTTCGTCTCCCCTGACCTGAATGAACGTTTTGCCCAGGTCGTCAGGAAGGGCAGGGGTTGAACAGTCCAGATAAATTTCTCCACACTCGACCGGTTCATTTCTGTGGTCTGTGTCTTTCCAGATTACAGTGTAGCCCCCTCTAGCCTGGAGCAGGTGCAGGTAGCGGTGGTAAAGGGCAGTTCGCCAGCGCTTGAGAGTGATGACGCCTGTGAGGCCGTTGCTGTAGAACCGTGTTTGATGGCCGCACGCAGTATCCTTTAGCACCGGCTTATCTCTCTTGAAGGGGTTGGTGGGGGTGGTGGGGCATTGCGTCACGACACTCAAGGAGAGGGATGAAGACTGAGATGCCATCATGACTCAGACTTCCTGGTATGCTGTAACGTGGCACTCAAAACCGTCTTCAGAGAGTTTAAACACAGGGGTGGGTGTGGAGGGCGATGGTATCAGCAAAACATTATGGCACCCCTCAGGAAGTGCCAACGTGTCAACAAGGCTGTCTGGAGTGGAGTCAGGTGTGGAGGTGGAGACGATACAGCAACTTATCACAGAGTCAGTAAGCCCAAAAACAAACATTGGCCGCCTAGATCCATGGTAATAAGTACTTGTTCCCGATACACTGGCAACAGGGTGTTCACCAACGGACTGCATTAACCACAAGCTGACAACGATTTGATTTTTGCAATAGTAGAAGTCAGAATAGATACACGTGAACTCACAACCACATTTTTTTAAAGCGTTTATTTCAATGTTAGTTAGAGAGTTTAAGGTTACCTCGTACGAAGATGCTGTCATCAGACACAGTCAGGAATCCACTCTGTCACAGCACGATACAAACAATAGGAGATATGGAGCATGTCCACGTGTACAGTTGAATATATCACAATTCCGCAACCGCGACACCATAATACACCATACTACTCACAGCCAGCAGAATAAGGTAGTTTAAAGATCACAGTTCACAAAATCTTACATAATAAAATTAATATTCACAGGAAGGTTACAAAGTAAAGTAGGTTATAGCACTGTCAGGGGAGAGAAATGTGCATGATCGACCAGTGATCATAGATCTACTGTGGCCAAAGCACAAAAAAAAAAAAAAAAAAAAAAAGATAGGAAAGAGAGGGGGCGCTAAGAAAGTGACCGAAACAGCTGTCCACACCGGCTAAATATCTGGACCCCCCTTGCACTGAGTGGCTGGAACAGTGGATATGTGATACGCCCCCCTTCGGGGGGGGGGGGGGGGGGGGCTTTCATATGCATTGCTTTCAGTCACTTTCTTAGCGCCCCCTCTCTTTCCTATCTTTTTTTTGGTGCTTTGGCCACAGTAGATCTATGATCACTGGTCGATCATGCACATTTCTCTCCCCTGACAGTGCTATAACCTACTTTACTTTGTAACCTTCCTAAAATATTAGCACTGGCAGTCTCCCCTTTTCTTTTCACTTAATATTCACAGTTTACAGAAAAAAAACAGCAATCAGAAAACGGATTCTGTTTCAGTATCCTCTATTCAATGACTAGGGCGTCACGGCTGGCTACACGACAGAGAGAAGACTGAGTCTAGTTAGTACTGTGTGACATGAGTGTTTTGGGCGAAAGCCGGACTGGAATATGCGCAGAAGACCGCGGTTTTCCAAATACTCGTAGAGGTGCTTGTGTATGTGTCTCTCGAGAGGTTTGGCTAGCCTGGATAATAATGAAATGGGTCTGTAATTATTAACATCTGTTAGATATTTTGATTTCGGTAAGGTATAACCTTAGCTTGTTTTAGTTCAGCCGGTAAAAATGTTTTGTTCAATGCATAAATTATAGATATGTGTTAAGGATTCTACTATATAGGGAAGGGAAAGTGGGAGGATTTTAGAGCTAATCTCGTCAGGACCCGATGATATTTTGTTTACTAATGACCCGATTAGCTTTCCTACGTCATATATAGCTAGAGGCGGTATAGAAAATTTTTTTCCATCAGTCTTTAACTTGCAGAAGTTAAGTATTACCTCAGGGCATGTGTACGGCGTATTGTCATTAGAGGGTGTGATTGACTCAGCGACAGACATAAAATGTTTGTTAAAGGTTTCTGCAGTAATGCTAGAAGGAATGGCTGTCGATTTCTTGATGCTACCTCGGATGACAAGATTAACTGCGCACCAGAGTGCGGCATTAGCTCGGCCTTCTTTAATCATACGTTCAAGGAGAGACTTCTGAGCCCTGCGGACCATCGACTTCACGCGGCTACGTGTTTTAAAAAAAAAACAAAACATTCGTCAAAGTGCTTTTGCCTGCGTAAGCCATTTCTTAGTTACATGGCTTGGACTATTCCTTGCCTTAGCCAAGGCGGTAACGTGTGTGGTTGTTTCTTTTGTTTTTGTTTTGTAACCCGCTTTTTGTCGTAAGAGGGCGTGTTTATTAAGCACGCCGGTAATAATAATGGGTAGACCATCGAAAGCCGATGATGTCGTCATTGTGCATGACTTCTATTTGTGGGTTCGGGTGTGGCTGGCCAAGCAAATCCTGGAGCCACATCTGCGATGGGAATGGGGGCACTGGAACGTAGCTGTGGGGAGAGTCGACGCTGTCTTTCTGCGAGCTCTGGCACTGGTGATTTTTTCACGCCAATTGTGTTCAAAGAGCGTGCAGGCTTTCCTGGTTGCAGCACGCCAGCCAGATCTGTCTTGGGCTTGTGCTTCAAGCTCCTTTACCGAGAAGACGCAGTACTTGAGGCTGTCTTTTATGCAGTCTTTGAAGCGTTTCTTCGGCCGTCTTTGCTTCCTATGGCCTTTCGAGAGTGCGCCATACAGAAGTTGGCGTAGCATGCGAGAATCATTCATGCGTATGACATGACCTGTCCAGCGAAGTTGAGTCTTTAAGATCAAGGCTTCAACACTCACTACACCAGCATTGTCCAGGACTTCCAGGTTTGTCACCTTGTCTTGCCATTTGATGCTAATGAGTGAGCGAAGGGATCTAATGTGGAAACGTTCAAGCTGCTTGAGGTGCTTTCTGTACAGCGTCCATGACTCACAGCCGTAGAGGAGACTAGAGAGGACTACTGCCTTGTAGACTTGATCTTGGTGGAGAGCTTGACGTTGTTGTTATTCAACACACGAGCGCGCAGACGACCCAGGGCTTGGCTGGCTTTGCTGATGCGAGCTGCGATTTCCTTGTCGATAGTACCGTCAGAAGAGATGATGCTCCCCAGGTATCTTAACTGGTCGACAGTCTTCAGCTCGGTGTATTCAATATACACTTTGGGTGGGGGTGCTCTTGTGCCTGGGGCTGGTTGGTGCAGGACCTCGGTCTTGTTGAGACTGATGGTGAGACCAAACAGTCGAGAGGCTTCCGTGAACCTGTTGACGATGGTTTGGAGGTCAGACACCGTGTGCGCCATCAGCGCACAGTCATCGGCAAACAGCGCCTCAAGGATCAGTCTCTCGATGGTCTTAGTCCTGGCGTTCAGTCGAAGAGAGAGCCATCTAGTCTGTACTTTAGGTACACTCCCTTCTCAAGGTCGCATACTGCATGGGTCAGGACACACGTGAAGAACAGGTTGAACATAACCGGGGCAAGAAAAGAACCTTGTTTCACACCATTGGACATGTCGAAGGGTGCGAATGTGTCGCCGTTTGACTGGACAACTCCTACCATTCCATCATGGAAGAGGCGGATAATATTGGTGAACATCCTGGGGCAGCCGAGCTTTGCGAGGATGACCCAAAGCGCTTCTCTGTTCATGGTGTCGAATGCTTTGGTCAGGTCTATGAAGACGGCGTAGAGGTCCATGTGCTGCTCAATGCATTTTTCCTGGACCTGTCTCACAGAGAAGACCATATCGACTGTGCTGCTGCCGGGTCTGAAGCCACACTGAGCCTCTGGAAGTGCTTCCCCAGATACCGAGCTGATCAGGTGGTTGAGAATGACTCTCGCGAGGATCTTGCCAGCAATGAACCAGAGTGAGATCCCTCGGTTATTAGCACAGTCTGCTTTGCTGCCCTTGTTCTTGAACAGGGAGACGATTGTAGCATCTCTGAATTCCTGTGGCATGTTCTCCTCTGCCCAGATGCATGTCAGAATGTTGAGGAATGCATCAATGGTCGCAGGCCCAGCTGCTTTGAAGAGCTCTGCGGGGATGCCGTCCATGCCCGCAGCCTTGCTGGAGCTAGTCTGGTTGATCGCTTTCATGACCTCGTCCAGGGTGGGACGGGAGGTCAAGGTCATCCAGTGTCGGCTTCTGAGTAATCATGTCCAGGGTCGCGGGTCGACAGTGGAAGGCAGGTTGAGCAGATTTGAGAAGTGTTCTCTCCAGCGCTCAGTGATGCTGCCTTTGTCCTTCAGGAAGGTGAAGCCGTCAGAAGAAAAGAGAGGGGTTGTGCTGGGTCTGGCAGGGTCGTAGAGCTTTCATAGCGCTAAGATGATCGTCTTGCTCTATACTTGTGTATTTCTCTGTGGGCTGGCGATTGGGTGCCTGATAGGCGTGGGCAGGGGATCTAACTGTTTGTCTGTCCAGCGCTGAGTAACTCCCCTTGGTCTGTATACGTGTGTGAGATATCTTAGCCCGTATTCCAAGACTCTGAAACCTAGACTTCAGGTATGTTTCTATATGTATTATTAATGGTTACTGCGTTAAAGATAGTATGCGTTAATAGGAGTTAATTCGGTTGGGTAGTGTTGACTGGTTTGATTCATGTTATGTTGGTTTGGAATTCATTGAGGCAACCGGTGGTTTCTATGTAGTTATTTACAGAGATGGATAACTAAGGAATGTGAGGCGTGTAAACCTAAGTCGTTATGAAGGTAGCACGTGGTTATGTATAGTCTTTTCCAGTGTATGAAAGAACGTATAGCGAGAATGTTAGGTTATAGTCTGTTTCAAGATAGTGACAGAGATAATAATATGGGGTGTTACGAAAGTAGCCGGGGTATGAAGCACGTGAGTGTGGATGAACGTGTGAGTTATTTGTATCAGCCAGGTTATGTAATGTATCTCATGTTATCTAATATGTTGTGTGTTTAGCAAGTGTTATGATACTAGGACGTTATTATTTATTCATAGTGCTTGTTGGAGATTGGAGCGACGGACGCCGAGACGTCAGTCACCAGGGACCTATTGCGAGGGCATCTCTCCATCTCTTCACTCAGGGAGTGAGCGACCGGTGCCGAGACACCCGGATCACAGCAAGGACTGCGCTACAGGGCGAGCAACGAGGACGTCCATGGTACGAGAGACGGGACGACTCGAGAACGTACGACAAAGGACTTGCACGCCTAGACGTGAAAAGGACTGAACGTAACCACGCGAGAACACCAAAACAGGTTGGTTTGTGAGAGACAGCTACCTAGCCTGGCATTTACATTGGTGTGTGTATGTGGTGTTGAGGTGCTTGTAGTGGAGAGGTGTGGTGTACATAGTTGTGATAATCTTTTGAGCGTTCTTTTATTGTTTGGTTATAAACGTCTTTGTTAGAAAGGAAGCCCGTGTGTTGAGTTTTACCGCGTGAATGCGCCCGTCTGAGTCAGTGGAGGTGTATGCGTCTGTTGTGCGAGAATCTGTACGTGCGACTGGGGGAAAGTCTGCGTGCGTTACACTGTTCTAAGTCAGTTTGCGTGGTGATGCAATCCCATGAAATATGGGGCTTCAGCATATCTATATTAAAATCACCCAGTAGCAATACGTCGCTGTTAGGTAAGCCAACATTTTCTCCTACATGGAAGAGCTCGTCATACCAGTCGAAACTGGCTGAGGGATTACGATAGCAGAAGCCTATAAAAACTGGTTTAGCTTTAGGACACTTAAATTCTAGCCAAATGCACTCAACTTCTGAAGTTTCAAGGTCCTCACGCCTTTTTACTAAGTGTTGGATTGAGTTATGGATATAAACGGTAAGCCCAGTCTGACCAGGTGCACACGGGTCACGTCGAGTGATGCTAAAGTTAGGTACGTGAAAGGCCTCATCGTTTATGTCAGAATTAAGTCGTGTTTCACTAAGACCCAATAGGTGGAATGGTTCAGTCTTGCTTAGAAAAACGTTCAAATCAGTCACCTTGTTAAAAAGATGGTATATGTTAAAGTGCCCAATTTGAAGGTTACTGTGTTCATGCGTACGGCTCCTTTTTTTTTTTTTTTGGGGGGGAGGGGGGGGGGATCGTAACTAACGACATAAAGAGAGGTTAGATCACATAACAATTAAGAACAAGAAAGCAAACAATAGTTCTTAAAATTGTCACTACAGGACTATCGTGGCTGAGATAATTATGTACTGTGCACAAACGTCACGCAGTGTCCCGATACAGCAATGCCAATCAAAGGTTATTCTTAAATATCCAGATATAAGAGTATCCATGCCACTCAAACTTCTGAAAATGGCGGTAATGTAGGCCCTATGTGTCCACAAACTCGTGTTCCATAGTGTAAGTACATGAAGACCTTAACACAGAGAGTGACAATGGGCGCATAAATATAGTTTCTGCGCACCGCACAGTATTGCGTGAGGACACGGTCGAGTATATTACGTAGTGATAGAAAACTCTCGACGACTAATCACAATATTCCAGTGGAATTAGCGCACAGCGATACAAACCAATGGTCTTAGTTGTTTAATGTTTTCCGTCACAGTGGAGAATGTAGTTTATTTTCCACTGTAGCGACAAACAACACACTGTTTACTGGACGGCTAACACAGCACAACGTGTCACATAGTGTTCAAGCGGAATTGATTGTTTGCCGCTAGAGTGGAGAATACATGTAGATTATATTTTCCATTGTAGCGGCAAACACTGACCTATCTACGACTACACACAGTACTCCAATAGGAAAATGCACACAGTGATACAGACCAGTGGTCGTATTGTTTAATTGTTTGCCGTTACAGCGGAGAATGCATTTAGTTTTCCATTGTAGCGGCAAACAATACACTGCTATCACACTTAACTGTTAAAATGATCCCTTATGCGAAAGGGAATGAGCACGTCGGAGCGTTCAGGCGAGACAAATACTGATTCTAATGATATACACTAAAGCATATGTCCATAAACCTAACACATTGCGCTAAAGTGTCCTATATATCTATCTATCTATCTATATCCCGTAGTCTTGCCGACCTTTGGGGCACCACTGATGACTTGGCAACCAGCTCCCTCCATTCCTCTCTGTTCTCTGCCATTCTTAGCGTATCACCCAGCCTCAGTCCCGTCCACTTTGACATATTGTCCTCTCATCTTTTCCTCTGTCTTCCTCTCCTTCGTCCTCCTTGCACAGTGCCTTGCAGGATTGTTTTGGCAAGCCCTGCTGAACGCGTGAAGTGTTCTAGCTCGCCTTAACCCATTTAACCCCTTTGGCTGCATTTTCCAAATTTTCGAGGTGCTGCCATGATAAAGCGATGGTAGTGCCAGTTTAGCTTGGCGCCTGATGGCGCCAAGCTAATCTGGCACTATCCTTGAATAAGGCACATGGTCAATCCACCTCCTGCTGTAGGGCGTTGGGGCTAAATGTGTTAAATCGAAACGTTTAACCGTTTAAAGAGTTCGGAAATTGTTCTATGAAATTGTTCACTTCAGTTTTGCTCAGTTATTTCAAGCTTGTATATACACACTCAGAAAAGATGCACAAAACAATTAACACAATATTTGTTTGATCCAAGGTCTGGCATCCACGCTACAACGCTGTACATAGTCGATCTATATAGATGCACGGTCTGGCATCCACCCTACAACGCGCCGCGGTGCCAATAAGTCCAAGGTCTGGCATCCATATTTAGAACGCTGTGCATCATCGATATGTCAAGGTCTGGCATCCACCCTACAACGCAGCTGTACGTAGTCCATAGGTCCAGAGTCAGTCATCCACCCTACAACGCTGCTGTACGTAGTCGATAGGCAGTTGCAGTTTCATGACCTGTTTAACCGAGGCCAGCCGCATCCGGATGCGGCTGGCCGCGAATGAGTTAACATAATGCAATATTTTCTCAGAACAGTTGAATATTGCTTTTGTGAAAGCGCGCCTTTAATTCGTCTCGACACTCAATAGAGAATTACGCGCGCGTACAGTCTGACCGCCCCCAAAACACTTTTTTTTTTACGTCTGCGTAACGACGGGCCGCTACCGTACGGAAAGCACACAGTTAGGTTGACAGGAGATGGTCTAGCAGTAACCACAACTGTAATTAAACTAATTTGTTCCCCATAGTTTAATTACAGTTGTGGTTACTGCTAGACCATCTCCTGTCAACCTAACTGTGTGCTTTCCGTACACGCTTTCTAGCATGGTCTTTTATAGTATTATAGCTTTCCAGAATAATCTAGCAAATTCGCACAACCCATCCAAACAGAAAGGAAAACGTAACCAAACTTATTAATATATATGAAAGAGAATTTACTAGAATGAGCTACCGGGTTCCATTATTATTTTAAGCGCCTTTTATACAGCGTTGCAAAATGTTGCCAACACTTTGACGTCACATGAGGTCACTAGACAGAGCGCGACTTCGCTCGAACGTTCGCAGCGAAAACACGCATCACAAAAATCGACCACTATTCTCCGTGCGGTTTTTCTAGAATCTTCCGGTCTAATCTCCGCGTATCACAACACAGTCAATTCCACTCTCCGTGCGAACGAGAATAAATCATACTAAAAAGGTACGTGATTCGTATCCAAATAGCTCAAATAAATATCGGATCTTTCCGATGATTAATTCACATAATTATGCTCTCACAGAATAACGCAAGCACATTCACAAACGTAACAAACATAGACGCACCTTTGCAACAAAAGGTTTAATTTGAGAGAAAGTGGACGCCAGTGCCAGGTTTCAGCAAACTTTAAGAGGTTTCCCACAGAACGCAATGCCAGTACGAGTTTTCACTCCGAATAGTACAGCACAAGGTGTCAGGCGGCGCCATAATTAGATGCAATCGTGCTAATGATTTTTATGTGTATGTTTTTTTTTTTGGTGTTTTGTTTTGTTGTTTACTTCACCAAACATCGGCTCAGTCGAAAAAACAACAACAAAAAGCCAAAAGTATATTGTAGTAAGCACTGTCAGGAGGATAACTGTGCACTACTGAACAAGCATAGGTCTAGTTGGTCAAAGCACAAAACAGGATGGGATAAGCCATGCCCACAAAGTTTCTTTTATATGAGCTTGTATTCATTGTCCCACGTTTTGCACAAAAACGCTCGGACGCATGAGAGCAACAAGAAAGGCAAAGCTCTTATGGCTCACGTGTATGATTGATGAACATATGTGTGACTTTTGTGTCAATATGAATAAAAGGGCTAGCTTCAACACCAGCGACATCCATGTTTTCACTAAATCCAAACATTTTTCACACATCCGTCAATCCCCGGTGTCCCTTGGCCTTTGCGATGAGTCGACAAAATTAGTATGCATAGAAATGTTTTGCCATCAGCAAACTTCACGCCAAATTTTAATGAAAGTTTGATAAAAACTGCAATGCTAACGAAACAAATTGGCATTTTTCACACATATATCGACCTCCTGTGACCCTTGACCTTTTCGAGGGGACATCTAATTTAATATCCATGGACAGGTCTTACCTTTATTTTTTTGTACATTATAGTACATTTTTGGGTGTCATTTTTTTTAACCTTGTTTTTGGATCATCCCTTGACACTTGACCTTTGTGATGGGTCAGCTAAATTAGCATTTACATTAAAGGTCTGATCATCAGCTACATTTGAACTAAATTTGAAAGAAAACTTTACAAATATGTTGAAGAAACTACAATTCTATCCAAAATTGGTATTTTACGCACATTTACCGACATCCTGTGACCTTTGACCTTTCTGAAGGTCATCCAAATTAGTATGCATAGACAGGCATCTTTGTAACACGTTCGGGTTTGAAGCTGTGAATAATACTTGAGAAAAATAAATATTGTCAAAATATGGCTATTTTTATTGTACCTATTTTGTCATCTCCTGTGACCAAGACCATTTGAAAAAGGTCACTCAAACTGGTATGTTTAGAAAAGGTCTTGCCACAAAGTATCGTAACCTTGGGCCAAGTTTGAAGACTGTGGCCTGAATATTCGCTGAGAAAATGAAAAGGTTAAAGTTTACCACGGACGACGGCAGACTCCGACGGGACACCGGATGCACGACCACTAGCCCAGAACATTTTCACTTTTGCTTCGCACGTGAGCCAAAAATGGCAAAGCCATTTTGGCTCACAGGTACGACTGATCCAAACCTTTGATAACAATAATAATAAAATAATTATAATAATAATTTTACGGTATTTATAATGCGCTTATCTTAAATAACTATAACTCTAAGCGCGCACTCACAACTCACGCACGCATGTGCACGCTTTTAACAATGACTCACAAACCACAAATACATTACGGCAGTCAGCTGGGGGTGGGGTGTGTAGTGGCGTTAGAGTGCTAGAACTGTTGAAAGTATGTTGTAACAAGAAAGGCTTAGCCCTTATGGCTCACTTTTATGACCAGTCCACATAATAAGTGTGAACGTTGTGACCTTGACCGTCCCAACAGGTCATCAAAATGAGCAAGTGTTCAAGTGTCTAAACATACGTAAAGGGTTGGCTTTTGTACTAGCGAAATCAGAGTTTTCTTAAATTTATGAATTTTTTCCACAAATTTGTCAACCGTCTGTGACCCTTGACCTCTGTGAGGGGTCAACTAAATTAGTATGCATAGAAAGGTGTTATCAACAGCAACCTTTATGCCACATTTGATTGAACAGTTTACAGAAACTTTAATAAAAAGTACAATTCTATCAAAAACTGGCATTTTCACACACTTGCCTACCCCTTGAGACCCTTGACCTTTCCGAGGGGTCATCCAAATTACTTTGCATAAAAAGTCTATCATCAGGCGTCTCAATACCAAGTTTGGGTTTGAAGTTTCTGAGGAAAAATGGTTGTTCTCAAAATATTGTAGACCCCTTTCTGAACCACCCATGATCCTTGACCTTTTTGAGAGGACCAGTAAATTGATGATGATGATGATGATGATGATAGAACTTTATTGCCATATGTAACAATACATTAGGAAATCGTTGCGGTGCCGTGCAACATAAAAGGAAGAACATTAAACACATCAAAATTTAATTAAGCTACTCACGTACACACACACACACACACACACACACACACACACACACACACACACACACACACACACACACACACACACACACATGCACACCGTATACCTTAGTAACTATTGTGGTCTAAGCATAAAGGCAATAAACACGATTTCACAGTAACACAAATTACATAGGACATATCGTAATATAAAACTGAAACGTCACTTGCATCATAGACACAGCAGTGCAGTTAGCCCTATTTCCAGGCCTACACGGCATTAGTTTAGCCAGCCACCTGCTGCTGTGGTATGCAGTCACTCCCCGCTGCCAGCAGGCTATTTAGGTCACTGTGGACATCAACTATTCCTTCTATAATCTATGTTGCGGGACTAATGATGTGTGTGTTGTGCCTGTGTGTAATGTTCTCTAACTCTGCATCCTCAGTTTTCTACATACCCTGCGGGATGTTTGACAGCAGATACGCTTAATAGTAGGATATTGGAAGAGCATTCTCTTCTAGTATCATAAACAGTCCTTCCAGTCAGTAGGACTAGGCGCGCGCTAATGATTAATTGCCACCGATGGCTTAGTTTCACCCGACCGTTCCGTAACTAAAAGTGTGTTCTGCACAGCCGTGTAGATAAAGTATTGTGCTGATAGCTGGGCAAAACTCTCTCTCTCTCTCTCTCTCTCTCTCTCTCTCTCTCTCTCTCTCTCTCTCTCTCTCTCTCTCTCTCTCTCTCTCTCTCTCTCTCTCTCTCTCTCTCTGATTTATACAACTATGAACAGACCCTCGAAAAAAGGCCAACAATTTCGTATCGGTCACCTAAATATCTACCACCTGGCAAACAAAGTTCAGGATGTCTGTGTTTATGTTAATACCCCCAACTATTTCCATCTATTCGGTTTAACTGAGACTCGTTTGGCCGCCCACATCAGTGATGAAGCCATCGCCATCCCGAATTATTCTATTATCAGGAGAGACCCGTCAGTACAGGGTGAGACAGGTGTAGCGGTATATATCCATCAATCCATTCTACACATAACCCGCAGGCGACAAGACATAGAAACTGGTGATGTAGAATGTATTTGGGTAGAAATCAAAAACTCTAAATCCCCGCCCTTACTTGTTGGGTTTCTGTATCGAAACCCCGCAGCCACCTTTGAGTGGTACGATAGCTTTTTACACATGATTGATAAAACAGACATTCACAACAAAGATGTTCTCCTTCTTGGAGATTTTAATATTGACTTTCTTAAACCCCATCCATTATGGGAATGTACTACTACCCTTGTCGGTCTTCACCAATTGGTAACATCACCCACCAGAATTACGCCATCATCAGCCACTATTATAGACCATATTTGTGACCCTCTCTCACGAAACCAGTCTTAACTCGCAGCGAGCCGATCAGCACTACACGCAATAATATGTGGTGGGGGTCAATCTGGGTCATTTTCACTTTTTTGCAGAAATGTATTCTATATACACCAAAGTATCATATGGTTAAAAACTTTATCATGAAAAGTGCCATTAAATAGGTTTAAAATGATTTTAAAAGTCTGCCCTTGGCCCCAATTATGCTGCACACAGAAACTTCCCAGGCTGTTTTCTCAAAATGGCCGCCAGAGGCTTTAACAACTTTAAACACTAACAACTTCTACAATTTTTGCACTACAGCATACAGTCATAAATCACAGTAATCAGCAAACATTGTAGTTTTCAGAAATGTATATATGTCAAAACATCCAAAATGTGAGTTAAGACTGATTTTGTGAGAGAGGGTCACATTTATACCAACAAACCTCAAGCAGTTAGCAACACTCAAGTAAATAGTCTTAGTGTAAGTGACCACTATCCGGTTAGCTGCACATGGCTGTCAAAACTTCCAAAGCTAAAAAAGCAAGTCCACACTTGCATAACTTACAGATCGTTTAAAAACTTTAATGAAAGTGTTTTCTTGGCTGATTTAGCCACAGCACGATTCATCGACGTGTATAACGATAGTGACCCAAATAAAGCATTAGATACCTGGTACCGAATTTTTCTTGGTGTGCTGAACAAATACGCGCCTCTGAGACACAAAAGAGTGAAATACGCTACCGTTCCACCATGGCTGACTGCGGATCTGATTGAGGCAATGGAAATTAGAGACCAGCTGAGAAGCGAGAAGCGGTTTACTGAATACAAAACACAGCGTAATCGTGTTAAATATATGGTTTTAAATGCAAAGAGATCTCTTTTCGATAAAGTAGTTAAACAAAGCAAAGACTCATCTACTGTATGGCGTGCCATTAATTTAGTAACTAGAGGTACAAATAAAAATAGTGCGCCTTTATCATCCCACCTCACTGCAAATAGGTTTAATGACCACTTTACCTCTATAGCCGAATCGTTAATCCCAACAGGAACTAACTCATGTGAGTATGTTTGTCCAAACGCGCTAGTACACCACTGTAACCGGGAAAATACGGACAAAGAACCATTCACGATACCGCCCATAGCAGTCCACGAAGTGGGTAAATTAATTTCCTCGATGGAAAATAAAAAGTCATCCGGGCCTGATGAGATCAGCTCAAAAATACTCAAGATATCTCTTCCATATATCGTCGAAAGTATTACATATATTTACAATCTCTGTATAAACCAAAACTCTTTTCCAGACGCATTTAAAGACGCAAAAGTGATCCCCCTACCAAAATCAAAAGATCTGAGTGAAATCAACAACTTTCGCCCCATATCTCTATTACCTGTTTTGTCGAAGCCTTTAGAGCGGCACATCCATAAGCATCTATCTGAATACTTAGAAAACCAAAATCTCATCTATTCACTGCAGTCAGGCTTCAGACCAAACCATTCCTGTCACACTGCCTTGATAAGGATGGCAGATACCTGGTTATCATCTATTAATGATTCCAAACTAACAGGTGTAGTTTTCTTAGACTTCCGGAAAGCCTTTGACATGGTGAACCATGACATACTTATAAAGAAAATATCCTTATATACTAAAAGCGCAGCCGTGTTTTTCAAATCCTACCTAGAAAACAGAAGACAAAAAGTTATCCTTAATGGTACATATTCTAGTCACTGCAAAGTAAAGCATGGCGTGCCCCAGGGCTCTATTTTAGGCCCTCTTTTATTCTGTTTGTTCATTAACGACCTTCCACTCACAATTAGTGATGATAGTGTTGCATGCGATATGTTCGCTGATGATGCTGCGATACACACTCCCGATAAGGATTTGTCAGTAATTGACACGCGCCTACAAAACACATTACAGGACATTAACAGCTGGTGCAGTAACAATTCCATGATCTTAAACCCTGCAAAGACTGAATGTATGGTTGTAAGTACCCGCCAAAAGCACCAGCTCGGCACTCTCTCACTCAGCTTGTCCCTTCAAGGCAAATCTATCAGCCAGGTAACGGAACATCGTCTTCTCGGCGTTACTGTAGATAACCAGTTTAAATGGCAATGCCATTTTAGTAATATATGTAAGACAATATCAAAGAAACTGTTTATTTTATCCAAGTTAAAACATATAGCTAATGTAGAAACACGAAAACAGTTCTTCAACGCCCACATCAGGTCACATATAGATTATGCTTCTACGGTGTGGGATGGCGCAAGCGAGGTCCAGTTAAAGAGACTGAACTCTCTTCATCGTAGAGCCGCGAAGCTTATCCTTTCAGACCCTAACTCAACAACGGATAATAAACTGAAAACCTTAGAAATTCTCCCCTTGAAAAAACATTTATTATACAATAAGGGAATAACGATGTTCAAAGTATTGAATAACAGACTCCCCGAGTATATAAAAAAAATGTTTTCCCTCCCGGCATCAACATACTCCAGATCAAGGCAGTCCATTACTGTTCCACGACCTAGAATCTATCTCTATAAGACAAGTTTAGCGTTCTCAGGTGCTAGCATGTGGAACACATTGCCCAAACATGTTACAACATCAACAACGCTTTCGTCTTTTAAAACCGCTCTCTTCAAGTACCTCACCTCAGCATCGTAAGATTTTCACAGCAACCTGCGCTTGCAGTGTACGATTTTCCCCTTTCTAACTCTTCAATTCAGTTATATCTTCAGTTAATACAAGATGCTAATGCTGCATGTATTGTGTGTGTGTGTGTGTGTGTGTGTGTGTGTGTGTGTGTGTGTGTGTGTGTGTGTGTGTGTGTGTGTGTGTGTTGTGCTTGTGCTTGTGTTTATGAATGTAAGTATGAAGATTTATACCTTTACAATTGTGTGTATGTGTGAGATTTTTTATGTTTATTTCCGCTTTTTCAATGATTTCTTTTTTAAAAAACTTTATATTTCAATTTTTTATTAGTTATATATTTAGTTTTTCCCAATTTAATAATAGTATTTTTGTGATTTGTGCATTATATGTAATGTAGATTAGCAACGGCAAGTTCGAAAAATGGTTTCACCAAAACTTTCACCGTTGTAAAATAAAGAATCATTGTCATTGTCATCATTGTCATTGTCATTGTCTCTCTCTCTCTCTCTCTCTCTCTCTCTCTCTCTCTCTCTCTCTCTCTCTCTCTCTCTCTCTATATATATATATATATATATATATATATATATATATATATATATATATATATATATATATATATATATATATATATATATATATATATATACACACACACACACACACACATTACATTAAACAGTGGGATGGATGGGTCAGGTTTGGCGTTTGTTTGCATCATTAAAAGCCTGGACAGCAGTTGGGTAAAAACTGTTTTTAAAACGACTCGTGCATGTTCCGATCGCTCTATAACGGCACCCTGATGGCAACATCTCAAACAACTGGGTGGGAAACATCTCGGAGGATCGATCTAGCCTTTTTTTAGCATTCTTTCGTGGAAGAGGGACTCTAACGAGGGCAAATCGATACCTGTGATTTTCGATGCAGTGTTTACTACTCTGTTTAATTTGGATCGCTCTTTCTGTGTGGTACTGCCAAACCAAACGGTCAGGGAGAAGGTCAAAAGACTTTCAATAACTGCCCGGTAGAAGTTGATCAAAATTTGTCTGCTGACGCCAAACGGTTTAAGACGTCTGAGAAAATGCAGTCGTTGCTGTGATTTTTTCACTAAAGAATCAACGTTTTTCTCCCATTTAAGATCGTTTGAGATGTGTTTGCCGAGAAACCTGAAACAATCAACAATTTCAACATGGCTACCATGAATAGTGAGGGGAACAATGTCACTTTTGATTTTCCTGAAATCCATGACCATTTCTTTCGTTTTAGGCACATTTAGGTCAAGGTTATTGTCAGAACACCAGCCAACAAGTTCATCTACTCTCTCTCTGTATGCTGTTTCATTGTTGTTTAAAATAAAACCTTCAACAGTGGTGTCGTCAGCAAATTTAACTGTAAGGGAGTTATCATCTGTTGATGTACAATCATGGGTAAAATGAGAATATAACATATGGGGACAAAACACAACCTTGGGGTGCACCCGTGCTCGGTGTGACGGGCTTAGAAACGCAACTACATGAGCCAGACGAGTGGTTACATCCACCTGACTGTGGGCGCCCTGGGTCTGAATGCTGACTGCACGGACCAACTCTGACTACCCGAGGTCTACCTGACAAAAAATCGTTGATCCACTGGCATAGTGAACTGTCAAAACCTAGCTGGATCAGTTTCTCATAGAGCTTGCGTGGCACAATAGTATTGAATGCGGAGCTGTAGTCCACAAATAACACCCTAACATACGTGTTGGCCTTCTCAAGATGTTCCAGTGCACGATGCAGACCCAGGGATACGGCATCTTCCACTGACCGATTCGCCCGATAGGCAAACTGGTAGGGATCTAAGGTGGGTGGGAAAACAGTTTTAATGTGTTGCAGAACCAGACGCTCAAACGTTTTCACAATGACAGACGTAAGCGCAACAGGCCTGTAATCATTAAGGGAGGAAAATGTGGACTTTTTCGGGACCGGAATGATAACAGATTTTTTTAAGCATAGTGGAACTTTACAGATTCTGAGGGACCAGTTAAAGGTGTCTTTGAAAACGTTTGAGAGCTGGCTAGCACAGTGACGGAGCAGGCTTGGCGAAATTTCATCCGGGCCTGCAGCTTTGCGGACATTCAACCTCTCAAGCATTTGCTTGACATCGTGTTCATAGACAACAAAAGGCTGAGTGTCCTCGTCACTGGGTGTATGCAGCACCGGGGGGGGGGGGGGAGCGGGAGGGAGCGGGGGGGGGGGAGCGGGAGGGAGCGGGGGGGGGGGGGGGGTGGGGTGGGGGTGGGGGGGTGGGTGGTCATTTTGCTTGTCAAATCTGCTGTAAAACAGATTCAGTTTGTCTGGTAGTGTGGGGTCTTGTGTGTCTACTGGTTTAGATGCTTGCTTGTAGTTGGTAATTTTCTGTAAGCCTTGCCATAAATCACGTGAGCTGTTTGTGGACAGATTATTTTCAAGCTTACTACGGTAGCTCAGCTTAGCAGCTTTAATGCTTCGCTGTAAATCATATTTTGCCTTTTTGTATTGTTGTTTGTCACCTGATAAAAATGCATCGTCTTTAGCTTTCACATTTTGTTTGATGGCACCATGAAACCAGGGCTTGTCATTCGGGTATTGCACGCTAGTTTTGGTTGGAATACACTGGTTCTCACAAAATTTGATGTAATCTGTGACGGTCTCTGTGTAAAAGTCAATGTCCGAAGCTGCATCTCTGAACACGCCCCAGTCCGTAGCCTCAAATTAGTATGTATAGAAAGGTCTCATCATAAGCTACCTTTGTGGTAAATCTGACTGATACGTTGGCCAAAACTTGAATAACCAGAAAGGCAAAGCTCTAATGGCTCACGTGTATGTCCAGTCTACACGTCTCACCTTTGTGACAATAAGTAAAGGGGTGGCTTTTGCACCAGCAAAATCCATGTTTTCTCAAAATTTAATCAGTTTTCACACATCTGTCAAACACCCGTGACATTGACCATTGACCTTTGAGATGAGTCAACTAATTTTTTATACATTGGAAGGTCTTATCATCATCAGCTACTTTTATGCTAAATTTTATCGAAAAGTTTGCAAAACTGTTGTTAATAACTACAATTCTATCAAAAATTGGCATTTTACACACACTGTCAAAATATAACTATTTTGGAACTATTTCCTGAGCTCTTGTGACCCTTGACGTTTCCGAGGGGTCATCCAAATTAGTATGCATAGATAGGTCTTAAGATCAGCAACCAAATTTGCATGCATAGAAAGGTCTTACCGTTAGGTATCTGTGTACCAAGTTTGGATCTGAAGTTGTGAATAGTATTTGAGAAAAAATACATTATGTCAAAATATAGCAATTTTTTAACCTATTTCCTGATCCCCTGTGACCTTGACCTTTGTGAGAGGTCATTCAAATTGATATGTTTAGAACGTTAGTTAGTTAGTTAGTTATTTGGGTTTAACGCCGAGCAGGCGACTAAGACCATCTCACGGCGGGATGGGTAAAAATCTGGTCAGCCAGACTAAAAGCAAGGTCTTAAGACAAGATGTAAATATAGATTAAAAATCTCAGGCTAAAATGTCGCACATGTCTTTAAAAGAAATGTCTACAGACTCTCAAAAAGGGCAAATAAAAAAGATTCACATAGTCTATGAATGCTCAAATCTTGTTTAAAATATTGCATGCTCGCAAGAAATTGAAGATTTTGTCCGGGGGAACAACCCGGAACAAAACCTTCAAAGAGTCTGCTGTAAAGTGTTTATATCTGGTGTCAATTAGGTCAGCACAATACAGCAAAAAGTGTCGAACAGAAAACTGCTCATCACAGGCAAAACACCATGGACGCTCATCCTGTTTAAGTAAGTAAGAGTGCGTAACATACGTGTGCCCGATGTGGAGCCGAGCAAGGACAGTCTCCTCACGGCGGCTGCCGCAGCGGAAAGGTAGACTGTCAACTTAGGAAGAGCTTCATGAAGCTTGTTCCCTTCCTCTTTGTCCCACTCGGACTGCCACTCGCGGGCCACGTACGCACTAATCACAGGTTTAAAATCACTATAGACAGTCTGTGTGTCAGGGACAGGGTCACTGCGGGCACTGTTGGCAGCAGAATCTGCGATTCTGTTGCCTTCGATGCCCACATGGCCTGGGACCCAAATAAAAATGATGTCATAATATTCCTTCATAAAGTCTGCGTAAAGCTCTCTAATCTGCACCAGCAGTGGATGGTCTGTTCCCGCGCCCTGAAGGGCCTGCAGGGCAGAAAGAGAGTCAGACAGAATCAGGAAGTTCCTTTCCCGAGACTGATAGGCATGCTTGAGTGCCAGCAGAATTGCCTGCAGTTCTGCACTAAATACAGAGGAATGGTCGGGGAGACGGAGCTTAAATGGGCGTTTAGGATGGCGAGAGGACACTGCAGCCGCAGCCACCCTCCCATCCTCAGACTTGGACCCATCCGTATAAAGACGACAATAGCCAGGAAAAATTGAAAGGAGTTCATTGAGAAAGAAAAACAGAAGATAGTGGTAGAAAACCCTTTAAAATAGAAACAAATAACGACGTTTCGGATCAAAGATCCTTCCTCAGGTGACATGGAAACAAACGTAGAACAGAAAAGAACACCAGAAAGAAAAGACGTCATCCTGTATAGAGAGAATTTAGAATGACGTAAAAAAAAAAAAAAAAAAAAAAAAAAAAAAAAAAAAAAAAAAAACCCCACACACACACACACATAATGACGCAAATACACATGCACAAAACACGTAGCACAAAACTTACGTCTATATACATACACGTCACTGCATACATTCGCATTCACTCGTGCCTACTGCAGCTCACGCACATGCACACACACACACACACACACACACACACACACACACACACACACACACACACACACACACACATACACACACACTCAAAGGTAGCATCCAGTATCAACAGTGAGGTCAAGCCTGGCACCAACTACCCATCAGGCCGAGCATACATCCCTAGGGGCGAATGTTCAGGCCGCGCGGATGGTAAGTGCCAAGCCTGTCCGCGAAAAAGGATTCTGTCATTTTGCGGCGGATGAAGTGGGATGTATTTTGCCAAAGGATGCGTATGCTGAAATGTGTGAGGCTATGAGGCGGTTCGTTGAAATGACGTCCAACCTGGTTGTTGTATCCGAGGCGGATCGAACGAACATGCTCCTCGCAGCGTTCAGGGAGTGTACGGTATGTCTCCCCCACATACAACATCTTTGGGCAGTGAGAACATGAGATGACATAGACAATATCCGATGACTGGCATGTGAATGATCGGTGGACATGAAAAGATGACAGGGGTCCGGTGATGACGGGGGATGTGTTGATGTACGGACATGCTTTGCAGTGTGGTTGCTGACAAGGGTGTGTGCCAGGTGGTAAGGTGTTAGATGCGCGAAGTGAACTGTGAACAAGATGATCGCTTAGGTTAGTGTCACGTTTGTAAGCGACCAGCGGAGGCTCAGGAAATATGTCTTTCAATACTGTGTCATTCTGAATGATGTGGAAGTTCCTGAGGAGAATGTTTTTGATGGCAGAAGTGAAGCTTTGAGGGAGAAAACTCACAGTGCTGCAGAGGACCGGCCGGTCCTGTGTATCACGTATCATCCTCACAACATCCCCATCAAAAACATTCTCCTCAGGAACTTCCACATCATTCAGAATGACACAGTATTGAAAGACATATTTCCTGAGCCTCCGCTGGTCGCTTACAAACGTGACACTAACCCAAGCGATCATCTTGTTCACAGTTCACTTCGCGCATCTAACACCTTACCACCTGGCACACACCCTTGTCAGCAACCACACTGCAAAGCATGTCCGTACATCAACACATCCCCCGTCATCACCGGACCCCTGTCATCTTTTCATGTCCACCGATCATTCACATGCCAGTCATCGGATATTGTCTATGTCATCTCATGTTCTCACTGCCCAAAGATGTTGTATGTGGGGGAGACATACCGTACACTCCCTGAACGCTGCGAGGAGCATGTTCGTTCGATCCGCCTCGGATACAACAACCAGGTTGGACGTCATTTCAACGAACCGCCTCATAGCCTCACACATTTCAGCATACGCATCCTTTGGCAAAATACATCCCACTTCATCCGCCGCAAAATGACAGAATCCTTTTTCGCGGACAGGCTTGGCACTTACCATCCGCGCGGCCTGAACATTCGCCCCTAGGGATGTATGCTCGGCCTGATGGGTAGTTGGTGCCAGGCTTGACCTCACTGTTGATACTGGATGCTACCTTTGAGTGTGTGTGTATGTGTGTGTGTGTGTGTGTGTGTGTGTGTGTGTGTGTGTGTGTGTGTGTGTGTGTGTGTGTGTGTGTGCATGTGCGTGAGCTGCAGTAGGCACGAGTGAATGCGAATGTATGCAGTGACGTGTATGTATATAGACGTAAGTTTTGTGCTACGTGTTTTGTGCATGTGTATTTGCGTCATTATGTGTGTGTGTGTGTGGTTTTTTTTTTTTTTTTTTTTTTTTTTTTTTTTTTTTTTTTTTTTTTTTTACGTCATTCTAAATTCTCTCTATACAGGATGACGTCTTTTCTTTCTGGTGTTCTTTTCTGTTCTACGTTTGTTTCCATGTCACCTGAGGAAGGATCTTTGATCCGAAACGTCGTTATTTGTTTCTATTTTAAAGGGTTTTCTACCACTATCTTCTGTTTTTCTTTCACGTGAAACCCTAGCGGCAAGTTTTAATACATTTTGGAGTTCATTGAGGCTCTGTTGGTATATGGCTGGTGGAGTACAATCCTTCTTGTGGGCGGTCAAGTCCAGCAAGATGTCAGGAACTGGTAGTAGCCAGGGTGGAGTGACGTGTTGCAGAGATTCCGAAACTTTGTCCAGGTCCACTCCGGCCGCCTGCAGATGAGGTCGGACACGGAAGGAAAGTGGACGGACAGCTCCCGGATGGGCATCGTAAATCTCTGCAAACGACGGGTTAAAAACACAATCATAGGCAGGATTGTCTGGATGGGCCTTCAGCTTCAGAACGTAGCTGAGCATGAGGCGAATGCGGCGGAGCCCGAGAGAAGGCTCCCCTGCCTCTGCATACAGACTAGGAACTGGAGATGTCCTGAAGGCTCCCAGACATATGCGCAGACCTTGATGGTGAATTGTGTTCAGACGCTGTAGAACAGACTTTGAAGCCGAGCCATATACCACAGAGCCGTAATCCAGTTTGGACCGAACAAGGGCCCGGTACAGTCGAAGTAAGACAATGCGGTCTGCACCCCAGTCAGTACGACCAACGACACGAAGAATGTCGAGGGCCTTCTGACAAGAGGTTCTAAGGTAGGTAACATGGTTGCAGAAGGTCAATCTTTTGTCAAAGATGACCCCCAGAAACTTTGCCTCTTCGGCCACCTGAATTGGCACTCCAGCAATGCTCAGGGTAGGTTTTGGAAAAAAATTCGTCTGGTTAGTAAAATGCACACAGATTGTCTTGGAGGGCGAGAACCTGAATCCGTTGAGAGACACCCACCGCTGGATGCGATCAACGCACAGCTGCAAGCGCCTCTCAAGGGACGCAAGTCCTCGACCTCGTGCACACAAAGCAAAGTCGTCCACAAACAAAGAGCATTCAGAATCATCCTTGACGGCCTTTACAATGTTATTTATTTTAATGCTAAATAAAACAGGAGATAGAATGCTGCCCTGCGGAACACCCATCTCCTGTTCAAAGGAGTCGGAGAGGGTGGAGCCCACACGGACATGGAACGACCTGTTAGACAAAAAATTGTGAATAAAAACAGGCAGGTGCCCTTTAAAACCCATGTCCGACAAATCAGACATTATACCATACTTCCAGGTAGTGTCATATGCCTTTTCAAGATCAAAGAAAATTGCATAGACATGCTGCTTGTTGACAAAAGCATCTCAAATAAAAGACTCAAAGCGCGACTAGATGGTCAGTTGTACTACGGAAGCGCCGGAAACCGCACTGGAGGTCTGTGATGAGACCACGTGACTCAAGATGCCACACCAGTCGGGCGTTGACCAAGCGTTCCATAGTCTTACATAAACATGATGTCAAAGCTATTGGCCGGTAGTTGCCCGGGTCGGAAGGATCCTTACCCGGCTTGGGGATTGGCACAACCACAGCATGGCGCCAAGATGGCGGAAAACGACCAGTTATCCAGATATGGTTAAAGGCCTTGAGAAGGACAAGGAGTGAATCCTCAGGCAGATGAGTTAGGAGCTGATAATGGATGGTATCTAATCCAGCAGCAGAGTCAGTACATTTCTGCATGGCTTGCTGCAATTCTGAAAACGTAAAGGGGGCATTATAGTCTTCCGAGTTATCTGATATAAAATCACAAGCACAAGATTCTCGCTTCTCCTTCTCTCTCTGGAAGAAAGGTGAATAATCCTCTGTTGAAGAATTATGGGCAATGGTGGAGGCAAGCAAATTGGCCACAGCCTTTTTATCTGTGACCAAACTGGCACCATCTCTAAGATGGCCGACAGAAGCCGAGCCACCCCTGCCCCTAATTCTTCGAACAGCCTTCCAGACTGTTTGGGACGGAGTCCTAGAAGATAAAGATGAGACGAAGCGTCTCCAGGAAGCACGGCGTTCGCGTTTAAAAATGTAACGGGCTGTCGCCCGCTGTCTTTTAAATGTTAAAATATTTGCTTGCGACGGATTACGAAAAGCACGTCGCTGAGCAGATTTGCGTATTTTTTTGGCCTTGCGGCACTCTTCATTGAACCATGGTACTCTCGGCTTCCGAGGGACTGATGTAGAAGTTCTAGGGATGGTTTCACCTGCTACGTCCAACAAAATCAAAGTAAAACAAGAAACAGGTTCTTCAGCTGACATGACCACCTCCTCTGTAAGACGAGACTGACAGAGGGAGGCGAACAGAGGCCAGTTAGCTTTCTTGAGATTCCAGCGCCCCACCGGCGAATCCTCCTCACAGCTGGCCGATGACAGAACTACTGGGAAGTGGTCACTACCACACAGGTCGTCGTGAACCTTCCAGTCAAAGTCCAGCATGAGAGAAGGATGACACACAGTGAGGTCTAGAACAGAACTAGATCCTGAACCTGGGTTAGAGTATGTAGGTAAGCCATCTTTAAAGACACATAGGTTAAGTTGAGAAAAAACATCTTCTAACATCTGACCTCTGCCATCATAGTGGTCACTGCCCCAAAGGTGAGCGTGACCGTTAAAATCCCCCATGAGAATAAAGGGAGGGGGCAGTTGATCTACTAAGTTAAAAATATCATTGCTACTGACCCGCAGTGATGGTGGCAGGTAAATACTGCATACGGTTATGGTCTTCTTCAAGGTAACCCGAGCTGCGACAGCCTGAAGACAGGTGTCGATGCTAACGGGGCTACTTAAAATTTGGCTACTAATGAGAAGAGTCGCTCCACCCGAGCGCCTCTCCGAATCAGAGCCTTTGTGTATAACGTTAAAACCATTAAAGGATACATGGTCAGAAGTCTTCAGGTAAGTCTCCTGAAGAGATATTACTGAGGGGTTATAGAACTTGACTAAAAGACGTAATTCCTCAAAGTTAGCTTGAAAACCACGACAATTCCACTGAAGCATAGAGTACATGATTATGTCTTATCTGGGGGTGAAGAGTTTTCCCCCCCTTTTTCCTTTACCTTGGAAGGAGTTGAAGAAACAGAGGGGGGCCGGCTCCCGGGCCTCCTCTGGTTCCTCGGAGATGAAGGGAGTGGAGCTGCCGCAAAATCAGCAACAACTTCCACTCCCTCCATCCGCTCCTCCAGTGCAGCATATTTGTTTTGAAGGGGGACATCAGTGTTCCCCTTCTGGGCCCGTGCGCACAGCGGTCCCATAGATTTCTTAGACCCCTGGTCCTGGGCAGCGTTCCTGCCGCTAGAGTTAGCGGCCTTAGAAGGCTGACCAGAGCCAGAAGCCTTTGGAGTTGACTGACTAACAGGTTTGGGTGGGGGCTGAGGCTTAGGGGCAACAGAAGGCGGCACAACCGGACCGGCAGTGTCCGCCTTCTGCGTTCCCTGGCTCTTCGTCACCACCGGAGGAGGGTTACTCTCCAGGGGCGAGATGACCCGAGGCTCCGCCCCCAACGAAGAAGTTGGGGTCTGACATGAAAAATCTTTGGTGGGACGCTTGCCTGCCACCGCTGCACTGAAAGTATATACTGAGGTGTTAGAGGTTGGGGCAGCCGCAGCTGCACCAGAGCCTTCAACCAGTTTTTTGGCATCTAGAAAGGACAGTCCCTTCTCCACACGCACCTGCTGAATCTTGCACTCGGATATCCAACGAGGGCATTTCTTATCCGAAGCCATATGCGCCCCCTGGCAATTCACACACAAGGGGGTGGCTGTGCAGGACTCAGCAGAGTGTCCGGGCTTGGTGCAACGGGCGCATGAAGCCTCTGCCTGACGGGATGTCTTCTGCCCATGGCCATACTTTTGGCACTTAAAGCACCGGAGGGGGAGAGGGACGTACTTTTTCACTCTCAGGGGGTAGTAACCTCCCCAGATGGTAGTAGGAGGGGTGGGGGTGCCAAACGTCAGGATGATGGTAGGGAGACGGATCTCCCCACCACCTCGCTTGGAAGCGAAGCGCCTGACGTAAGTCACCCCCTGAGACTTAAGGTTCCGTACAAGTTCATCTTCCGACAGTTCTGCCAAAGCTTGATCTTTGATTACGCCTCTTGACGAATTCATAGTCTTGTGGGGTGTGACCTCCACCGGAGTGTCTCCGATGGAAGAGAGCCTCAGTAGCCCGCTGGAGTGTGCCCGGGTACGGCACTCCACCAGCAAGTCACCAGACCTGAGGCGCTGGGCGTCAGGCCTGCCAACACGGCTCCTGAGGGTCTCCCCCACCAGAAAAGGATGCAGCTTAGTAACAGGTTTCTCCTTCACCTTGCTATGGACAATGAGGAAGCGAGGCCATACGGCCGACGCCTGAGGCGTCGCTTCCTCACAGTCCGAGTCACTGTCATGTTCAATGTTGGTGGCTATGTGCCGCTTCTGTGCAAGTTTGGGTTTTTTTGTTTTATCCATATTATAATAGTAGAGATATTCATCCCCCGGGGGTCCCTGCCCGCCACCGAGCCCAACAAGGGAAAGTGCAAATGTCGGCGGGTCTCCAGCCGACGCACAATGGAGACTGCCCGAAAGATATACTCAAGGGGGTAAGCCCGATTGAACCGTTTGAGCCACCGCCTTCTATCCCACTGTTGAATGCAGGGGAATACTGGCGTAAAGCACCTAATCAGCAGCAGAAGCTATAGCATGGTGCTCCGTATATCAACCCGCATGTCAACAGTGGGATAGGGCTCAACGTGACAAGAGCCGATTGACTAGGCCGGTACGACTAGCCTCCCGTTTAGGTAGAAGTCAAGGCCGAAGTAGAGTGTTGGCACCAGTGAGCCGCAGCCCAAAGGGAACCTCAGCCACCAGGATCCTCTTCTCCCCCGACACGGGTCTCCAAGCACGGCAAACACTTGGGATCCAAAGGACCAAAAAGTCACAAGTATTTTTAAGGACCAATCCAACATGGTACGACCTAGGTTAGCACAGCTCCTTAAAAACCGGACCAGTGAAAAGGCTGAACAACATATCTGCTGACATCAAGTCCTAATCCTGGACAAAGATGGCACCCGTCTGCTAGCCCACTCAGTCAGGGACTGAGCGGACTACCCACCAGGCTGTTTAGAACGGTCTTGCCACAAAGTATCCTTAGGTCAAGTGTGATGACTATGACTTGAATAGTCTCCGAGAAAATACCAACGTTAAAGGGACGACGGCGGACGGACGACCATTGGCCCAGAACATAGACTCGTTCGCACGTGAGCCAAAAACTACAATTCTATCAAAAACTGTCATTTTTCACACATTTGTCGACCTCAGGTGGCCATTAAACTTTCAGAGGGGTCATTCAAATTAGTATGCATAGAAAGGTCTTATCCTGAGGCATCTATGTACCAAGTTTGGGTCTGAAGTTGAAAACAGTATTTGATTAGAAACAATTTGTGTCAAAATATGGCTATTTTGGCCCATTTCTAGACTCCCTGTGACCTTGACCTTTGAGAGAGGTCACCAAAATTGGTATAGAAAGGGTTTACCACAAACGTACGTTTGGGCCAAGTTAGAAGTCTGAGGCTTGAATTGTCTCAAAAAAAGTGCCAACGTAAAAGTTTACAACAGACGACAGACGCCGGACTACGGACGCTGGACTTATGACGGATTCGATTTACCAACGCTTGCAGACGATCTTTTTGTCGACATCCGACACGTGACACCACAGATATACATAAAGGAGACAAACTTATCATCTTTTATCACATGTTTCATTTGTTTTTTATAGACTGGAAACGCATAAAAAGCAATACACTGAAGCTCCATTCAGTGCGCACAGCACACCTTCGAGAGTAACGTACCCGATTTCCTCTTTTCGGACTCCATTTTTGAAGCGATTTCAGTCCTTTCCCCCTAATTGCACTTTATCCAGCTTTGTTGATATAATCTATTCAACTATAGATTTCTTCCTCTTAGCATACATATATCTTCAAGGTTTTCATAATAAAGTACAAAATGTTCTCTTTTTTATGACATCCTTGCATTGTGACAAGTACCAAATAATGACTCAAATGCATGCTCATGTGGATTATACCTACAGACTTCGTACCGCACTGTTGAACATCGTACAGCACATCACTGTTCAACCTGGGTACAGCACTACTGAACCTAGCGTTCACCTAGGAACTGTGCTTGAAGTCCCTGCTATGATTAAAAACGCGTACGAGTCGTGTCGCGGCGGAAAAGGATGGAAATATTAAAAACAGAAAGAAAGGAACCAGAAACAAATACCTATTGGGAGCTCCTGTGCCACAATAAACTCACATAGAAGGTTTCAGTCAATGCATAAGCCACGGTCAGCTACTGCAATGTGAAAGACTTCAGTTCTCCCGCCATTGTGTCCACAAGAATTTGGGATAAATAGATTCCATACCATTTTATTACTGTATGATAATTGTAACAGGAAAACATTTACGTCACTCGACAGCAAGATGACGTCATGTTCGTGTAGTAGTTATAAATTCTTTGATGCCTCATTCTTGTTGTACATATGATTTTTGTAAAACACTTTACTCAATGAGAAGGCTCTTTACGGGAATACGAAGATAAATACTAAGTAACTTTTTACCACCACCTATATACTTTTACCCAAACAAATCTGGAGCAGAGATAAAAGCAACACGTGTTCAAAAATGACATTTTATCCACCGTCAAACAACGAAAACGATTCACCACAAGAAACGGATCCACTTAACTTACATTATGCGCATAATATCTACAGTGAACTTAGGTGTTCCGAGGGCATGAGGATTCAAACAACGAAGAGTCCACTGCATCCCGGTTTAACCGGGATGCGGTGGACTGGTCTTTGTTGTTGAATCCGTTTCAACCCTGCCAGTGTGTGCAGATCCCTTCCGTCAAGGGAACATGGATCCAAAGTAGCTTCAGGATGAGGGATAGAACCTCATGAGCCCCAAGCAACTGCGGTTGCTTATGTGGATCTATAACTCTTGCAGTTGGGTCACATTCAATTTGTTTCGGCAGCAATGGGGTAAATGTTCTTTTTGCCTTTGTAAGCAGAACTAGACTTGTCAAACAAAAATGCCCCCTTCTCTCTCCCCACCCCGCACCACACACACAAGTTTTACATCACCCCCTCCCAGGGTTGATAGTCATTACTTTTTTTCTTTAATAAAATAACTTTTCTTTAATTCTGGTAAAAGGTTAAAGAAATAAATTTTCTTTGCTTTTTTTGAAAATTAAAGAAATAAATTTTCTTAAATTTTTCTTTTTAATGAAATAAATTTTCGTTAAATACATGAATGATCAGAGCGCTGATGGGCTGGGAACCTCTTGGGCCAAGAATTATCACAGCAGCCTTTAGAACCAAGAAAAAGTTCAAGCTGAACGTCATCGAGTGTTATGCGCCCACTAATGACAGTGACGATGAAGAGAAACAAGAGTTCTACGACCGACTCCAGAGTGCCGTGGACAAATGTGCGGAGCGAGACATCACCATCGTCATAGGCGATTTTAATGCCAAAATAGGGGAGGACAACACCGGATACGAAGAGGTGATGGGTAGATAGGGACTAGGCTCGGAGATGAGTGAGAACGGGAGAGGTTTGCGGACCTTTGTGCTCTAAACCGACTTGTCATTGGAGGCAGCATCTTCCCACACAGAAGAATACACAAAGCAACTTGGGTCTCACCTGACCATACAACATAGAACCAAATAGACCATATCTGCACTAGCAAGAAATTTAGAAGATCCCTTCAAGATGTTCGAGTGAGGAGGGGAGCAGATGTCGCCTCAGACCACCATCTGCTTACCTTAAGAATGAAGCTCAAGCTAAAGAAAAGCCGCACAGAGACAAGAAGAAGACAGCGCTATAATGTAGGCCTCCTGAGAGAAACTGGAGTTAGAGACGAGTTCAAACTGGTGCTGTCCAACCGGTTTCAAGCGCTACAGGAGCTAGTAAATGAAGAGGAGGCGGTCACCACAGAGCAGCAGTAGAAGGCAGTTAGAGAGGCGCTGAACTCAACCTGCAAAGACACTGTAGGGTTCAGGAAACACCATCACAAGGACTGGCTGTCGGCACAGACCTTGAAGAAGATAGAAGTGAGGAAGCAGAAGAAAGCAGTTGTCAACAACAGTCGCACGAGAGCAGCCAAAGTAAGGGCACAAGAGGAATACTCGGAAGCCAACCGCGAGGTGAAGAGGAGTATCAGGGCAGACAAGAGGGCCTACACAGACAGCCTGGCAGCAGAGGCAGAAAAGGCAGCAGGCAGCGGCAACATGAAACAGCTCTACGACATTACCAGAAGATTGTCGGGCAAGTATGCCCATACAGAAAGACCAGTAAAAGACAAAGAAGGCAAGCCTATTGCAGACAGAGCAGACCAACTCGACAGATGGGCCGAGTATTTTGAAGAGTTACTGAACAGACCTAGCCCACCCGACCCCCCAGACATCCAGCCGGCAGAGACCGACCTACCCATCAGCTGTGACAGACCCAGCCGGGAAGAGATCAGAAGAGCAGTGGCATTTTTGAAGAACGGCAAAGCAGCAGGGCCAGATGGCATCCCAGCGGAGTCTCTGAAAGCAGACCTAGAGACAACAGTGGAGATGCTGTACCCACTGTTTGGAAAGATCTGGGAAGAGGAGGTGATGCCGGCTTACTGGAAGGAGGGGTACCTAATCAAGCTTCCCAAGAAAGGCGACCTCAGCAAGTGTTCCAACTACAGAGGAATCACCTTGCTGTCAGTACCAGGAAAGGTCTTCAACAGGATCATCCTGGAGAGAATGAAGAGCTCCGTTGACCCCCAGCTGAGAGACCAGCAAGCAGGATTCAGGAAGAACCGATCATGTACAGACCAAATCGCCACTCTCCGCATCATCGTGGAACAGTCTCTGGAGTGGAGCTCCCCGCTGTATGTCAACTTTGTGAATTATGAGAAAGCATTTGACAGCGTGGACCGAGAGACTCTGTGGAAACTCCTACGACACTACGGTGTACCCACAAAGCTCGTCCGCCTGATCAAGAGCAACTACGATGGCATGACATGTCGCGTGACATGAAGGGCAGTTCACCAGGGAGCTCCAGGTCAGAACTGGTGTCATGCAGGGGTGTCTGCTGTCTCCGTTTCTCTTCCTACTGGCCATAGACTGGGTCATGAAGATGACCACAGAGCACAGACGAAGTGGAATACAGTGGCCACTGTGGACACAGCTTGACGACCTTGATTTTGCAGACGACTTGGCATTACTGTCCCACACTCATCAACAAATGCAGGACAAGACCACGAGGCTTGCTGACATCTCGTCCCAAGTGGGCCTCACCATTCACAAACAGAAAACAAAGACAATGAGGCTGAATGCAACCAGGGAAGAACCAGTCTTGCTTGCTGGCACCCCGTTGGAGGAGGTGGAGTCCTTCACCTATCTCGGGAGCATCATAGACAAAAAAAGGCGGCACTGATGCAGATGTCAGAGCACGAATCGGTAAAGCCAGAGCAGCCTTTCTCCAGTTGAAAAATGTGTGGAGTTCCAGAGAGCTGTCACAACACACCAAAGTCCGGATTTTCAACTCCAATGTAAAAGCAGTTCTCCTACATGGAGCAGAGACTTGGAGATTGACAAAAACCACAGTCAACAGAGTACAGACCTTCATGAACAGTTGCCTTTGAAGAATTTTGAAAATCCACTGGCCAGAGAAGATCAGCAACGTCAGACTCTGGGAGAGAACAGAGCAGATAACAGCAGAGAATGAAATTGGGCGAAGAAGATGGGGATGGATCGGTCACAGTCTGAGAAAGCCAGTTTCCAGTATCACTAGGCAGGCATTGTCATGGAACCCCCAGGGAAAGAGGAAAAGAGGTAGGCCGAGAAACTCCTGGCGCCGAGACCTCAAAGCAGACATCAAGAGACTGGGAACCACCTGGAGTAGAATCGAAGGAGAAGCACAGGACAGGAGTTGCTGGAGGTCTCTCGTCGACGGCCTATACCCGGGTAGGGGTGACAGGCGTAAGTAAGTAAGTAACATGAATGATCATTTATTGCTCAGCTCAGACAAAAAAGTGGCATGCAGTTGAAAAGTGACATGCCACCAGATTTCCTTCTCTACCCACTATCTAAAACACTATCTGGCCAGATACATGCAGTAGTTATGAGAAGGGAGAAGAAAGAACAAACAAAAAAAGCCTCGGGAAAACTGCACAGTGCAAGAAAAAGTCATGCCGCTAAAAATGGAACAATTCAGGCTTGTTTGATCTTATTTCGCGCTGCTGACAAATCCACTCATCTGCAAGAGCCATAGATCCTCAAGAACCCCAGCAGTCTTGGGTGTGCGTGTGTGTGTGTGTGTGGGGGGGGGGGCGGGGGTTGGTGGGTTAATGAATATCTATGCCTACTACTATTAAAAATGTATGCATGCACCCGTTCAGGTTTTCACCTGTGCTGTCCAATCGTTGCTGTACCATCTGCCTTCTCACTCCTGAAACGAAACCCACCCAACTGCAAGAGGTATAGATCTTCATGAGCCCCCGCAACTGCGGGGACTCATGAGGATCTAAGCCTCTTGCTGGGATAATCTGCGCTCTTGTTTCGCTCAAGCAAAGTGGATCCCTTAAGTTTTTCACCTGTCCAATCCTTGCTGTACCATCTGCTTTTTTACTCCTGAAACGAAAACCACCCAACTGAAAGAGGCATAGATCCTCATGAGCCCCCGCAACTGCGGGGGTTTGTAAGGATGTATGCCTCTTGCTAGGATAATCTACGCTTGTGATTTTCTCAAGCAAAGGGGATCCGTTAAGTTTTTCACCTGTCCAATCTTTGCTGTACGAGTGCCATCTGCCTACTCACTCCTGAAACGAAAACCATCCACCTGAAAAAGGCATAGATCCTCATGTGCCCCCGCAACTGCAGGGCGCTCGTTAGGATCTATGCCTCTTCCTGGGATAATGTACGCTCGTGATCTTCTCAAGCAAAGGGGATCCGTTAAAATTTTCACCCAGAGGCATAGATCCTCCAAACCGCCTCAAACCGGCTGCAACTGTCAAACCGGCTTTGCGCATAGGCACCTGTTGTTCGTGGAGGAAAAACGAACTGAAGTAACGAAATTTTTAATGAAAGAGATCGATAATCGTTACTTTTATTTTTTAATTCGTTGAATTTTCTTTAACGTTTTAAAAACATTAACGCGTTAAATTTTCTTTAACCAAAAATTTAATTTGTTAAATCGTTAAATCTTCCAACCCTGCCCCCTCCCCCCAAAAACACCCCCCCCCCTTCCCCCCACCAAACAATTTTCACACTCTGAAATGCTCTCCGTGCTTCGCCGTTTTAGTCTCCAATACTTAACCCATGCAGTGCCGAGACAATGTGAATGCCACCCGACAGCTCATGAAGATCTATTCCTCTTGCTGACACCAATCTGAATCCATGTTCCTGGGACAGCTAGGAATTTTTAGTTTTGGATTAACGAAGATTGCAGAAACACACTCTGCGTCAACTGGAACTGAACGGGTTAAATGAAACCCCTTGTGCATGCAGAAACCAATATTGTACAGAGTAACGGCTGCTGCAAGTGCAAGGGGGTTAATTTTTTATTTTTTGTTGGCATAGGTACCTGCCCGCAGATTCGTAGTCCTTGCATAAAGAGTCGTCTATCAACGGCGGTATCGAAACCAGGCTCGAGTTGACCAGGACAGGATAGAATTTCGTCCTACCTAGGTCCGTTAAGTAATCTTCGTATGAGTCCTCAGCAGGGATGTATAACGTCCTTATAACTGAAAAACATACAAACAAACAAACAAAAACAAACAAAAAACAAACAAAAAACAAACAAAAAACATACACAAAACTAGTTAGATCATTTTGTTTGTTATGTACCTTGTGAATGTGAGTGCCAGTACTAGATATTCTGTAAAACTCGAGTATCTAAGTATATTCACACGAACACGCACACTGTTTACGGCATAATATGGAGCTGGAAGAGGGAAATTTTGACATAGTGAAGACTTCCATGGTGTTCTGGTGTATGTGTGGCTTTTGTTCGGACCTTCTGTGGGGTGACTGTCCTCTGTGTGGAAAACGCTGTTAAGATGGACGGATTTACCTACATAATAAAAGTTGAAAACGGCTTTTTAGTGATCTTAGAACCCGACCAATCCATTGTCCTATTTGTGTTGATAATATCATTCTTTTTTTCAGAAATCGAAACACAGCCACTTACCAGAACACATTCAAAATGCGTTAAACAGTGACTAATATGAAAGTGTGTGTGTGTGTGTGTGTTCAGTTGTTCAGACCTTTTGTATTTGACGAATGTCTGTCTCACTTGATATCTCAAGCTTTGGTTGTGCTCCATTCTGCAGTAAGGCCAGGATCATTGCCGCCAGTTTGTATTATATCTTTTAGATTTCTTCATTTAAAGAAGAACGGTATTGCTCACGTGTGTGACCGATCTACATATGTTTGACCTTTGTGACAATAAGTAAAAGGATGGCTTCTGCACCAGCAAAATCCGTGTTGGCTCAAAATTTAATCATTTTTAAACATGTCAAACCAATGTGACCCTTGCGATGAGTCAACTAAATAAGTATGCACGGGAAGGTCTTATCATCAGCTAGCTTTATACCAACTTTGATTGAGAAGTTTGCAAAAAAATTAAAAATAACTTCAATTTTATCCAAAATTGGCATTTTACACACATCTGCTGACCTCTTGTGACCCTTGACCCTTCCGAGGGGTCATCCAAATTAGTATGCATAGACAGGTCTTACAATTATGTATCTTAGTACCATGATTGAGTTTGAAATTGTGAATAGTAATTGAGAAAAAACATCTTTTGTCAAACAAGAAAGGCAAAGCCCTTATGGCTCACGTGTATGACCGATCTACACGTATGACCTTTGTGACAATAAGTAAAGAGATGACTTATGCCCCAGTAAAATCCATGTTTTTCTCAAAATTCGATCAGTTTTCACACATATGTGAATCCCTCATGACCTTGACCTTTGCGATGACTCGACTAAATTAGTATACATAGGAAGGTCTTATTATCATCAGCTACCTTTGTGCTAAATTTGATTGATAAGTTTGCAAAACTGTTGATAATAACTACAATTCTATCAAAAAATGGCATTTTACACAAATGTCCCGACTTCTTTTGACCCTTGATCTTTCCGATGGCTTATCCAAATTAGTATGCATAGATAGGTCTTACTATCAGGTATCTCTGTACCAAGTTTGGGTTTGAAGTTGTGAACAGTACTTGAGAAAAAATATTTTGTCAAACTATGGCTATTATGAACCTATTTCCAAAGCTCGTGTGACCCTAGACCTTTCCGAGTTGTCCTCCAAATTAGTATGCATAGATTGGTCTTACCATCAGGTATTTCTATACCAAATTTGGTTTGAAGTTGTGAATAGTATTTGAGAAAAAAAAAAACATCTTTTGTCAAAGTATGACTATTTTGTTAATTATTTCCTGAGCTCTTGTGACCCCTGACCTTTCCGAGGGATCAAACAAATTAGTATAATAGTATATGAGAAAACAAAATCACACGTCAAAATATTGCTTTTTTAAAACCTATTTAATGAGCTCTGGTTGCCTTTGACTTTATCAGGGTTCAACCAAACTAGCATGCATAGAAAGGTCTTACCATCAGGTATCTTTGTACAAGTTTGAGTTTGCAGTTGTGAATAGTATTTGAGAAAAAATAAGTTCTGTCAATATACAGCTATTTCTGACCTATCTGTGACCTTGACCTTTGTGTGAGGTCACTTAAATTGACGTGATTAGAAAGGTCGTGCCACAAGCTATCCTTGGACAAAGTTTAAAGACTGTGGCTTGAATAGTGTCCGAGAAAATGCTAACGTTACAGATCACCACGGACGACAGACCACTTGCCCAGAACATTGTCCCTTTTGCTTCGCACGTAAGCCAAAAATTGTTACTTAAAAATATTTTCTAAAACTGTCGCATTGTCTGTTAGTGTGAGGCTCTGTACACATGGTCTTCACACATGGCCACAGCACTCTTTTAGCTGTTGTCAGAAAGGGGTGTGGGGGTGGGTAGGTAGGTAAGCACGTGACCCTCACGTTAAACGTGCGGCTCTTACATATCATAGTTTGTCTGGTTAAGGACAATTTGCCAACTTTAGCTGGAATCAACCTAGTATACTGGTTCTAGAAACAGTCTGTAAAACATCAGTACAGTTCGTTCTGGATATTTAAAAAACACAAGTCATGGAAACTACATTCAAAAGGGTCAAACTGTGTTTTGTTTACACTTTCCATTGTAACACATTAACATCAGAGTTATATTTCATACATCTGCACATTCAGACCACCCCTTGTGAAAAGTAAGCAGTCATGTCGGATTAAATCACTTATCAACAGCTATCTTTGTGCTAAATTTGATTGAGATGTTTGCAAAACCATAGACCTCATGTGAAAGAAAAACAGAAAAAAGAGGTCGAAAACCCTTTAAATTTGATACACGGAACACGACGTTTCGGATCAATGTCTTCCGGGTGACATGGAAACAAACGTAGAACAGAAAAGAACACACGTTAGAAGGAAAAGACGTCATCCTGTATAGAGAAAATTTAGGATGAAAAAAAAAAAATCAGTGACGCAAATACACATGCACAAAACACGCAGCACAAAACTTACGTCTACATACATACACGTCACTGCATACACTTGCATTCACTCGTGCCTGCTGCCGCTCATGTACATGCATACACATAGACACACACACACACACACACACACACACACACACACACACACACACACACAAACTAATCAGTGCAACGGTAGCATCTTTTATCAACGGTAGCATCAAGTATCAGCAGTGAGGTCAAGTCTGGCAGCCAGAGCATACATTCCTAGGGGCGAATGTTCAAGCCGCGCGGATGGTAAGCGAGGAGCATGTTCGTTCGATCCGCCTGGGATACAACAATCAGGTTGGACGTCATTTCAACGAACCTCCTCATACTCATAGCCTCAAACACTTCAGCATACGCATCCTTTGGCAAAATACATCCCACTTCATCCGCCGCAAAATGACAGAATCCTGTTTCGCGGACATGCTTGGCACTTACCATCCGCGCGGCTTGAACATTAGCCCCTAGGGATGTACGCTCGGGCTGATGGGTGGTTGGTGCCAGACTTGACCTCACTGCTGATACTTGATGCTACCGTTGATACTTGATGCTACCGTTGCACTGATTTGTGTGTGTGTGTGTGTGTGTGTGTGTGTGTGTGTGTGTGTGTGTGTGTGTGTGTGTGTGTGTGACTGTGTATGCATGTACGTGAGCGGCAGCAGGCACGAATGAATGCGAGTGTATGTATGTAGATGTAAGTTTTGTGCTACGTGTTTTGTGCATAAGTATTTGCGTCATTATAGTTTTTGTTTTTCGTCCTTCTAAATTTTCTCTATACAGGATGACGTATTTTCTTTCTATCGTGTGTTCTTTTCTGTTCTACGTTTGTTTCCATGTCACCCGGAAGAAGGATCTTTAGTCGGAAACGTCCCGTTCCTTGTATCTAATTTAAAGGGTTTTCAACCTCTTTTTTTGTGTTTTCCTTTCACATGATACCCTAGCCGCAACAGTTTTACTACATATAGACCTCGTGAGCCTCAGCAACTGCGTGGGCTCATGTGGATTTATATCTCGTGTAGTTAGGTTATGCACATTCACTTTTTTTCGGCAGTTAAATGAGGTTAAATGTCTACTTCGCTTTTCAAAGCTAGAGTTGACAAATAACCTTCCCAACCCATCACCACCCCCCCCCCCTCCCTCAACAAAGTAACAGACCAGCAATTAGTAAGAAAGGCAAAACCCTTACAGCTCACGTGTACGTCCCATTCACACATGTGTGACAATAAGTAATAATAATAATATATTGTATTTATATGGCGCATTTCTCATATTTATAATATAACTCAATGCAAGTAAAGGGTGACTTTTTGCAAAATGCATGTTTTCTCAAAATTTAATCAGTTTTCACACATCTGTGAAACCTCCTAACCCTTGACCTTTGCGATGAGTCAACTAAATTAGTGTACATAGGAAGGTCTTAATATCATCAGCTATCTCTGTGCCAATTTTGATTTAAAGTGGTGTTTAGGCGAGGGATTAGTGATAAACATATTATCTTAAACGGAGGGAAAGAGGACTGAATGCGTGGGTGGGGGGTGGGGGGTTGGGGGGCGGTGTCCGGTGGTAGCCGAAGTACCGAGTAGGCAGGGGAATTTCCCGACTGCCGTGGAATGCTATGATGAGAGATTGAGAGAGAGATAGAGGGTGGGAAAGTCTGGAGGGGGTGAGTGCGTAGGCGAGGATGAGAGGCGTGAGAGTGTGTGGGAGATAGATGCGTGGGCGGTAGAGGAGTGACATGGGAACGGTACCGAGCAGTACGCCACTCATTCTGGTCGGCGGGGCAGCAGCCGCAGCTCAGGCGACAGCTACAATTTGAAAACCCACCATCCAACCCCAAGCAACCACCATTGTAATCTGCTGCATATAAAGTGTCCTTAATTCTTTTTCTTTTGTTTTTGATAAGCATGTTCTCTGTAGCACATGACTAAGTCTGGCAACTAACTGTACATTTATTTTGTTGTTTTATTATGAGATAGTACTAAACATGAACTGAATTGCCTCGGCTCAGTTGTACGCACCGTGATTTATGGAGGTCCTTCTTTGTGTTCGGATTTGTTGCTTTGTATTTTAGTTTTGTGTGTAGTATTGCAGGGGGAGGGGGTGGGGGTGGGGGCAGGAAACAACCAGTAAACCTGGTGGTTGGGTTAGATATTGTCTTACATGTTTGACAAGTGAGAGTCACGGGAATAAAACGCCTCCGTTTTTTTTTTTTTTTGCCCAACTGACAGGAAAGTGTTGCCGGGTTCAGTGTATAAGCATGAGGAAGTAGTGTGGAGTTGAGCGTGAGACTGAGGTGTGATAGTGAGAGCGTGTGGGTGGATGCCGAATGGGAGTGGTGCGCGCTGTTCTGACAAAACCTCGCCCAAGTTCTGGTCCAGAACTCTGGCCAGCCATTAATTGGCCAAGAGGGGCGATGATGTCAGAACAGGGGCGCACTGGTGAGAAGGAGAGAGTGAGGTCGGGGAAAGGGGAGGGAGAGGGGCATGAGAGTGACTGGAGTTTAATGTTTGCAAAACTGTTGATAATAACTACAATTCTATATATAAAAAAGGGATTTTACACACATTTGCCAACCTCTTGTAACCCTTGACCTTTCCGAGGGGTCATCCAAATTAGTATGCATAGATAGGACCTACCATCAGGTATCTCTGTTACTGTACTAAGTTTGAGGTTGAAGTTGTGATTAGTATTTGAGAAAAAATAATCTTTTGTCAAAATTGTGGCAATTTTATTTTTACATATTTCCTCATCCCCTGTGACCTTGACCTTTGAAAAAGGTCACTCAAATTGGTATGTTTAGAAACGTCTTGCCACATGGTATTTCCTGAGCTCTTGAGACCTGTCCCAGTGATCAACCAAATTAGTATGCATAGGAAGGCCTTACCATCAGGAATCTGTGTACCAAGTTTAGTTTTGAAGTTGTTAATAGTATTTGAGAAAAAAAAATCTATTTTGTTAATATATGGCAGTTTGTGAACTATTTCCTCATCCCGTGACCTTGGCCTTTGAAAACGGTCACTCAAATTGGTTGTTTAGATAGGTCTTGCCAAATAGTATCCTTGGGCGAAGTTTGAGTTTGAAGTTCTGAATAGCATTTGTGACCCTTGACCTTTCCGAGGGATTAACCAAATTAGTATGCATAGAAGGGTGGTCCCATCAGGTGTCTTCGCTCCACGTTTGGGTTCGAAGTTGTGAATAGCATTTGAGAAAAAATAAATTATGTCAAAATATAACTATTTTTTTACATATTCCCTGATCTTCTGTGACCTTGACCTTTGTGCGAGGTCACTCAATTGGTATGTTTAGAAAGGTCTTGCCACAAGGTATCCGTGGGCCAAATTTGAAGACTGTAGTTTGAATATTCTCTGAGAAAATGCCAAAGTTAAAGTTGACCATGGATGATGGAGGACAAGATGACGAGCACTGGCCCAGAACACAGACTCACTTTTGCTTCGCACGTGAGCCCAAAATGAATGTTTATTGGATTTCCATCGCCCTACTCTACTGCAACATTTAGTAAGCAGTATGCCATCGGGACTGGCGTTTTGCTATTTTGCTGCTACTTACTGTATTTTACACGGTCGCCTTTTATGTGGATTACAGTCAGTCGTATAGATGTCTCACTGTTCGAGATTTTGAAGTAAAGCAGCCTCTGGTGCACACCAGTAGCGTCCATTTCCAGCACCAGCTTGGTTTTGTATCGGATTTTCCCTTCGTAATCAACGTAGAACAGGTCAAAAGAGGCACCCGTCCAGTTTAGAGCTAAGGATAAGGACGAAACACGTAAGATGACGTTTTAAAGAAATAATTATAATATAAATAATAATATTATATAATAAAATAAAAAGAAAGAAGAAGAAGAAGAAGAAGGCATAGTAGAGAATTTCAGAATATCCGCTACGTCTGGTAGACCCTACTGGTGCTATCTGGAGGCCTAGAAGAGAGTAAATATGTGTAAGGATCAGGTGACACATGTGCGCGCGCACAGCAACACACACCAACACTGACAGAAAATGAATAAGCTGACACAAACGCTTAGGAAACACACACACACACACACACACACACACACACACACACACACACACACACACACACACACACACACACACACACACACACACACGGACAAAACCACCACCGTAAAAAAATTAGATGACGGACCTAGTGCGCAAAGGCCATCGGGTCGACGTCGGTCGCCATTGGCCGGCACACGGCAGTGCGCGGGCCAACGGCGACCGACGTCGGCCCCATGGTCCTTTGAGCATTTGGGAGCTACCACGAGAACCAGACGATGTCGGATTTGGCAAAAGTACGTCCTTTATTGGCAAAAGCCAGCCTTGCATTGTATTGGATGAAAAGCTCATTTAAAAAACAACAACAACAACACCAAAAACCAAAAAAACTAGATGGGATGAACTATAGCCGGCAAAGTCTCTTCGATATTAGACCTGTACTCCCGTTAAGGGTCTCTACCTTTTGTCTTTGACATGTCTTAAATATCTACTTTTGAAAATGTCTCGCAGATCTGCCAATGCTTCTAAAAGGGACGCAGTGCATACGCGTCACTGGTTTGACAAACATCATTTGTCATGGCGTATTTTTTGTTGTTGTTGTTATGTAATTTTATATTTAACGTGATAGAGTTTCACTTTTGCTTCAAGACTTGAGAAAATGGTGACAAAACTAGAATTTTACGGTACAATTTCAGTGTTGCTATAATTTGTGTGCAATCAGGTTGACTTTACCTAGCAAAATGATATTATATTATATTGAGCTGCATTTTGCTTGATATAGTGTGAATAACAAGCATATGTGATTACGAGACCCGAATACGAGACCCGAAATAAAGTGTCCGAGTTGGTACAACGAGGGCATTTTGATCAGGTCAAGTGATCACATCTGTCTGTTTATCGGCACTATATTAAGCAAAATGTTGCTCACTATAATGTATGTACCCAGTCCAAAACAAAAGATTACAGCCATTGGTGCTGAAGTGGTCAATTTCGCTATATTTGGACATAAAACTTCCCATCTTGACACTACTAACTGAAATGTACTCAGCGCAAATCCACCCAGGCGTACATCTACAAAGTGCAAATGTGTTCATCTGATTTTCCATTTAATTTTAAAATAAATAAACTCGGCGTGAATCTTCACAGCATGATTCCACCCAGTATAAATCGACAATGGCTTGAATTTACTCAAATAAAAAAAATATTTCAATGAAATAGCGACAGCACTCTTTCACACTGGGTGGATTTACGACCAGGTTCATTCAGGCTGTGTAGACTTTCGCTGGTTATTTTCACGTTTATTTTTTTTTTTAGATTTGCGCTAAAACATACTTAAACTACAAAACTCTTTTTTAACGTCACAATCTAGGGCCCGCATAGTCTGGAGTTCACGTCAGACTTTATGAAATGTTGCAAAGGAGTTGACATGAAGTAAGTTTATTTTCTGAATCAACTTTACCATCCAACGCCAAATGTATGCTTCAAACATCGCGCAAATTCCCACTCGCACGCCTCCGATGTTGGAGAAAACAACCGGATAAGCTACCTTAGGTGCAACCACAGACATTAATAACTATGTCTATTTATGAACCTGGGTGTGATACTTCCGACGCGTGTTTGCCTCTGTCCAAATGGTGACCCGGTTGTGTGCCACGTATTGGACTGTCGACTGATGTAGCCGGAGATTTCGTTTGACTGTGTAGACGTCAGTGCTTTCAATAATCGTGTGGGTTGTTGAGTGAAGTATAATTAGAACACGGATAATGACGGAAAATGCCAGCAGGTTTGTTTATTTAGTCCTTTTCTAAGGTTGTCACTATCACTAGCGGACATCAGTGTTGTCAATCGCAATAGTATGGCATATCGATTCGTGTGTTCGCTGCTGTCTTTTTCCGTGTATGTGTGTGTATGGTAAAGTAATTTCGAGCGTGCGTACAGGCCACGGACCACAGTGCTGTTTTCGTACTGTCCAGTCTCTTAGCCTTAGTCAGTTCCAGTCATCCCCTAATTGTTCAATTCCCTAAAAAACACTACCGCCCACCAGCTGCACATTTGCCATGCATAAAATACAAAAAAAAAAAAAAAAAAAAAAACCCAGCACATGACCCGTCTCATTTCTTGGCTATGAAATTGGTTCCTTACCAACCCCACACCCAAGCACAGCTGAAATCAGCGTGCCCCTCAAATCACTACGTCAAAGGCAACTCAACATAGGCCCACAAATGTCCACTGGATAAGCTCAGGATGGTATGAATCAAAGCACCAAACATGTCTCCTCTCAGCTAACCACAAATTTCCAGCAAATTCCCACATTCAGCCCAACTGCAAAATTTCAAACAAGGCAAAAATTATTTTTAAAAACACGGGACCTTGCAAGGAGCTTGCTAAGGTGACAGTATGCGCATATTTAGCGTTTTTGCATTGCGGGCAGGCAAGCATCAAGATTGAGTCTTTCTAGTCTGCAAGAGATTATGGGAAGAAAAGCATATCGAGCAAGCTCATGAATATTAATTTGCTTGTTATACAATATATCAGTACATATGTCAAGGAAGGGGAAATTTTATGGAGTGGGTACATATTAATACACTTGCATGCTCTTCTCAAAGCGCGTCGATGTGTATGTGCGCTCTAAATATCTGCAAGAGGCACAGATCCTCATGCGCCCTCCTGGTGCACGAGGATCTATGTTTCTTGGAGATGCGCATATATATATTATATATATATATATATATATATATATATATATATATATATATATATATATATATATATATATATATATATATATATATATGTGTGTGTGTGTGTGTGTGTGTGTGTGTGTGTGTGTGTGTGTGTGTGTGTGTGTGTGTGTGTGTGAGAAAAGAGAGAGAGAGAGAGAGAGAGAGAGAGAAAGAGAATTACGTCATATTTAGAGTATTGCGTCAATGTCTGCGTGGTGACAGAGTTTCTTCTTTTGAGTCACAGCTACTGTCTTTTTCTAGAAGTCAAAGCTTTTACTGTTTTACTTATTTAAAGGAATTATTTTTTTTACCGAAGAAGTTGAAAGGGTACAAAGCTGGCTAACGAACTCATCCAATGTCTTCTCCAAACTAGCTATATCCAATTTATTTTGTAAATATGACACAAATTACGGACTTTAATCTGGATCAGAGGACTTCTATAAACGGTCTTTTTTGTCTTCAATGAGACGTCCAATTAAAATATGCTCAGAGGTTCTCTTAGCCACTCCTTGAATAAGGTATTAGGTACAAAAATATCTGAGATTCTCTTGTTTACAAACATACGCACACACGCACATACATACGCACATACGGCGCTTCGCAGCGATCGAGGATAGCTCAACTAGATATGACGTAATTATTTTTATCTTGTTGCTTCAGTTGTCAGAGGTTCAGGCCTGCCCACCCATGAAATGATGGACATGCTATTAAATTCGCCCCACCGCGACCCATCCTAAAAAGTCCCTTATATAAATAGAAGGTGCTTAAAAAGGACATGCAGAATTGTACATACTGATGTTTTCAAAGAATATGTTGACGGGTTCCATGAAGCTGTCATTCATCGTTGTGCCCAGGAAATCCGGAGTTAGGTGCTTTTCAGCTTCTACTACCACTGTGGGGACGTTGATACTCAAAGTATAGCCAGTAAGGTCCACAAACCGCAGGATATTGCCGACAAAAGCAATGACCTGTGCACACAAGTTAGACCGAGTGCAAACGAGACAGAGTGATAACAGCAGTGAACAGGTTGGATAATGAAGACTTGTACCTAACCTGGCTTTTACTATATTATGTTTGGGAGTGAGTGTGAAGGGTTAGTTTGGAGAAGTGTTAGCTTGGTAGATGCACTTAGGAAGTAGGCAGGAGAAACATATACATAATCACGAAGATGCACTACTAAATATGGTCGGGTAAATACCCGGATTTCCCACAGTAGATGCACAAGACAATACACAACAATGTAACAATACCAGTTTTGCCTCGAGTTATAGAATACTCACAAACCAGATAGGCGAGGCTAGCGCTGGTAGAACTGTACACATAACAAGGGGAATTACGCGTTACATTGTTGTGTATTGTCTTGTGCATCTACTGTGGGAAATTAGGGTATTTACCCGACCACATTTAGTAGTGCACCTTCTTGTTTGTGTATGTGTGTTTCTCCTGCCTACTTCCTAAAAACCGGAAAAAGACAGGGGTTATAGGCTAGACCTGGTGCATCCTTTTAGGGATGTTGATGATCGTCTGGCCTGGTTCTATACCTGCGTATTTTTCTCTGGGCTGGCGATGGGGTGCGTGATGGGAGAGGGCAGGGGATCTAACTGTGTGTCTGTCCAGCGCTGAGTAATTCCCCTTGGTATATGTACAATTCTACCAGCGCTAGCCTCACCTATCTGGTTTGTGAGTTACCTTTGTCAGTATTTACAGATACGTCAACCTTGTTATCAAGTTCAAACTGACTAGAATCTATTACTTCTGTCATCTCACCAAATGATCATAAAACGATTTTACTTTACTTTCTCAAAGTTCATGATGCAAACTGAAGTATTCATTGTACCAACTATATCCATTGTATTACCATAGTCATACATATCTTCAATATCATTAAATCATCCCTCTGCCATTGTTTTATTTTTATTTAATAATTATTTTAGACTTAGCATAAAAAATGCCCTACGGATCAAAGTTAGACCCGCACAGAAAACTACGTGAACCTCCTGTTATCACAAACAATCCTAGCACCATAGATCAAATCCACGTTCTTACTGTCAAGTTTCCGAACCTAGACCCGTATGATATTATTGTTCCTGGTACTGCACGCCTTGCTTTTAATATAGAACTTTCATCAGAAACAGACGCAAACAGAACACTAGTTGACAACCTTGGTAGAGCAATTATTAAACATATTATTAAACTCTTGGTCCCTGTTGTTATTGGCCGCAGGAAAAAAAAACCCAGCTACATCTCAAGAGAGAACACAGGCCTGGATTGTGGTCTAGCTACTTCCACGAGGTATGGCAATGGTCCAGGTGGTCTCATTGGCATTGGAAGCCCAGAAAGTTAACTCATTCGAGACATGCCGCCTCCGGATACGCGGCTTATGTGCGTATCCGGAGGCGGCACGTCTCGAATGAGTTAATGCCTGGCTCTCAGCTTGCATGTCTGCCGTCGTTTGAAAAAAAAAAAAAAACCCGAGACATATCACCGACATTCCGGAAGTGGATTCTGAATCAAAGTAGAGCAACAATTCAAAATAGTAAAGATGTTAGCGAAAGCACGAAGAAGATAGGAAAAAATAAGAAAAAAGGTGCATTGATCCAATGAACTCAGAGGACCATCCAACAAACAGCTCCGGAGGCAGATGTCATCAGCTCACGGCAATTTGTGTGATTACCAGCAGCAGAAGAGGCGCGGTCTTTCATAAAGTAATATTAAATGATGCACGTATGTGTTCCTGATCCTGCTGCATTTCTGCCAATTCGTTTGCACTAGATACAATGATGTCCTCTGATGATGGAAGGTACCAGCACGCAGAGAACTGTCATAGGCATTGGCCCTTCTGCTACAAAACATCCGGCGTAACATCGTACCCCACCTGCAGGCAGTTCATGCCCTTTCAGACTACGATACTGTGGCGGTACTGGTACTGTCCCCTTCCACTATGCTTAGCATGCTGAGTGTGGCTGTGGGTCAGATCTGCCTCGTGATAAAGCTCAGTGTGGGTTTGCTACACCGCTGATGACATGGACTGTGTGCTGAAAGTGTTTTTGCTCTCTGATGTTTGTCTGAAACGACTAAACTTACGGCTGCAATGCCAGATGAGAACGTTGACGCCAGTGGTGGTGGTGGCGGTGGGGATGGGGAGGGGTCTAATTTCCCTTAGTTCTTGTTTATATTTTGTGTTGCCAATTCCATTCTGGTTGATAAAATGGTAGTCACAATTTTTTTTTAAATATTTTTTTTTACACTTGCACCAGACATATTGTCGGCCAAAACAGCGGAAAAGCTCTCATAGTTCACGTGCCTGGCCATTCCGAATGATTTACTTGCCCTTTTGTCACCTTGACCTACGGACAGGTAGACCTGTTAAGTAGGTCTCTGAGTATACTGACTTGGTTGGCCATAGTGATTAACCTGTGAAATTATATTATTTTTATTTTCTGCACATTTGTTGACCTCCCGTGACCTTAATGAATGACCTAGCAAATTAGTATTCATGGAACGGTCTTATCACAAACTACCTTAAAGCACATATTTATGGAAAAGTTTGCAGAAGTGTTCATTAAAAGAACAAATTCAGTAAATAATTGACATTTGTTTTTTACACATCTGCTGACCTCTTGTGACCTTTGACCTTTTGATGGAGTTTCCCAAATTAGAATACATCGAAAGGTTTTATAATCAGGTGTCTATGTGCCGAGTTTGGATGTGAAGCTGAAAATAGTTGTGGAAAAAAACAAAAACAAAACCCGGCATTAACATGCCGTGGCCCTACTGGCAAAATACGGCAATCTTGACCTAGGTTTTGGTACTACTTCACCTAGATCTTTGAGAAAAGTAATTTAAATTGATACTTTTAGAAAAGTCGTCATAAAGTATCTTTTTGTTAAGTTTGAAGCACAAACAACACAGCTTTCCGTTGTGTTTAACACAAAACACAGCTCCTTTCATACTGTGATGTCCATTTTGGCCGCCATCTTGAATACTTAAAATTTCTCAATGATGCTAGAGTGGTATCAGTCGGATTTAAACTTTGCAGGTAACAGAGAGGCAAAATCAAGTAATACCCGCTCTGGGTGTTCTTACGGGGAGGGGGGGGGAGGAGGTAAGGGGGGTGGGGGTGGGGGTACCCATGGGTGGCTGCCAGACTATTAAAAAGGGACAACAAAAAATTATACGGACGGACGAATGAATGAACAAACGAATGAATGAATGAACAAACAAAAGTAATCTGTCGAAATCACCTTGAGCCCAACTTCGATATTACATTCGTCGGCCGTCGTCACAGGCGTACAAAGAAAATCTTTCTCCACGAAGATGTTAACTGAAATCATCCCGCTGAAATTAAACCTCAGCAGAGGCCCGGGAAACCGGCTGAAGTTACCTATACGGCTATACATGTATAAAGCATCCCTGCCAAAGGATTCAAATGAGTCTCCCGGCATCAAAAGCGTCGTATTCTCCACAATGTCGCTGACGTCTCGCACAGCTCTAATGAGTATTTTGGACCTCCCCCTGGTCTGCAAGAAAAAGAAAGTTGCACTTTAACCTAGTTAGCTCGGGTGCACTAGACGGATCGACTTCGCGAAATCAAAGGTGGTGACAAAACTGCCTGGCGCCTTCAGACGCCGGCAAACTAAGTTTCACGCCACCATTGAACCGTCATGATCAATCTGCCCCCTCAACTGTATTAACCCCTTCACTGGCAAGAAAAAGTGAACACGGTCCAACTGCAAGAGGAATATATCATCATGAGTGCCGCCGCTGATACCAATGTGTATCCATATTTCTTGGACGGTTTTGGATTTTGGTCGTTGAATGAAAACGAAATTCTGAAACAAAAACGTACGTACAGTGGCAGCGAAGGGGGGTTAATTGCAGTTCTGGTGCCGAGTCCTAAATTTATGATTTTCGACCTGCCCAGCCGAGCGTGGGCTAACTGCGGCCGTCGACGGGCCGAGGAGCTCTCTCTACGCACTGAATGCGGGTTCAAAGTTCCCCCCCCCCCCCCCCCCCCCCCCGTGAGCATACAGCCACAGGTACAGTAAACCGTGCCGATACCTGCACGCTCCAAGGGGGTGGCTCAAAGTTGTTGACTCCCGTGAGACCACCGAAGACCGACACGCAACGGGCGAATCCAAAAATTACATTCTAACACATTCTACTCTAGGACCGAAGTCCACAAATTCTGGAGTTGCCCTCTGAAGGATTGTCTTACAATTCTAGAGACAGATCGAGCATAATAGTTCAAGGGTGGTGCCAGAATAGCTTGGCGCCTATGGGCGCCAAGCTATTCTGGCACCTCCCTTGAACTATCATGCTCGATCCACGTCTTGCTGTGGTGTGTCGGAGCTGAGCTGAGCGAGTTAAGAGAAATACGCCTGCGCACGAACGGACCATGTTCATCAGTTGACAACAATACTGGGCATAGGCAGACCATTAATGTGAACATAAATTGAGAAGTCATCGAGCTCTGTTTTCAGATTAGTTTTTTTGGTTGTTGCTACAGGCTTGTCTTTGAATGACTCCTTTACATTGAAAGATTTATAGGAACTTTGTTTACAATGATCATTTAAAACAATAACGCCACGATACAATAATAAAGTTTGACAAGCTGGCTATTTCTGATCTATTTCCTGATCTCTTCTGACCCTTGACCTTTCCCAGGAGTCAGCTAAGTTAGTATGCATAGAAAAGTCTTACCATCGGGTATCTTTGTAAGTTTGGGTTTGAAGTTGTGAACAGTATTTGAGAAGAAATAAAAACACAACAAATTTCGTCAAAATATGCCTATTTGATAAAACCTATTTCCTGATACCCTGTGAACTTGACCTTAGAAAGGTCAGTGAAAGGTCTTGCCACAAAGTATCATTGGGCCAAGTTTGAAGACTGTGGCTTGAATAGCCTCCGTACAAAATGCCCACGTTAGCGTTAAAGACGGACGGCGGCGGACAGACGACAGGCGACGGGCAGAAGACCACTCGTCCATTACATGGACTAACTTTTGCTGTAACACCTGAGCCAATAAAACACACGTCATGTGCCAAGCAACGATTAGTCATAACAGTGGCACATGAAGATAATTATTTGAGGGAGGTATAGAAAACAGTTTAGAAAATCAAACGATGAGAGTGCAGACGGAGGAGCGAGGTGACACATGTACATAACAAACAAGATGAGGATTTCATCCCGAAGTCTACCGTATTGTTTGGAGCACACATGCTTTTGTCTACTGTAGGGGCGGATCAGTTACCGCGAGACCTTGCTTCCAGGGGCTGAAAAATGGAAAAGGGGTGGGGGAGGGAGAGAGAAAGAAGGCTCGTGCCATTACCGGTCGCCCCCCCCCAAAAAAAAAAAAAAAAAAAAATAAAAATAAAAATAAAAAAAAAAAAAAAAAAAAAAATCAAACAAACAGGGGAGGGGAGCGGGGGGAGGGGCTCGTCGTAACATTAAATGTGGGGGGAAAGGAGCCAAACACCCCACAAGGGACTTTGTTATAGAATTTTCTAGAATTTTGAGTCCGGGGATGGGGGGGGGGGGAATCCCCTGCAACACCCCCTCCCCCCAGATCCGCCCCTGTACTGTATTGAAAATACTGTAGACTTTGAAATGGGGCTGGTCGGAGAATGCACACGGTGTGTTGAGCGGGCGAACTCTTAATTTATTTGCTGCTCGTGCTATTCTTCTTCAGAATTCATGTGGCTTAGAGAGGAGAACAAGCTGAAAGCTGAAAGGATAAGCTGAAAAAATAAACAACTCTGAATGTTCCTAAAAGAAACAATAAAAGCAAAGCATTATGGCGCACGTGTATGACCTATTTACATATGTGTGACCTTTGCGGCAATAAGGGCTGGCTTCTGCACCGGCAAAATCCATGTTTTCTCAAACTGTAGGCATGTTTCACACATCTGTCAACCCCCTTAACCCTTGACCTTTGCGACGAGTGAACTAAATTAATTAGTGTGCATTTGAAGGTCTTATCATCAGCTAACTTTGTGCCAAATTTGATTGAAAAAAAAATTGCAAAAATGTCGATAATACCTACAATGTTATCAAACATTTGCCGGCCTCTTGTAACCCTTGACATTTCCGAGGTGTTATCCATATTATTATGCATAGATAGGTTTTACCATCAAGTATCTCTGTACCAAATTTGGATTTGAAGTTGTGAATAGTATTTGAGAAAAAACATCTTTTGTCAAAATATAGGTATTTTGGGCTTGTTTCCTGAGCTCTTGTGACCCTTGATCTTTCCGAGGGATCAGTTAGTTAGTTATTTGGGTTTAACGCCGAGCAGGCAACTAAGGCCATCTCACGGCAGGAAGGGTAAAAATCTGGTCAGCCAGACTAAAAGAAAGGTCTTAAGACATGATGTAAATATACCTTAAAAAAAAATATGTCAGGCTAAAATGTCGCACAGGTCTTTAAAGAAAGCGTCGACAGACTCTCAAAAAGGTCAAAATAATAGAAACATCATAGTCTATAAACGCTCAAATCTTATGAAAAATATGGCACTCTCTCAGAAAACTAAAGATCTTGTCCGGGGGCACATCCCGGAACAAAACCTTCAAGGAGTCTGCTGTGAAATGTTTATACCTTGTGTCGATTAGATCAGCACAAGACAGCAAAAACTTTTGAACAGAGTACTGCTTGTCGCAGGCATTAACACCATGTTTTAGTAAATAAGAGTGCGTAACATACGTGTGCCCGATGTGCCGAGCAAGGACAGTTTCCTCACGGCGGCTGCCGCAGCGATAAGGTAGGCCGTCGGACAACTTATGAAGGGCTTCATGCAGCTTGTTAGCTTCCTCTTTGTCACACTCGGACTGCCACTCACGGGCTATGTACGCACTAACCACATGTCTAAAATCACTATAAACAGTCTGTGTGTCAGGGACAGGGTCGTTGCGGGCATCGTTGGCAGCAGAATCTGCGATCCTGTTGCCTTCGATGCCCACATGCCCTGGGACCCAAATAAAAATGATGTCATAATATTCCTTCATCAAATCTGCGTAGAGCTCTCTGATCTGCACCAGCAGTGGGTGGTCATTTCCCGTGCCCTGAAGGGCCTGCAGGGCAGAAAGAAAGTCAGACAGAATCAGGAAGTTCCTTTCTTTAGATCGATAAGCATGCCTGAGTGCCAGCAGAACCGCCTGCAGTTCTGCACTAAATACAGATGAGTGGTCTGGGAGGCGGTGCTTAAATGGGCGTCTAGGATGGCGAGAGGACACTGCGGCCGCAGCCACTCTCCCATCCTCAGACTTTGACCCATCCGTATAGATACGACAATAGCCAGGAAAAATGGAAAGCAGTTCATTGAGGCTCTGTTGGTATATGGCTGGTGGAGTAGAGTCTTTCTTGTGGGCAGTCAAGTCCAGCAAGATGTCAGGAACTGGTAAGAGCCAGGGTGGAGTGATGTGTTGCAGGGATTCCGAAACTCTGTCCAGGTCCAATCCGGCCGCCTGCAGATGAGGTCGGAAACGGAAAGAAAGTGGACGGACAGCTCCCGGATGGGTATCGTAAATCTCTGCAAACGATGGTTTAAAAACACAATCATAGGCAGGATTGTCTGGATGGGCCTTCAGTTTCAGAACGTAGCTGAGCATGAGGCGGATGCGGCGGAGCTTGAGAGAAGGCTCCCCTACCTCGGCATACAGACTATGAACTGGAGACGTCCTTAAGGCCCCAAGACATATCCGCACACCCTGATGGTGAATTGTGTTCAGGCGCTGTAGCACAAACTTGGAAGCTGAGCCATACACCACGGAGCCGTAATCCAGTTTGGACCGAACAAGGGCTCGGTACAGTTGAAGTAAGACCGTACGGTCCGCACCCCAGTCAGTACGACCAACGACACGAAGAACGTCGAGAGCCTTCTGACAAGAGGTTCTGAGGTAATTAATATGGTTGCGGAAGGTAAGTCTTTTGTCAAAGATGACCCCCAGAAACTTCGCCTCCTCGGCCACCTTAATTGGCACTCCAGCAATGCTCAGGCTAGGTTCTGGAAAAAATTTCGTCTGGTGAGTAAAATGCCCACAGACTGTCTTGGAGGGCGAGAACTTGAATCCATTGAGAGACACCCACCGCTGGATGCGATCAAAGCACAGCTGCAAGCGCCTCTCAAGGGACGCAAGTCCTCGACCACGTGCGCACAAAGCAAAGTCGTCAGCAAACAAAGAACATTCAGAATCATCCTTGACGACCTTTACAAGGTTATTAATTTTAATACTAAATAAAACAGGAGATAGAATGCTGCCCTGTGGGACACCCATCTCCTGTTCAAAGGATTCGGAGAGGGTGGAGCCCACACGGACATAGAAGACCGGTTAGTCAAAAAATTGTGAATAAAGACAGGCAGGTGCCCTTTAAAACCCATGTCCAACAAGTCAGACATTATGCCATACTTCCAGGTAGTGTCATACGCCTTCTCAAGATCGAAGAAAATTGCATAGACATGCTGCTTGTTGACAAAAGCATCTCGAATAAATGATTCAAAGCGGACTAAATGGTCAGTTGTACTACGGAAGCGCCGGAAACCGTACTGGAGGTCTGTGAGGAGACCCTGTGACTCAAGTTGCCACACCAGGCGGGCGTTGACCAGGCGCTCCATAGTTTTACATAAACATGATGTCAAAGCGATAGTAAGATTGGCAGGCTTGGGTGGGGGATGAGGCTTAGGGGCAGCAGAAAGCGGTGCCACCGGACCGGTATCGTCCGCCCTCTGCGTTCCCTGGCTCCTCGTCATCACTGGAGGAGGGTTACTCTCCAGGGGCGAGAGGTTCAGAGGCTCCGCCCCCAACCAAGAAGTTGGGGTTTGACAAGATAAGTCTTTGGTGGGGCGCTTGCCTGCCACCGCAGCACTAAAAGTATACACAAAGATGTTATTTGAGTTTGGCGCAGCCTCAGCTGCACCAGGGCCATCAACCAGTTTTTGGGCGTCCGCAAAGGACAGCCCCTTCTCCACACGCACCTGCTGAATCTTGCACTCGGATATCCAACGAGGGCACTTCTTGCCTGAAGCCATATATGCGCCCCCTGGCAATTCACACACAAGGGGATGGCTGTGCAGGACTCAGCAGAGTGTCCAGGCTTAGTGCAGCGGGCGCATAGAGCCTCTGCCTGGCGGCATGTCTTCTGCCCATGGCCATACTTTTGGCACTTAAAGCACCGGAGGGGGAGAGGGACGTACTTTTTCACTTTTAGGGAGTAGTAACCTTCCCAGATGATAGTAGGAGCGGTGGGGGTGCCAAACGTCAGGATGATGGTAGGGAGACGGACCTCCCTACCACCTCGTTTGGAAACGAAGCGCCTGACATAGTTCACCCCCTGTGACTTAAGGTTCCGTACAAGTTCATCTTCAGACAGTTCGGCCAATGTTTGATCTTTAATCACTCCCCTAGAAGAATTCATCGTTTTGTGGGGAGTGACCTCCACTGGAGTGTCTCCAATAGAGGAGAGCCTCAGTAGCCCATTGGAGTGTGCCCGGGTACGGCACTCTATCAGCAAGTCACCAGACCTGAGGCGCTGGGCCTCAGGCCAGCCAACTCGGCTCCTGAGGGTCTCCCCTACCAAGGAAGGGTGCAGCTTGGAAACAGGCTTCTCTTTAACTTTGCTGTGGATAATGAGAAATCGAGGCCAGGCGGCCGACGCCTGAGGCGTCGCTTCCTCACAGTCAGAGTCACTATCGTTCTCAATAACAATGTCGGCGGCTATGTGCCGATTTGGTGCCAGTTTTGTTTTTTGGGGGTTTTCCATATTATAGTATGTTAGATATTCATCCCCCGGGGGTCCCCGCCAGCCACCGAGCCCAACAAGGGAAAGTGCATTTGTCGGCGGGTCTCCAGCCGACGCACAATGGAGACTGCCCGAAAGATATATTAAAGGGGGTAAGCCCGATTGAACCGTTTGAGCCACAGCCTTCTATCACACCGTTGAATGCAGGGGAACACTGGCGTAAAGCACCTAATCAGCAGCGGCGGCTGTAGCATGGTGCTCCGTATATCAGCCCGCATGTCAACAATGGGATAGGGCTCAACGTGACAAGAGCCGACCGACTAGGCCGGTACGACTAGCCTCCCGTTTAGGCAGAAGTCAAGGCCAAAGTGGAGTGTTCCAGCCACCAGGATCCTCTTCTCCCCCGACACGGGTCTCCAAGCACGGCAAACACTTGGGATCCAAAGGACCAAACGCTCACGAGTATTTTTAAGGACCAATCCAACATGGTAAGACCTGGGTTAGCACAGCTCCTTAAAAACCGGACCAGAGAAAAAGACTGAACAACATATCTGCTGACGTCAAGTCATATCCTGGACAGTGATGGCACCCCTCTGCTAGCCCCCTCAGTCAGTGACTGGAGAGACTACCCACCCACGCCACGTGGAGTCCGGTGCCCAGTGGGCTTCCGAGGGATCAACCAAATTAGTATGCATAGAAAGGTCTTACCATTAGGTAACCTTTTTGTTTGGGATACAAAAGGCCTCCCGAACCTAGATCTTCCATCCAGCAGCCGAAAACCAACGAGGCGGAAAGGGGACGGAAGGGATCTGGTCGAATGGTGGGGGAAAGGGAGGGGGGCGGTGGTGGGGAAGGGGTGTAAGCGTGTGTGAGAACTCTCACCATATATAGCATTTTAAATAGGGGGTGGGGGTAGGAGGGAGCCCAGAACCCCTGGAATTCCCACCCCTCCCACTTTTAGATTCGCCACTTTACATGACTAATTTAATCATGGGTTTCGTCTGACGTCTGAAAGGCAAGCGAAACGAACGTACAGAAGTCGGACAATTTCAATTTCGTTGACCAGACTACAGTACCTCCCAAATTGCAAAATCAGTATGATGTATCAGCGATAACTAGGTTGTTGTATTAAAGCTACCTGCTCCAGACAATAACACCTTTTAATTTACAAAAATTCCCTTATAAATGTTCCTAAAGTTTTATTGCCCAGGATCAAGCACCTCAACACAGTCATAAAACTGTCTGCAACAGATACTGCTGATAATATGTGTATGTGTCCTTTGTGTACTATCTTAGAGCTTTATGATGCATGTACAATGCCAAATGTCGAAATTCATCGTTCTGTATAAATTTGGGTTTGAAGTTGTGAATAGTTGTGAATAGTATTTGAGAACAAGAAAGGCAAAGCTCTTTTGGTTTACATGAATGACCGATCTTCATAAGTGACCTTGTGACAATAAGTAAAGGGATGGCTTCTGCACCAACAAAATCCATCTTTTCTCCAAAAAAAAAAAAAAAAAAAAAAAAACCAGTTTTCATACATCTGTCAAACCCCCATGACCCTTGATATTTGCGACATCAACTAAATGAATATTCATTGGAAGGTCAGCTACCTCTGTGCCAAATTGGATTAAAACATTTGCAAAACTGTTGTTAATAACTACAATTTTATCCAAAATTGACATTTTACACACATTTGCTAACCTCTTGTGACCCTTGACCTTTTCGAGGGTCATCCAAATTATTATACATAGATAGGTCTTACCATCAGGTTTCTCTATACCAAGTTTGGGATTGAAGTTGTGAATAGTATAATTTGCGATAAAAACATCTTTTGTTGAAATATGGTTATGTTTTAAACATATTTCATGAGCTCTTGTGACCTTTGATCTTTCCAAGAGGTCATCCAAATTATTATGCATAGATAGGTCTTACTATCAGGTATCTCTGTACCAACTTTGGGGTTGAAGTCGTGAATAGTATTTCAGAAAACAAAATCTTTTGTCAAAATATGGCTATTTTTTACCTATTTCCTGAGCTCTTGTGACCCTTGATCTTTCCAAGACATCAACCAAATTAGTATGCATAGAAATGTCTTACCATTAGGAATCTCTCTACCATGTTTGGGTTTTAAGTTGGGAATAGTATTAGAAAAAAATGTCAAAATATAGCTATTTTTGACCTATTTCCTGATCACATGTGACCATAACTATTGTGAGAGGGCACTAACATTGATATATTTAGAAAGGTCTTGCGACAAAGCATCTTTGGGCCAAGCTTAAAGACTGTGGTTAGAATAGTCTCTGAGAAAATACTAATGTTAAAGTCGGCTGACGGACGAGGGACGGACGACCACTGGGCCAGAACAGAGTTACGTTTGTGGTTGTGTTATTCTTTGACAGTAAGTGTGTGTTAGTCATAGTTTCAAGTTTTCAATAGTATTTGAGATAAAAAAAAATTTTTTGTCAAAATATGGCCAATTTTCTCCTGTGACACTTGACCTTTTCGAGTGATCAGCCAGATTGTATGCATAGGAAAGTCTTACCTTTAGGAATATTTGTACCAAGTTTGGGTTTGAAGTTTTGAATAGTATTTGAGAGAAACTCAATTTAGTCAAAATATGGCTATTTTTATACTTTTTTTTCTGATCCTCTGTGACCTTGACCTTTAAGGGAGGTCAATCAAATTTGGTATGTTTGGAAAGGTCTTACCACATAGTAGGTAGGTCCGTCCCTATACAAACAGTGGGTAACATCAGTGCTGGAGAGCGATATTTAGATATTTTGCAACAAGAGCTGCTCTCAACATATAGCACGCATAACAAAAATAAAAGCATGGGCGAATAAAGCATCATTTGCTGATCTCTTGTGACCCTTGACCTTTCCGAGAGGTCATCCATGTTAGCAAGCATAGGGAGGTCTTACCATCAGGTATCTCTGTAGCCAGTGGGATGGAAGTTATAAATAGAATTTGAGAAAAAAAAACATTTTGGAGGGTCAGAAAATGGCTATTTGTGAAATATTTCCTGATCTCTTATGACCCCTGACCTTTTCCTAGGGTCATTACAAATAATATGAATAGGAGGGTCTTACTATCATGTATCTCTGTACCAAGTTTGGGGTCGAAGTTCTGAATAGTATTTGGGAAAAACATTTTTTTGTCAAAATATGACTATTTCTGACCTATTTCCTGAGCTCTTGACCCTTGCACTTTACGATCGGTCAACCAAATTAATATGCATAGAAAGGTATTACCATCAGGTATCTTTATACCAATCTTGGGTTTGAAGCTATGAATCATATTGAAAAAAATCAATTTTGTCAAAATATGGCAATTTATTTACCTATTTCTTGATCCCATGTCACCATGACCTGTAAGGCAGGTCTCAACTTAGTATGTTTAGTAACGTCTTGCCACAAAGTATACTTGGGCCAAAATTTAAGACTATGGCTTAAATAGTCTCTGAGAAAATGCCAACGCTAAAGTTTACCACGGACGACATTTTTCCTGATTCCCTGTGACCTTGACCTTTGTGAGAGGTCACTCAAATTCTCATGTTTAGTAAGGTCTTGCCACAAAGTATCCTTGGGCCAAGTTTGAAGACTGTGGCTTGATTAGTCTCCGAGAAAATGCCAACCTTAATGTTTACCATGGACCACGGACTCCAGACAGACGACCACTGGCCAAAAACTTTTGCTTCGCACGTGAGCCCAAAAAAACATCTTTTGTACAAATATGGCTATTTTGGACATATTTCTTGAGCTCTTGTGACCCTTGACCTTTGCGAGGGATCAACCAAAGTAGTGTGTGTATAAAGGTCTTACCATTAGGTATCTTTGCATGAAGTTTGAGTTTGAAGTTGTGAATAGTATTTGCGAAAATATAAATTATGTCCAAAAATCGATTTTTAAAATATATTTCCTGATCCCCTGTGACCTTGACCTTTGTAAGAGGTCACTGAAAACGGTATGTTTAGAAATGTCTTGCCACACAGTATCTTTGGGCCAAGTTCAAAGACTGTAGCTTGAATAGTCTCCGATAAAATGCCAACTTTAAAGTTACCTCGGACGACGACAGATGGACTACAGACAGACGACGACTGGCCCTGAACATAGATTCACTTTTGCTTCGCAGGTGAGCCCCAAAAACATCTTATGTCAAAATAGGGCTATTTTGGGACTATTTCCGGAGCTCTTGTGACCCTTGACCTTTCCGAGGGATCAACCACATTAGTATGCATAGAAAGGTCTTACCATCAGATATCTCTGTACCAAGTATAGGTTTGAAGTTGTGAATAGTACTTGAGAAAAACATCCTTCGTCAAAATATGATTATTTTGGACCCATTTCCTGAGCTCTTGTGACCTTTGACCTTTCCCAGGGATCATCAATATTAGTATGCAAAGATAGGACTTACCATCAGGTATCTTACATAGCAAGTTTGGGTTTGAAGTTGAGAATAGTATTTGAAAAAAAACAAGCAAATATTTTGTGAAAATATTTAGACCTATTTCCTGAGGTCTTGTGACCCTTGACTTTCCGAGAGATCAACCAAATTAGTATGCATAGAAAAGTCTTACCATCAGGTTTCTTTGTACCAAGTTTGGGCTTGAAGTTGTAAATAGTATTTGAGAAAAATAGTTTATGTCAAAATATAGCTATTTTTGACATATTTCCTGATCCCTTGTGAAACTGACCTTTACGAGAGGTCACTCAAATTGGTATGTTTAGAAAGGGCTTGCCACAAAGTATGCTTGGGCCAAGTTTGAAGACTGTGGCTTGAATAGTCTCCGGAAAATGCCAACGTTAAGTTTATCACGGGCTGACGGACGACGTACGGACGACCACTGTCCCAAAACATAGATTCACTTTTGCTTCGCGCTTGAGCCACAAACATGAAAGGTCAAGAGCATGTAATTTCTTATAACAGGTACCACCGCCATCTATTTCTCACGCCTTTCTCCATCTCCTCAAGCTTTGACGCATCTTCGTCTGGCAAAAACGGGATTGTTATAAGCTGAACAAGAAAGGCAAAGCCATTATGGCTCACGTGCATGACCGATTTACATATGTGACCTTTGTGACACGGGGTGGCTTCTGCAGCAGCAAAATCCATGTTTTCTGAAAATGTAAGCATTTTTCACACATCTGTCAACCCCCGTGACCCTTGACCTTTGTGACGAGTCGACTAAATTAGTATGCATAAGAAGGTCTTATCATCAGCTATCTTTGTACCAAATTTGGTTGAAAAGTTGCAAAAATTTGGGAATACTTACAATTTTATAAAAAAAATCATCATTTTACACACATTTGCCAGCCTCTTGTGACCCTTGGCGTTTCCAATGGGTCATCCAAATTAGTATTCATAGATAGTTCTTACCATAAGGTATCTCGGTACCAAATTTGGGTTTTAAGTTGTGAATAGTATTTGAGAAAACACATCTTTTCTCAAAATTTGGTTATTTTAGACCTATTTACTGAGCTCTCGTGACCCTTGACCTTTCCGAGGGATCAACCAAATTAGTGTGCATAGAAAGGTCTTCCTACCAGGTATCTCTGTAGCAAGTTTGGGTTTAAAGTTGTGAATAGTATTTGAGAAAAAAAAAACATCTTTTGTAAAAATATGACTATTTCGGACTTATTTCCTGAGCCCTTGTGACCTTTCTAAGGTGTCATCCAAACCAGTATGCATAGATTGGTCTTACGATCAGGTATCTCTGTACCATGTTTGGGTTTGAAGATGTAAATAGTATTTGAGAAAAACATCTTTTGTCAAAATATGGCTATTTTTAACCTATTTCCTGAGCTCTTGTGATCTTTGACCTTTCTGAGGGATCAGCCAAATTAGTACGTGTAGAATGGTCGTACCATCAGGTATCTTTGAACCAAGTTTGGGTTTGAAGTTATGAATAGTATTTGAGAAAAAATAAATTATGTCAAAATATAGCTATTTTGGACCTATTTCCTGATCCCCTGTGACCTTGACCTTTGTGAGAGGTCACTCAAATTGGTATGCTTTCGAAAGGTCTTGCCACAAAGTATCCTTGGGCCAAGTGTGAAGAATGTGGTTTGAATAGTCTACGAGAAAATGCCAATGTTAAAGTTTACCACGGACGACAGACGACGGCAGACGGACGGACGACCACTGGCCCAAAACATAGACTCACATTTGCTTCGCACGTGAGTCAAAAACGCACCAGTCGGCGGTTACGCGGTAAAACTGCGCTGTTAGTACCTCCAGTGCTGAAGAGCGAGAACACGGTGCATTGAAAACTTGGATCGGAATAGCGATCTACCCGAAATTGCCAATCAATTTATTTTTCATGTAAAATTTTTGAAAACCGGCAGTGCCGGCGCCAGCCAATTACCCCCCCTCCCCCCCCCCCCCCGGAATTCCGGCACATAACCGGCACAGAAGCACCCATATAAGTATATTACGAACTGCCCAGCAACAGCTCTCTCCAAAAGCTGTGAAACATATAAGACAGATTTGCTGGCAGAAAGTCCTGACTTCTTTATTAGTGGTTTAACAAACTTCGTGGCTCCAGATCAGGACTCTGAACGTGGAAGAGAAGCACAAGAGCCTGTGATTGTTTTTGTTTAGCCATAAAGGCAGTTGGAAAGGTTCAACCAAAGGAAACGGGGAGGGTGGGGGGAGGGGGAGGATGGGAAGCCCAGGAGACAACGAGGGGCATAGGCTGGGGCCCGGTATAGCAATCTACATAAGAAATTCCAATACCGCCGTTGTCAGCTCGTCAGATGTAGGTCTATCGACATGTAGTGTCACTGCTACGTGTTATCACTGGTCGTTCTTGGAACAAGGGTCATTGTTCTATCGACAGGTGTTGCTATTGCGACGTAAACGTAATTACTTATGCGTAGGTAAAGGTGTATCGCTAGGTAGTTCCAGCGCTCATGTCTAACGGCCGTAGTACTGTCGAGTTTAGTGCTATTGAGCCGCAGAGCTATTGACACATCGTTGCCCGCTCGGCGTTAACACATTCGAGACGTGTCGTCTCCGGATACGCGGCTTTACGCGTATACGGAGGCGGCACGTCTCGAGTGAGTTAAACCTTATTGAACTAACTGCTGTTGACACGTAGTTCCAACGGCCATAGTTCTATCGACACGTAGCGTTCGTGGTACGTAGTGCTAAAGGGATGCAACTCTTTCGTCTCGGTTAGATTTTATTTTTCTGTCCCAAGGGGACTGACTAAGCTAGAACCAACAAACTTTCGTGAATCTGGCACGGCCAAAATAAGGGGAACTCCTATCCATGTTCCACAAGGAGCCAAGAAAACAAGAAAAAAGCCATGGGGCAGACGTCGGCCCGCGCACAGCTGTGCGCAGGCCAACGGCGGCCGACGTCAGCCCGATGGCTTTTGCGCACTGGAAAGTTTCCTGGCACCAAAAAACACATTTGCACTGACACTGGACAGTGATCTAACTTTTGCTATAGCTGTGAAACAAACAAACAAATGAAAATGCATACCGAAATAAACAAACGAACAAACAAACACCGATTTACCGATTCAGCTTCCACATGCGTTTTTATTTCAGCCATCTCCCTTGCAAACTGTGCAATGAATTGGCCAAGGATTCTAGCCACTCTCCTGAAACATGTGCCGGAGAATACAGATTCAGTTGTGATTGTTTTACTTCACTGCACAACAGTATATGAAGAACAAAACTGGTTTTGGATACCGACTGATGAAAACCGCCTAAGAGGCAAGACGAGTAAGGTTGATTTTGTGATTGGCCACTTTGGTTCTGGTAAATTGTGACTACACTCGTGTGTGTGTGTGTGTGTGTGTGTGTGTGTGTGTACGTGTATGTGTGTGTGTTTAATCCCTGTGATTTATGTAAACAATAACTGACATGAAGCGTGGAATGCCGAATCCCCGTTAATAATCAAAACGTCAGTGTTACTTTCAGTGTTAAATAGCACCCCCCCCCCCCCTCTCACACACACAAAGAAGAAGAAGAAGAAGAAAAGAAAAAAAAGGGAGGGTCACATGCTTTACCAATTGTTACGAAGTTGAGTCGTGGTCGTATTATGATATCACACCAGACGGCACGCACGTAAGGTTCTTTTAAAGAAACTTCATTCAACTGCAACCCGTTACACGTGGCTTAAGGATGTAGACCACACTGGAGTAACAGTTCCAACAATATTTTATTGCAGTGATTCGATCTCCAAACAATGCGTTCACCAATGCACCAACACTGATACAATGTCTCCTCTGCAAAATGTCTACACTTTGACACAATGCGTCTCTCATACAATGTACATCACCATACACTGCATAACTCCGCTACTGACAATGAAGCACGATACCTTGCGTAGCTCTCTCAATGTCAATGTGCTTACGATACACTGCATTATACACCCCCACCCGGGTCTGCCCTGGGGGACTTGGGTGGGGTTAGGTATTTTTTAGTTCCCAGGGTCACCCTGGTCAGCCCCACAGGGTGGGTTTTTCTCTCTATTCTGGGGCATGTGTTTCTGTCTACCCGAGGTCCATTCATCTGTATTTGCCTTTTTAAAACTCTCCCTACTGTCTGCACTGCCTGTAGCTCTTGATATTGGATGTGTGTTGCTAAATGGTCTTAGCTTTATTTATGCCCCATGTTGTAGGTTTATTTAATGTATTTGACCGGCTGGCGACATACATTCAATTTTCTGTTTAGTTTTTTTTTCACAAGCAGTGCAGGCACGTCCTGAAAAAGCCTTGTTGCTGTCGGGACGTTAAGCAATGTACAATCAATGTACAATCAAAACACTGCATTATACAACTGAACAATGTACCGACGCTGTTATATCGCAATTCTACAACTGAACAATGTACACACGTGCTTCCTAGCACGATCTTTTATAGTGGTATGCTTTCCAGAATAATCGAGCAAATTCATACAACACAACCAATCAGAAAAGAATACGTAACCGAAACTCATAAATATTAATGAAAAAGAATACACAAGAATGGTCTCCAAAACTCTGGCTGCTGTTTCCAGCCCCTATTTTGGGAAATCCCGGCGCGTTATAACGTCACACAAAAGTACACCAGACAGTTCACGACCTTGCCGAATTATCCGGAAGTTACACAAATTTTCGTAATACATACTGGCCGTTAACTTCACGTTCATAGAAAACAGTGGTGAATACTTGAGCGGTTTCTAGACTCTTCGGGATTCAACTCCGTGTATCAAAAGACAATCAATTCCGCTCTCCGTGCGAACGATAGTGAATCTTACTAAAAAGGTACGTGATTCGTAATCATGATAGCTCAAATAAATATCGGATCGCTTCCTACAATTAATACATACATGCTCTCACAGAACAACACAACCACAATCGTAACACCAATACATACAATTACTCTAACCCTTGTAAGCTTGACCTTTCCAACAGGTCACTAAAATGAACAAGCGTTCAATTGTCTCAACATAATGTTTGTACCAGCGAAATCCATGTTCTCTGAATTGAATTATTATTCATAGAAAGGTCTAACTATCAGTTACCTTTGTGCGAAATCTGATGGAGAAGTTTTCTTTCTTTAAAATCTACCAAGATTGGCATTTTTCACACTTTTTGTAAACCCCCTTTCCAAGGGGTCATCCAAATTAGTATGCATAGAAAGGTCGTACCATTAGTCTGTACCAAGTTTAGGTTTGAAGTTGGTCCAGTACACAACACTCACTCTGCTTTCTCACTTAAGTCAAAAGCTGCCCTGTCTACCCTCCTCAATCAACCGGCTGATTTTTCGGCAAATGAAAGAGTGAGTGAGTGAGATGTGATCATTGTCTTTTCTATCCACAGTCTCATTCAGGAGGCGTTAGTGGCCGAGTGCTAAGGTTAACCCTCCGTAAATCTTATCGTGAAACGCAACTTGTATCCGTGATTCTGAAAACAAGTCATGAATGCATCCCCTGTTTAACCTCACCCATTTCTACGTTTCACACGTTGTCAAACATTGTCAAACAAGAAAGGCAAAGCCCTTATGGCTCACGTGTATGACCGATCCACACATGTCTGACAATAAGGGATGGCTTCTGCACTAACAACATCCATGTTCTCTCAAAATTTAATCAGTTTTCCCACATATGTGAAACCCCAAGACCCTTGATCTTTGCGATGAGTCGACTAAATTAGGATAAATAGGAAGGTCTTATCATCAGCTATGTTACGATTGTGGTTGTGTTGTTCTGTGGAAGCATGTGTGTATTAATCGTAGAAAACGATCCGATATTTAGTTGAGCTATCATGATTACGAGTCACGTAAGAGATAGATATAATGGGGATCCTCGCCCACCCACCATCCATTTTAAATATTTATTATAGTCAACTAGGCTTTTAGACAAACCAACATCAACAAATACAATCAAAGCCTTTATTTTCTAACTGTATTACTTCCACCCTAGAATAATTTAAATCAACATGTGGGGCTTCTATGACACCCCCCCAATTAATTGATTTATTTTAATTAGCACGGTAATTAAGCAAGCCCACATCAACAAAGACAGACATTTTAGTTTCACTCCAAGAATTATTAAAGCAACAATTTTGATCAGCTGTCAACCCACGATTATTAAGGTAGATACACCTGAGTCTAAACAAATTATTTTTAGTGCACAAGTCATGGATACAATTATTAAGTTACTGTTACTTTTTAGATGTTTTTTTAAAGTAAATTACAAGTACTTAATAAGGTACATTATAAACCTTTAAGTAAATGTGTAAGTAACTTTGAAGTTAGTTGCCATAAGTTCTTTTAAGTGACTTAAAACAAGTTTTTACAATAACCTAACATAAGTACTTATAAGTTCTTACCCAAGTCATTAAGATACTCAGGCAGATTTTACAAGTTACAAGGACAACAATAAAGCTTTTTTTAAACATCTCTTTGCGAAGTGTATGTCAAAAATAATTGATTAACAAAACTGATCTTTACTTGCTTATAAATCCTTGAACCTTTTTCATAGTTTCTTCTACACCTATCTTTTTTCCTTGTTCTAAAAAAGATTTGTTTAACTCTTCAACATTTACAGCCTGATTACGCATCTTATTCTGTATTTCAGACTTTTGTTGCTTGTAATTAGCCAAATCATCCTGGACTCTTTTAAATTCGTTATCGTCAATTTCATTATCTTCCAAAGATTTACTAATAATAAGTTTCATACTGCTTAGCTTAGCTTCAGCAAGTGTACTCAATGCTTCATGCTTCTGCAACTTTATATAAAATGTTTTGTTAACGGCTTCCATACCAAAGCATGCTAGACTTGTAACAGGACCAATACCTTCAACAGCAATTCCTATAACACTTCCAACTCCAGTGGCAAACAGAGCTATACCTCCTACAGATAATCCAGCTGAAACCACACCCATAGTCATTGATGTGTTGTGTAAAGAATTGAAGACTGTTTTATATCGTCTTTTACATCGAGAGTATTTTGCTTGTTCTTCTTCTAAATATTTTAATGCTTCTGTAATATTAATTAAACGGAATGAGTTTGCTTGTAATGTTTTATCAGATTGTATTTGAGGATACAGTGACGGCATTTTAAGAACAAATATCTTTTTAATCTTCTATTTTATTTTGCAACTCTTCAAATGTATACAATTTGCTAGCGTAATAAAACGAAACAAGGTCTATATGTTCCAGGTTTATAAAACTTAGATAAACTAGAGTTGTTTTATCAATAATTACCTTAACAGCAGGGACACTACTCGAAACTTCAAAATCTGTATTGATTTTTCTAATAGCAATAACAACCTTTGTTGACTCTGCTACTGTGGTATCCCACGTAAGTTTGATTCCCTGGGCAATATCTGCTTCTTTTGCAGCTTCCACAGATCTCATGAGAATTTCAAAAACTATTGTCGCATCTCTATCTATGGTAAAATTTGCTGGTACAAACGAAATAGAAGTATCTGTCCTACCTTTCCTATTTGTAAGAAAATACCTTCTTTTACCATACTCTTGAAGTTTTAGTTTTTCTCTGCTATTGGTTTCTGCGGAATAGCTTGGCACAAGACTTATAAGCATTGGTTCAGAGTTAACAACTTTTTTAAATACTAGGGCACCTTCATCAGTAAAATAACTTTATATCCCATTTAAGCGGCATAGGTAAAAGCGGAGTAGGATTAGGAATAATTACCCATTTATTACCAAAATATTTTAAACTGTATATTACATTACTTACAGGAGTAGGAACAGTAACATCACGAAGTTGACTAAGTTTAGGAAACTGCCTCTCATCTTCAATTGCTTTTCGTTTGTACAACCCAACGGACACAAGTTCAAAGCCATACACTTCTCCTACCTCACCTTCTTTATCGAAATCTTGCACGTCAGCCAAATCTTTCAACTCTATTGATGGACATGCAACTGGAATAATTTTTGACTTTGGTCCAGCACTCATTTTTTTAATCAAAAATAAAACTATTTAACTTCCAAAACAACAGTAAAATCATGCATTACAACTGGTTTTTCATCCTGATTAGTTACATATAAGCTCAGCGATTCAAAGAAACTGGCACCTAATTTTTTAAACTGTAAATTAGGAAATCTAATAACTTCACTTTCACAATATGGAGCAGTTCCAGTTGGTAAGCATCTCAACAAAGCTGAAGGCTTTCCATTGTATATATTTTCAGTAGTGTTTAGTTCTTTTAAATAAACATTTAGAAATGTGTTTACTGACAAATGAACAGGATATGTTCCAGTTATTTTAGTTACAACTGCTGTATAATACCATCCATTAGTACCATTATCTGCAAAACCAGTTGCCCAATTTACAGGCGTTATATTTCTGCCTACTAAACCAAGTAAATATGCAAGTTCACTTGAAAATAAAGGTATACTACCTGTAGGAATTTCTAATTTAACAAACAAGTTAGCCTGATTTAAAGTTGCTTTAATTTTTAAATTATTTTGAAACCATGTAGCTAAAGTACAAAAGTCATAATACCCAGATGGTATAAAGTGTGTATTTTTGTCTAAATCACTATTACTAGTATCTGCATAAATAGCATAAAAACTTGTATCATCAGTTACATTAAACCACTTTACTGTGTAAAACATTTCATGGATAGCTACCGTCTTGCTACCATCACGATTATCAATCCCATTATTTAACCACACTGGTTTGCTTGTGTCAATATTTGTTAAGGTTATAAACATTTTTTATTATCACATAAAAAAAGCACAATGGAATTTAAATCACCAACAATTACCACTGTAAATGCATATCAATTTAATGTGGATGCCAAATACAATGTCGCACCAACATATGAACAAAAAATAATTCAACTTCTCTTGGCTTGACTTCGCGAACGAAGATTTTATAGGAGTTTCCCACGACGTCTGCAGGCTTGTTCGTGGCTGCGGAGGCCAATCCGAGACAGGCAGGTTCGACCGCAGTGGCTGCAGGGGAAGGTATGGCCGGGGTTCTGAGCTGCGGCATCTCTGTTTTTTCTCCTGAGCCGCTTGTCCTTAAGGCTAGCTCTGTGAGAGTCCTCAAAGGAGACAGCTGCCTTGTAAATGGTGGAGCGCCAGGTGTCACGGTCCGCAGCAAGCGAAGACCACTGGTGGTGGTCGATTTGGCAGGCACTAAGTGACTTCTTGAGACAGTCTTTGTATCTCTTCTTTGGTGCCCCTCTGTCACGGTGTCCAGTAGCAAGCTCGCCGAACAGGGTGATCTTTGGTAGGCGATGATCCTCCATCCTGGAGACATGCCCCGCCCAGCGGAGCTGTGTCCGCAGCAGCAAAGCCTCGATGCTCACAGTTTCAGCCTGTTCAAGGACCTCGACGTTGGTGACATAGTCACTCCAGTGAATGCCCAGGATGGTACGCAGGCAGCGCTGGTGAAAGCGTTCGAGGAGTAGTAGTTGGCTGCGGTAGAGGGCCCAGGACTCGGAACCATACAGCAGGGTGGTGAGGACCACAGCTCTGTACACGCTGATCTAGGTGCCTGTTTTCAGCTGTTGATTGTGCCACACCCGCTTGAAAAGTCGCCCGAAAGCGCTGTTCGCTTTTGCCAGCCTGCTGTCAAGCTCCTTGTCCAGCTTGGCGTCCGACGTGATAATGCAGCCAAGGTAAGTAAACTGGTGCACTGACTTTAGTTCAGACTCGCCAATGGTGATGTGAGGAGGGCGATACACTGTCTTGGGTGCCGGCTGATGGAGGACCTCTGTCTTTTTCAGACTGACCTCGAGTCCAAAGAGCTGGGCAGCATCTGCGAAGCAAGACGTGATGCGCTGCAGGGCTCTCTCTGTGTGTGCAACGAGGGCAGCATCATCAGCAAAAAGCAGCTCACGAATCAGTTGGTCTAGGGTTTTCGTGTGGGCCTGCAGTCGTCTGAGGTTGAACAGGCTGCCATCGAGACGATACCTGATGTACACTGCATCGTCATCATCGAGGTCCACTGTGGCCTGCTTCAACATCATGCTAAAAAAGATGGTGAAGAGGGTCGGTGCCAGCACGCAGCCCTGCTTTACGCCGTATGAACGTATACATATGAACAAAAAATAATTCAACTAAATCAGCTTGATATAGCTTTGTCTGAAGGAGATTTATTTCAAGTAAAAGTACCAAACCCATATGATCATTACCTAAACCCTCCAATAACAGATGATGCAACTGCAAGAAGGTGGTCTTCAAGCCCACTACAAATGTTTCAAAACCAACTTAACTTTGCTATACTATGTTCTACTACAGGCTGTGGTGTTTCTTTTACAGAACATTTAAATCACCCAAACAAACTGATTAAGTCTGTCTATCGTTTTCACATGTATTACCAGCTTAGAAGAATACTGTCAGAACTGCATACACCACTACCAACTGAATCCAGTTTTAACCAGTTTAACAATCCAATGGATATGAAAGCATTTGAATGGATCTGTAATGAATTTAACATTAGTACAAAGTATGACTTTACACAAAAACTTGATGATCACAAAGGTATGGGAACATTATATTATGCTATGAGCCACAGACAATATCAGAAAGATTATTGGCCTCCCTACTCTTCATTCTCATCAAAATCAGAAGTCTGGTTAGGCTCAATTGAACAGAAACAGTCTAATGCCTGGACTACATTTATTTTAGATAAGAGTGAAGGGTTTACACAAGCAGGAGTTGAACGCATTAATGAGTCTATTAGAACGTATGTGTGGTGTATACTAGGAGCACAAGCTCAAACTAAATAAAACATTTTAAATGGTAGTGGCAAATTTGAAGCACAAAAACAATTTTTAGCAAACATGGAAGACTCAATTAATTCAGTAGTAGATTTACCATCAAGCATACAACACTATCAAGACGTACTTAGATATGCCAGATCAAAAGTTGACTTTGTAGTTGGAATTGGGTTATATATGTTACCATCTGATCTTCAACTCCAAATTGGATCAATAACAAATTATAATAATGAAATAGTTGTTGCAGGGAGTGATCAGATATTAGGACTTAATCAATCTGTAAACTTGAGTCCAACAACCTCTCACATACAACCAGTAACACCACCAGTAACGCCAGTAACACCAGTATCATCACCATCACCTGTACAGATAGTAACACCAGTAATGTCAATAACAGCCCAAGCATCGGCACCGACACCTGAACCGGCACCAGTACAGACAGTAACAGGCCAAGAAAACACACACGAGTCAGAGAGAACTGCATTGGTAATAGGCCTTACTGGATTAGGAATACTACTTCTTTACCTGTTTCATTAAATATCCTATAATTAACCCTCCTACTGTCACCAAAAAGATCCACACATGCTCTGCCATAAACCCTACTACCTTTGCTGCTGTACTAATCAACCAACTGACAACACTTCCTATTATGCCAGGCAAAGCATCCATTGCTTTTACAGCTAATTTTTTAAGCAAGTCTGATATATGAGACAACTGTTTTTTTTACCCATGTCTGTAAATCTTTTGGGTCTGATGGAGTTGGAGGAGTTGGAGGTGCTGGACTACTACCACCACCTGTAACAGCTAAAACTATAGTACTAATAATAAAACCAAGAGCAGTAACTAAACTTGCAATAGTGATACCCTGCTCTCTGAAAAGTGTTTTTAATCTCTCAGTCAAAGTTGTGTCTTCGTGAAGTAGAGAGGGGGAATATGAGAGTTTTAGGGAATCTTCTATGGTCCTCATTTTTCTATGTTATTCGCTCACAAAAACGCACACGACCTTGCCTTTCCTTTTTCTCAAATTCCTTTTATTTTTTCTCTGTAATTAGATATATAAAGAAAGAACTGAATCTTCATTAACACTATGACTGAGAATTTAAGGGGTTAACTCAGTCATAGTGTTAATAATACTTCAAATCCCCCTCCCCCCCCCATAGACAAAACGCCCGATCAAACCAGTGCTTGTAACCCAAAGCAATTATATATAATACATAAACACCTCATGCCTACGCTTGACTGGTTTTGAAAGACCCCCACTTCAATTCAGGTAAGATATGAATAGACCTGTTCTGAAAATAGCAATTATTCACATTTTCTTGTCGGGACGAGATTGCCTTTTGAAACCGGGATCAAAATTTTTTGAATCAGATCGGTATGCACCCACACTGTCTCGCTATTCATAAAGGAATTTATAATT
>BTPG01000004.1:216082372-216392092 GCA_036245525.1 Semisulcospira habei | reverse complement strand
TGATGTTATTAATGTTTCGAGCAGTGTTCCAGCTGTCAAGGTGGTGGTCGACAAAACAACTTTTGTTCGTCTAACTTACATAAACCTTGAACACATTGATCTTGTTGCATTTTATTATGCCAGCAAATTGTATACTTTTGAAGAGTTGCAAAATGTAATTGCTGATTAAATAAAAAAAATATTTGTGAATAAAAAAAATGGTAAACTTCTATCCGCAACTACCGACGCTTGATCCGACTGAAACAAATGTGATGACTAAAACAACACTTGCGCCTGATCCACATATGCCAATTGCTTCAGATAAAACATTACAGGCAGATGCATTCAGATTAAATAATATTACAGAAGCTTTGAAATATTTGGAGAGTGAGGAGGCTAAGTACTCACGGTGCAAAAGGAGGTATAAGTCAGTATTTAATTCTGTTCAAAACACTTCTATGGCTATTGGTGCAGTTTCAGCTTCATGTTCTGTAGGGGGCATTGTTTTGTTCGCCACAGGAATTGGGAGTTTGGCTGGAATAGCAATTGAGGGTCTAAGCGTTGCTACATGCCTAGCATGCTTTGGTTTGGAGGCCTTGAACAAGAGGTTTCACACGAAATTAGAAAAACATGAAGCATTGAGTACTTTGGCGGGTGCAAAGCTGAGCAGTCTTAAACTTATTATCAGTAAGGCATTGAATGATAATTGTATTAATGACGAGGAATTTAAACGAGTCCAGGATGATTTAAATAACTACAAACAACAAAAGTCTGAAATATAAAATAAGATGCGTAGTCAATCTCCCGTGAATGTTGAAGAACTGAAGGCTAGTTTTTTAGCGGAAGGAAAAAAGATAGGTGTTCAGGAAACCACAGAAAAGCTACACAATCTTTTAAACAAATAAAAATCAGATTTGGTAATCGTTTATTTTTTCATTACACTTCGCAGAGAGATGACATGCCACTTACACAGTTTAGGCCTGCAGAATATTATTGAGAAAAAAAAGTTTTCCGGTGCCCTTGTGTCTTGGTAAAAAAGACTTAGTATACGTGACTAGAGTCAAGTTGTTATTAAGTACTTGCAAGTAATTAGGATAAGTAATTAATAAGTTCTTAATGATAAGTAGTTAATAAGTTCCTATTGTAACTCACTTTAAGGTAACCTTTAAGTGAGTTGTGACTTATTGTTTTTACTTGGTATTTTCTTATCCAGCTGTTTTTTCAGTGCCTGTATAGTGTAATAACCACCAGTTGATTTTCTAATTCCTCAGAAACCACATGAGTACATTAAGCCCACTTGTACAAATCCCCCTCTTTTGAAAAGTAATATGTCCCCCTTGTTGATCTTTGACACAACTTAGCGATTTGAAAGGGTATAGCTATAAAGGCCATTGACGGGTGAGAGCCTTTTCAAAATGCGGCTCGTGTCTGAATTGAAAAGGAATGGAATGCGGCCGCTAATAGCGCGGCGTGAGGCAACACAAAAGGCGATCAACCGTGACACCACCTGGCAGCTCATGCTTACGATAAAATTGTACTGACATGAGTGTCTGTAAGTGCGTGTGTGTGTGTGTGTGTTTGTGTGTGTGTGTGTACGTCTGTTTGATTGTGTGTTTGTTTGTTTGTTTGTGTGTTTGTTTGTTTGTGTGATTGTGTGTTTGTTTGTTTGTTTGTTTGTTTGTTTGTTTGTTTGTGTGCGCGTCTGTGTGTTTTGTCTGTGCGTCTGTGTGTGTGCGTTAAATATTACTTGTTAGTTTCTTATCAAACTGTTTATAGTGCACAGTATAACCACCGTCTGATTTTTCGGGAACCAGTCATTGAGTAAATATGAAGTCAATTTCGAAACTCTTCTTGTCACCTCTCAGCAAATAGCCTTTTCAAAGCTGTAGAGCCGGTTTATTCATAGAGTGTTCCCTTACTAAGTTGAATAGCGACGCCCTACTGTGTCGGCGCGTTGGCTGTTGGCCATTTGCATTTAATGGCAAATCGAACGGGTGAACACATAATTGAAAAAATTATAAATTCCTGTATGAATAGCGAGACAGTGCGGGTGCATACCGATCTGATTCAAAAAATTTCGATCCCGGTTTCAAAAGGCAATCTCGTCCCGACAAGAAAATGTGAATAATTGCTATTTTCAGAACAGGTCTATTCATATCTTACCTGAATTGAAGTGGGGGTCTTTCAAAACCAGTCAAGTGTAGGCATGAGGTGTTTATGTATTATATATAATTGCTTTGGGTTACAAGCACTGGTTTGATCGGGCGTTTTGTCTATGGGGGGGGGGGGGGGGGGGGGGGGATTTGAAGTATTATTAACACTATGACTGAGTTAACCCCTTAAATTCTCAGTCATAGTGTTAATGAAGATTCAGTTCTTTCTTTATATATCTAATTACAGAGAAAAAATAAAAGGAATTTGAGAAAAAGGAAAGGCAAGGTCGTGTGCGTTTTTTGTGAGCGAATAACATAGAAAAATGAGGACCATAGAAGATTCCCTAAAACTCTCATATTCCCCCTCTCTGAAGTACTTTTTGTATAGTTTCTCTAATCCTGTTTACCTGTGTTTTAAGTTTTTCTTTTCCAATTTCAACTACTTCTAGCCGCGCTGATCTTTCTGTCTGCAAATCTTTTAATCTGTGTTGTATTTTTTCTTTCATTTCTGTGTCATAATTCTCATCATCGGCTGTAGCCAGTTTTTTCTTTTCTCTTTCTATGTGATTATCAAGTTCACCTAGTTTAGCTAAATTATTTACAAGCTCACCCCTTATTGACTGAAGTGCTTTATCTAACCCAGCTAACTCCCGCATTGTTAAAGGAGAGTCACCAATTGTTTGTCCTTCTGTAAATGAAGTTTCTTGTATTACTGTGTCTGCTAATTCTGGCAGTCTTGTTACTTCAGTCATATCAATTTCTTGACCAGTTGGCAATTTTGTTTGTACATCATGAAGAGCACTAGCAAGTCTAGGTGGCAAACTTTTAGCACCAACACCGAGGTAACGTTGTAGTGCTGCCTCACCGCCAACACTACCTTTAATTGAACTTAAAGTTTTAAACTTAGCGGGATCTTTTAAATAAGTGAATTGTACTTTTCCTCTATCTGTATTTAAATATAAATGACCCTTTTTATCAAGTTCAAACTGATTAGCATCCAAAACTTCTGGACGTTCACCAACACTATCATAAAATGAGTTTACTTTATCTTTTAGCAGTTCATGAAACATACTAGAAGTATTACTTGTACCAGTCATATCTGTTACACTAGTATCATAGTCATTCATGTCATCCATTTCAATATTATCATAACCAAATCCTCCTGCTGCCATTGTTTTTATTAATTTAATTTTTTTGTGCATAATAAAAATGACATCGACATACGGATCAAAGTTAGACCCACACAGAAAACTACGTGAACCTCTTGGTGTTAAGGGTATTAGGCAATCAATTGTAATCACTAACAATCCTAGTACTATAGATCAAAACCAAACACTTATTGTTAAGTTTCCTAACCTAGGTCCCAATGATGTTATTGTTCCTGATACTTCTTACCTTGCATTTAATATTGAACTTACTTCAACAACAGATGTAAACAGAACACTAGTTCGAAACATAGGTAGAGCAATTATTAAGACTATTAAAGTTAAACTTGAAGGTCAGGAAGTGTTTAGTCTTGACGATGCTGATGTGTTTTACTGTTACAAAGACCTTTGGCTTACAAGTCAAGAAAGAGAAGACCGTATTTATCAAGGTATAGAGGCAGATAATATTACTAAACTCAGAATAAATGCAGGAGACAAATCTACAGCATCTGCTGCTGATGTTATTGTGGCAGATACATATGGTAATAGATTTTGCATTCCACTTGAATTTGAAATCCTAACATCACATTTACCTTATTACCAAGGAGCACTAAATGACCGTCTGAGTTTTGAGCTAATGTTTAATGACTACTCCAAAGTTATGAAATCAACTGATATCGATGCATCATACAAGATCACTAACATTTCCTTAGAATATGAAATTGTAACACATGCTCATCTAGCTACCCTCATTCGAAATCAGTACCAGTCAAGACTTCCAATTTATTATGACCGTGTTATAAGACACAGTTTAATTAATAAAAACAAAAGTGATCAGATTTGGAACATCAACCTAAACACTCCTGCTAGGTCACTGAAAGGCATTCTTATGTTGTTTGTTCAACCAGCAAATCCATACTCTCCTACTCCAGAAACATTCTATAATCCAAAGATTACTAATTTGTCTTGTACTATCGAAGGCCGTCCTAACCAAGTGTATGCTTCAGGTATGCTACCTTACCAACACTTTAACGAAATAGCAAAATATTTTGCAGGTGGAAGGCTTAGAGAAAAACCATCAAACATATCATCTAAAAATCTGCATCTATATGACGTAAGAATTGCACAATACCTGGTAGACAAGTATGCACTTTGGCTAGATCTGCGTAGTACGGATGATGACTATCTACATGGATCAGGTCGTACTGTTGAAAATGGTAGTGATGGAATTACAATTCAGATACAAAAGAAGGTTGAAACAGCTGGAGCAGTAAATATATATTTGTATCTAATTTTTGATGCCCAACTAAATATTTCAGAAAGCAGACTAAGTGGACACATATATTAATTATATTGTGTATTAAAATGAACTTGATGACATTAGACCCACACTGTGGTTTATTTTGTGGCGCTACAGGGTGTGGAAAAACTGAATTTGTTCTTAACCTCTTACAAACAAGATACATTCATCATTTTGAAAACATTGTGATATTTTGTCCAACGATAAAACATAACAAAGCTTATCACAACCGTTTTTTTATTTGGACTGATCATAACATTTACTTAATTGATCCTGAAAAGAAACTGAATGACTACCTACAGTATTTTTACAAAAAATTTGAAGGACAGCCAACGTTGTTTATTGTTGATGACTGCTCAGCAGAAAAGGATATTGTCAAAAAAAGAAACATATGTGACCTGCTCCCACAAAAGGTAAGATAAGTTGTTTTTTGGGGGTACTAAGATATGCATATCATTGGAAAGAAGAGAAAACAACCTTTCCATTCATACCAAAATTAAGTATGTGGGATGAAAAATGAAAGAGTTATTGAAGTTTGAAGTTCTGAAGTGGTACGGCGGACATTTTGAGAAAAACGAGCTCAAAGTTTTCTGTCAGTTTTTGCGCATTTTTCCCTAGCAACCAAAGTCAGTCATGCACATATTGTACTAAAACTTCAACAGGACACTTATAGCAATGCTTCAAATACTGGAAAGATTTAATATCCACCAAATTTGTGTAGAAATCAACATTTTAAATTGGGCGTCGTACAGTTGGAATGACAAAATATGCTCACTACACTTCGTTCTTCAGGATCACGGCCTGTGAGTTCTGAAAGTATAATTTCAAAAAATATATCTGCCATCAGAAAGCAGTTTCTATCAGCTCCCATGCTCAGCAGGTCTCAGCAGAAAAATCAGCATTGAAAATCATTATGTAAACAAAGACAGATCAGAAGGAACTGAGTGACCTCGCATAGTCGCGAGGTCAATCACTCCCTTCTAACCTGTCTTTCCTTTGGTTAACAAAGGCAATCCACAATAGACAGGTGGTAGTACCACCAAGGAATACATGGCATTAAAAGTCAAAATGAGAAAAATATGAACATGCAGGGAAAAGCTCACCTTTTTCGTGTCGGGAGGCCCCACTGGCCAACAGTTAGCACAAGACCATTCGGAGCGTTGACTGTTCATAATTATGTTGGTTGTAAACATAAACCATTGAAAGAAAATAATCCAAAGTCAAAGAAAGTGTTCAAGCTCAAAACACAGTCATCAAAACACAGGGTCCAGTACCATCACATTCAAACACATCCCACAAACACACTGAATACCACAGCTTTGTGCACCTAATTGTCAGGATGTGGACACATGATGTCTCTCTTGTCCTCCCGCACGAACTCGCGGATGTGGTTATACAAATACAGCTTCCGCTCTCGAGACAGGCCCTGCGGCGGAATCACTCTGGGCATGGCTGGCAGTCCATGGAATGCTGCTGCACTCTTCAGTATGTTCCTGGACTGTTCATCTTCGGCCAAAGACGAACGAAAGAAGAGAAGACCAGGGTGTGCTGCGGACATGCGGAAGTGCGAGTACTGAAGAATGCTGGGTACTCGCTTGAACGCTTGCTCAAGAAAGCTGTGCCAGTCGTAGGTATTGACGATGACTGTGCCGTTTTCAAGACCAACCAGCTGAGGCACGTTGATCTTTGCAATGGCTGTGCTCTCATGCACAACATCGCAAAGATCCTCCAAGCAGGACACCTCACTCCTCCTGAAGGTCTTCTTCATCAGGCCGAAGCAAGAGTCTGGCGCAAATTTCGTATGTCCGGCTGGCATGAAGTTGATGGTGACTTCCGTATGTAGGCCCTTCATTACCCTCCAAGCAAAGTACCAGAGAACGTAATTGTTTTTGTTCTGTCCAGAACAATTGTCACAATGGAGGTGGACGCGTTTCTCTCCCAGACCATAGTTCTGGAAGAAAAAATCCAGGTAAGAAATAACTCCAAGTGACCCCTTGCTGACATTCACTGATTCATCTACAATGAAGTTCACCTGCTGTGGAACACCTTCGCAGCACACCCCAAAAAGGGCGCATTTCCTCGGAGTGAGAAAATACATAGGGCCAGGCTGAGCAGCGTTGCTGGGAAGGTGAACCTGCTGTGCAAAATCAAAACTGTAGTGCATTTCAATCTCGCTACTGTTTGAAGGTGTGCGCTGCAGTTGAGTAAGACCATGCTGTTGGGCGGTCTCCTTGCTCCGATGTACAAGCTCGTTGTAAAACTTTCTCTCAGCATCGACATTACTGAGGTGACGCTGCTGCTCAAGAATGATTTCCGTCTTCTCCTCCTCAGTGAGATTTGCGCTGCGGAAGATCCGAGTGTTGTTGTTCTGGCAACGCCAGCAAAGGTCAGTCATCGGCCTGGCGACAACTATAAAAGGGCACAGCTGTAACCAGATCTTGCCGAATGTAGCCCTGGAGACAATGCGAGTATGTCCTGAAAAAAAAGAACACATCTTCATAATTGTTAATACATATATGTTAAAAACACATACACGTGGCCATGTGTTCTGGCGTGCGCACGCGCATGCACACGTGTGTGTGTGTTTGTGTGTGTGTATGTGTGTGTGTGTGTGCGTATGTGTGTATTATATGCCAGAAATGTACTGGCAATAGCATCTGTTCATATTTAGAGAAACAGAGAAGCACCAAGGTAAAACAAGATTGCCACTATACTTCTTAACCTCCAAGCTAAAAGAAAAATGAAATTACCCCATGATTCAAACTTGAATTAGGGGTAAAAACTGCTGATTTTAATTCTAAGACTCCACAAAAGTTTTGGTAGACGGAGAAAAAAAAAAGCCATTATATAAATACAATGTGAGTGTTAAATTTAACAAAAGTTCCTACCTGCCCTTGCAGCACTTTGTAGGTAGTCCCTGTAAACTCTGCTCTTCGGTGCTGATGACGGAAGCAGCTGAATGTCATCTCTCTTAAATCCAGGGATGCGCCCTGGCAAATGCACAGCATGATCCTCTGCATATTGCTTTATGAACATCACGATCCTTTCATTCTCACCAACAGACAAAGCCTTGGTGTTGTTCTTTCTTCCGCCCGATTTCAACTTGCGAGGCTCAAGACCATGCTGCTTGTAGTGGTCCTGCAGTGCCCTCAGCTTCTTTGGACTAATCCTGAAAAGAGTGTGAAAAAAAGCATTTCAAGATTATGACACAGAATGAATACAACTCAGACCTTCACTCGTGATCTTCCAAAGTGTAAATCACCCAAAGAGGACAGAATTTCATGAACATGAATCCTTACAATGATAACCCCAATAAGACATACTAGTAAGAAAAACACATAATAAAAGATGTGAGCATTATGATGCAATCTGACAGGAGAATCTAAACTGAAAACATTACTCACCCAACCAACTTCAAGAAGGATTTTGTGCAGACTCGCCGGCCATCAAAGATGTAGTCTGACCTGGACTTCTCCCGCTCTGTCTGTCTTTTTCGCTTTCTGCACAGTGTAGTCTGACCATTCCGCATACATGAACTAATGACACCAAGTATCATCATGTCTTTCTCCCCTGCAAACAGAAAATTAATGTAACATTAACAAACCAAAAGCAAGTGCCACATACCCCTCCAATCATCCAACACAATAGTAGCTGAACATTGTAAGGGAGTGTGTGTGGAGTCAGGAATTTGCAGTGTGAATGGCTAAGGCAAATTTGTCATTGAAAAATCTAACTTGCATGAGAGAAACACACACACACAAACACACACACTGTAATACTGTACACACATGATTTTCTGGTAATGCTTACCTCTCTCCATATCCTTGAATGAAAGGTTGTAGGCCAAAACGTCAGCTGGAGCAAACTGCACAATGCACCCCGACCTCTCGTCTCCAGGTTGTGCTTCGCACTCGATCTGCTTGCAGCCGCAAGAAAACTGCTCAGCTTCACGAAGGTCTTGGAGGCCTTGTCCATTGCAGTCACCATCTGTAATATCAGCAGGCCCGTGGACTTGAACAATAGGTTGCTCTACTGGCATTAAATCGCACGTGGAAGGTCCTTCTTGGTCTTCCTCGACCACATGGTCAGATTCTAAACACTTGTCGTCTCCTTCGCTGGCGCTAGATTCCGGCATAAACCCCGTTTCTTCACTGCCATCACTCGTAAAATAATCGTTGATGAGCTCTGCAAGTCCATCACTCACTCTGTGAAATATATTGCTGGAATTCAAACCGCGCATAAGAAACTCAATTCGTCTATCCATGCTTGTTCGATTGAAAGCAAGTACCGATGTTTTGAACGGAAGAGAAAGCTGTAGTCTCCCTTTGTCAAGCATGAGCCAATCGCACGCGCCGTTACTGGCAGCTTTGGTAACGTCGCTAAGGTCATTTAAAAAGTCGGATGCTGATTGGCCAAAGGCTTCTGTTTAGTTTACACCGAAAATGTTTCTTATGGGCTTTCTGGTTGGGTTGTACAGTGAATCTATGCAAACGGCCTAAAAATAGATGAGTTCTAGTTTCCAACGCTATATAACATGATGGGGTTCTGCACGGGATGCTGTATGCACGATTGCTGCAAGTTGGTCATTTTTGACCTCATTTATAGGGCAAAACCGAACAGTAGGTCAAGGAATTTACGTTTTTTAGGTATTTCTAGTTACATTTGAAGGAAAAGCAGTGAATATGTTGTTCAAAAATGACTGGACTGCATAATGGTGCACTAATCTCAAATTACCCAAGATAGGCCCCAACCTCTGTAAACTGCCTGTAGCGGCATTGCCGCTGAGCGACTTATCTCACCTTTCGTGGGAGCAGGTCACATATTAGCAGAGCTTGCCTTCAGTGGCAGACATGCAAACATAAGTGTATGGATTCTTACTCAAAAATATAATGCTGTACTGAAAGATTTTCGTGAACAGTTAAAGTTTATATGTTTGTTTTACTGTAAAGATCGTGACAGCTTTGAGGACTGTCTCAGAGAAAATGATGTCATTCCCAATAAACACGAACGAGACTGTGTAAAAAATAAACTGAAATCGACTAAGCACCTAAAGCTTATTTTAAAAACAGATCAGCCCACTGGGTATGGATTAGTAAATTAATTTATCTTTTGGGTTTGTCTATAAAAATGACGGACAGACAAAATTGGCCTATTGGTGAAAACATAGATATTACACATTACTTTAAAGATGTTAAATATGAAAGCCAGCTTAATAATAGAGAGTCACCTGGTAATTTATTTATTATGCCAACAACAGTGTATATGTCTGGTAATATAACTTTTTGTGTTGATAATCCATTTATTAAAAAAATAACTGTTGATATTAAGAAACAATCATTTACTATTAATTATTGCAGTAATTGGTTTGGTAAAGTGTGTAGTACTTTAGCAAAAGAGCTAAATAAAATAAATTTGTATTTTAACACTATTACATTTAATAAAATGGTATTACACATACAATAATGATGATTGAGTAAACAAATCTTTTTTGTAGGAGTTACAGTCAATAAAGTGTTATTTTTATTATATAATTTTCTATTTATTTTTTTGTCGGACAAATAAAAAAGATGGACAACCGTCAAAGATTAAGAAACGTGTTTCACACAACTGACCTACCTATATCTAATATTTACAATGTCTATGAATCAATAGAAAGATCTTTTTTAGTAATACAAAATAACCTTCTTTCTGATAGTGTAAAGATTCAGATTGTTGCAAAAATAGAATTTGTCAGAGATGTTGGTGAAGTTATTGTAACGTATATCTCGACAAGGCAGCACATAGTTCATTCGAGAAGAGAATTTGAAAGAGTGTTTAGAGAGAGATTGTTACCAGACTTTCATGAAGCAATTGACAGAGCAGAAATGCAAGGGTCTGGTTGGCATGAAGGCCTTGTACATGAACTATAACTGAAGCAGTCAAGATATCATCCTATTTTAGGTAGATCTTGGATACCACTGCCAATAGAGGTTGCAAACAAAAAGGCTGTAGTCAATATTCAAAACAATGACAACTATTGTTTCATGTGGTGTGTGCTTGCTAAACTGCATTTTGTAAAATTAAAACCTGAACGTGTATCAAACTACACCAAATTTGTAAACGAACTCAACTTCAGTGATATTGAGTTCCCTGTTAAAATAGAGGACATAGACTTGTTTGAAAAACTAAATCCTGGTATATCTGTGAATGTGTTTGTGTGGGAAAATGAATCTGAAAATAAGTTACAGCCAATTAGAGTATCTCCAATTGCCCCAACCTATGGACAGTCAGAAGATAGACATGTTGACATGTTGCTAATTGGAGATGACAATAACTTCCACTACACAATTATCAGAAATATGTCACGTCTAATTTATTCATATACAACAAAACACAAAGAAAAACAGGAAGTGTGCAAGAGATGTTTACAAAGATTTTCCTCCATAAAATTAGCAGACAAACATGTTTTACACTGTATGTCAGCTGATAACATACAAACTGTACTTAAGTATCCAGATCCTGGTAGTCAAGTGTACTTTAAGAACTATGGGAATCAGCAAAAGCTGCCGTTTGTAGTGTATGCAGATTTTGAATCACTCGTTGTTCCATATGAAGGTCCTGTTCCAGAGTCATTACCAAAGACTATAAAACTAAGTGACCAAGTGGTGTGTTCTTTTGGATACATTTTTGTTAGGTCAGACGGTGAGCATTCAGAACCTGTTATCTACAGAGGGGAAAATGCAGCAGCTATGTTTTTAACAGAAATGAGGCAACTGCATGGAAAGGTAGTACAGTATTTTGAAAAGTGTCAGATACCATTGGTGATGACAGAAGAAGATAAATTAAATTTTGATACATCAGTGATGTGTTGGATTTGTGAAGACGCCCTTGATGGTGATAAAGTTTGCTACCATGACATCATAACTGGTCATTACATAGGTGCTGTACATAACAAATGTAACTTATCTTTAAAAATAAATCCTACAAAAATACAAACTACCAATCTTTTTTCACAATCTCAAAGGTTATGATTCACATATTATCATGCGAGCTGTAGATGAGTCTTACAAAAACATAAGTTGCATTGCCCAGACAACTGAGAAATACTTAACTTTTAGATTAGACAAATTAGCATTTTATGACTCCATGCAACATTTGTCTTTAGGATTGGCTAGTCTGGCAGAAGGACTGACTGAGTATCCAATAACGAGTAAATATTTTGAGCCAGACTTGATTAAGAAAGGTGTCTATCCGTATGAGTACATTGATCACTGGGTTGTGTTTGAGGAAACAAGACTGCCTTCAAAAGAGAAATTTTATTCTACACTAACTGGTAAAGGTATTTCTGACTCTGAATACCAGCATGCACTTAATGCGTGGGATAAATTAGGGTGTGAAACGATTGGTGACTACCACGATCAGTACTTAAAGGCAGATGTTTGCTTGCTAGCAAATGTATTTGAAAGTTATCGTGAAAAGGGTTTGTTACACTACAAGCTTGACCCTGCCTGTTACATAACTAGTCCTGGCATGACATGGGATGCATTTTTGAAATCCAGTAAGATATTTATAGACCTGTTGTCTGATCGTACCATGGGTGAAATGGTAGAACGTGGATTGAGGGGAGGCATTAGTCTAGCAGCAAACAATTATGGCAAGGCCAACAACAAATATCTTGATGACTTTGACCCCTCAAAGCCAATGTCATTTATTACATACTTAGATGCTAATAATTTGTATGGATTTGCAATGTGTGAAATGTTGCCATTAAAAAACTTTTGTTTGTATGATTTGTCACAGTATGGTATAAAAAAAATAACAAAATATATTATGGATCGAGGTCAAAATGATGAAAAGGGTTGGATCTTTGAAGTAGACCTTGAGTACCCACACCATCTACACGATTACCATAATGATTATCCATTAGCAGTTGAAAAAATTAGTATAACGGGGAAAAAAAGAAGACACCAAACTTGTACCCAATCTGAATGACAAATTTAATTACGTTTGCTACTATCGATTGTTACAGTTTTACATAAGACATGGGCTAGTACTAAAAAAAGTTCACAGAGGAATTCAATTTGAACAAAGTGCTTTCATGAAAGATTACATAATGAAGAATACAACATTGCGTGCGAGAGAAGGTAACACTGCATTTGACAAAGACTTCTTTAAGCTTATGAACAATGCATGTTTTGGTAAGACTATGGAAAATCCTCATCACAGAAAAGATGTGAGACTAGTCACAACTGAATCGGGTGCAATTAAACTTACAAGTAAGCCTCAGTACACAGGGTATAAAGAATTTCATCCATCATTGTATGCAGTGTCACTCAAAAAAAAGATTGTTAAACTGGATAAACCAGTATTCATTGGTATGGCAATTCTTGAGTTATCAAAACTGTTAATGCTTGAATTTTATTATGATTACTTCAAACCAAAGTATCCTGAGTGTCGATTGTTATACACTGACACTGACTCTATGATCATTGACGTGCCTACTGAAGACTTTTATGAAGACATGAAAACAGAGTTACACATGTATGACACGTCTGACTACCCTAAAGACCACCCACTGTTTAGCACACAAAACAAGAAAGTGCCTGGTAAGTTTAAGGATGAACTAAATGGTGTGCCTATAGTTGAGTACGTTGGACTGAGATCGAAAATGTATTCTATTTTACACCAGAAAGGCAGTCAGTCAAAAGCCAAAGGAATTAAAAAAACAGCAATAAAAAATAAAGACATTCGTCATGAACATTACAAGCAAGTGTTAGATGGTGCATTAATGCCTGATTATCCAAACAAGACACTAAGATCAGACAAACATAATATTGAAATGATTCAAACATATAAAAAGTCTCTAGCAGTAGGTGATACAAAAAGAGTGTTTCACACTAAGGAAAAGGCTTATGCACCGGGTCATTACAGGCTCAAGTTATCTGAAGAAATAGCTGATAATCTGTTTGATAAACTAATTGATGAATTGAAATTGTTAAAAGTTAATAACAGTATCTGTGGGAATAATCTGTAATTTTTCTCTAACAAATGCCCTCTTTGGCGCAGGCTCATATAGGTAATATATTGTTGCATTAGCTGAAGGAACTAATTTTTTTATATTATGAACAGATGTAGACCAAATTGGATCAGTTGCCCTACGTCTAACGTCATTTTCAGCTTCACCTGGTTGATACAAATATCTCACCTGTTTTGTAAACAAGCTAGTGTCTGGAGGTGTTATTGCTTTTATTTCTGACGGTATTGTTTTTAATTTAATAGAATCAACAGGTTTAGGGTGATTATCATTATTCATTGCTTTTATCACAGAAGGTAATCTTTTAACCCACTCAGTGTTACGTGTGTCATGCATGAGTTCCTTAGAATACTGATAGCTAAAAAGTCTCTCTGATAATTGCTTGTTAAAGTTTTCAACAATTGCCTGTGATCTATGCAAGCCTGGTATGCCTCGCCGCACTAGCACTCCATGCTTTGCAAATAACTGATTAACAGCACCTTTAAATTCACTTCCATCATCAACCTGTACAAGCCTAGGGTATTTTAATGGACCTCGACTATATATTTTTGATAATGCAGTGGCCACTGTTACAGCTTTTTTGTCAGTTATGGGTTCTGCATCCTTATACCTTGAAGCTATGTCAACAACAGTTAATGCATACTTGTATCGTTTCTTTCTTATTGTGTCATGCGGAAGAAACAGGAGGTCCATTTGGTGTGTGTCATTAGGTGATGTGTTTTCAAAATGAGGCCTTGTTATTTTTCTTGGAGCAGGAAGATATATTTGCCAAATTGCCTGTTTTTTAAGCCACTGTTTTATTTGGTTAACATCTCCACCCACAGCAGCATGTAATTTTTTTATTGCAGTATTCCCTTTCCAGTAGCCAATTGGGGAGTAATATATTTTTGATAGTTTAGCGTCTGCCATTTTTTCTAGCAATATAAACTCCTGTAAAATATACTAATGTCATTCCTACTAAAACAAATATTATTTCTCCATTTCTTTGTTCTGAGCTTGGTTGGTAATAGTTACTAAGTTTTGGTTGTGGAATAGACATGTCTTCACCAGTTACACGATAGTATTCTTTGATTGCGTCATCAACATTTGAAAATGTATGCTGTGCATGACCCTCAAGTTTTAGTTTTTCATTAATAAAATCCAGTTTTTCTATTCTTTGCTTCTCATAATCTTGTTGAGCTTGAGCTAGTTTTTCAGATGCCTCATTGTGGCGCTTCATTTCTTCTGCTGATTCTTCTTTACTCACTTTTGAAAAGAAATAGTTTGACCCACTAAATGCCAATGCGTTAATAACTGCACCGCCAATCATAACAGCTATAGTTGCCATATTTTTATTTACATAGAAATATTTTCTGGAATAATTCCTTGCTTAACTAGAAAATCTTTTGTTGCAATCGATGCTGTTATAACAACTACTAGCTTAGCACTGTCTTCGAAGTCTAATTTACTAAGGTCTGCTGATTTCATTTTGAGTAGACTTTTTCCCAGCATAGAATATGCTACTGCTAGTCCACTTATTACAGCGGAGTGATAGACAAGGTTCATTAAGTTCTTTGTGTCGCTCATTTTCTAATACAAGAAAAATTAAAATAATATTTTTATTTACTGCATGTAAAATGGGTCCGAAGGTTTTGAAACTGCTGGTAATGTGGAGACTTCTTCTTTTGTTTTTGGAGTGTTTGATTTTTTGGTCACTGTACGAGTCTGTGGTTTGTATTTTTTGTATAATTGATAACCTACGTAACCAAATCCGACAACAAATCCAGCAACTATATATTTTGTTGTTTGAAGTTTGGGGTCAGGCTTAGTTGTTTGTCTCTCACTTTGATGTGGGTGTGTCAGTCCCGATGGTCCTGACGGTGTTAATGGTTCTAACGGTCCTGATGGTGGGTCAGTTATATGAGCCTTTTCTGTTTGCGCTTGAAGCTGTAATTTTTTCTGCCTATTCCATTCAACTAATCGTTTTCCTGCATCAACCCTGCCTGGACTTTTAACCTTAGTCACAGTTTGAACCTGTTGTAGAGTCATCTTGTTCTCGTCCATTTGATCCTTCTTTTTCTTTCTCTATAAAATTTATTTTTGAAAAATCAATGTAACTTCCAGTAACTAGCAAAGTTACCACAGGTGCAAGGTAATTTCCAAACTTGTAAAACATATGGCATGCTAATTTACCAATCGAACTAGAAACTATGGGGTTGCTTTCAAGGTCATGCGAAAGGTTGTCACTATCAATAGGTAAAAAGTGACTCACTGCTTTTGTATATAGGTATATTAAAGACCTGCTTAAATCGCGTGTCATTATTGAAGCAATGTGATTTTCATATTTTGAATGAAGTTTGATTAGCTCATCAGCGGAAAAAGATTCAATGTCTTCTGTTATGTATTGTTTACCAAGAAAAGCTTTTGATTTGCCTGAAACAATCACAGACAAAAGCTGTTGCTTTTTGGAGTCTAAGTTTTTGTTTTCTATAGCATTGATATCACTTAAAAGGAGTAATTCATCTTGGTTCATTTTATAATGTAATATAATAATTTTGCTTAAATAAGTCAATGACAGCATTAATTATTTAGGTGGGTGTGACAGCTGATCAAAATTGTTGCTTTAATAATTCTTGGAGTGAAACTAAAATGTCTGTCTTTGTTGATGTGGGCTTGCTTAATTACCGTGCTAATTAAAATAAATCAATTAATTGGGGGGTGTCATAGAAGCCCCACATGTTGATTTAAATTATTCTAGGGTGGAAGTAATACAGTTAGAAAATAAAGGCTTTGATTGTATTTGTTGATGTTGGTTTGTCTAAAAGCCTAGTTGACTATAATAAATATTTAAAATGGATGGTGGGTGGGCGAGGATCCCCATTATATCTATCTCTCACGTACCTTTTTAGTAAGATTCGCTATCGTTCGCACAGAGAGCGGAATTGATTGTCGTTTGATTTACGGAGTTGAATCCCGAAGAGTCTAGAAACCGCTCAAATAATCTCCGCTGTTTTCTGTGCGCGTGAAGTTAGCAGACAGGATGTATTAGGCGGAGTTTTGAAACTTCCGGAGAATTCGGGCAAGGTCGTGAACCGTGTAACCTTTTCTTGTGTAACGTCATTACACACCGGCATTTCCCAAAATTGGGGTTGAAATTAGCAGTCCAATTTTATAGACTATTGTAGTATATTCTATAAAGTTCTTTTTCATCAATATTTATGAGTTTCGGTTACGTGTTCTGTTCTGATTGGTTGTGTTGTATGAATTTGCTAGATTATTCTGGAAAGCTATTATACTATAAAAGATTGTGCTGGGAAGCGCGTTTGTACATTGTTCAGTTGTAGAATTGCAATGTAACAGCGTTTGTACGTTGTTCGTTTGTATAATTGCAGTGTATCGTAAGCACATTGACATTGAGAGAGCTAAGCAAGGTATCGTGATTCATCGTCAGTGACGGAATTATGCAGTGTATAGTGATGTACATTGTATGAGAGATGCATTGTGTCAAAGTGTAGACATTTTGCAGAGGAGACATTGTATCAGTGTTGGTGCATTGGTGAACGCATTGTGTGGAGATCGCATCGCTGCAAAAAAATATTGTTGGAACTGTTACTCCAGTGTGGTCTACATTGTTAAGCCACGTGTGACGGGTTGCAGCTGAATGAAGTTTCTTTAAAAGAACCTTACGTGCGTACGTCTGGTGTGATATCATACTACGACTACGACTCAACAAGCTAACTTTGTTCCAAATTTGATTATAAAGTTAGCAAAAATGTTGATAATAACTACAATTATTGGCATTTTATACACATTTGTCGACCTCTTGTGACCCTTGACCTTTCCCGAGGGGTCATTCAATTAGTATGCATAGATAGGTCTTAGCATCAGATATCTCTGTAGCAAGTTTGGGTTTGAAGTTATGAATAGTATTTGAGAAAAAAAAATATTTTGTAAAAATATGGCTATTTGGACCTATTTTCTGAGCTCCTGTAACCCTTGACCTTCCCGAGGGATCAACTAAATTAGTGTGCGTATAATGGTCTTACCATCAGGTATCTTTGTACCAAGTTTGGGTTTGAAGTTGTCAAAAGAATTTGAGAAAAAATAAATTATGTCCCAAAATAGCTATTTTTTAATATATTTCCTGATCCCCTGTGACCTTGACCTTTGTGAGAGGTCACTGAAATTTGGTATGTTCAGAAAGGTCTTGCCACAAAGTGTCCGTGGGCCAGGTTTGAAGAATGTTGCTTGAATAGTCTCCGAAAAATGCCAACGTTAAAGTTTACCAGAGACGACGGCGGACGGACGACAGACGGACGATCACTGGCCCAGAACATACACTCACTTTTGCTTCGCACGTGAAGTGAAGATTTGGAAGGGATAGGGACTTCCAGCTCTCGCTGATTTCGTCCAGGGGGGGTGGGCCAGGGGAGGGGGGGGGTTGTCTCGCTGTCTGTCTGTCGCTCCGTCACGCAGCGGCTGATGTTAATGCCGGGGCCGGGTGGTTGGTGGTGGAGGAGGCGGGTGGTGGCCGGTGAACCGTTGCTTTTAGCGCCAGGCTGGGAGGTGTTGAAGTGCCAACCACTCTAGCATTTCTTGTAGAAGTGGTGGCGGAGGTGGTGGTGGCCGGTAGAACCGTGGCTGGTTGTGGTAGGGTCTGGGGAGGTGGGGTGGTGGTGGTGGCGGCCAGTCGATCCTGGGCCGGGGGGGTCGGTCGCTGGAATGGGCAGGGTGGGTGGCGGTGTTGCGGTGGCAAGCGAAGGTGCGGTGGCGGCGTGGGGAGTAGTGGCGGGCGCTGGTGTCGGAAGCGCTTAGGTGGCCTGTGCCGTTTTCGGGGGACTGCGGCTGGTTTGTTGGCTGGTTGGTGCTGGTTGGAGTAGGTCGCTTGTGGTGCTGGGTCTGTAGAGGTACTCTTCGTTTCTGTGGTTGGGGTGGGGGTTGCGTCGGTGCCTACTTCTTGCTTGGGCGGTGCGCGGTGTTCCCGCATCTTCTGTTCTTGATGGTGGTGGTTGTAGTTCCTATCATTTTTGTCGCTGTCGCTGGGGTGGCTGTTGTCCCTGTTGACTTTAGCTCTGGTGCTACTTGGCACTCGTTGTCCTTGTAGGTGGTGTGGTGGTGGCTTGGCTGGCCGTATTTGTGGTCTTTGGGGGGTGAAGGTCTTTGAGAGCTCCGGCGTGCACCATCCACCGGGCGGCGACCAGCGCTCGGTGGTAGTCGTCCCCTTCGACTGCTCTGATGATCGGCACCACGTCCTGGAGTAGCAGGACTAGATCATCGAAGTCCATACCCCTGAGCCGAGTCCCCTCCTCCTCAAGCAATGCCGGCCGTTCCCGAGTGATTGATTCGGGAAGGGTGACCGGCGGCGGGGAGGGTGGGAAATCCGGCTCAGTTGCCGGCTCCGACGATTCCTCTGGTTCCTCGTCTTGGGGTGGCAGTGTCTGGGGGGTGGCTGGGGCTGTCTCTTCTTATTTCTCTTCGAATTGTTGGCGTTGTTGGAGTTGTTGCGGGCTGGGTAGGCCCGCTTGTCTTTGGAAGAGCAGCCTTATGTGCTCCGGTGATGGAAAGGCTCCTCCTCGGAATAATTCGTCGAATGGGGCCGGCGGGTATGCCGGCCGTGTTGGTTGCGTCGTTGGCTGTGGGGGCGAGTTTTCCCACGCTGGTTGCGCCTGCGGCCGTATCGGTGGAGACAGAGGGGGTCGGTAGCCCCTTGTCTCCCGTTTGGGCGCTGGCTGTGGTCGTGGCGCTTGAGGGTGGTTGGAGGTGTACTCCTCCACCTGCTGTCTATTTGTTTGCCGTCTGTTCCTTTTGGAGGCCATCTGTTCGTTTGGCTTGAGGCAGGGCTTGCTTGTCCCGGGTGACTGGTCTCTTGACTGGGGCTTGACTTGTCTTTGTTCTTTCTCTCCTTTGAGTGAGGCGCGGGTGGCCAGTGCTGTGGCTTGTTGGCTCAGTAGTAGCGCAGCGCGGAGATCAGTACGCTACGCTGTCCGTGGCTCGAATGCTTCGCACGTGAGCCAAAAACTGAAAGTCTTGTAATCTGGTTGTAAATGGCCGCGGCTGTGAGCTGTCTGACTGGATCAATCGATAGAGCTCAAAGTATTCCCCCTTTGTGAAAATGTAAATGCGTCGACTCGAATTCTCAACCTTTTTAGCCGCGGGACCCTGCAGCAGGAGATGGATTGATTATGATAATTCAAGGGTACCGTAGTGCCAGATGAGCTTGGCGCCTTCAGGCGCCAAGCTCATCTGGCACTACCCATGAATTATCATGATCAATCTATCTCCTACAACTGGCACAATGTCGTTAGACACCACTTTTAAAATTTGAGAAATGGGATCTTGGGGCTAAAGGGGTTAATGCGTCATTATTTGGTACTGGTCACAATGCAGGGGGGGGGGGGGGGAGCATGAAAAAAGACGTAACACAAATTTGTATTTTATTATGAAAACCTTGAAAGTGAATGTAAGCTACGAAGAAGAGATCAAACAATCTACAGTAGCATAGATTATATCAACCGAGCTGGATAAAGTGGTGAAATCATGGGGGTGGGGGTGGGGGGGGGGTCTTAATCTGGAAGGCGTACTGTGCGCATTAAATGGAGTTCCAGTGAATTGCTTTTTGTGCGTTTCCAATAATGAAACATCAGTGAAACATATGCTAAAGACGGAACAATCTGTCTGCTTTATATCTCCGTGAATTTTGTGTGTAAATTCCGGGTTTCTAACGTTTCAACCGGTGTCACGTATCCGACGTCAACAAAAAGATCGTCTGCAAGCGCTGTTAAATCGTACGGTAAATGTCGTCGGTACCGTGTCACAAATGAAACGTTAGAAACCTGCTAACTTAAACATCGGTTATCGGCAAACGGAAACAACCTCCAGTCATTTTTCACTCCAATCGAGCCTGAAGCACAGCAACTGATGACAATATACCCGCTTACTCTGAAACCAGGCTTCTTTGTGTCCTCCACAATGTGACGTGTCACGCTCAAATTCACCTAAAACGCAAAAAAACGGTCGAATGTTGCAAGCCACGCATCGCCGATTTTCTTTAAAATACCTGTTTCTCTCTTGATTACCAGTCATTAAAGTGAACAATTTCACATTATTATGATCTTTGTTGTTGTTGTTGTTGTTGCTGTTGTCGTTGTTTAATATTTAGAGTATGTTTAACTCATTTTACCCCAACACCAAAATCCCAGAATTTTGCCGGTGTCCTATGAAGACTGCATTGCACTGCAGGACACAGATGGACCATGATAGTTCAAGGGTGATGCCAGAATAGCTTGGCGCCTATGGCGCCAAGCTATTCTGGCATCACCCTTGAACTATCATGGCCGATCCTTATCTTCCTGTGGTGTGTCTGGGGTAGAATGAGTTAAGCAATTCTGTGAATGGGAAAATTAACAGCGACACTGAGAGGCTGTTTACACGTGCACATCTCCCCGGGTTGAAGCCGAATTGGTTGGTGCGTGTACAGTTGGATCTAAACCAAATTTCATTTTGCGTCATAGTTGTGTACGTTGCAAAGAAATCGGACGTGACGTTACTAAAGGGAATGTAAGTACACAACAGATTTCATAGCGCTGAAGTCCATTGTTCACATCGACAGTCACAGGTGAGTTATTTCCACGGTTTCTCAACCAGGTTTGGGCTGCAGATGTTTATTGTGAGTTTGCAAAACAATTTAACGCCAGCGGTCGTGAGACCGTGACGGAGACCGAACATGTCTGATAATTAAGGCGAGCTAAGACACTTAACTTCCAATGTGAAAAATCTGTCACGTTGGGTGTTTTGGGTTTTCCGGATTTTCTGCAAGTTCTGAGTGTCCTCAATGCGAAAACATGTTCCTTTTTTCTCAGAGATTTTATCGAACACCAATAAATGTTAAATAAACAAAGTACCCGAAATTTGCTTACACTTTCCCCCTCAAAATATGTGCATTTTGCCAACTTTCGAACCTGGTCAAAGCGCACAATCTTTTTACCACATTGAAACAAGTTATGTCGTTTGACTGAAAGCCACTTCTCTCCCTTGCAGTAATTTGTCCTTCACCCCAGCCTAAACGAACAATCAACGGCAAAAAAACTGCCTGAGGCAATCGAAGGAATTTGTCGATAACTCCCAAATTTGGTCTTATGACGATTTCGATCAGTAGCACCACATAAATGTACATATCTGATTGCTTCAAATGTATTTTCGAGTCTGTTCGCCTAACGTCGTGTCGGATACAACTCGCACCTTGCAAGTATGTTGGATTTTTTTGGCGGATTACACACTAAAACGCGTTGTTTAGATACATCCGCTGATAGTCAACATGACAGACTGCGTGAGATTGAAGAACGTGTATAAATCGTAATATACAGGAAAACGTAACTGCCCGTGTCCAGAATAGGCACAAACATCATCTGCAGCTGCGAGTCGTTTCGAAAGGACCTGCGGATTTTCGCAGGTAGGTACTCTAACGATTTGGCAAAGCATAACGTGCAAAACCCAAAGATACAAAGGGCGAGATCGAAGATTTTTATGATATATTTGTGAAATGCTTGACCTTGGAGCTTAAGTGTGCATTCATGGAAATCCGAAATTCTTATCTGCATTCAACGCTCAATAGAGCACTGTAGATCTGAACGATTTAGATTCATGAATATCATGTCTTTCGTCTGTTGTAATGTCGGAATATTTTAGTCTCATCAGAAACTATCTGTACATTCATTGTGAGACGCTCTGATCATTACTGACAAAAACGTATGCATACGAGAAAGAAATTTGCCAGCTCAAGGAAACACAGATGTGCTTGATAACGATAATGAACATTGAGCACAGGTCCGTTGGTAGCGAGAAAGTGTTAGGATTTCGGCAGTCGATCTTGGCTTGACTTCGCGAACGAAGATTCTATAGGGGTTGTCCACGATGTCTGCAGGCATGCTCATGACTGCGGAGGCCGATCCGGGGCAGGCAGGTTCGACCGCAGTGGCTGCAGGGGAAGGTCTGGCCAGGGTTCTGAGGTGCGGCATCTCTGTTTTTTTTTTAAATCCTGAGCCGCTTGTCTTTAAGGCTAGCTCTGCGAGAGTCCTCAAAGGAGACAGCTGCCTTGTAAATGGTGGAGCGCCAGGTGTCACGATCCGCAGCAAGTGAAGACCACTGGCGGTGGTCGGTTTGGCAGGCACTAAGTGACTTCTTGAGACAGTCTTTGTATCTCTTCTTTGGTGCCCCTCTGTCTCAGTGTCCAGTGGCGAGCTCACCGAACAGGGTGATCTTGGGTAGGCGATGATCCTCCATCCTGGAGACGTGACCAGCCCAGCGGAGCTGTGTCCGCAGCAGCAAAGCCTCGATGCTCACAGTTTCTGCCTGTTCAAGGACCTCGACGTTTGTGACATAGTCACTCCAGTGAATGCCAAGGATTGTACTCAGGCAGCGCTGGTGGAAGCGTTCGAGGAGTCGTAGTTGGCTGCGGTAGAGGGCCCAGGACTCGGAACCATACAGCAGGGTGGTGAGGACCACAGCTCTGTACACGCTGATCTTGGTGCCTGTTTTCAGCTGTTGATTGTGCCATACCCGCTTGTATAGACGCCCGAAAGCGCTGTTTGCTTTTGCCAGCCTGCTGTCCAGCTCCTTGTCCAGCTTAGCGCATGACGTGATGATGCAGCGAAGGAAGGTAAACTGGTGCACTGATTTCAGTTCAGACTCGCCGATGGTGATGTGGGGAGGGCGATGCTCTATTTTGGGTGCCGGCTGATGGAGGACCTCTGTCTTTTTCAGACTGACCTCGAGTCGAAAGAGCTGGGCAGCGTCTGCAAAGCAGGACGTGATGCGCTGCAGGGCTCTCTGTGTGTCTGCAACGAGGGCAGCGTCGTCAGCAAAGAGCAGCTCACGAATCAGTTGGTCTAGGGTTCTGGTGTGGGCCTGCAGTCGTCTGAGGTTGAACAGGCTGCCATCGAGACGATACCTGATGTACACTGCATCGTCATCGTCGAGGTCCACTGTGGCCTGCTTCAACATCATGCTAAAAAAGATGGTGAAGAGGGTCGGTGCCGGCACACAGCCCTGCTTCACACCGTTGAGAATGGGGAATGGTTCTGAGAGGTCACTGTTGAGTCTGACCTGGCCTAGTTGGTCCTCGTGTAGCTGGACGATCATGCTGAGGAACTTTGGGGGACTGCCAAGTCGCTCCAGGATCTGCCACATGCCTTGCCTGCTCACAGAGTCGAACGCTTTTGTTAGGTCGACAAACGTTACGTACAGCCCTTTGTTCTGCTCACGGCACTTCTCCTGAAGTTGTCTCGGCACAAAGACCATGTCGGTGGTGCTCCTGTTGGCTCTGAAGCCACACTGGCTCTCTGGGAGGTGGTCATCTGCAATGGCAGGTACCAGCCGATTCAGGAGCAGCCTTGCAAGAATTTTCCCGGCAATGGACAGCAGGGTAATTCCACGGTAGTTGGAGCAGGCAGACTTCTCTCCTTTGCTCTTGTACAGGGTGATGACGACTGCATCGCGAAGATCTTTTGGTAGTGTTCCTTCCTCCCAGCAGCAGAGAAAGAGGTCATGGAGCTTGTTGTGCAGTGCTGAGCCTCCATGTTTCCAGATCTCTGGTGGGATACCGTCAATGCCTGCTGCTTTGCCACTCTTGAGCTGGTGGATGGCTGTGAGGGTCACTTCAGCAGTGGCGGTTCGTCCAATTCAACCTTTACTGGGAGGTGTGGGATTTGGAGGATGACTGCTTCTTGAACAGTGCGCTCAGCGCTGAAGAGGTCCTGAAAGTATTCCGACCAGCGGTTCAAGATGGAGTTATTATCTGTGAGGAGTGCCTGCCCATCAGCGCTTCGCAGGGGACTTTGTATCAGGTGCCTGGGGCCATACACTGCTTTCAGTGCTTCGTAGAAGCCCCTGTAGTCACCGTTGTCAGTGCAAAGCTGGGTTCTCTGTGCGAGTCTGGTCCACCACTCGTTCTGGAGATCTCTGAGCTTGCGCTGGAGACTGCTGCAGATCAGGCGGAAGGCAGACTTCCTCACAGGGCAGGAAGGCTGGGCTAGGTCGGCCTGATGGGCAGCTCTTTTTTTTTTGCTAGGAGTTCCTGGATCTCTACGTCGTCTTCGTCAAACCTATCTTTTGTTCCTCTTTCTAGCGAAACCCAAGACTTCTGCAGAGGATTTTGCGATAGCAGTTTTCAGCTGTTCCCAGAGTGTTTCAGGGGAGGAGTCTGCTGGGTCAGCTGTGTCTGTGAGCCTGCGCTGTAAATCTGTCTGAAAGGCAGCTTTTACGTCGTCACGCTGAAGGCTGGCAACATCAAGCTTTTTCTTAGGGGACCCCCCTTTCTTGGGTTTTGGCTTGAAGTGGAGCTTGAGTTTGCAGCGGACAAGGCGGTGGTCAGTGTGGCACTCTGCGCTGGGCATCACTCTGGTGAGGAGGACATCACTGCGGTCCCTCTGACGCACTAGGACATAGTCGATAAGGTGCCAGTGTTTGGAGCGAGGATGCATCCAGGTGGTCTTTCGACTGTCCTTTTGCTGGAAAGTAATGTTGGTGATGACAAGCTGCTGTTCTGCACAGAACTCCAACAGTAGGCGGCCATTGTCATTGCAGTTCCCAACGCCATGCTTTCCGAGGACTCCTTTCCAGGCTTCAGAGTCTTGGCCCACTCTGGCGTTGAAGTCGCCAAGGATTATGACTTTGTCGTCTGCAGGGGTGCTCTGTTGGAGGCTGCACAAGTCAGTGTAGAACTTGTCCTTTTCTGCAGGCTATGCCAGGAGGGTTGGGGAGTACACACTGAGAAGGGTGACGTGTTGCTGATGTCTCAGTGGGAGGCGCTTGGACATGATGCGGTCTGAGTGACCGGTTGGTAGGTTTTCCAGCTTAGTCGCAATGGAGGTCTTGACCATGAAACCCACGCCTGAGAGCCGTCTTTCTGATGCAGACTTGCCTGACCAGTAGAGGGTGTAGCCAGCGCCAAGTTCTTGGAGACTGCCTTCGTCCGGCAGGCGTACTTCGTTGAGCGCAGCGATGTCGATGTTTAACCTCCGCAATTAATGGGCAATGAGGGCGGAGCGACGTTCAGGTCGTCCGCTGTCTGCTGTGTCAAGCATGGTTCGGATGTTCCAGCATGCTACGTTGAGTCCGGTCGTGGTCATCATTAGAGTGGATCCGTTGTTTTTACTTGTTTTCTGACCGCAGGAGAAGATGCCCGTTGACCGCGGCAAGTCAACTGGGGTTGTGAGGGGATGATCTTTGGTTAGGCCACCTTTTCTAGGCCCCTCTCCGTGTGAAGCAAGCAGTGCTGTCCCTAGAGAAGGCTGCTTGGTCGTTCAGGGTGTGCCGAGTGACGTTGTCATCCCCAGGTCAACATCAGGCGACCATTATCCTGAACCGCCTGCATGCAGGTTTGAGACTGCGGCTTCCAGTGACATCTTTCACCTGCCGTTTCGCCCCTTGCCCGTCACTACAGGACTTGGAATGGTCTGTGTCATGGTCCGTGGGCGTTTCCTAAAGCCTGCGCGGTGGAGCGTTTTGGTGGAATGCAGTGTGCGCAGTACTGGCCCCACCCTTTAAACCCTTGGTTCGTCTGCCATGGACTAGCAAGCTGGGACGATGGCATCGAGGTCCTCAGGTCGTAGGTTTATATCAGACTGTCCTTGTCCTAGTCTCTGGCTCAAAAACCTTCCCCACAGACACGGGGGGTTTGAAGTCAGGGTTTTCCTCCCTTAGCCTTTCCGCAGCCAAACGGCCAGGCCTGCAAGGCAGCAGGACAATGTTGATTAATTTTCGAGGTTCTCTCCTCTAGATCCGCCGTGTTTAGCCTGGGGGCTCGTGCTGCCCAGATTTTGGGGTCATCTCGGAGAGGATGTGGCCAGGGACCACGCACAGGCGGTCTTGGGATAGAGGGATGCTATGCTAGTCCGGAGGGATTACACACGAGGGTGCCTCACGAAGGCCAAGAGGCCTTAGACTAGGGCGATCCTGGGGGAGGCGCTGTAAGAGTTCCCCACTACCCGCACCATCAACGCAACTCGTCCCCTGGGGCCCCCAACTTTTGAGTCAGGCAGCGACCCCTTGACTCCTCGGCAGTACCACGTCCAGGATAAATAGCACCCAAAACTCGTGTTTGCATGAATGATAGTCCAACATCATATACACAAGCAAACACTTAATTATATGATTTTCCATTATAAAAGCGATCAATGTACATCATACACATATTTGTTTCTCTTGGGCAAAGAGGCTACAAAGTGCACTGTGAAAGTTCTAAACCCAGGCAAGATGCAGCTGTCATTGTGATGGTGTAGGTGTGATTCTGCAGTAAACCATTATGGTCCAAATTATAAAATGCAGCCTCATTAGTATGGTATGTGTTTTACATTTCCACAGCAATCTCCACGAGAATGCAAAATGGGTATGTATGAGGTGTGATGTTAACAGGCTGCATTTTTAAGCTGTATGCGCGTTTCATGAACTAACCCATTTATATATTGTCAGACATACAAAATTTGTTTAAATACTTTATTTACTTGTGGTAAATCATTATGTTTTCATTACGAATTCAATCTCACTTATTTCAAGTAATGTAACAACTGGCTAATGTCTGTGCATGCAATGAACACAGTGCAGGGGTATTAACATTCTAGATTGCAGCTTCTGATACTTTAGGAACAGCACTACTCCTCAAAGCTGACAGATCTCTAAACCATTTTCCTGTCTTCAACAGAGTATATTTAGCATTAACAGTTTGTGTAAACTGCACGGATGTACAAGCATAATGAGTATATGCTGAAACACAAGAAAGCCATACATGTAAACTCGGATGAGACAAGTGTTCATGTATATTTATCCTTGGCGTGCCCTTCCGACTTTTAGGAATGTTAAACAATGATAGAAAAAGAATTGTTTTCATGTGGTGAGAAAGTCCAACGTCATCTGCTGCCACAGTAAACGCACACAGATACTTTTACAACAACAAAACAGCCCGAGAGATTGGTGAGTCACACTTTGATGTTAAAATGGTTTACTGTTACCAAGTAGTTGTGACATTAATGCTGATTAACAAACTGGACGCAGGCTAAGTACAACAAGTAATACTCACTAAGCATGCAAAACTAAAGCATAGGGGTGTAGGCCATAATACACACAGGGTTTCTGGAAAGTTTGCATGGCTGCACTGCATAAAGGTTTTATCGTGTGAAAAATATCCTAAACCAACGATATCAGGCGACATGTTAAAGTTGTGTATGATGGGGAAAAGACGGCACATTGCTGAAACTTGTTTTTGCTGTTTTCTCAAAATTGTAATTTTGGGGTGATGGTCTCTTGGCTTGACTTCGCGAACGAAGATTTTATAGGAGTTGCCCGCCACGACGTCTGCAGGCTTGTTCGTGGCTGCGGAGGCCAATCCGAGACAGGCAGGTTCGACCGCAGTGGCTGCAGGGGAAGGTATGGCCAGGGTTCTGAGCTGCGGCATCTCTGTTTTTTCTCCTGAGCCGCTTGTCCTTAAGGCTAGCTCTGTGAGAGTCCTCAAAGGAGACAGCTGCCTTGTAAATGGTGGAGCGCCAGGTGTCACGGTCCGCAGCAAGCGAAGACCACTGGTGGTGGTCGATTTGGCAGGCACTAAGTGACTTCTTGAGACAGTCTTTGTATCTCTTCTTTGGTGCCCCTCTGTCACGGTGTCCAGTAGCAAGCTCGCCGAACAGGGTGATCTTTGGTAGGCGATGATCCTCCATCCTGGAGACATGCCCCGCCCAGCGGAGCTGTGTCCGCAGCGGCAAAGCCTCGATGCTCACAGTTTCAGCCTGTTCAAGGACCTCGACGTTGGTGACATAGTCACTCCAGTGAATGCCCAGGATGGTACGCAGGCAGCGCTGGTGGAAGCGTTCGAGGAGTCGTAGTTGGCTGCGGTAGAGGGCCCAGGACTCGGAACCATACAGCAGGGTGGGGAGGACCACAGCTCTGTACACGCTGATCTTGGTGCCTGTTTTCAGCTGTTGATTGTGCCACACCCGCTTGAAAAGTCGCCCGAAAGCGCTGTTCGCTTTTGCCAGCCTGCTGTCAAGCTCCTTGTCCAGCTTGGCGTCCGACGTGATAATGCAGCCAAGGTAAGTAAACTGGTGCATTGACTTTAGTTCAGACTCGCCAATGGTGATGTGAGGAGGGCGATACACTGTCTTGGGTGCCGGCTGATGGAGGACCTCTGTCTTTTTCAGACTGACCTCGAGTCCAAAGAGCTGGGCAGCATCTGCGAAGCAAGACGTGATGCGCTGCAGGGCTCTCTCTGTGTGTGGTGTCATGGTCCATGGACGTTTCCTAAAGCCTGCGCGGTGGAGCTTTTTGGTGGAGTGCAGTGTGCGCAGTACTGGCCCCACCCTTTAAACCCTTGGTTCATCTGCCATGGCCTAGCAAGCTGGGACGATGGCATCGAGGTCCTCGGGTCGTAGGTTTTATGGGGTGATGGTACATACTGAGGAAACAAATATCTGAAAATGTACTTGTCAGATGATAGTGAAAGTTTTCAGGCAAGTTCACAAATGTGTTTATTATGGAAAGTCAGTGCCATATGTTTAATTTCAGCTTAGTTTGGGAGCTATAAATAGCTTCCCTTGGTTAACATACTAAAATAAATGACCAAAACCAGAACATTCATATAAAAATCTTTTTTCTTCAAAAGATATTCAAGATCGCCACTGACATTCCATAATGATGATATCAGTTAATATTTTGACCAAATTTGGTTTTTCAGAAGCATCAACGATAGCCGAACTTTGTTTCCTTAGCAGCCAGTTGTAACGGTCACTTATTGTTCTTTGCCATGGCAACGGTGAGCATACCTGACTAAATGAGCATGTCGGAGCGTTCAGGACAGACAAATACTGATTCTAATGATATGCAAAACAGCATATGTCCATAAACCAAAAACATTCCGCTGAAGTGTCCTAGCTCGCCTTAAACAAGTGGTTGCCAAACTGATAATGTAAGAACGCTGCTAATAAACAATATTGTCATAAGCTCATGATCTGTCATATTATGTTTTCTTCAAAATTTTCTGTAACTAAGCAGGGGCGGATTAATTACCTCGAAAGTGGGGGGATGGGAAGAGTGGGGGGGGGGGGGGTCCGACATGTTTTTGGGACCTTCAATCTGACACAAGAGGCCTCCTCACGCTACACCTTGCCTCCAGTGGCCGAAATATCAAAGCATCCTCCATGTTCTCGCCACCCGCCGAAATCTCGAACAATGGTGGAAAGGGGGAGGGGGTGGGAAAGAAGGGTGGAGGTCCAAACTCCACATAAAGGGACTTTGTTGTAGACTTTTAACCGTGTTAAATAAGAAAACAAAGTAAAATATGGAAGTAATAGATCTTGAAGGAACTTTTAAGTTGTATGGTTTCTAACGTTTCAGTGTCACACGACTATGATCAGTATATGAACACAACAAAATAATGATATATTAAAAAAACACTTCATTTTACGTTTTAGGGCTGAAAAAAAATCATCTAATTATTTCATATCAAAATAAGTTGCTTTCATTCTCATATCATATTTATCTGCACATCGGTGTCACGGTGAAACGTTAGAAACCTCTTCAAGTGGCTGAAGACTGATTTCAATATTATGCCGAGTCAGCTTGACCCCAAGCTTTTTCCTGATTAATTCTAAAAGTAGACTGATACGACATGCTGCAAATTAAATTTCATGAACTTTGCTCGAGTTTTAATTTTGTACCATTCCTCCTTTTGTGACCAGTACCAAATAATGACTCTAATACCAACAGAAAATGGTTATTAGCGTCGATTCAAATATTGTGTTTGAGAATAATAATCGACCAAAAATGTCAAATCTCTCCTTGTGTAGGACTATTGCTACGTAGGACTATGGATACGCATGCATGACTACCGATACACACCCCATTTTCGCTATCGCATGTGAGCCACCGACAGCCACACGGTTAACTCGTTCGCGGTAAGCCGCTTCCGGATGCGCGGCTTATGCCGCGCATCCGGATGCGGCTTGCCGCGAATGAGTTAACGACGACGGCAGAAACAGTATGTCAGCAGACACTGAACGGCTTAAAGCGATCTGCGCCATGGCGGGCTTTGCCGACTGCTCAAATTCGTCGACACAACGGGTTGGTTAGTTCGGGGTTTAACGTCCACGGCACCGAAGTGATAATGGACGGCCCTGACGGGCGGGTTATGGGGGACAGGGAAATCTATAGCCTATGGAGTGCGCCGAATATACTATGAATGTAACTTGGGAAAACTGAGCTGTGAACGAACCTCGTCCTCCTTTTTCGTCTGCATTTATGTACACGTGAGCCACCGCAACAAGTTTACTGACGAGGAAAAGAAACGCGACATTTTCGGAACCATCGGAAACACTGCAAAGTGTTTCCGATGGTTCCGAAAATGTCGCATTTCATTTTCTCGTCAGTTAAATAATGTGGATTTCGAAATGATATGTTTTGTCCCTTAGGAGCAAGAAGGGAGATTTAGGGTCAGTTAAAGGTCAGTTACCCCTCGGTAGAATTCGTAGTGTTTTCGGCGCGCTGTTAGGACGACGATCACACACTCACCTGGCTGCTACTTTCCCCATCACCGGGTCAAAACGTGCGGCAGTATTAAGTCCGTACACAATGTTACCGAACAGATTCGTGAATTGTCTCTGAAAATATAAACAAGAGGGCATTCAAGTTAGTTTGACATCAGAGCGCACAACGTTTTTTTTTTCTTTCTTTTTTTTTAAATGTTTTTTTTTTTTTTTTTTTTTTTTTTTTTTTTTTTTTTTAAAACAAACAAATGTCTTTGCCAGAACAACTTTTGAACCCCTATTTTAGAACAAATATCATGCAGTGCCAGTTGACCTATTACGAATTACTTTCAATGTGTCAGTATCTTTGTACCAAGTTTGGGTTTCAAGTTGTGAATAGTATTTGAGAAACAAGAATGACAAACGCACTCAAGGCTCACGTGTATGAACGATCCACATAATTAATTAACCTTGTGACCATGACCCTCCAACAGGTGACTGAAATAAGCAATGTTCTAACATAAGAAAAGGGTTGACAGTTATGCCCGCTAAAATCCATGTTTTCACTTCTGTGAACCTCTCATGACCCTTGACGTTTTTGAGTACCGGTAGTGAACCAAACTAGTATGCACAGAAACGCCTAAATTATCATCAGCTAACTTTCTGCCAAATTTGGTGGAAAGGCTTTGCAAAAATCTTGATAAAAACTAAATATTTACCCCCAAAATAGACATTTTTCATATCATTTGCTGATCTCTTGTAACCTTTGACCTTTCCAAGACATCTTCCAAGTTAGCATGCATATGAAGGTCTTACCATCAGGTATGTGCGTACGGGGTTTGGGGTGTATTTGAGAAAAAATTTTTTCTCAGTAAATGGCTATTTGTGACCTATTTCCTGATTACTTTCCGAGGTGTCTTCCAAATTCGTATGCATAGGAACATCTTACTATCAGGTATCTCTTTACCAAGTTTGGGTTTGAAGTTGTGAATAGCATTTTGAGAAAAAACATCATTTGTCAAAATATGGCTATTTTTTGTTACCTATTTCCTGATGTCTTGTAACCCTTAACCTTTCCGATGGGTTAACCAAATTAGTATACATAGAAAGGTCTTACCATAAGGTATCTTTGTATTAAGTTTGGGTATGAAGTTGGGAATAGTACTTGAGGAAAAATCAATTATGTCACAATTTTTGTACCCTTTTCCTTATCCCCTGTGACCTTGACCTCTAAGGCTGGGCACTCAAATTGGTATGTTTAAAAATAACTTTGTCAAAATACAGCAATTTTGACATATTTCCTGATCCCCTGTGACTTTGACCTTTGTGAGAGACCACTCAAATTGGTATGTTTAGAACGGTTTTGCCACTATGTATCGTTGGGTCAAGTTTAAAGACTGGCTTGAATAGTCTCCGAGAAAATGCCAACGTTAAAGTTTACCACAGACGACTGGGAAGGACGACAGATGGACGACCACTGGCCCAGAACAGAGACTCACTTTACACCGCACATGAGCCAAAAAGTAATCAAAATTTGTTAGATAATTCACTACTTTATGTTATATACATTTTAATGCTCATTTGTAAAATATTCACACACACACACACACACACACACACATACACACACACACACACACACACACAAACAAACAAACACACACACACATGTATAAATGCACAGTAACTTGCGTTACACCTTATCAACGTTGTATGTACGGGAAGTAATTTTTGCATAGTTTCTATGTTAATTTTGACATGCCCGGGTTTTCATTTTTGTTTCTGTATCAAGTGTGTCGCGCACACAACAAAATAAATTTGTCCCATTTGATCGACACACGTTCACACTACGCGACGAACGTCATTTATCACACTGCTGCAGTTACAGGGATTAGATGCGGTAGTGTTTCATCTGTTTTTCTTATCGTCAAATGGAGACTTTCATGAATTAAATGTAACTTATTATCACTCAAAAGTGTCACTAAATGAAACATGTATTGGTTCTTCGTATTGTACGAGGAAGCTCACTTTGCTAAGATATTTTCAGAAAACGTCGTGCTCCGAGGCTCAACGGCCTGTATATTCGCTTGGCCTAATGTTAAATATAGACTAGACTGGCCGGTATTTCCTTTAGGTCAGCCAGCTAGGATCCGTTACAATTTTACCGGCAAAAAAAAAAAAAAAAAAAAAAAAAAAAAAGTTTACATGCCCGTTAGCTAACGGTTAGATAAACTACAGTGAAATCGTGATCTTTCTAGTGATCTCAGCTATGACGTCAACGTTGTCGGCAACATTTCGTAACATTGTATCAAAGGCACTTCGTGTCAGACTTGGGCCATCAAACTGAGCGCACTTCTAACCGGCAAAGCGCTTGAGTTCTACACCCGCTTGCCAATTCAGAGCCGCCCTGCTGAGACAGTACGACTTCACTGAACTGGGTTACAGACGACGATTCCGGAATTGCAAGCCCGAGGAAGGAGAAGGCCACGGACCACAGTGGTGTTTCCGTACTGTCCAGTCTCTTAGCCTTAGTAAGTCCCAGTCATCCCCTAATTGTTCAATTCCCTAAAAAAAAAAACACTATCGCCCACATTTGCCATGCACAAAATACAAAAAAAAAAAAAAAAAACCCAGCACATGACCCGTCTCATTTCTTGGCTATGAAACTGGTTCCTTACCAACCCCACACACAAGCACAGCTGAAATCAGCGTGCCCCTCAAATCACTACGTCAAAGGCAACTCAACATAGGCCCAAAAATGTCCACTAGATAAGCTCAGGATGGTATAAATCAAAGCACCAAACATGTCTCCTCTCAGCTAACCACAAATTTCCAGCAAATTCCAACAGTCAGCCCAACTGCAAATTTTCAAACAAGGCAAAAATTATTTTTAAAAACACGGAGCCTTGCACTGCCTGACCTTCCCAATTTAAATGTATACCGTGACCAGAAACACCCGGCCTATTTATTGAGCGAATCAGGACCTACCTGGATAAATGGATAGAGTTGGCTGGCTTGAAGAAGGAGTAAAAGGACCTGTGTGACCTCATCATCAAAGAGCAAGTCCTCAGCTGATGTTCTAAGGACCTGGGCGCCCACCTCAGGGAGTAAAAGGACCAGTCCCTGAAGGCCCTAGCAGATTTCGCTCAGATACCTAGACGCTCACAACAAGAAGTTTGGGCCCGGAAAGCCGCAGCGGGTGTCTACCCCAGTAGAGGAAAACCACGACGTCAGAGACACCCGAAACACATGCCGCACAAGGCGATACTCCTTCTAAGAGTGTTCCCCGAGGCGACAACTCCAGAAGGCCCAACCAAGACCATAAATTTAGTATTTTTTAAAATTACTTCTGTGTATTTTTACAACTTGGGTGTAGGGATACAAAATTAACCACTGTGGCACTCACAGTAATCACAGCATCACCTATTCACGTTTATAATAATTATGACATCCTGTTGTAATGACGTAAGCCTGAAAATGGACTGCCGGTGCTACAGAAAATGTCTGAAGGCATCTAACACATTATTTTTGTCATTTTTGTGATTTCGCAGAAATGGCCTTTTACTGGGTGCACAAATACCTTCACTGTGAGCCAGAGATGCAGTGTTTTCACTATGTGGCGGGCGGTCTCCACGCTGATAAGCGCCAGATAGCCTCTCCCTATGTATACGCTCTATGATTTTACCAGTACGCAAAGGAACGCAAAATGATAATAAAAATTGCTTACGTCATACTGTTAGGTTTACATACTTTTGTTGCTAGTTATCTTAAAGTATGCATATTGAGCATAAAAATGTGTGATCATTTCATTAATTTCAATGTGACCCATCAATTTAATTGTAACTATTTTTTTTTATATTAAGGACATAAAAAGACGGGGGGGGGGGGGGGGGGGGGGGGGGGGGGAGGGGGGGGTAGGGGGGGGGAGGGGGGGGGGGGACGGTGGAGTCTATAAACAGGGGCTGCTGCTAAAGCTTCTACCCTCTGGAGTTGGAGGCACGATGTACCGATGGCTTAAAAACTTCCGTCTATTTTCGTCTAGTAAGATGCATAATAGCGTAATAAAGCTTCATGGTTCCTAACAGCCCAAAAAATGTTAAAACAAGAAAGGCAAAGCCATTATGTCTCACGTGTATGACCGATTTACATATGTTGGACTTTTGGAACAGGGGCTGGCTTCTGCAGCAGCACAATCCATGTTTTCTGAAAATGTAAGATTTTTAACACATCTGTCAATCCCCAGTGACCCTTGACCTTTGTGATGAGTCGACTAAATTAGTATGCATAGGAAGGTTTTATCATCAGCTATCTTTGAACCACATTTGGTTAAAAACTTTGCAAAAATTTGGGAATACCTACAATTTTATAAAAAATCATCATTATACACACATTTGCCAGCCTCTTGTGACCCTTGACCCTTCCAACGGGTCATCCAAATTAGTATGCATAGATAGGTCTTACCATCAGGTATCTCTGTACCAAATATGGGTTGTGGATAGTATTTGAGAAAAAACATCTTTTGTCCAAATATGGCTATTTTAAACCTATTTCCTGAGCTCTCGTGACCCTTGACCTTTCCGAGGGATCAACCAAATTAGTGTGCATAGAAAGGTCTTTCCATCAGGTATCTCTGTAGCAGGTTTGGGTGTAAAGTTGTGAATAGTATTTGAGAAAAAACATCTTTTGTCAACATATGGCTATTTCGGACCTATTTCCTGAGTCCTTGTGACCCTTGACCTTTCTGAGGGGTCATCCAAATTAGTATGCGTAGATAGGTCTTACAATTAGGTATCTTTGTACCAAGTTTGGGTATGAAGTTGTGAATAGTATTGAGAATAAACATCTTTTGTCAAAATATGGCTATTTTTCACCTATATCCTGAGCTCTTGTGACCCTTGACCTTTCCGACGGATCAACCAAATTAGTATGTAAATAAAGTTTTACCATTAGGTATCTTTGTACCAAGATTGGGTTTGAAGTTCTGAATGGTATTTTAGAAAAAAAAGAATTATGCCCCCCCCCCAAAAAAAAAAAAACAACTATTTTTGACCTATTTCCTGATCCCCTGTGACCTTGACCTTGTGAAAGGTCACTCAAATTAGTATGTTTACAAAGGTCTTACCACAAAGTATCATTGGGCCAATTTTGAAGAATGTGGCTTGAATATTCTCCGAGAAAATGCCAACGTTAAAGTTTACCACGGACGACGGACGACCACTGGCCCAAAACATAGACTCACTTTTGCTGCGCACGTGAGCAAAAAAATACGTAGTTTCTACATGTTCACCACGAGATAACCACTTCAGCCTCCTACCCCCCCTCCCACCCCCCCTCTCCCACCCCCCCTCCCCTATTTTGCCTTCTTCTTCTGCAACGTTCAATTCCTTGATGGCCGTCTTAAATCTTGTGTTGTTTTCGTTGCCAATAAATGACCTGTCAAGAGCTCGGCAGCATGTTTTCAGAGTTTCGTGTACAGGGGCGTGTCTTCCGTATGACCCAGTCTCACGAGGTGAGTCCAGAGTAATCAGTGCGTAGATGAAAGCTGGTGGCCTGGCTCTCCCTGTTCAGCTTGTTCATGTCGTCTGCCCACGGGCTGCAGCCGCCATTCTGCTGTTGCCAATCACTTTGTTGCTGTAGTGTCTTGGTTTCTTTACAGAAGGTTGTGATCTTGAGGTAGTCTGGCGCCTGCTTTCGCCAGGCTGTCAGCCTATCCATTCCCAGGTCCTCCAGAATGCCCTGGAATCCACTGCAGCACTATTTTGTGGACAGGGCATCCAGTCTATCTTGAAGCTTCCTGGTCAGATCACTGGATCAAGCTGCTGCCTTTACCTAGCTAGTGCTCTGCTGCTGTGTTGAGCACCTGCAGATCTGTACGATAGTTGGAGCTGCTGCCGCCAGCTGGTAAGGAGAGTGAGGTAGTAGTGCGGTCTGCAAACAGATGTACACGCCACTTCCTTCATTCCGCACGGCATCTTGTGCGGTACCACAGCTGCTGTGAGGGTAGCGCTTGAGCATAATCTCCAGCGAGATGGCTTTGTGCAGTGCCGCGACGTTTGGCAAAGAGTCCTGGAACATTGTTTATGTTGTCTAGAATGCTCATTCGAGGTGTCCAGGTATCTGAAGGGAGCTCTTCACACATCTTTGGGCTTGGTTCCAGGACGTCAGTTTTAGCCCTTTTTGCAGAACATTCAGTTGGCGGTTCAGACTTGGGCGTTTCTGACGGTTTTTGGTCTGCTCCTGTAGCCTCTCGTGCTGTCAGTGTTTAGTAAGTCTCTTCATCATGTGTATTGTTCTGCGTTCCAGTGGCGCCAATGTCCTCCATTTCCTAAATTGGGGTGCTCCAGATGGCTCTAAGAATGTCACTGCATCATGAGAATGACCCATGTTCTGCATCTTGTCAAGCCTCCTTTTTTGGTTTTGCAGGAAGTGTTTCATGTTGTCGATGAATCTTGGTACCGCAATACTGGTCTGACCGAGCAGGTGTTTGCTTGCGCTAGGATGCTGTAATTTGCGCCAATGTGGTCCCCACCAGTATCTTCATCATAGACTTTTATTCACAGCTCTAGCTTCTATGACTTCGATGTGAGGCCTCCACGTGAATCCCGTAATTTATTTGTTGCCAGTAAAGTTGGCCTGTCTGTCTTTGGTACTGGAAGGTCTCCAGTTTCAAGGGGACCTCTTCTATCTCATTGAAAGAGATTGTCTAGCTCAGTTTGAGTGGCCATTTTTTCAGTCCAGCTGCTGACTCTATTGGCAGCATCCTGGATTCTGCAGGCTGCTATTTCTTTATGTTCTGCTGCGCTCCACACTGCAAAGTCATCCGCATGGAGGATGTTTGAGACAAACCTTGGTACTGTTGTACTGATGTCATTAATGTAGACCAAGAAGAGCATCAGACACAACATCTCCCTGAGGTACACCTTCCCCGAGCTTGACAAGACTGCTGAATGTGCAGACGGTAGAAGCTTCAGCGGCATCCCTTGTTAAACATGCCTCAACTAAAAAAGAATTACAATTAAATTGATGGCTCACATTGACGTTTAGTTCCCAGGGTCACCCTGGTCAGCCCCACAGGGTGGGTTTCCTTTCTATTCTGGGGCATGTGTTTCTGTCTACCTTTGGTCCATTCACCTGTATTTGTCTATTTAAAACTCTCCCAACTGTCTGCACTGCCTGTAGCTCTTGATATTGGATGTGTGTTGCTAAATGGTCTTAGCTTTATTTAGGCCCCATGTTGTAGGTTTATTTAACGTATTTGACCGGCTGGCGACATACATTCAATTTTCTGTATAGTTTTTTTTTTCACAAGCAGTGCAGGCACGTCCTGAGAAAGCCTTGTTGCTGTCGGGACGTTAAGCAATGTACAATCAATAATTAAATGATCACAAATGTTTATGCTCAATATGCATATTTGGTAAGAAAACTGGCAACAAAACTATTTAAACAGAGGAGTATGGCATAAGCAATTGTTATGATTATTTTGCGTTCCTTTGCGTACTGGTAAAATGGGGGTAGGGCAGCAGATTTAGCCACTGTGGCCACTAAATCCATCACAGCATCTTAAAATCAGGTTGGGAGTAACTGTGGTACTCTGTCCTAAAAAATAAAGCCTCAAAAGACCTTTCCGTTGTATGCATAATTTCTGAGGGCATCGGAAACAACGCACGTTTCCCAATTCGGCAAATGTAAATGGGGCAAAAGCTATCATTCACCACGATGCCGACTTTCCTTATTTTCTTGCACTTATGCTCACATTATTGAAACTTAATAGGTAAAGAGAGGTCAAAATGAAATGAAATAAATTTAGTATTTTTTTCTAATTAATTTTGTGTATTTTTACAACTTGAGGGTAGGGATACAAAATCAATCACTGTGGCACTCACAATGATCACAGCATCACCTAGTCAACTTTATAATAATTATGACATCCTGTTTAATGACGTAAGCCTGAAAATAGACTGTCGGTGATATAGAAAACGTCTGAAGGCATCTGACACATTATTTTTGTCGTTTTTTGTGATTTCGCGGAAATGGCCGTTTAATGGGTGCACAAATACCTTCACTGTGAGCCAGAGATTCAATATGTTTTCATTCTGTTTTTTGCAGAGGATGCAGAATGTGTGCCTTAACATAATATTGCCTGATTTGGGCTTCTGGAATGAATTCTAGTTTATTTAGAGGGAAATATTTTTCAACCTCATATTAGCATCCGCTAAGAGCGTGAATGTGGGTACCCTTGCGCCATCGGCTATATCTCTGGTGTGTTTCAAAAGATTTTCGGGGAACATGGTTTAAACATCTCAGGACATACTAAGGTACACTTTGTAACCCATCTTATTGAGTACTGGGGTGGGGGGGGGGGTGCATGGTAAACGGGCTAGCTTATGAACTACAGGTATTTATGCTTCACAAAAGTCCAAATATGTTACAGATTATGCCGTTTTTCAGAAGATCTGATGCCGATTTCTGACGTGGTCTGCCGCTTCTTAATACTTGCAATGACCTCAACTAATTCGCGGCCAGCCGCATCCGGATGCGCGGCATAAGCCGCGCATCCGGATGCGTCTGGCCGCGAAAGAATGAACATGTGTACCGGTTAAAATAGGCGTACGGCGGGTACCATCCGTGGTATTGTGATGTCCGACGTCGTAAATTTCAATCTATTTTTTCTTCCTCTTTTATTTTCTACCTGTCATATTCCATTACTGTTTGATCTCTTTTTGACATTAGGGTTCCCCAACTCGTGGGACCGCTCTCTTCCCGCCCGCGCCCAAAATTGCCCGCAAGTCACTAACCACCTTCGTATAAGAATCACACGTATGCTACGAAATTTCTGATCACGTAGGTGTACAAACACCACACACACATTCAGAGAGTGACTCTCTTTCTCTCTCTCTCGCTCTCAGAGAGAGTGAGAGAGAGAAAGAGAATCAAACACACCATGAGAGAGAGAGAGAGAGAGAGAGAGAGAGAGAGAGAGAGAGAGAGAGAGAGAGAGAGATCTCAAATACACTATGACACACAAACAAACAAACAAACAAACACACACACACGCACGCGCGCACACACACATACACACACACTCGAGTAATTAGTGATGATAACCAACCTCATAACCGAGAGGAAGATCCATGGGCATATACAATATGTAATCCATCACACACAGAGCCTGCTCAAACTCGTTTGCATCATCTCGATGAAATCCGACCACCGAGGACAATATACTGAGACGCACCTTGGGAAGAACAATGACAATGTATTCATATGGGTTCTTTTTTCTTCTTAAACACTTGCTGTCCTAATGACCTCGAGCGCAACAGGCCGGTCATTGAGAAGCACTGGTTTGCCCACAATAGCAGCAGACTACAGTATACTCTGTTATAAGACGTTTGACATCGGAACGCACAACGTGTTTCGCAAATATCTCGGCAAAGAACCACCTTTCTATACCAATCCTATAACACATATCATTCAGTGACAGTTGAGCTAATACAATTTACTTTTAAGAAACTCGAATAATGTGTCTCTTTTGCTTTACAGTCGTAAACATTTTGAAATTCTTCATGAAATGACTGAATTTGCATTCCTAAAGATGCCCAGCCCATAATAAGAAAGATCCAGTTTCACGTGAATTGGCCGAGTTTTCAATCCTGAAACAGTGCAGGCATATATGAAGTCTGCATGCATGACCTCGATATCGAGATCTGCCGGAGATATGTGGGGAAAAACGTGTCAAACGACCTGTATAATGCGATAGCGATCCGTTCACCTGGCCAGAATGCGGGCAAATAAGAGACAGAGCACTGTTGTGAAAGCTCTTTACAGGGTCGATGTAAACTGTGGAAAGTATGCATAGATGACTGTAGTACACATGCAACTCTTCCAAAATCAATTCCTCTCAGCGCTTGAGGTCAATAGTAGCACAAAGCTTAACCCTCATGTGGACGCGGCCACTGATTCTGTGAACAGTACCGGTGTCCGTGTTCACAAGTGGGTTAATCAACATGCAGGTAATTAACATTAATATTACTCTTATCGAAGATACTATTGGTTATATCTTTGCTCTTAATGCACTTTATGAATATATTTTGAATCTGTGTCGGTATGGAAACATAATGTATATAGAGCCTGTGATGGGAGCTTTTAATTTGTATGCATGGAATGTTGAGTGACTGCTGAAAATATTACTATTATTTGTATTGACATGTATTTTCAATCTTGGGACATATAAAATTATAATGACCTGAGTCTAAATGTATCACGATTTTGTAACATTAAATCAATAATGATTTTGCTTGTTTCGTTATAGGTAACAACAGATACACACATGAATTTTATTCGATAATATAAGTTATTGGTCGGAGGGCTTCGCTACACCGACCTTTGTAAGCCTGAGGGAGGTCAAAGGAATCATTGTACCCCGAAGGCCTGAAGGGAACAATGATTCCTTTGACCTCACGACGGCCTACAAAGGTCCGTGTAGCGAACCCATCCGACCAATAACGTATTTGTTTTCCTTCCTCCGTTTATTGTTTAGAAAAAATCCGGTTTATGAAGACGGCCGCTTCTGTGGCGGATAGGTGACACCATTGAATATACTTGTTCTGCTGGGGATTCCCTGTCTTTACGAGACAGAGTGTGACGTAGCATGATTTCGTGTGAAGCGCAAGTTTCGCGAGTAAAAAGCTAATCTTGGCTTGTGTACAGAATGATTCAAGCTGCAATGTCTATAAAAGGTCGTTAAAGTATGACTGTGACAGTGCCTCTTGACTGCTGTGTGATTCAGAAAAATTAAGAACTTTTTGATGAAGCGTTCGGCATTTGAGCACTGATGTGACAGCTTGTGCAAGTTAGCATGGTGCCTTGCCGTGTTTTTAGATTCAAGATGACTGAAGGGGATGCTTCGAGTGTGCAGCAGATTGTTGTTGTTATATCCTAAAGTGTCATGTGTGTTGGGATATCTGGAAAAAAGGAATACCAAAAAAACGCTCGTTATTAACAGCAGGTCTAGTGCTGAGATGGATTTTAAGGTAAGATTTTATTTTACAGCGTTGACATGATGTCAGATAGTCTTCAAAAATTCGTGAGATGTTTTACTTCAGATAGTCCCGCTCTGTGCTTTGGTGAAATTGTGGCGTAGGTGGGTAGTCCGCTCAGTCCCTGACTGAGTGGGCTAGCAGACGGGTGCCATCTTTGTCCAGGATTAGGACTTGATGTCAGTAGATATGTTGTTCAGTCTTTTTACTGGTCCGGTTTTTAAGGAGCTGTGCTAACCTAGGTCGTACCATGTTGGATTGGTCCTTAAAAATACTCGTGACTTTTTAGTCCTTTGGATCCCAAGTGTTTGCCGTGCTTGGAGACCCGTGTCGGGGGAGAAGAGGATCCTGGTGGCTGTGGTTCCCTTTGGGCTGCGGCTCACTGGTGCCAACACTTCACTTCGGCCTTGACTTCTACCTAAACGGGAGGCTAGTCGTACCGGCCTAGTCAATCGGCTCTTGTCACGTTGAGCCCTATCCCACTATTGACATGCGGGTTGATATACGGAGCACCATGCTATAGCTTTTGCTGCTGATTAGGTGCTTTACGCCAGTATTCCCCTGCATTCAACAGTGTGATAGAAGGCGGTGGCTCAAACGGTTCAATCGGGCTTACCCCCTTGAGTATATCTTTCGGGCAGTCTCCATTGTGCGTCGGCTGGAGACCCGCCGACATTTGCACTTTCCCTTGTTGGGCTCGGTGGCGGGCGGGGACCCCCGGGGGATGAATATCTCTACTATTATAATATGGATAAAACAACAACAACAAAAAAAAAAACTTGCACAGAAGCGGCACATAGCCACCAACATTGAACATGACAGTGACTCGGACTGTGAGGAAGCGACGCCTCAGGCGTCAGCCGTATGGCCTCGCTTCCTCATTGTCCATAGCAAGGTGAAGGAGAAGCCTGTTACCAAGCTACATCCTTTTCTGGTGGGGGAGACCCTCAGGAGCCGTGTTGGCAGGCCTTACGCCCAGCGCCTCAGGTCTGGTGACTTGCTGGTGGAGTGCCGTACCCGGGCACACTCCAGCGGGCTACTGGGGCTCTCTTCCATCGGAGACACTCCGGTGGAGGTCACACCCCACAAGACTATGAATTCGTCAAGAGGCGTAATCAAAGATCAAGCTGTGGCAGAACTGTCAGAAGATGAACTTGTACGGAACCTTAAGTCTCAGGGGGTGACTTACGTCAGGCGCTTCGCTTCCAAGCGAGGTGGTGGGGAGATCCGTCTCCCTACCATTATCCTGACGTTTGGCACCTCCACCCCTCCTACTACCATCTGGGGAGGTTACTACTCCTTGAGAGTGAAAAAGTACGTCCCTCTCCCCCTCCGGTGCTTTAAGTGCCAAAAGTATGGCCATGGGCAGAAGACCTGCCGTCAGGCGGAGGCTTCATGCGCCCGTTGCACTAAGCCTGGACACTCTGCTGAGTCCTGCACAGCCACCCCCGTGTGTGTGAATTGCCAGGGGGCGCATATGGCTTCGGATAAGAAATGCCCTCGTTGGATATCCGAGTGCAAGATTCAGCAGGTGCGTGTGGAGAAGGGGCTGTCCTTTCTAGATGCCAAAAAACTGGTTGAAGGCTCTGGTGCAGCTGTGGCTGCCCCAACCTCTAACACCTCAGTATATACTTTCAGTGCAGCGGTGGCAGGCAAGTGCCCCACCAAAGACTTTTCATGTCAGACCCCAACTTCTTGGTTGGGGGCGGAGCCTCGGCTCATCTCGCCCCTTGAGAGTAACCCTCCTCCGGTGGTGAAGAGGAGCCAGGGAACGCAGAAGGCGGACACTGCCGGTCCGGTTGTGCCGCCTTCTGTTGCCCCTAAGCCTCAGCCACCACCCAAACCTGTTAGTCAGGCAACTCCAAAGGCTTCTGGCTCTGGTCAGCCTTCTAAGGCCGCTAACTCTAGCGGCAGGAACGCTGCCCAGGACCAGGGGTCTAAGAAAACTATGGGACCGCTGTGCACACGGACCCAGAAGGGGAACACTGATGTCCCCCTTCAAAACAAATATGCTGCACTGGAGGAGCGGATGGAGGGAGTGGAAGTTGTCGTTGCTGATTTTGCGGCAGCTCCACCCCCTTCATCTCTGAAGAACCAGAGGAGGCCCGGGAGCCGGCCCCCCCTCTGTTTCTTCAACTCCTTCCAAGGTAAAGGAAAAAGGGGGGAAAAACTCATCACCCCCAGATAAGACATAATCATGTACTCTATGCTTCAGTGGAATTGTCGTGGTTTTCAAGCTAACTTTGAGGAATTACGTCTTTTAGTCAAGTTCTATAACCCCTCAGTAATATCTCTTCAGGAGACTTACCTGAAGAATTCTGACCATGTATCCTTTAATGGTTTTAACGTTATACACAAAGGCTCTGATTCGGAGAGGCGCTCGGGTGGAGCGGCTCTTCTCATTAGTAACCAAATTTTATGTAGCCCCGTTAGCATCGACACCTGTCTTCAGGCTGTCGCAGCTCGGGTTACCTTGAAGAAGACCATAACCGTATGCAGTATTTACCTGCCACCATCACTGCGGGTCAGTAGCAATGATAGTTTTAACTTAGTAGATCAACTGCCCCCTCCCTTTATTCTTATGGGGGATTTTAACGGTCACGCTCACCTTTGGGGTAGTGACCACTATGATGGCAGAGGTCAGATGTTAGAAGATGTTTTTTTCTCAACTTAACCTATGTGTCTTTAACGATGGCTCACCTACATACTCTAACTCAGGTTCAGGATCTAGTTCTGTTCTAGACCTCACTGTGTGTGATCCTTCTCTCATGCTGGACTTTGACTGGAAGGTTCACGATGACCTGTGTGGTAGTGACCACTTCCCAGTAGTTCTGTCATCGGTCAGCTGTGAGGTGGATTCGCCGGTGGGGCGCTGGAATCTCAAGAAAGCTAACTGGCCTCTGTTCGCCTCCCTCTGTCAGTCTCGTCTTACAGAGGAGGTGGTCATGTCAGCTGAAGAACCTGTTTCTTGTTTTACTTTGATTTTGTTGGACGTAGCAGGTGAAACCATTCCTAGAACTTCCACATCAGTCCCTCGGAAGCCGAGAGTACCATGGTTCAATGAAGAGTGCCGCAAGGCCCAAAAAATACGCAAATCTGCTCAGCGACGTGCTTTTCGTAATCCGTCGCAAGCAAATATTTTAACATTTAAAAGACAGCGGGCGAAAGCCCGTTACATTTTTAAACGCGAACGCCGTGCTTCCTGGAGACGCTTCGTCTCATCTTTATCTTCTAGGACTCCGTCCCAAAAAGTCTGGAAGGCTGTTCGAAAAATTAGGGGCAGGGGTGGCTCGGCTTCTGTCGGACATCTTAGAGATGGTGCCAGTTTGGTCACAGATAAAAAGGCTGTGGCCAATTTGCTTGCCTCCACCATTGCCCATAATTCTTCAACAGAGCATTATTCACCTTTCTTCCAGAGAGAGAAGGAGAAGCGAGAATCTTGTGCTTGTGATTTTATATCAGATAACTCGGAAGACTATAATGTCCCCTTTACGTTTTCAGAATTGCAGCAAGCCATGCAGAAATGTACTGACTCTGCTGCTGGATTAGATACCATCCATTATCAGCTCCTAACTCATCTGCCTGAGGATTCACTCCTTGTACTTCTCAAGGCCTTTAACCATATCTGGATAACCGGTCATTTTCCGCCATCTTGGCGCCAGGCTGTGGTTGTGCCAATCCCCAAGCCGGGTAAGGATCCTTTCGACCCGGGCAACTACCGGCCAATAGCTGTGACATCATGGTTATGTAAGACTATGGAACGCTTGGTCAACGCCCGACTGGTGTGGCATCTTGAGTCACGCGGTCTCATCACAGACCTCCAGTGCGGTTTCCGGCGCTTCCGTAGTACAACTGACCATTTAGTCCGCTTTGAGTCTTTTATCCGAGATGCTTTTGTCAACAAGCAGCATGTCTATGCAATTTTCTTTGATCTTGAAAAGGCATATGACACTACCTGGAAGTATGGTATAATGTCTGATTTGTCGGACATGGGTTTTAAAGGGCACCTGCCTGATTTATTCACAATTTTTTGTCTAACAGGTCGTTTTATGTCCGTGTGGGCTCCACCCTCTCCGACTCCTTTGAACAGGAGATGGGTGTCCCACAGGGCAGCATTCTATCTCCTGTTTTATTTAGCATTAAAATAAATAACATTGTAAAGGCCGTCAAGGATGATTCTGAATGCTCTTTGTTTGTCGACGACTTTGCTTTGTGTGCACGAGGTCGAGGACTTGCGTCCCTTGGGAGGCGCTTGCAGCTGTGCGTTGATCGCACCCAGGGGTGGGTATCTCTCAACGGATTCAGGTTCTCGCCCTCCAAGACAGTCTGTGTGCATTTTACTAACCAGACGAAAGTTTTCCCAAAACTTACCCTGAGCATTGCTGGAGTGCCAATTCAGGTGGCTGAAGAGGCAAAGTTTCTGGGGGTCATCTTTGACAAAAGATTGACCTTCTGCAACCATGTTAACTACCTTAGAACCTCTTGTCAGAAGGCCCTCTACATTCTTCGTGTCGTTGGTCGTACTGACTGGGGTGCAGACCGCATTGTCTTACTTCGTCTGTACCGGGCCCTTGTTCGGTCCAAACTGGATTATGGCTCTGTGGTATATGGCTCGGCTTCAAAGTCTGTTCTACAGCGTCTGAACACAATTCACCATCAAGGTCTGCGCATATGTCTGGGAGCCTTCAGGACATCTCCAGTTCCTAGTCTGTATGCAGAGGCAGGGGAGCCTTCTCTCAGGCTCCGCCGCATCCGCCTCACGCTCAGCTACGTTCTGAAGCTGAAGGCCCATCCAGAAAATCCTGCCTATGATTGTGTTTTTAACCCGTCGTTTGCAGAGATTTACGATGCCCATCTGGGAGCTGTCCGTCCACTTTCCTTCCGTGTCCGACCTCATCTGCAGGCGGCCGGAGTGGACCTGGACAAAGTTTCGGAATCTCTGCAACACGTCACTCCACCCTGGCTACTACCAGTTCCTGACATCTTGCTGGACTTGACCGCCCACAAGAAGGATTGTACTCCACCAGCCATATACCAACAGAGCCTCAATGAACTCATTTCAATTTTTCCTGGCTATTGTCGTCTTTATACGGATGTTCCAAGTCTGAGGATGGGAGGGTGGCTGCGGCCGCAATTTCCTCTCGCCATCCTAAACGCCCATTTAAGCTCCGTCTCCCTGACCATTCCTCTGTATTTAGTGCAGAACTGCAGGCAATTCTGCTGGCACTCAAGCATGCCTATCAATCTCGGGAAAGGAACTTCCTGATTCTGTCTGACTCTCTTTCTGCCCTGCAGGCCCTTCAGGGCGCGGGAACAGACCATCCACTGCTGGTGCAGATTAGAGAGCTCTACGCAGACTTGATGAAGGAATATTATGACATCATTTTTATTTGGGTCCCAGGCCATGTGGGCATCGAAGGCAACAGAATCGCAGATTCTGCTGCCAACAGTGCCCGCAGTGACCCTGTCCCTGACACACAGACTGTCTATAGTGATTTTAAACCTGTGATTAGTGCGTACATAGCCCGCGAGTGGCAGTCAGAGTGGGACAAAGAGGAAGGGAACAAGCTTCATGAAGCTCTTCCTAAGTTGTCTGACAGTCTACCTTTCCGCTGCGGCAGCCGCCGTGAGGAGACTGTCCTTGCTCGGCTCCACATCGGGCACACGTATGTTACGCACTCTTACTTACTTAAACAGGATGAGCGTCCGTGGTGTTTTGCCTGTGATGAGCAGTTTTCTGTTCGACACTTTTTGCTGTATTGTGCTGACCTAATTGACACCAGATATAAACACTTCACAGCAGACTCTTTGAAGGTTTTGTTCCGGGATGTTCCCCCGGACAAAATCTTCAATTTTTTGAGAGAAAGCAATATTTTTATCAAGATCTGAGCATTCATTGACTATGTGAATTTTTTATTTGCCCTTTTTGAGAGTCTGTAGACGTTTCTTTTCAAGACATGTGCGACATTTTAGCCTGAGATTTTTAATCTATATTTACATCTTGTCTTAAGACCTTGCTTTAGTCTGGCTCAAACCAAGGGGAATCACAGCGCTGGACAGACAACAGTTAGATCCCCTGCCCCCGCTGTGATTCCCCTTGGTTTGAGTACTGACAATTCTGCCAGCGCTAGCCTCACCTATCTGGTTTGTGAGTTTTAGTCTGGCTGACCAGATTTTTACCCATCCCGCCGTGAGATGGCCTTAGTCGCCTGCTCGGCGTTAAACCCAAATAACTAACTAAATGTTGGTGGCTGAGCAGACGACAGCGTGTTGCCGGTTTGCAAGGATTGCTGTCTCTGATTGGTTAAAAAAAAACAACAACTCGGAAGCTATTTTTGTTCCGTGGTTTCCCGAACTTTGAAAATGTCTCGGTGCATGACGATAAGATGGATTTGGCGAAGGCTTTTGCTGTTTGCGCTGTGTAATTAGTGGTGAAATGTTGTTCAAGTTGGCTCCTCACGTCGTACAAAATAATGCAGATGATGTGTATTACGTCAAATAGGACTACTTTAGTGCGTTTTTTTTTCTGCTATTTTGTCGAACCGAGTTGCTGTCAAGACTCGAAAACGAGGTCCTAACGCTCATCGAGAGGGCTATAAAACGTCCGCCATTTTTCGCTACAGTGGTTTTATATCACGGTCACATGGTACAGTTTGCGCTAAAGTGACTGGTCGTGTGACGTAGGGAGGAAAACAATGAATTTTATTCTATAACAAGAATGGCAGAGCCTTTATAGCTCACGTGCATGACAAATCCACATAATTAGTCTGACCTTTCCCATAGTTTACTGAAATAAGCAAGTGAACAAGTGTTTTAACATACAAGAAAGGCAAATCCTCTATGGTTCACGGGTATGACCGATGCACATATTTTATGTGTGACTTTTGTGACAATAAGTAAAGGGCTGGCTTTACCACCAGCAAAAACCCATGTTTCCTCAAAATTAAAGCATTTTTTTCACACAGCTGTGAACCACTGTGACCCGTGATCTTTGCGATGAGTCAACTGTATTCGTACGCATAGAAATGTCTTGCCATCAAAAACTGTAGCCACATTTGATGAACAAGTTTGCAAAAAAAAAACTTGGATAAAAATTACCATTCTACTCCCAAAATGGCATTTTTCAAACATTTACCGACCTCGTGTGACCTTGATTTTTCCGAGGGGTCATCTAAATTAGTATGCAAAGATAGGTCTTACCATCAGGTATCTCTGTACCATGTTTGGGTTTGAAGTTGAAAATAGTATTTAAGAACAAGAAAGGCAAAGCCCTTATGGCTCACGTGTCTGACCGATCTACACGTCTGACAATAAGTAAAGGGATGGCTTCTGCACTAACAAAATCACTTTTTTTCTCAACCTTTAATCACTTTTCACACATCTGTGAAATCCCCGTGACCCTTGCGACGAGTCGACTAAATTAGGATACATAAGATGGTCTTATGATCAGCTACCTTCGTGCCAAATTTGATTGAAAAGTTTGCAAAAATGTTGATAATAACTACAATTATTGACATTTTATACACATTTTTGACCTCTTGTGACCCTTGACCATTTACGATGGGTGATCCAAATTAGTATGCATAGATAGGTCTTACCATCAGGTATCTCTGTAGCACGTTTGGGTTTGAAGTTGTGTAATTGAAGGTCCTATCATCAGCTACCTTTGAGCCAAGTTCGATTGAAAACTTTACAAACATGTTGATGAAAACGATAATTCTATCCAAAATTGGCATTTTACACACACTTGCCGGTCTCTTGTGACCCTTGACCTTTCCGAGGGGTCATCCAAATTAATATGCATAGATAGGTCTTACCATGAGGTATCTTTGTACCAAGTGTGGATTTGAAGTTGTGTAATTGAAGGTCTTATCATCAGCTACCTTTGAGCCAAGTTCGATTGAAACCTTTGCAAACATGTTGACGAAAACAATTCTGTCTAAAATTGGCATTTTACACACACTTGCCGACCTCGTGTGATCCTCGACCTTTCCGAGGGGTCATCCAAATTAATATACAATACAATACAATACAATACAATACAATACAATACAATACAATTTCTTTTTTCTTGGCTTGACTTCGCGAACGAAGATTTTATAGGAGTTGCCCACGACGTCTGCAGGCTTGTTCGTGGCTGCGGAGGCCAATCCGGGACAGGCAGGTTCGACCGCAGTGGCTGCAGGGGGAGGTATGGCCAGGGTTCTGAGTTGCGGCATCTCTGTTTTTTTTCTCCTGAGCCGCTTGTCCTTAAGGCTAGCTCTGCGAGAGTCCTCAAAGGAGACAGCTGCCTTGTAAATGGTGGAGCGCCAGGTGTCACGGTCCGCAGCAAGCTAAGACCACTGGTGGTGGTCGATTTGGCAGGCACTAAGTGACTTTTTGAGACAGTCTTTGTATCTCTTCTTTGGTGCCCCTCTGTCACGGTGTCCAGTAGCAAGCTCGCCGAACAGGGTGATCTTTGGTAGGCGATGATCCTCCATCCTGGAGACATGCCCCGCCCAGCGGAGCTGTGTCCGCAGCAGCAAAGCCTCGATGCTCACAGTTTCAGCCTGTTCAAGGACCTCGACGTTGGTAACATAGTCACTCCAGTGAATGCCCAGGATGGTGCGCAGGCAGCGCTGGTGGAAGCGTTCGAGGAGTCGTAGTTGGCTGCGGTAGAGGGCCCAGGACTCGGAACCATACAGCAGGGTGGTGAGGACCACAGCTCTGTACACGCTGATCTTGGTGCCTGTTTTTAGCTGTTGATTGTGCCACACCCGCTTGAAAAGTCGCCCAAAAGCGCTGTTCGCTTTTGCCAGCCTGCTGTCAAGCTCCTTGTCCAGCTTGGCGTCCGACGTGATAATGCAGCCAAGGTAAGTAAACTGGTGTACTGACTTTTAGTTCAGACTCGCCAATGGTGATGTGAGGAGGGCGATACACTGTCTTGGGTGCCGGCTAATGGAGGACCTCTGTCTTTTTCAGACTGACCTCGAGTCCAAAGAGCTGGGCAGCGTCTGCGAAGCAGGACGTGATGCGCTGCAGGGCTCTCTCTGTGTGTGCAACGAGGGCAGCGTCATCAGCAAAAAGCAGCTCACGAATCAGTTGGTCTAGGGTTTTTGTGTGGGCATGCAGTCGTCTGAGGTTGAACAGGCTGCCATCGAGACGATACCTGATGTACACTGCATCGTCATCATCGAGGTCCACTGCTTCAACATCATGCTAAAAAAGATGGTGAAAAGGGTCGGTGCCAGCACGCAGCCCTGCTTTACGCCGTTGAGAATAGGGAATGGTTCTGAGAGGTCATTGTTGAGTCTGACCTGGCCTTGCTGGTCCTCGTGTAGCTGGACAATCATGCTGAGGAACTTTGGGGAACAGCCAAGTCGCTCCAGGATCTGCCACATGCCTTGCCTGCTCACAGTGTCGAACGCTTTTGTTAGGTCGACAAACGTTACGTACAGCCCTTTGTTCTGCTCGCGGCACTTATCCTGAAGCTGTCTCAGCACAAAGACCATATCGGTGGTGCTCCTGTTTGCTCTGAAGCCACACTGGCCCTCTGGGAGGTTGTCTTAAGCGATGGCAGGTACCAGCCGATTAGGAGCAGCCTTGCAAGAATTTTCCCAGCAATGGACAGCAGGGTAATTCCCCGATAGTTGGAACAGTCAGACTTCTCGCCTTTGTTCTTGTACAGGGTGATAACGACAGCATCACGGAGATCCTTTGGTAGTGTTCCTTCCTCCCAGCAGCAGAGAAAGAGGTCATAGAGCTTGTTGTGTAGTGCTGTGCCTCCATGTTTCCAGATCTCTGGCGGTATTCCATCAATGCCTGCTGCTTTGCCACTCTTGAGCTGGTGGATGGCTGTGAGGGTCTCTTCAGCGGTGGACGGTTCGTCCAATTCAACCTTTACTGGGAGTTGTGGGATTTGTAGGACGACTGCTTCTTGAACAGTGCGCTCAGCGCTGAAGAGGCTCTGAAAGTACTCCGACCAGCGGTTCAAGATGGAGGTATTATCTGTGAGGAGTGCCTGGCCATTCGCGCTTCGCAGGGGACTTTGTACCAGGTGCCTGGGCCATACACTGCTTTCAGTGCTTCGTAGAAGCCCCTGTAGTCACCATTGTCAGCGCAAAGCTGGGTCCTCTGTGCAAGTCTGGTCCACCACTCATTCTGGAGATCTCTGAGCTTGCGCTGGAGACTGCTGCAGACGAGGCGGAAGGCAGACTTCTTCACAGGGCAGGAAGGCTGGGCTAGGTGGGCCTGGTGGGCGGCTCTTTTTTTTTTTGCTAGGTGTTCCTGGATCTCAACATCGTTTTCGTCAAACCAGTCTTTATTCTTCTTTCTAGCGAAACCCAAGACTTCTGCAGAGGATTTTGCAATAGCAGTTTTCAGTTGTTCCCAGAGTGTTTCAGGGGAGGAGTCTGCTGGGTCCGCTGTGTCTTTGAGCCTGCGCTGTAAATCTGTCTGAAAGGCAGCTTTCACGTCGTCGCGCTGAAGGCTGGCAACATCAAGCTTTTTCTTGGGGGGCCCCCATTTCTTGGGTTTTGGCTTGACGTGGAGCCTGAGTTTGCAGCGGACAAGGCGGTGGTCAGTGTGGCACTCTGCGCTGGGCATCACTCTGGTGAGGAGGACATCACTGCGGTCCCTCTGACGCACTAGGACATAGTCGATAAGGTGCCAGTGTTTGGAGCGAGGATGCATCCAGGTGGTCTGTCGACTGTCCTTTTGCTGAAAAGTAGTGTTGGTGATGACCAGTTGCTGCTCTGCACAGAACTCCAACAGTAGGCGGCCATTGTCATTGCAGTTCCCGACGCCATGCTTGCCGAGGACTCCTTTCCAGGCTTCAGAGTCCTGGCCCACTCTGGCGTTGAAGTCGCCAAGGATTATGACTTTGTCGTCTGCAGGGGTGCTCTGTATGAGGCTGCGCAGGTCATTGTAAAACTTGTCCTTTTCAGCAGGCTCTGCCAGGAGGGTTGGGGAGTACACACTGAGAAGGGTGACGTGTTGCTGGTGTCTCAGTGGGAGGAGCATGTACATGATGCGGTCTGAGTGACCGGTTGGTAGGTTTTCCAGCTTAGTCGCAATGGAGGTCTTGACCATGAAACCCACGCCTGAGAGCCGTCTTTCTGATTCAGGCCTGCCTGACCAGTAGAGGGTGTACCCAGCACCAAGTTCTTGGAGGCTGCCATCGTCCAGAAGGCGTACTTCACTGAGCGCGGCGATGTCGATGTTTAACCTCCGCAATTCATGGGCAATGAGGGCGGAGCGACGTTCAGGGCGTCCGCTGTCTGCTTTGTCGAGCATGGTTCGGATGTTCCAGCATGCTACGTTGAGTCCGGGCGTGGTCGTCATGAGAGTGGATCCGTTATTCTTTCTTGTTTTTTGACCGCAGGAGAAGATGCCGGTTGACCGCGGCTAGCCAACTGGGGTTGCGAGGGGACGAGCTTTGGTTAGGCCACCTTTTCTAGGCCCCTCTCCGTGTGGAGCAAGCAGTGCTGTCCCTAGAGAAAGCTGCTTGGTCGTTCAGGGTGTGCCGAGTGATGTTGGCATCCCCAGGTCAACATCAGGCGACCAATATCCTGAACCGCCTGCATGCAGGTTTGAGACTGCGGCTTCCAGTGACATCTTTCACCTGCCGTTTCGCCCCTCGCCCGTCGCTACAGGACTTGGAATGGTCAGTGTCATGGTCCGTGGACGTTTCCTAAAGCCTGCGCGGTGGAGCGTTTTGGTGGAGTGCAGTGTGCGCAGTACTGGCCCCACCCTTTAAACCCTTGGTTCGTCTGCCATGGCCTAGCAAGCTGGGACGGTGGCATCGAGGTCCTCGGGTCGTAGTTTTTATATCAGACTGTCCTTGTCCTAGTCTCTGGCTCAAAAGCCTTCCCCGGAGACACGGGGGCTTTGATGTCAGGGGTTTCCTCCCTTAATCTTTCCGCAGCCAAGCGGCCAGGCCTGCAAGGCAGCAGAGGACTCGTGGAGGGCGGGGTCGTCTATGTCCCGTGCAGATGTGAACATCTGCCCACTGCCCAGACAACACAATACAATACAACTTTATTAATCCCTCATGTGGAAATTCACTGTCTGCCCATACAATAAATACATGACATCAACATTCACGCATTGAAATAACTAAATAACCCATAACTCTCAGGTAAAGGGATGAACTGTAACAGACGTATTGTGTTACCTTTGTAACACTCTTGGCATCAGAAACACATATAGTGTATTACCCCTGTTCTTCTGGTGTCAGCAATGTTGCAGTGAACTGCTGAAAGGGTTAGTACTAAAGAATGGTGACAGACACTATCTACTGATAGTACTGTTGAAAATCCACTTTTTCTCAAAATCTAATCAGTTTTCACACATCTGTGAAATCCCCGTGACCCTTGCGATGAGTCGACTAAATTAGGATACATAAGAAGGTCTTATGATCAGCTACCTTCGTGCCAAATGTGATTGAAACGTTTGCAACAATGTTGATAATAACTACAATTATTGGCATTTTATACACATATTTCGACCTCTTGTGACCCTTGACCTTTTCAGATGGGTGATCCAAATTAGTAACAACCTAATAAACAAAAGAGTTGGCATAACGTGATGTACTACTTTTGGGTACTCGAAGTCTGCCACTTCGTTCGATATGTCTGCTGTCAAATTCATAAGCAATCCAGACCAAAAAGGTGACTGCCAAGCGTGTGAAATGCAAAGAAGTACCCAACGGAGAAAGAAACACGCTTAGAAAAAACGGTACAACACAATTTATTAATATTTCGGGTAAATACCCTTTGTCAAAATAGACAAACAAACAGAGACATTATTTGCTACTTATCTTCAGATGCAGAAGGAATGTGGCAACTGAAGGTGACGTCACCTTCAGTTGCCACATTCCTTCTGCATCTGAAGATAAGTAGCAAATAATGTCTCTGTTTGTTTGTCTATTTTGACAAAGGGTATTTACCCGAAATATTAATAAATTGTGTTGTACCGTTTTTTCTAAGCCTGTTTCTTTCTCCGTTGGGTACTTCTTTGTCAAATTCATATCTAAGTGGATGTGTTTTGTCATGAAGAATGTCAGCCAGTTTGATAGTAATCCGTCTGTTGACGTTTGTTTCCATGTCACCCGGAAGAAGGATCTTTGAACCGAAACATCGTGTTCCTTGGATCTAATTTAAAGGGTTTTCAACCTCTTTTTTTTCTGTTTTCCTTTGACATGAAACCCTAGCGGCAACAGTTTTACTACGTCTGTTGTACATTGTGTCCAAAGTATCTTGTGCTCTACAATCACCCCGCCCGCTTTCCTGATTACTTTGTTAAGAAGATCTTGATCTCTTTCACTTAAATTTATACCCCAGCACATCAGTCCAAAAGTTAGAACGGTAACAATACTGGAGCAGTAAAACATCTGTAAAAGCCGAGTACTTACATTAAATGATCTGCGCTTTCTCAAACAGTAAAGAAAGGTATGCGTTTTTTCACAATAGCCTCTGTGTTTTGTTTCCAGTTGAGCGCGTTGTCAAAAAGAACACCTAAATACTTGTAGGACTCTACACGCTCAACTTCTGTTCCCTTGATGACAACAGGATCGGGATGATGATTGTTTTCCTGAAATCTATGACCATCTCTTTTGTTTCGCTAACATGTAATTCAAGATAGTTTCTATCGTACCACTCTACAAAGTCGTCGATCTCCTGTCGATAGTGTCTGTCGTCCTCATCTGTAATCTGACTTGTCGGTGCCGTCCCCCCCCCCCCCCCCCCCCCAAAAAAAAAAAAAAAAAAAAAAAAAAAAAAAAAAAAATAAAAAGAAAAAAAAGAAATAAAATAAAATAAATAGATAAATAAAATTTTTAAAAAATGGCGCTATTTTGGACTTATTTCATGATCCCTTGTGACTTTGACCTTTGCGAGAGGTCACTCAAATTGGTATGATTAAAAAGGTCTTGCCAAAAAGTATCCTTAGGCCAAGTGTGAAGACAATGCCTTGAATAGTTTCCGAGAAAATGCCAAACGTTTACCACGGACGCCGGTTGACGGACGGACGACCACAGGCCCAGAACATTGTTACGTTTGTTTTACGGACGGACGATGTACGGACAACTCGCCCAGAATATAGACTCACTATTGCTTCGCACGTGAGCCCCCCAAAACACCTTATCTCAAAATATGGCTATTTTTCACTTATTTCTGGATCTCTTGTGACTCTTAAACTTTCCGTGGGAGCAATAAAATAAGTATGCATAGATAGGTCTTACCATCAGGTATCTTTGGGTTGGTTTGAAATTGAGAATATTATTTGAGAAAAAACACCTTCAAAATATGGCTATTTTTTTACTTATTTCCTGAGCTCTTGTGCCCCTTACCTTTCCCATAGATCAACCAAATTAGTATTCGTAGAACGGTCTTCCCATCAGATATCTTTGTACCAAGTTTGGGTTTGAAGTTGTGAATAGCATTTGAGAAAAAGTCTACTATGTCAAAATATGGCAATCTTTTTTAAAAACCTATGTCCTCATCCCCTGTGACCTTGTTCTTTGAGAAAGGTCTCTCAAATTGGTATGTTTAAAACGGTCTTGCTACATACTATCCTTGGGCTACGTTTGAAGACTGTTGCTTGAATAGTCTACAGTTTACCACGGACAACGGCGGACGGACGATAAACGACGGACATCGACTGACTTTTGCTTCGCACGTGAGCCAAAAAGCTTTGCACCGGCAAACTCCACATTTTCTCAAATTCTATCTATCTTTCACAAATCTATAAACCTATTTTTCACAAATCTGTCAACACCCCGCGATTTTGACCTTTGCAAGGGGTCCATTAAATTAGTATGTATAGAGAAGTCTTATCATCAGCTACCTTTGTGAGAAGTTTGATTGAATAGCGTGCAAAAATGCTGATTAGAACTACAATTCTACCCACAAATTGGCGCGTGTTTTTTTTAAAAACACATTTGCTGCCCTCTCCTGATCCTTGATCTTTCTGATGGATCGTCAGAATTGGTATGCATAGGAAGGTAGGTATCTTTGTACCAGTTTGGTACTGAAGTGAAAAATAGTGTTTGAAAAAAAATCAATTTTTGTCAAAACGTGTCTGATTTTGATATTTCTCTCTCTCCCCCCCCCCTCCTGCCCCCAAAAGTCATTGAATTTGGTATGGTTGGAAGTGTCTTGCCACATAATATCCTTGGGCCAAGTTTGAAATCTGTGGCTTAGATAGACTTCGAGAAAATGCCAACGTAAAAGTTTACTACGGCGGATGAAGAGACAACCACTGACTCAGGGCATAGACTCACTTTTGCTAAGGTGTTAACGACGTCCGGATAAACTGACCTTAACCACCTTGTGTATTTAACTCATTCAGCCCGACGCACGTATTTCTCAAATTTGGAGGCGTCATGTAACGACTATGCACTTGTTGCAGGAGATGGATCGACCATGATAATTCAAGGGTTGTGCCAGATTAGCTTGGTGCCTGTCGGCGCCAAGCTAACCTGGCACTACCCTTGAATTATCATGGTCGACCCATCTCCTGCTGTAGTGCGTCAGGGCTGAATAGGTTAAATCACTGGGAGCAGAGAGAGAGAAAGAGAGAGAGAGAGAGAGAGAGAGAGAGAGAGAGAGAGAGAGAGAGAGAGAGAGAGAGAGAGAGAGAGAGAGAGAGAGAGAAAGAGAGAGAGATGATGATGAAACGTTTTTATTCAGGATAAAAAGTTTTAGGCATAGCAATGCCTGTCCTGCTACTCTACACATATAAAAATACATCAGACGATACATCAAAAGATAAAACATATGTAAGTAAAAAGACCCATCCCCCTTCCCCCCCCTCTCCCCCACCACCACCACTCAGAGGGGGAAAAAAATAAAAAAATATATATATATATATATAATTATATACACAGGTATGAACCTGACATGTTAATGCAGACAATCGAACTATTACATAATCTGTAGCAACAGTAGAAAAGTATTAGGTAATAGGAAACTTGTCACTAACTGTACTAACTATACGAATAGTAGCATAAGGGAGCCGAACATACTATTACTTCTGAAGTAAATATTTATGGAGGCGATCTTTGAAGACGCTAATCTTACAAATTGATTTCAGGTGTGGAGGTAACATATTCCACGCTTTAGCGCCTGAAAAAGACAGACTGGTTTTACTGATGTCTAATCTAATTTTTGGAAGGTGGATCAAACTATTTCTCGTGTTTTTCCTATCATTGTCGGAAAATAGAATTTTTAGATAGGGTGGGGCTTTTCCGTGCATGATCTTGTGCAGTAGAGAGAGAGAGAGAGAGAGAGAGAGAGAGAGAGAGAGAGAGAGAGAGAGAGAGAGAGAGAGAGAGAGAGAGAGAGAGAGAGAGAGAGAGAATGACAATGAATCTTTATTTTCCAAGGATAAAAAGATTTAGGTCTGAAGACCTTTCTTCCATCTTGTCCTTGCTAAACTACTTACACACACACTCACGGGGCCTCACGCACTGACACACCATAAGCGCCCAACAAGGCGAGTCATACTGGCTGCCCCTCTCGATCAGCTTCCGCTCGAAGGCGACAGCAGGGATACAGCCAGTGTGTACATATGGCGATCATATACAAAAACATCATAAACACATTTAATACACATAATGAGATATACATGCGCTACCATCTAAAAAGTGTACCATAAGATTACCAAAAAAAAAAAAAAAAAAAAAAAAAAACAGATAGACAAATTCAAAATACCACGTCATTCTAAAACAAAAGCAGTTTACGCTTGCATTTGTAGCAAATGCTGATGAAGCCGTGTCTTGAAAGCATTTATGGTCGTGATAGATTTTATTTCTTTTGGAAGTAAATTCCATTCTTTGGCTGCTGAATATGACAAGGCCGATTTAAAAATGTCAAGGCGGGGCCTAGGCACTACCAGGTCGTTCCTCAGTGTCGGGTACGGAGTGTGGGGAGCCTTAAAGAGAGCAGCTAGATATCCAGGTGATTTTGAAAGAGTGATCTTACGCATAAATACACATTTATTGAATAAAAAGTGCTTACGAAGGGGCAACATATTTAATTTTGTTAGTTTATCGTCGGTAGTCAAAAGGGTGTGGGAATCTTTTAGAATAAGCTTTGCCGCACGTCTATGAAGTGAATTTATTCTTTTTAAAGAAATATCGCTGCATCCATCCCATACTGTCGATGCGTAATCTAGATGGGATTTTATGTGTGCATTATAAAACAACTGCCTGGTTAAAACGTCGGTGAATAGAACTAGTCTAGATAACAAATATAGATTTTTTGACAAAACCTTACAAATAAAATTAGTATGCGAGTGCCAACTGAGCTGGTCGTCTACAGTGACACTAAGCAAACGATGTTCTCTAACTTGCGCTATTGGTTGCTGTTCAAGGTAAAGTTTGAGTGGCGGCGGGCTCAGCTGATGCTTTTGTCTTGTTGTCACAAGCATACATTCCGTCTTTGATGGATTTGGAATCATGGAATTAGTCTGGCACCAATCAAAGACTGCATTTATTGCTTCCTGGAGTGAACTAGTGATTGTGGGCACGTCTGGTGCAGACTCATCCAAAGTTGCATCATCTGCAAATAAGCTACAGGTAACGTCAGGCTGTGTGTGTGAGAGAGAGAGAGAGAGAGAGAGAGAGAGAGAGAGAGAGAGAGAGAGAGAGAGAGAGAGAGAGAGAGAGAGAGAGATGATGATGATGAAACTTTTTTTTTTTCAGAATAAAGTTTTAGGCATGCGAATGCCTCTCCTTTAAACTGTCCTGCTACACTACACACATAAATATACATCGAGCAACACAATAAAATATTTTAAAAACCCAACAACAACATAATATCAAGAACATTTAAATGTACGAAAAGCATAAAAGACGAAAAAAACAAACAAACAACAAAAACAAACAAACCAAAAACCCCAACAACAAACAAAAGACACACACACACACACACACACACACACACACACACACACACACACACGCGCGCACACACACACACACACACACACACACACACACACAGAGTTACCTTTGTGCGATTGGCGAGATACTCTGGACCATTGTGTTTAAAGTTCAAGTGATATAGGATGGCAAGTGCTTCGGACATCTTCACTGTGCACAAAAAATGTGGAAACATTATCACAAGCCCCGTGCCAACATGGGCCAAGTAAAATCACATTTTCAATCCCTCACCCTCCACCCCGCCGGGTACTCAAGGACTCAAGAAAATAACTGGTCGGTTCGGTGGACCGGGAGACGGACATCTTTCTTTTCCATTGGTATTGTTATATGTTTACAGCCAAACATGCAGCATTTGTAAGGAACCGAGGAGAATAACCACAAAATTAGTCGGTCGGTCCGTGTTACATGTATCATCTCTTCTTTCTTTGTTGATCATTACTGATGATGTAGGCATACAAAGTGTAATCAGCTCCGTAACATCAATTTGTTGCGAAAGAAGGTGTGTCTGAATTGACTAGGATGGAAATATGGAATACATGTTAAATTTTCAGCCACATACTTTGAATTTGTTAAACTTTAAGTTGTTCATTTGGATAAAACAAATACAGGAAAAAATATAATCCTGAAAGATAGTTGCTTCAAATGTGTGGTTACCGGTGTCGCCGGGAAAGTACCGTGTATTACTCTCTCTCTCTCTCTCTCTCTCTCTCTCTCTCTCTCTCTCTCTCTCTCTCTCTCTCTCTCTCTCTCTCTCTCTCTCTCTCTCTCTCTCTCTCTCTCTCTCTTTCTCAGCCCCAAAATACTTAAACTGTCTCTCCCATACATTGTAGAATCCTTAACTTATATTTATAATCTCTGTATCCAGCATAACACTTTTCCTAACGAGCTTAAATATGCCAAAGTAATTCCACTTCCAAAAACAAAAGATCGTTCTGACCCTAATAATTATCGGCCTATTTCTTTTGTCCAAACCACTGGAAAGACACGTCCATAAACACCTGCTTGCTTACCTAGAAAACCGTACGCTCCTCCACCCTTTCCAATCCGGATTTCGCCCGCAGCATTCATGCCACACAGCACTTACACGCCTTGTTGACACATGGCTCAAGGGTATGAATAAGTCACAGTTAATAGGAGCAGTCTATCTGGATTTTAAGAATGCTTTTGATCTGATTAACCACACTATTCTGACCGCTAAGCTTCACACGTACCTCAATAATGGAGACGCAGTTGCTTTTTTCACATCTTACCTTACTAAAAGAAAACAAAAGGTTTTTGTTCATGGCTCATACTCCTCTCTCAAAGATGTAAGCTTCGGTGTGCCCCAAGGGTCTGTACTGGGCCCCTACTGTTTTGCTTATTTATCAATGATTTGCCTCTACATATTACTTGCCAAGATGTACAATGCGACCTTTTTGCTGACGACACCTCAGTTCATACTACTAGTAAAGATATACAGGTAATTTCCGACAACCTACAACAAAGTCTTCATGAAGTATCAGCTTGGTGTATAAACAATTCTATGGTTGTTCATCCAGCCAAAACGAAATCGATGGTAGTCGCCACGCACCAAAAACAGCAGTTAACACCTCTATTACTTAACCTTTTACTTAAAGGTAGTCAGGTAGAACAGGCAAATGAACATCGAGTACTAGGGATTACAATCGACAGTCAGCTAAAATGGCAAGCTCATACAGACGCCTTATGCAAAATAGTAGCCAAAAATCTCTTTATGTTATCAAAACTGAAATATTATACTGATTCAGATACCCTAAACTATTTTATAACGCTCACATACGTTCTTATATCGATTACGCGTCAACGGTTGGGATGGATGTAGTGAGGTCCATTTAAAGAGACTCAGTTCCCTACACAGACGAGCAGCCAAAATAATCTGCCCTGATCCACACCTAAGCACTGAAGAAAAGCTCTCAAAAGCAGGTCTCCTGCCTCTTCAATGTCATTTTAAATATAACAAAGCAATATTTATGTTCAAAGTGTGGAAACGCAAAACACCTGAGTACGTCTCCACTTTGTTCCGTAAGTCTGAGTCCAAGCTTGGAAACATCAGAAAGCTTTTCATAGTCCCAAAACCAAGGATCGATCTATATAAAACTAGCTTATCCTTCTCAGGGGCACTTATCTGGAATGCTCTTCCCGACCATGTAAAATCCACCTCCTCGCTAGCCTGTTTTAAAAAGGGTCTCTGCAAATATTTTGTGGATCACTCGTAGGGATGTCTTAACCACTTGTATTATTTGTCTCTTCTTATGCTGAGTCCAATTTATTCCCAATTAAGTCTGTTATCCTTTTCATTTATCATTTGGACTACTTAGCTCTGTCTATGTGTGAAGGGGGGGGGGGCGGGTGGGGTGGTGGTGGGTGTCTGTGAGTGTATGAGTATGTCTATGTGAACAGTGTTGTCATCTGTTTGCAAGTATTATGTATACTTATATGTATGCATATTTGTAGTTAGTCTCGTAGTTTTTTTTTTTTTTAGCAACGGCAGGTTTGTAAAATGGCTGGGTTGACGACGATGTCAATGCCTAAACCGTTGTAAAATAAAGTTTCATTGATTCTCTCTCTCTCTCTCTCTCTCTCTCTCTCTCTCTCTCTCTCTCTCTCTCTCTCTCTCTCTCTCTCTCTCTCTCTCTCTCTCTCAGCTTATGTCGATGTTATTATGTTGTTTGTTTGTTGGATTTTGTTGTTGTTGTTTTTTCTTCGTCTTTTTTGCTTTTCGTACATTTAAATGTTCTTGATACTATGGTGGTTTTTTTTTAAATGTTTTTTAAAAATATTTTTTATTGTGTTGCTCGATATATATTTATGTGCCTAGTGTAGCAGGACAGTTTGTAAGAGAGGCATTCGCATGCCTAAAACTTTATCCTGAATAAAAACTTTTCAACTCTCTCGCTCGCTCGCTCTCTCTCTCGCTCCTCGGGGTTACAGATATCAACAACGGCACATGGGGATACTTGGGACGTGCCGCTTTTGTTAGCATTAGAGCGAGTGAAAGTAAGCGCCGCATGTTTTTTTTTTTTTAGATGTTTCTGTATGTCTTTCAGGCGCTGGCTGTGGTTCTGTTTAGCAGAGGATAAATGATTGACCGTGCTGCTTGTGTGTGTACAGCTGCTTTCACACTAGTCATCCTCTCTTCCACAGATGACAATTTCTCTCCATGAACGCTCTAAGGCTTGAACGTCATTGGATCTCTTCACCGCCACATCGCGGACCTGGCCGTCTAGCTGATCGATCTTCGCTGAAGCTGCGGACAGTCCTTTAAACATAGTATTTACGTCGGTCCGAAGGCTCGTGATGAGATCATGAGCAGTGCGTAGTCGGGTTAGTAGCAATGACGAAGCAGGTAGTGCTGGAAGAGCTACCAGCTGCCGTAGAGGGAGGACAATGTTGAGCGATTCTACGACACTGGCCGACTGATTGATTGATTGATTGTACATTGCTTAACGTCCCGACAGCAACAAGGCTTTCTCAGGACGTGCCTGCACTGCTTGTGAAAAAAAAACTAAACAGAAAAGTGAATGTATGTCGCCAGCCGGTCAAATACGTTAAATAAACCTACAACATGGGGCCTAACTAAAGCTAAGACCATTTAGCAACACACATCCAATATCAAGAGCTACAGGCAGTGCAGACAGTAGGGAGAGTTTTAAAAAGGCAAAAACAGGTGAATGGACAAAGGGTAGACAGAAACACATGCCCCAGAATAGAAAGAAAAACCCACCCTGTGGGGCTGACCAGGGTGACCCTGGGAACTAAAAAATACCTAACCCCACCCACGTCCCCCAGGGCAGACCCGGGTGGGATAAGTGGCCGACTGAGTAGCTGGAGTTGCGTCAGTAGTGATGACCTCAGCAGTAGTGATGACCTTTGCATCAGGACACGTGGCGGGTGAGGAGGTAGCGAGTAGACCCTCCGGACAGGAGCTGCATTGACGTGATAGGTTGGGGAGGGGGAAGGATGTGGGGCACGCAGATACGGTGTCAACATCCGCTGAAGCAGAGGACGTGACAACCGGTGGTTGCTCGGGGGAGGGAATAGTGGAGGGGGAGACGACTTGTGGCAGATAAAGGCGGTTGGGTGGGAGGGACGCTGGCTGGTAATCCTCTTCACACGCATCGTTCTCGGCCGATGGCTGTACGAGAAGGGAAACTTCTTTGTCGGCTGAGGAAGTGGAAAGGGTGGGGGTGATGGGGGATTCCCCGCGACGAGCCACGAGGGTTGGCGGGGAAGGTGGTGGTGGGGGTCAAGGTGACTGAGGTACTGGCTGTCAGAGGCACTACATGCCATATGTGACATAGACCAGAAGCTGGTTTAATGTAACCATATCATTGAGTTTGGACTTTTGCAGTTGGAAAACCGAGAAAATCATGAAAAATTATAAATTTTGCCCCAAAATCGCTTTGCTTGCAGTTGTATAGGCGTTTTTGCATGTTTTGATCGCAACACCATGTTTACCTGCACTGTGGGCCATGTTTAGTGTGTTTGTTTCATTTATTTGTTGTCTGACCTTCGACCTTGAGCTGTGACCTTGACCCTAAAAGAAATGAGGTTTGGGGCGTTCAGTTTGCTAAATGCATGAAACAAAAATGCACTCATTCAGTTATTGAAGTTGTGGGGGTGGGGTGGAGGTGGTGGAGAGTTGGGGTGGGGGGTGGGGGGGGGGGGGGAGAGAGAGCTGGAAGATCAAAACTACAATGAAACAGTGTCAGCAGGTTCATTTCATCAGTCAGCTGACCTCAGAGTGAAATCAGCAGCCAAAAGAATGTGACATGCAGAAGTTATTTTGCATGACCCAGCTATATTTCTATACAACATAGGCCACATCTGAGGTGTCATTCTGCTGTAACTGTCATGAGGGATGTCTCTGGTGTCTATTCTGAGCCAAACAGAAGCACTTGTACAAGCTCAGTCGAGTGCGTTGTTATGGGAGCTGCTGCGGCCACCGGTACAGGAGTGTTCACAGGTTTGGCACACACATGCTTGCTGCATTTTCAACATGAGTTCAGGTGTTCTGAGACTCTGACATTCCGTGTGCCCCGCTTATCATAGTTTTGGCTGTTTGGTGTAGTCTTTTGGCTGTGGGATAGCTCAGTAGACTTAATGTTTAAATTGCACAGCTGTTTCATGACTCCTTTTGCATCAGGAAAAGATTGCGAGCTGCATATAGGGTTATGACACTGGTTACAGGCCTCTTCCTGCTTGCTGTCATCAGACGATAGGTTCGATGAGTTTTGGCTGTCCTGAGATACACAAGGCAATGGCCTTGGGTCTGAAAGCTCATTTGTCATCAATGTCAGTGTTATGGCAACCTTTTTCAGTTGTTCAGCCTACCGGGAGTCAGTTTGACTGTAATGCATGTGTATATAAACGTGGAAAAACAGAAAAAGTAGGTGTGGGTGGGTAATGGCAAAATATGAAAAACATACATTTATGTGCCTGTGCCTCAAATGCACTATTTCTGAGAATTAGATATATTACTTGATGTATATGCCAATTTTGGAGGCATTCTGACCATATCTAGTCTGTTTTTCATGGCATCAGATATGCATGATCCCAAATATAAACAGCATAGTGAACACTACAACAACGCGCTACACATAATGGTCCATAACATACAGTTGCAGCAACATTCAATGGTGTCACTTTGGGTTTGACTTAGCTAGTGTCTAAGGATTGCACTGATGGCAGATTGAATTGTGTTCAGGCGGGAGAGTTTCTCTTACAGGCCACGTTACATATTCAAATGAGGTAGGTGAGGCAGTAAGAAGACCGGTGTTTTTTTAAAAAAAGTCTTCTGCCTTCTTTGGCATTTGTGCAGATGCAGTATGCTGGAATTTGCTTTAAATCCCTCGATAGATGAGAAGAGACATGGTTGGTGCTTTGATTTACACCAGCCTTGGCTTAACCAGTGGACACTTTTTGTCCTAGTTTGAGTTGCCAAGCGGACGGTGATTTGAGGTGTGTACCAGTTTTGGCTGCGCTTGGATGTAGGGTTGGTACAGAATCATGTTGATAGCCAGGAAGCGAGACGGCTGATGTCCTTTTTTTAAAAATAATAATAATAATACATAGTTCTTGTATAGCGCTGTTCTCCAGAAAAAACACTGGACTCGCTGCGCATGCACAACAGCACACCCTCTCTCTCAGACACACGCACAATTATATACTACTTTAAACCACCCCATCATCCCAACACCTTACATTCACTTCCTTTAGGATCAGAATAAAAGGCAGCCAGTCAAAAATTAGCTAAGATGAGCTAAGTGTTAAATGCCCGACAGAAAAGAAAGTCTTTAAGTGACCTTTGAACTGTGACATTGTGGTCAGATTTCGCATTTCATTTGGCAGCGAGTTCCACACACTTGAGGCTAAAAAGGTGAAAGAACGCTCCTCGACAGTTTTCATGTTAAGCTTCGGGATTAAAAAAAAAATTCACTAGAGGAACGGAGGGTGCGTGATGGTTGATAAACAGACAGCTTGGCAGAAAGGTACAGCGGGATTAATCCGTCAAAATGCCGATAGGCGAAAATTGCAATTTTATACTGGCAGCGGAATTTTACGGGTAGCCAGTGCAGCTTCTTCAGTAGAGGCGTAACGTGGTCTCTCTTTCGTTTCTTCAAGATGAGTCGCGCCGCATTGTTTTGAATCATCTTTCATTTTTTAGGGGGGGGGGGGGGGGGGGGGGGCGGGAATTTTGTGCATGGAAAATGTGCAGCAAGTGGGTGGTAGTGTTGTTTAAGGGAATAAAAATTAGGGGATGACTGAGACAGACTAAGGCTAAGGCATTTTAACAGATGGGACTGCAGGGGAGGCCGACTGTGTGCTTTAGATCTGTTAGTCCGTTCGAATATGGAGACCGGTTTATCGCAACAGGGACATTTTCTGAGGGGTCAGCTGTACCATCTATTAGTTGCTGTACAATGTCGCAAAGGGCCCGGTACTCAGAGCTCACCCACAAACCCGTTCTCTCTCCTTGGATCATGTAGGTGCCGCCGGTCGTTCTTCTTTTCCGGAAATATACTGTGATGACGATTAGTTTGTTGCCGTCTGTTTGTACTGGCCCTTCGTAGATTTTGATAATTGTCTGGGCCATCTGGTCAGGAACAGGGGTGTAAAGGGAGAGGTAGCCGTCAATGGTAATAACGTCATCTCAAAATTAAAGTCTTCCCATGATACGTTGTTTAGATGAGGGATCAAAACCAGAAATACTGTCCAGGATTGCACAGACAAAAACAGCACTGACAAGATTGAAGACCATATGGAAGGACAGAAACATCACACTCTGCTCCAAGATCAGACTGATGCGCTCCTTAGTCATCTCAGTGTTCTTGTATGCCTGCGAGTCATGGACCCTCACAGCAGACCTTGAAAGGAGGATACAAGCCACTGAAATGAGATGTTTTCGAAGGCTGCTTGGCATTTCATACAGAGATCACATCACAAACGAGGAAGTGTGAAGCAGAATCAGGCAAGCCATCGGGCCCTATGAAGACTTATTAGCCATTGTGAGAAAACGAAAACTGAAGTGGTATGGGCATGTCACGCGTTCAGCAGGGCTTGCCAAAACAATCCTGCAAGGCACTGTGCAAGGAGGACGAAGGAGAGGAAGACAGAGGAAAAGACGGGAGGATAATATCCCAGAGTGGACAGGACTGAAGCTAGCCGATACGTTGAGAATGGCAGAGAACAGAGAGGAATGGAGGGAGCTGGTTGCCAAGTCATCAGTGATGCCCTAACGGTCGGCAAGACTACGGGAGATAGATAGATTAGATAAATAGATTAGATTAGATAGATTAGGTTAGATAGATTAGGTTAGATAGATTAGATAGATTAGATTAGATAGATTAGATTAGATAGATTAGATAGATAGATTAGATACATAGATTAGATACATAGATAGATTAGATAGATAGATTAGATAGATTAGATAGTTAGATAGATTAGATAGATAGATAGATAAGATAGATTAGATAGATAAGATAGATAAGATAGATAAGATAGATAGATAGATTAGATAGATTAGATAGATTAGATAGATAAGATAGATAAGATAGATAAGATAGATAGATAGATTAGATAGATAGATAGATTAGATAGATAGATAGATTAGATAGATAGATTAGATAGATTAGATAGATTAGATTAGATAGATTAGATTAGATTAGATTAGATAGATTAGATAGATTAGATAGATAGATAGATTAGATAGATAGATTAGATAGATAGATAGAATAGATAGATAGATAGATAGATAGATAGATAGATAGATAGATTAGATAGATAGATTAGATAGATTAGATAGATAGATTAGATAGATAGATAGATAAGATAGATAAGATAGATAAGATAGATTAGATAGATAGATAGATTAGATAGATTAGATAGATTAGATAGATAGATTAGATAGATTAGATAGATTAGATTAGATTAGATAGATAGATTAGATAGATAGATAGATTAGATAGATGGATATATTAGACAGATAGATAGATTAGATAGATAGATTAGATAGATAGATTAGATAGATAGATAGATTAGATACATAGATAGATTAGATAGATAGATAGAGTTTGGATTTTGTTGGAAAAATAGGTGGAAAAAGCGGACGGGAGTTCTTCTTTGCTGTGTGTGTTGGGGAGAGGAGAGTCTTTAGAAATGCCTAAGAGTGAGTTCATGGTAGCGTAGAGGGTTTTGGAAGAAGTGGATTCCAGGATTTTGTTTTGAAGGTATTTACGTTTGGAGTCGGAGATCATTGTGCAGACTTTGGATCTAGTTGTTTGGAAGATCTGTCTGTGAACGGTGAGGTCAGATGAGCGCCAGCGGTGTTCCGCTTGTCGGCGCTCGCGCTTGGCCTCAGCTATGTCGTCAGTGAGCCAGGGGGAGGGGGGTCGGTAAGGTATGGAGCAGGTGGTGACAGGTGCATGGGTGTCTAGAAGTTTTCGAAGGGAGGAGTCGAAATTTGGATGCAAGATCAGGAGAGGAGGCGGGGCCCATGAGAAGGTCGAAGAAGCTCTCCCGGTTGACAGATTTTAGTTTGGGACGAGAGACAAGGAGCTTGGGTTTTTTTTCGGGGGAGGTAGGTTGAGGGAGACGAGAATAGCGAGGTGGTCAGAGGGAAGCACAGAGGAGGTGTCAGAGTCGAGAAAGAGTTGATCGGAGGTGCGGGTGATGATCCAGTCGAGGGTGTGGCCGAGTCGGTGGGTGGGTTTGGTGATGTGTTGTGAAAGATTGTAGTTTGAAAGTGATGTGCAAAGGCGTTTTGTGTCAGGGTGGTCGGGTTTGTCGAAGTGGAAGTTAAAGTCGCCAAGAAGGATGTATTTTCCAGGTCGTGTGCTGTAGTGGTCGAGGAGGAGGTCGAACTCGGTGAGGAACATGGAGTTTGTGAGTTTGTTTTGAGAGCTTGTAGGGGGGCGATAGATACATGAGAAGATGATGGACTGGCCAGGGAGTGTTGCTACGGACTCGACAGATTCAAAGGAGGGATGAGCAAAAGGTAGAGACTGAGAGAAGGAGAGGTGAGCGGAAAGACAGTCCCTGTAGATGATGGCAATGCCACCCCCTTCTGGAAGCGCGCGGGAAGGAGGCCAGGCGGTAGCCACTCGGAGTGACGCTGGCGATGATGGGTTCATCGCCAGCTGAGCGGAGCCACGTTTCGGTGATCACGACAACATCTAGGTCATTGTCTAGAATGAAATCACGTCAGCTTTGCCATCTTTGCAGACAGACTGTGCATTGAAGAGATACAGTTTTAGGTTGGGTGAGACAGAAGATGAAGAGGAAGAAGAAACGGACGAAGGAGAGGACAAAGGAGGAGGAGGGTGGGGAGGGGGAAAAGAGGATGGAGGGGGGAAAGATGAGGGAGGGGGGAGGAGGAAAAGACGGGGAAGAGAACCGGGCACGAAAGAGGATGCGAGAGGAGGGTGAGGGGGGAGGAGAGAGGGGGAGGAAGGAGAGTAGGAAAAGATGAGGAAGAGCGAGGGGGAAGGGGAGGAGAAAGGGGGAGGAGGGGACGAGGAGGAACAAGCAGGCGAAGGAGGAGGGGGTGGATGGAGGGAAGGGGAGGAGGGTGGGGGAGGAGGCGGCCGAGGATATCAGGGAGCGGTAGGAGAGGAAGACAGGAGAAGAAATGGGAGAAGAAGGAAGGGATGGGGAGAAGACGGGGAGGCGGAGGGGGTGGAAAGACATAGGAAAAGGTGAAGAAGTGTGTGGTTATGGGTGTGGTGGCGAGTCGTGCCTTCTGCTAATTCGACCCCTGCGGCCTCTCTTTCGCAACCGGATGCCACGTAAAGCATTTGCAACACTGTCGGTGGCACCGGCGCGCAGTAGGTGGCTTGGCGACTTAGAGATACAATACAATACAATACAATACAATACAATACAATAATACTTTATTGATCCCTCACGGGGAAATTCACTGTCTGCCCATACAACACATGGCATCATCATTCACTCATAAAAATAATTAAATAACCCATAACTCTCAATTAAAGAAATGAACTGTAACAGACGTATGCTACCTTTGTAACACACTTGGCATTAATTAAAAACAAATAATAATAATAATAATAATAATAATAATAATAATAATAATACTGAGAGGTCTAGTACTAAGGAACGGAAGAATGTTGACCGACACTATCTACTTATATTACTGTTGAAAAGGGTAACAGCCTGAGGGACAAAAGAGTTGGCATAACGTGATGTAGGACTTTTGGGTACTCGGAGTCTGCCACTTCGTTCAATACGTCTGCTGTCAAATTCATTTCTAAGTGGATGTGTTTTGTCATCAAGAATGTCATCCAATTTGTTCGTAATCCGTCTGTTGTACAGTGTGTCCAAATTATCCTGTGCCGTACCAATCACCCGGCCCCCTTTCCGGATTACTTTGTTAAGGCGATCTTGGTCTCTTTTACATAAATCCCCCCCCCCCCCCCCCCCCCAGCACGTCAGTCCAAAAGTTAAAATGCTAACAATACTGGAGCAGTAAAACATCTGTAAAAGCTGAGTGCTTACATTAAATGATCTGAGCTTTCTCAAACAGTAAAGACGGGTATGCGTTTTTTTCACAATAACATCTGTGTTTTGTTTCCAGTTGAGCGCGTTGTCAGAAAGAACACCTAAATACTTGTAGGACTCTACACGCTCAACTTCTGTTCCCTTGATAACAAAAGGACCGGGATGCTGTTTGTTATTCCTGAAATCTATGTCCATCTCTTTTGTTTTGCCAACATGTAATTCAAGATAGTTTCTATCGCACCACTCTACAAAGTCATCGATCTCCTGTCGATAGTGTCTGTCGTCCTCATCTGTAATCAGACCTGTCAGTGCCGTGTCGTCAGCGTATTTGTCCATGACACAGTCGTCATGAGCAGCTCTACAGTCTGCTGTGTACAAAGAAAACAAAGATAGCAGTTGTTGGCGTGTGTATCTGATGAGCATGATTGTTTGTGAGGACAGGAAAGAGAAAGACGGGACGAGGGTGCAGTAGAGTGTGTGTGTGTGTGTGTGTGTGTGTGTGTGTGTGTGTGTGTGTGTGTGTGTGTGTGTCGGTGTGTGTGTGAGTGGTGTGGTAGGGGGGCGACCTGATAATACGCACGGGAGATAATACCCAGTAGGTGTGTGTGTGTGTGTGTGTGTGTGTGTGTGTGTGTGTGTGTGTGTGTCTGTGTGTGTGTGCGTGCGCGCGCGTGTGTATGTGTGCTGGTGTGTGTGTGAGCGTGGTAGGGGAGCGACACTGATAATACGCAAAAACCAACAAGAGGAAGAGGAAGGGAGAAAACACTGGGAGCACAAAACACGTGGTGGCAAAATGGCGACGTAAACAAAGATCAAACGATAGGCACTATTGATATCGGAAGGGTAAGGAAGGAGGGGTTATTTGTCGTTTTGTGTTTGTTATTATATCTTTTCATCTGGAGTGGCCTACAGCAAATATTTTTTTCCATCTTACATATCCAAGGTAACCAATCACGCCAAGTAGTTGCCCCTGATTTTCCCACAAAGCCTCTTGGCGATGGCGACTAGCGGCTGCTCATCCTGTCGTTGCGTGTATGGTAACTGCTAAAATTGTACACCTGCACTATATGTACAATATCATGGACTGGATGTACGTGTTGAAAAAATTCGTTCACACCTACAAAGTGTCAGGAGTCATACTTACAGCTTGTACAGCCGTAAATTCTGCCATCATCCCCAGCGCGTAAAAATCCGTGGCTGCCGGTCAGTTTCAAAGTGTCACAGAATCGTCTGCTGTTGTCCGACCTGCTAATCGCGATGATTCCCGTGCAACAGGAAGTGGCCTGTCGTTTCCCGAGAGTTTTGCAAGCTCGGGATACGCAGTTGCCAACTCCGTGAACTGAGTTACGAACCGATTTGACCCACTTAGAGGCAGGGCCCAAGCTGGGTCCTGTACAGTCATTTTAAAACACGCGCTGGGCGGGTTTTTCTCATTGCACCTCAGCTTTAAACACTCAAGGTTGTCTCTCCTTTGTCTCAGTGGCTACCATGAGATCATCCATGAAGTTGTCTACTTCTCTCAATCCTAGTGGCAACAACATCTTGCGCATCATTTTGGAAAATACCGCCCCCCGCGTTTTGAGACCAAACGGCATGACACACCATTGGAACTGTCCCTCTGGAGTAACGAAAGCGGTTTTACACTTGTCTTCAGACTCCATAGGTGTTTGCCAATACCCTTTGGTCAAATCTAGCTTGATCAAGGACTTATCCCTGTAAAACGTGTTTAGCAGGTACTCTATATCTGGCATTGGTTCTGCATCGAACACTACCTGTTTGTTCCATTTGCGAAAATCAACGCAAAACCTGACTGAACTATCTTTTTTGTTTACCAGAACTATGGAGGACTGAATGGTAAGGAGGCCCTTTCTATCACTCCCATGTCTATCATCGTCTCTACCTTCTTTTTGATCACTGCTACCTGAGATTGGGGTAGAGAGTATTGGCTGGTACGTACTGGTCTGTCACCTTCAAGCCTTATCTCGCACTCGTCTAACGTAGTGCGCAGCGGTAAGTCGGTCAAGATGTCTGCGTACTGCTCAACGAAGTCTCTAATGTCCTGGTGTACGTCTGGACACTCAGGGTCTAAATGAACGTCTCTGGGTGTTTCAATTGCTGTCAACGTCACTGTGGGTAAATGTCAACAACGGACACCCCTTCCCAGTCTTCACCTTCTATCACTACGGCGGTAACTACGCACAATCCTTCCCGCAAACGATTACTCGCGGAGTCAATAGTCACGAGTGATCCAGAAACCTTATCTCCTGGTCTTTCCTAACAGACTCGATCACAAAATTGGCTAACGCTGTATCTGCCAATCCCATGCTTACCCCCAAATCTTTGTATCTAACATAGGGGTCAGACTCGCCTAATCCTACCGAACCTTTGGCCTCTACTGGGGATAACAATGCCGCCATGCGAGGGTTTTGGAAGGAAGGCGTACTCAGTGTGATTGCCGCTCTAGTCTGACGCGACGGGGTGATTCCTGCAGTCAACGAGTCGGGCGATGCCTCAGCCACGTGTGCCTGTTCCTCCATAGCCCTACGGGTCCCGGACCTGGTCAGCATCGTTCCCGGAGATGGTGTCTTGCAACTCAAGGAGAAAACAAAAGCTGAACGACAACAGAACGCCCAACACACAACACTTAATACAAGACAATCAAATAAATGACAAACGAACAGAAGACGGAGCCGGAGGGTCCCCTATTGCCTAGGCCTTGGCAGCAGAGTTACACACAACAACCCCCACCCCACCCCCCCCCCCCACCCCCCAACCCCCCGTTTCGCACTGCTCTGGGTATGAGCCCTAGAGCAATACTCCCTCACTCCCGACCAACCGCCTGCCTAGTCACTCACTCTACACTCACAACAACGAAGTAACAAAACGCTAACCTCTGGGTCCTAAACCTAACGATCCACATCTACCACCACCCCCCTCCCCCCTCTCTAACAATTTCAATCCCACTGCTGCCACCAAAATGTCACGACCCCTGCTTCTGGAGGACGAAGTACGAGCGCCACCACTCGAGAACAACCACCTCAATTTTAACACAAACACCAAAGGAACAATTACGACAGCATTTATTACATATAAAACTAACAATAATCCAAAATATCCTCACTCAATCTTATCCACGCACTGGTTAAACAATGGTGCAAAAATACACATATTAAAAACAAGCAACAAAGGAAAGGTAATCACATCACCCTTCCCACAACTTTAACTGTCGTCTTCTATATTCCTTCACCTCTTTCCCACAACAATAATAAATTCAAACTCAACAAAATGCGTATTTACACATTACCACATGACTCACTTCCGAATTTACCCTCCGCAAATAGATGCTACCAAATAAATGACATTTCTGCATTCTTACACGTGCCCCCCCCCCCCCCCTCAATACTCACTAACTAGACTAATAATAATAACAGAACAAGCAAACACAGACAAAACACCCCGAGTATATATTATGGCCACTAAAGAATTGTTGCGTCTACTCACTGTCATCCGTGAAGACGCCCCGGATGGGACGAAGACAAACACAAACAAGACAGGACAAGCCAAGGGTTCAGTCGTCGCAGCTTTCTCTCTCTCCTCGCCTTTCCAGGAAACCGGCTCCGGGGCGACCAGGGCTGTATCACAGGGCCGTTACATAAAAACGACACAGCTGCTTGAGGACTTCAGCTAATGGTGAACCACGCCTGAAAGACCTCCCTAGGAGACTGTTCTGTTCCGCTGCTTAGAAGCGAATGCTTTTATTCGCTGTTGGAAAGCAACTGACTAACAATTTGGATATCGTACGATTTAGCAAAAATGCGCTCAGTAAAAAGTTCGATGTAAGTTCAGGTGAATCAGGAACCACGCGATCGCGCAGACTGAGCAATCACGAGCGTCACACCGACCTTCGATTTCTCGCACGGCAGCAATTCCTAGGGTTTAACGGCAGTCATACCAGTTTTCTACTTCAGACCAAAAAGGTTACTGCCAAGCGTGTCAAACGCAGAGAAAAACTGAACGGCGAAATTCCCAGATTCAAAACCAAAGATAATTAAAATTAGTGTTCACATATCACTCATGTACCTTCGTCACATGCGAGACCTAGCTTGCGTATCGCCCGGCACCCCTATCTCAAAATCGATTTTTTTTCTCTCTCAGATAGACCACTCATCCTGTACGCCATTCAATTAGTCGTAAGTGTATGCAAAAATAAGAGCTAAAAGTGATTAGCTTAACTTTTTTTCTTCCTTGGGAAAGCGGAAGAATGATATGCTAATACAACTTCGTTTGTTGCATTTAAGAAAGAAATTGCTTTGCGAGTCTCCCCCACGCTTTGATTTGCTCGGTCAGCCCGTCGCACCATGTTTATAAGGGACGTAACTCTGAAACGCGTCCTCGCACTCTCGGGCCAAGTGTTTTGTCTTATAATGTTTTTTCTTTGGTAATCAGTGGAGAAAGACAGGGGACGGGTAGAGAGGAGTGACTGGCAATGTGTGCACTCTTTTTTCTCTAACAGTTTGTTACAAATAAAAGGTAAATTGGAGAGTAACAAACAGCCTTGTTACTCAGAGCAAAATGTCACAGCACTACGCTCAGCGATCAGAGACTTGGTCAGGGGATAGAGCACAATAGATAATAATATACTAATGGTCAAAACTTAAGGGCCACTTTTTATCGCAGACGCACTGACAACACCACACAAATAATGTAACAATACTTGCAGTCAGTACTTTGCTAATTTATTCAGTAACAATTTAATTTAAGTTTTGAGTAAATGAAGCAATTGTAACAACAGCAGTACGTTAGAATGTTACCCACCCCTCATTTGAAAAGTCACACACGACTGGTCGAGTCAGTAGCGAGTGTACCCACCGTTTGCAGTCACGCATTCAATGCAGCGTTGACGCATGGAGTTCACCAGGGTTCGGAGAACAAGTTGTGGGATCGCTTCCCACTCTTGACGCAAAAAAATGAGTCAGCTGGGGGACGCCTAGGGGTGGTTGCTGAATACACGCTGCCCGAGCACGTCCCAGAGGTGTTCGATGGGAGCCAGATCAGGTGAACGAGCTGGCCACTCCATCGAGTCTCTAGATTGACAGCTTGTGTTAGACAGTCATAGGACACACCCTTCTTATTTGACAGCGTGTATTTCAGACAGTTTTTGTTGTTTTTTAGTAGTTTTCTCGCAGCCTTGCCAAAGTTCTATTGTGCGTGTTTCGTGGATCTCTTTGTGACATTAATCCTCGAGTCGAGTTGAATTGAGCTTTTTTTTTTTTTTTTTTTTTATTTTTTTTTTTTATTTATTTTTTTATCTAGAATTACATTTTCGACTTTAATGACTGCGGTTTTGTCCTGTCCGTAGTTAGCTGTGCTTGATTTTAAAGTCGCAGTGACTTTTTTTGTTGTTGTTGTTGTTTTGCTTTAAATTATAGAAGTCCATTTTATTTTGATGTGTGATTATTACTATAATAGTAGTTAGGAACTGCAGCATCGGGCGAGCGTGCCTACGTGCGCTTGGAAGTGTTTTTGTTTATTTTCTGATTCTTTATACATAGCTGTCGAGCCTTTTATTTTGTATCTGACATTACCAAGCAATTCGAACTCGCAGCGGACTCTGACCACGAGAGTCAAAAACATTTTAATTTTGCTTTATTGTTGTTGCTGTTGTTTTTCCTACGTTTTCTTGTCGCTTTCTTATTCATTATACATTGACATTATTTTTTATTATTTTTTTGCAATATTATTGCTACGTTTGTTCTGTTACCAACATGCCAAAATATAGTGTAAAAACTGCCCCACAACGACCTGATGAGTTGAGAATTGGTCACCTCAACATTTACCATTTAGTTAATAAGGTGCCAGATTTGTCTCTGTTCTTAAACACGCCAACACATCTTCATGTTTTTGGTGTATCCGAGTCGAGGCTCAAAAGCACTGTCAGGGATAACTCCATCTCAGTTCCAAACTTCTCAGTACTCCGCAGAGATGCCTCAAGTCCCCAGCACACTGGACTAGCAGTATATATACATGATTCGATAATTAGTAACGTTAAACGACGACAGGACTTAGAGTCAGCCGAAGTTGAAAGTCTATGGGTCGAGGTGAAAACATCTAAATCCCCCACAGTCCTGGTTGGCTTTATCTATAGAAATCCAGCAGCCAACTGGGACTGGTATGATGACTTCGTAGAAATGATGGATAAAGTTAATCAAAGTAAAGATAACATTGTTCTTCTGGGCGACTTTAACATTGACCTACTTAAGCCCAAAGGGCACCATGCTGCATGGGCATCAGCAACAGCCTTATTCGGTTTAAAACAATTAGTTAAAAACCCCACTAGAACCACATCTACATCCTCAACCTTAATTGATCACATTTACGTGACAAATGATGATACAATATCAAATGTGCAGGTTCCCTCCTTAGCTGTTAGCGATCATAACCCAGTATGTTGTAACGTCTCCATGAAACTAGACAAGCAAAAAACTAAAAGACATAAAACTATAAAATATCGCTCCTTTAAACACTTTAATAAAGACGAATTTCTGTGGGACCTGCACAATGCTTCGTTTACTGAGGTTTATGATCACCAATCTCCTGACAGTGCCTTGTCGTGCTGGATGGATCTGTTTCTCAGTGTACTCAATAAACATGCGCCAATACGTGAAAAACGAGTTAAACATTCCACCATACCACCGTGGTTAACAGCGGATATCAAGCAGGCCATGTCATTTAGAGACAAACTGAAAAAAGAGCAAAAGTACGAAGAATACAAAACACAACGCAATCGTGTCAAATATTTAGTTAGAGCGTCTAAGAAGTCTTTTTTCCAACAAATGATTCGAGACAAAAAGGACACGGCATCTGTTTGGAAAGCTCTGAACGTCATAACAAAGGGTAAATCAGCACCCGAAATCCCATCTCATATGTCAGCTGATATATTAAATAACCATTTCTTAACGACAGCCGAAATATTGGCATTGTCAGCTGCAAATAACAGTAAACCGTATGAAGTGCCGAGTTCTCTCAGAGAACACTTAAAAAAAACAACTATATCAAATACTTTCACCATCCCTGATATTACAGTTGCGGAAGTCGGCAGATATATTTCTAGCATGCCCAACAAAAAGTCTGCTGGCATTGATGGTATTGATAATGAAACCCTAAAAATCTCATTACCGTATACAGTAGAATCACTAACATATATTTTCAACCTCTGCATAAAGCAAAGTACATTTCCAACCATTCTTAAAGAAGCAAAGGTAATCCCAATCCCTAAATCAAAAGATCTTGAAGATATTAATAACTATCGTCCAATCTCCCTTCTGTCAGCTTTGTCAAAACCCCTTGAAAAGCACATTCAAAAACATCTCCTTGATTTTCTGGAAAAAGGTAAATTACTTAATATTCACCAGTCTGGTTTTAGACCGAAACATTCTTGTCAGTCAGCACTGACACATATTGTAGACAGCTGGCTGGAATCAATCAATAAAAGCCTGATGTCAGGAGCAGTTTTCTTAGACCTTAAAAAGGCGTTTGACCTTGTGGACCATGACATTCTCCTAAATAAGCTAACAGTTTATCACTTGGACGCAACCGCTATAGAATTCTTCCGATCATATCTCGAAGACAGAAAACAAATGGTGTACGCCCATGGAAGATACTCTAAGCAAGGAAATGTAAAATACGGCGTCCCCCAGGGATCTATTTTGGGCCCTCTTCTATTCATACTATTTATTAATGATCTATCGTTGCATATCACTAATTCTGACGTTAATTGTAATCTATTTGCTGACGATACGAGTCTTCATGTTTCTGGCCAAAAAACGACGGACATTAGCCATAGTTTACAATGCAGTCTCAATGAGGTATCTGACTGGTGTAGACAGAACCATATGGTTCTTCACCCAGCAAAAACAAAGAGTATCTTAATCACCACGCGGCAAAAACATCAACGCCGACTACAGCCATTACAATTACAATTAAACGCTGAACCTGTTGAACAAGTCACTGAGCGTAAATTCTTAGGAATACATGTTGATGATCAACTGTGCTGGGAGACCCATATAAATGCTGTTTGTAAGACCATTGCTAAAAACACTTTCTTATTGTCCCAGCTTAGACATGTAACGGATACAAATACCCGTAAATTGTTTTTTCATGCTCATATAAAGTCCCATGTTGATTATGTCTCCACAGTGTGGGACGGCTGCAGTGATGTCCACATGAAGAGATTAAACTCCATATACAAAAGAGCTGTAAAAATGATAGATAGACGCCCCATCCCTACCACAGACAAATTTAGATATTTAAACATTCTCGGTCTACGTCAGCAACTTACATTAAACAAATGCGTCTATATGCATAAGATACTGAATAATATGACACCCCAGTATCTAACCATTAAATTTATATCTCACCAAGAACGTGAACGGACCTCAAGAAACAATACCTTACCCCTACCACTGCCAAGAATTGACCTTTTTAAAACTAGTATGTCATTCTCTGGTCCGTTTGCTTGGAATTCCATCCCTGCACATTTGAAAACTATTACCTCAACAGGAAGTTTTAAAACAAAACTTTTTGATTACCTGATGAGTCAGACTTAGTACGTTTCTCAGGTACTGTAATATTTCCTGTACCTCACGTATTTCATACAGATGGTTTTTATATGTGTGTGCGCGTGTGTGTGTGTGCTCGTGTTTGTTTGTGCGTGTGGATGTATGTGTGAGCGGCGCGCGTGCGTGCGTCTGTGCATGTGTGTGTGATGAGTATTATTATTTTTTCTGTATAAAATGATGCTATTGGGTTTTGTATGTACATATATATTTTATAGTTTCCCTTCTTTTTTATCCTGTAGATGTTAGCAACGGCAAGTTTGTAAAATGACGATTTGTTTTCTGTCAAAACTTTTTACCGTTGAAAAATAAAGTTTCATCATCATCATCATCATCCTCAGGATGCCCCATTGCTCAAGGTACTCATCCACCACACGGGCGCGATGAGGTCGAGCGTTGTCGTCCTGCTGAAGACCATTGTTGCCTATGGCATGGAGAGCTTGCCTGTTGAGGGGCTGCACAATCTCGTCCCGATAGCGCAGTCAAGACAGGGTGCCTCGGATGACGTGGAGGAGGGGGGGGGGGGTCCTGCCTTCCCTGCTGAAGCCTGCCCAAACCATGACTGAGCCTCCTCAGTAGCGATCCATCTCTTGGACGCATCCATCCGTGAATCGCTCATCCTGACATCTCCAGACTCTCACCCTGCCGTCGTTGATGGACACAGTGAACCATGACTCATCAGTAAACAGAACCTGAGTCCACTGGAGACTGTTCCACCTCACATGTTGACGACACCAGGCAACCCGGGCTCTGCGATGAGCTGGAGTGAGGGGTATTCTCGCTGCTGCTCTGCATGAAGCCAATTTCGCGCAGACGTTGCCGACGTGCTTCTGCTGACGTTAACGTTTGCAGCTTGCATCAGTTGACGTCGCAGAGTGGCTGACATGAAAGTTTGGTCGCGCAGTGACGCCACACAGAGGTATCTGTCCTCCCTTTTGCTGGTGCAGCGCGGGCGTCGTGAGCAGGGTAGTCGTTCTGCCCTTCCAGTTTATTGGAATCGTGCCAGCAGTCTCTGGATCACTGAATGGGACACCCGAAGACGTCTCCCAACTTCTCGTCTGGAAATTCCATCCTGCAGCCATGCTAGCACCCGGCCTTGATCTATTGGCGTTAGGCTTCGTCGTGGTGGCGTGGTTAGGAAAGTGACAATTATGCCTCTACGGTACCGGTATTTGTAGCGAAACAGACGTTCTCAATGTTCACGACTGTCCTCTTTAGTATGTGCATCTCGACTCTACCGAGTTTTCCCACCTGCCTGCCTTTGGTACTGTTTCACGTGCATTTGACACGTTCGTGGAAATTGATGAATTGATGTCTATTGTTCCCTGTACAGTGGACTGTCTAAGGTCAACTTTTAATCTATTTGGAACAAAAGAACATTGTATTTTATTAGCGTACTTGTGACGATAAACAATGACACCCAAAAGTGGGGTGGCCCTTAAGTTTTGACCATTAGTATAGATCACAAGTTCGTTGTTGTTCACAACATCATGTATCTATTCACACAATTCAGCAACTTACAATCCAAGGGTATAATGTATCCAAAGGGAATGTGGTATATGACGGCACACTTACAGCATCTAGGAATGGCGATGCAAGCACATACAGAAGAAAACAAAGTATCCTAACACACCACTGTCTTCTCGTCACGCTTGGCTGCACAGCGGACGGAGAGAGAGACAATGACAAGGACTCTTTATTTTACATATAATGCACAAATCACAAATACTATCTTTAAATTGTGAACAAGAAATATAAAACGAACAAAATAATGAAATATAAACTTTTAAAAAATATCGTTGAAGAAGTGGAAATAAACAATAGAAACACGCGTCCAGGCGTTCGCACACCCGCAAAATCTCACACATACACACAGATGTAAAAGTGAACATATCCATACACACATTCATAAACACAAGCACAAACATACACATACACACACGCAAGCGCGCACGCACCCACACACACACTCACACACACACACACACTACTTGCAGTATTTGCATCTTGTATTAGCTGAAGATATAACTGAATTGAAGAGTTAGAAAGGGGAAAATCGTACACTGCAAGTGCAGGCTGCTGTGAAAATCTTACGATGATGAGGTGAGGTACTTGAAGAGACCGGTTTTAAAAGACAAAAGCGTTGTAGATGTTGTGACATTTTTTGGGCAATGTATTCCACATGCTAGCATCCGAGAACTCTAAACTTGTCTTGTAGAGATCGATTCTAGGTCGTGGCACAGTAATGGACTGCCTTGATCTGGAGTATGTTGATGCCGGGAGGAAAAACATTTTCTTAACATAATCGGGGAGTTTGTTATTCACTACTTTGAACATCGTGATTTCCTTATTGTATAATAAATATTTTTTCAGGGGGCGAATTTCTAAGGTTTTCAGTTTATTATCCGTTGTTGAGTTAGGGTTTGAAAGGATAAGCTTCGCGGCTCTAAGCCCCCACCCGGGTCTGCCTTGGAGGACTTGGGTGGGCTTAACTACTTTTTAGTTCCCAGGGTCACCCTGGTCAGCCCCACAGGGTGGGGTTTCTCCTCTATTCTGGGGCATGTGTTTCTGTCTACCCTTGGTCCATTAACCTGTATATGCCTTTTTAAAACTCTCCCTACTGTCTGCGCTGTCTGTAGCTCTTGATATTGGATGTGTGTTACTACATGGTCTTAGCTTATTTAGGCCCCATGTCGTAGGTTTATTTAACGTATTGGACCGGCTGTCGACATACATTCAATGTTCTGTTTAGGGTTTTTTTCACAAGCAGTGTAGGCACGTCCTGCGAAAGTCTTGTTGCTGTAGGGACGTTAATCAATGTACAATCAATCAATCAATCGCGGCTATACGATGAAGAGAGTTCAGCCTCTTTAACTGGACCTCGATTGCGCCATCCCACGCCATAGAAGCATAATAGAGAGAGAGAGAGAGAGAGAGAGAGAGAGAGAGAGAGAGAGAAAGAGAGAGAGAGAGAGAGAGAGAGAGAGAGAGAGAGAGAGAGAGAGAGAGAGAGAGAGAGAGAGAGAGAGAGAGAGAGAGAGAGAGAGAGAACAATGAACAATCAACCTTTATTTTCCAACGGTAAAAGTTATTGGTAACAGGACCAGTTTTCAAACTTGCCGTTGCTACATCTACTACATAAATGACATAGACATGTAAACATACACATACCACACACTGACGCATGTATGCACTCGCTCACGCACGCACGCCCGCACATACGCACGCACGCTCACACACACACACACACAAACACAAACTTGCACACGCACGCACTTAGACACACACGCACACATATACACACACGCTCTCGGACACGCACTCCATACATACGTACGCGCATAACGCGTACGCACAAAAATATAAAATGAGTAAAAATGCAAAGTAAAGCAATACACAGAAAATCATTAAGTACATTATAATTCATACAGCAAAGGCAAATATGTATATATGTGCCCTCTCTCTCTCTCTCTCTCTCTCTCTGTGTCTCTCTCTCTCTCTCTCTCTCTCTCTCTCACACACACACACAGCATGCACGCACACACACACACACACACACACACACACACACACACACACACACACACACACACACACACACACACACACGTGAGCGCGCGCCCAAAAATATCGCGTACACACATATGAAGGCAAAAACATTATACATAGTACATGCAGTATTCAATGTACTCTTGACACTCAAATATTAAATATTATGGTCCACTGTATATTATATATATATATATATATATATATATATATATATATATATATATATATATATATATATATATATATATATATATATATATATATATATATATATATATATATAACGCTCTCTCTCTCTCTCACTCTCGCACACACACACACACACACACACACACACACACACACACACACACAGAGTTGGGGGAGAGAGAGAGAGAGAGAGAGAGAGAGAGAGAGAGAGAGAGAGAGAGAGAGAGAGAGAGAGAGAGCCGAGCTGGTGCTTTTGGCGGGTACTTACAACCATACATTCAGTCTTTGCAGGGTTTAAGATCATGGAATTGTTACTACACCAACTGTCAATGTCCTGTAATGTGTTTTGTCGGCGCGTGTCAATTACGGACACATCCTTATCGGGAGTGTGTATCGCAGCGTCATCAGTAACATATATCGTGTGCAACACTATCTTTGCTAATTGTGAGTGGAAGGTAGTTAATGAACAAACAGAATAAAAGAGGTCCTAAAATGGAGCCCTGGGCCACACCATGCTTGACTATGCAGTGACTAGAGTATGTACCATTAAGGAGAACTTTCTGTCTTCTGTTTTCTGGGTAAGATTTGAAAATCACGGCTGCAATTTTAGTGTATAAGGAAATTTTCTGTATACGTATGTAGTGGTTTACCATATCAAAGTCTACAAAGTAAAGTAGGTTATAGCACTGTCAGGGGAGATAAATGTGCATGGTCGACCAATTGTGCATGATTGACAGTGCTATAACCTACTTTACTTTGTAACCTTCCTAAAATATTAGCACTGGCAGTTTCCCCTTTTCTTTTGATATCAAAGTCTTTTCGGAAGTCTAAGAACACTATACCTGTTAGTTTGAATCATTAATAGATGATAACCAGATATCTGCCATTCTTATCAGGGCAGTGTGACAGGAATCGTTCGGTCTGAAGGCTGACTGCAGTGAATGGATGAGATTTCGGTTTTCCAAATATTCAGATTAATGCTTATGGATGTGCACATAAATGCTTCGACAAAACAGGTAATAGTTATATGGGGCGAAAGTTGTTGATTTCACTCAGAGATTTTGATTTTGATAAGGATATGACTTCTGCGTCTTTAAATGCGTCCGGAAAACAGTTTTGGTTTTACAGAGATTGTGAATATATGTAATACTTTCGACGAGAGAACAATGAACCTTTATTTTTCAACGGTAGAAGTTATTGGTAACAGGACCAGTTTTCAGACTTCCCGTTGCTACATCTACTACATAAATGACATAGACATGTAAACATACACATACCACACACTGACGCATGCATGCATGAGAGAGAGAGAGAGAGAGAGAGAGAGAGAGAGAGAGAGAGAGAGAGAGAGAGAGAGAGAGAGAGAGAGAGAGAGAGAGAGAGAGAGAGAGAGAGAGAGAGAGAGAGAGAGAGAGAGAGAGAGAGAGAGAGAGAGAGAGAGAGAGGGGTGTACCTGTAAGACTTCTCCTGTTGTCTACCCCCCAACTGGAAACTCTCTGCATGATGTCAGACATTGAAATTTGGGTGGTCATCTGCAATGGAAGAACATAATACGAACTTTTTTGTGAACAGCGCAGGCCAGCAGTTACTTTCAGACTTTTAGAGAGGGGGTGGCGTAAAGGGGTGCGTGGGTGAGGGTTGTGTGTGTGTGTGTGTGTCGGGGGGTACAGTTATGAACGAGAACGGTAAATGATAGGCTAGGGATATGGTAGGCAGAAACAGGCTCATAAGAAATAAGTATCAGACGTACTAGTAGGATTAGTACTAGACAAAATAATTCATCCTATGAGTAATTACAGCCAATCACAGTTCATGTACCGATACCAAGTGACACGTTACTACTATGTGCATTTATTAGCACGAGTAGTAATTGAAATTACTCCTCCTGTAATATTACCATTTAGGCCCTAATTCTAATCAGTCAGAGGTGGCAGTGCATGCTGTGCTTTTTGTGTGGCCCTGTGTCGTGTAAACAATGCGCTTTGTACAGAGTAATGGGTATGCCCAATCTACACACCGATGGCCAGTAATACATGTGCAGCTGCCCCTAGTGACCAGTCTGTGCTGTAATGACCGTGCATGGGTCTGTATTACAAAACCAGACACGGGTATAGCTTTCTTCTGCTGCAAAACCAATACCTAAGTAGTGAACAGCTACACCAATAAGATGTTTGATGTAGCTGACGAGCAAATTGTGACCTTTTAAATTTGACACCTTAAAATCGCGATGGTAAATGTTCTTCTGCGTGTGCAGTTGAGAGTAAACCTAACCGATGGTGTGAGGCTAGTAGAATTTGAAGTCAGAGTTCAGAAACATCTTGTAGTTTATAACTGTCCGAGACAAACATGTTCGCTACTGGTTTGGCTTGTATTTTAAAACCCCTCAAAGCACACCTATTTATCCGATTTTGTTACAAATTATTGTCAAACTCTACAAAAGAAATATCAAAGTCATATTTTTAGTTGAAAGAATAACAAAAGTTGGTATATTCTACAAGTTAGTACGAATATTTTTAATCGCAACAAATCACATATTCACTGGGGTCAGCTCTATCCCAATGCCCAAAGGCCATCGGGCCGCGGTTGACCCGAGCACGGGATGTTTCCACAGCTCCGTGTACTCACAGTCTATGTTCACACAACGCTCTCTATGTTGTTATGTTGTGTTTGTGTGTGTGTGTGTGTGTGTGTGTGTGTGTGTGTGAGAGAGAGAGAGAGAGAGAGAGAGAGAGAGAGAGAGAGAGAGAGAGAGAGAGAGAGAGAGAGAGAGAGAGAGAGAGACAGAGAGAGAGAGAGACAGAGAGAGAGACAATGACAATGACAATGACAATGAATCTTTATTTTCCAAGGATAAAAAGATTTAGGTCTGAAGACCTTTCTTCCATCTTGTCCTTGCTAAACTACTTACACACCCACTCACGGGGCCGCACGCACTGACATACCATAAACGCCCAACAAGGCTTGTCATACTGGCTGCCCCCCTCGATCAGCTGCTGCTCGAAGGTGACAGCAGGGATACAGCCAGTGTGTACATATGGCGATCATATACAAAAACATCATAAACATATTTAATACACATAATGAGATATACATGCGCTACCATCTAACAAGTGTACCATAAGATTAAAAAAAAACAAAAAAACAATGAGATAGACAAATTCAAAATACCACGTCATTCTAAAACAAAAGCAGTTTACGATTGCATTTGTAGCAAATGCTGATGAAGCCGTGTCTTGAAAACATTTATGGTCGTGATAGATTTTATTTATTTTGGAAGTAAATTCCATTCTTTGGCTGCTGAATATGACAAGGCCGATTTAAAAATGTCAAGGCGGGGCCTAGGCACTACCAGGTCGTTCCTCAGTGTCGGGTACGGAGTGTGAGGAGCCTTAAAGAGAGCAGCGAGATATCCAGGTGATTTTGAAAGTGTGATCTTACGCATAAATACACATTTATTGAATAAAAAGTGCTTACGAAGGGGCAACATATTTAATTTTGTTAGTTTATCGTCGGTAGTCAAAGAGAGAGAGAGAGAGAGAGAGAGAGAGAGAGAGAGAGAGAGAGAGAGAGAGAGAGAGAGAGAGAGAGAGAGAGAGAGAGAGAGAGAGAAATGAAATGAAATGAAATGAAATGAAATGAAATGAAACTTTATTTCTCAACGGATAAAGTAATTAGCACGTGTGCCATTTTTCATACTTGCCGTTGCTACTCTACAAACACAGGATAATAATTGTAATACTAATAGTACCAAATTACACAAAGAAAAATTAGAAAACATTAAACATGAAGAGACATTAAACAAAATTCATTCATTCATTCGGTCATACAAAAAACAAACGAAAAATAAAAAGTACACGCAACGCGCGCACACTGACACATACACGCTCGCGCGCACACACAGACACGCGCTAATGATAACTTGACCTATATACGAAGCAAATCATTTGGATCATAGTGAAAATTCACTTCAGACAGCAAAATTATTTGGATTATAGAAAGTTGAATTATGTAATTAGGCGATTATTATTAGTATGGACAAACCATACGGCAGCATGCACTGATTATACGATAAGCACATGTTTGATACGAATACTTGTGGTAGATTATGTATCAGCAGACAAGTACTTGAGGAGGCATTCCTTGAAAGAGGAGAGGGAGCTAGCGTGTGTTATACATGTTGGCAGTGTGTTCCAGAAAGATGCGCCTGAAAAAGATACACTGGTTTTAAATAGATCTATCCTGGGGCGAGGTGTAATAAAGTTTCGTCTTGAAGTAGAATAACCTGAACTTGCCTTGGTAAAGAGCTTACAAAGATATTTTGGGTGAATCTCATTCCAGATTTTATACATAACCACACCCTTGTTTAAGAGGTGATGCTTGCTAAGAGGTAGCATTTTCAGTTTTTCAAGTCTTTCATCAGTTGTTAGGGCTGAATCAGGCAGGATATGTTTCGCTGCTCTCCGATGCAGGGAGTTAAGCCTCTTTAAGTGTATGTCACCGCTGCCATCCCATATCGTGGACGCATAATCGATGTGGGATTTGACATGCGCATTGTAAAATAACTTGCGGGCATCAACATCGATAAAGTACTTCAACTTTGAAAGCATAAAAACATTTCTAGCAACAGTTTTACATACAGCATTTATGTGTGATTGCCACTTCATCTGGTCATCAACAATTACACCAAGTAATCGGTGTTCCGTGACCTGATTAACGATGTCATTATGGATAGTCAGGCTGAGTGTAAGTGGCTTGAGCTGGTGCTTCTGACGGGTTGCTATCGTCATGCATTCCGTTTTGGAAGGATTTAAAATCATTTCATTGTTTGCGCACCAAGTGGAAATTTCGCTCAAACCCTGCTGCAAACGGCCATTTAAAGAATCAACACTCTTGTCCGGGGTGTGAATTGTGGCGTCATCAGCGAATAAATCACATGAAATTTTGTCGCTAGTCAAATGTAGCGGTAGGTCATTTATAAAGAGGCAAAACAGAAGAGGCCCTAGGACTGAACCCTGGGGAACTCCCCGTGTTACTAATCCGCTTGAGGAGTATGATCCATTGACCATGACGCGCTGCTGTCTGTCGCTAAGATATGAGGCAAAAAGTGGAGTTGTGCCATGGTGGTAAAGAGATTTCTGGCTGTAGTTAATTGAGGAAGAAATGCATTTATTGCCAAACGAACTACCGAAGTACACATTTAGCTTGGAAAGTAGAAGTTTATGGTCCACAAGATCAAAGGCTTTTCGTAAGTCAATAAATACAGCGCCGGTAAATTCGCCCTGATTTATTGAGCGTAGCCACACATCAGTTAGACGTGCTAGGGCCGTGTGACAGCTGTGCTTTGGTCTGAATCCCGACTGAAGGGGGTGGATTAATGTATGATTGATTATACATTGCTTAACGTCCCGACAGCAACAAGACTTTATCAGGACGTGCCTGCACTGCTTGTGAAAAAAAACTAAACATAACATTGAATGTATGTCGCCAGCCGGTCCAATACATTAAATAAACCTAACACTTGGGGCATAAATAAAGCTAAGACCATTTAGCAACACACATCCAATATCAAGAGTTAAAGGCAGTGCAAACAGTAGGGAGAGTTTTAAAAAGGCAAATACAGGTGAATGGACAAAGGGTAGACAGAAACACATGCCCCAGAATAGAGAGGAAAACCCACCCTGTGGGGCTGACCAGGGTGACCCTGGGAACTAAAAAGTAGTTAACCCCACCCAAGTCCCCCAGGGCAGACCGGGTGGGGTTGATTAATGTATGATTTTCTAAATATTCCAAGAGATGTTTATGGATATGCCGTTCAAGTGGTTTACTAAGGATGGACAAGAGTGAGATGGGGCGATAGTTATTAACATCAGTCATATCTCTTGTTTTCGGGAGGGGTATAACCTTGGCTTTTTTAAGTTCTTTTGGGAAAATATTCGTTTGAATGCACAAATTATAAATATAGGTTATTGTTTCAATAACATAAGGAATAGCTAATTTAAGTATTTTGGGGCTGATTTCATCTGGCCCGGACGATTTCTTATTCTTCATTGAACTAATTGTCCTACCGACTTCGTGCACTGCCAGTGGTGGAATCACGAAAGGATCAGATCCTGCAGTTCGCGTTCTACAAAAGTCAACTAGTCTGTCTGAGCAAGAGTAGGGCTGAGAACTTGCTTCTGAAGGGACAAGAGACTCGGCAACTGAGAGGAAATGGTCGTTAAACATGTCTGCAGTCAGATCAGAAGGGATTAAAGGAGATTTATTACACTTGCCTCCAGTCACCACGGCCATAGCGCGCCAGAGCGTGGACATGTCTTTGTCTTGTTTAATCAAGCGATCAATGAAAGATTTTTTAGCCTGTCGCACAAGAGATTTTACGCGATTGCGCTCACGCTTAAATTCAGTGAAGCACTTCTGCTGTCTCAGATCATCTCTCACCCTCATGGCTTGAATGATGTCTTGAGTAAGCCACGGCGGGAGTGATGCGTGTTTGACGCGTCTCCTCCGCAGGGGCGCATGTTTATTTAAGATCTTAAGAAAGATGGTATACCAAACAGACAGAGCGCTGTCAGGGTCAGATGTACTAAATACTTCATCAAAAGGTGCGCTGTTAAGATCAAACAGAAACTCGCTTTCATTAAAACTTTTAAAGGAGCGATAGGTGATATACGTATGGCATCCTTTCTTTGTTTTAGGGAGTTTAGTAGACCACGTACAGCGGATGGGAAAATGGTCGCTGATACTAAGGTTACCGACAGATACATTATGAACACACTCTGGCTTGGTTGTGTATATATGATCTATGAGTGTGGATGTTGTTTGTGTGATCCGTGTGGGTGAAGTGATTAACTGTTGCAGACCCAAACAGAGAGAGAGAGAGAGAGAGAGAGAGAGAGAGAGAGAGAGAGAGAGAGAGAGAGAGAGAGAGAGAGAGAGAGAGAGAGAGAGAGAGAGAGAGAGAGAGAGAGAATGACAATGATCCTTTATTTGACAACGGTAAAAGTTTTGGTAGTAACAACCATCTTTCGAACTTGCAGTTGCTAATATACTGATTGCAGAGTTACTATCGCACTAATTGTTTTCTACTACTGAAAAGGGAAAAAAAAAATACATGACACAGCACAAGCCAAGAAGGAAGAGGAAGAAAAAAAATGTAAGGGGGAAGTGACATATGAATTACCAACTTTACTGGTCGGACATAATGACATGTTGTGAGGTTTAATTAAAATAATATAATCAGAATACACACAACCTAATACGCATACATATCGCATGCACATTTGAGCACGCCACTCTCTATCTCTAATATACACGTACGCACACGCACACACGCACAATGCACACACACACACGCTTAAGCAGCTTATAACGTTAAGCTAGTCAGTCATATGAGTAGCTGGCTACATACAAGCTGTACCGATTAAATATGAGTCATCAGTCGAAACCTGTGATACACGCAATTAATAATCTAATGAGAAATAGTATTTTTCAATATGTGCACAGTCACGGGGATGCTGCTGACAAAAATAAGTACTTGGTGAGACTGACTTTAAACGAGGAGAAAGTAGCTGATGTCGTGACGTTTCTAGGCAAGGCATTCCAAAGACTAGAGCCAGAGAACGTCAAACTCGTTTTATAGAGATCAATTCTAGGTCGCGGCACAATAAGGGATTTTCTTGATCTGGAGTATGTTGATGACTGAACGGTAAATAGCGATGTGATATATCGGGGTAGCTTATCGTTTAATGCCTTGAAAACAACCATTCCCCTATTGTAAATTAGATGATCTTTCAGGGGCAGAATTTTTAAGGCTGCCAATTTTTGGTCAGTATTTAAGCTGGGATTAGGGAGTATTAGTTTGGCAGCTCTCCGGTGTAGAGAGTTCAATCTTTTCAAATTGACATCGCTCGAACAATTCCACACAATAGAAGCAAGGTCTATATGCGATCTAATATGAGCATTGAAGAACAGTTGACGTGTCTCCATATCAGTAATGTGTTTAAGTTTTGCTAAGATGTACATAATTCTGGAGACAATTTTACAAACATTACTGATGTGTGGCTGCCACCTAAGCTGGTTGTCCACCGTGACTCCTAGCAGGCGATGGTTAGTAACTTGGCTGATGGTTTTGCCTTTGAGGGACAGACTGAGTGAGAGAGAGCCAAGCTGGTGTTTTTGGCGGGTGCTAATTACCATGCTCTCCGTTTTTACCGGGTTTAAAATCATAATATTATGACTGCACCATTCATCAATATCTTGCAGTGTGTTTTGCAGTCGTGAATTGATGTTTGATATATCCTTATCTGGCGTGTGTACTGCAGCATCATCTGCAAACATATCACATGTAACGCTTTCATTTTTTATCACAAGAGGAAGATCATTTATGATCAAGCAGAATAAAAGGGGACCAAGAATACAGCCCTGTGGTACGCCATGCTTTACTAACCCTTGATTCGAGTATGAGCCATTTAGTAATACCTTTTGTTTTCTACCTTCGAGGTAGGATTTGAGAAACGACGCCGAGTTGTTGGTATACATGGATACTTTCTTGATCAGTATTTCGTGGTTTACTAGATCAAAGGCTTTACGAAAATCTAGAAACATGACTCCTGTAAGTCTTGAGTCGTTGATGGAAGATATCCAGGTGTCTATCATCCTTATCAGCGCAGTGTGACATGAGTGTTCTGATCTGAAGCCCGACTGCAATGAATAGATTAATTTTCGGGTTTCCAGGTATATAGATAGATGCTTGTGAATATGCCGTTCTAAGGGCTTGGACAGAACAGGTAGAAGTGATATGGGCCTAAAATTATTAATTTCACTAAGATCTTTAGATTTAGTTAGAGGTATTACTTTCGCGTCTTTAAATGCCTCTGGAAAATAATTAAAATTAATACAGAGGTTGTATATATAAGTGATACTCTCTACAATGTAAGGGAGTGATATCTTGAGTATTTTCGCACTAATCTCATCCAGTCCTGATGATTTTTTATTTTCCAAGGATGTAATTAATTTACCAACTTCATGGACCGCTATAGTGCGTATGATGAAAGGTTTTGTGCCGGCAGTTCTCTGCTTGCAGAAATCGACTAAGTTGTCCGGGCATACATAGTCATGCGACTCAGTTCCCGGCGGGATTAATGATTCTGCTATGGAGACGAAGTGTCTGTTGAAGCTGTTTGCTGTGAGATGTGGCGGTAAGGGAGCTGTGCTTTTATTCGTGCCTCTAGTAACTAAATTTATCGCACGCCATATTGTGGCACAGTCTTTACTTTCGTGAATAACTTTATCGAAAAGTAATTTCTTTGCCTTCAGAAGCATGGATTTTATTCGATTACGTTCTTTCTTGTAATCGGTGAAACGCTTCTCTCTTCTCAGCTCGTCCCTGTGCTCGATGGCCTCGTTAAGATCCGCAGTCAGCCAGGGTGGTAAAGTGGCGTATTTAACTCTTTGTTGTCTCAAGAGAGAGAGAGAGAGAGAGAGAGAGAGAGAGAGAGAGAGAGACAGAGAGAGAGACAGAGAGAGAGAGAGAGAGAGAGAGAGAGAGAGAGAGAGAGAGAGAGAGAGAGAGAGAGAGAGAGAGAGAGAGAGAGAGAGAGAGAGAGAGAGAGAGAAATGAAATGAAATGAAATGAAAATTTCCAAGGATAAATGATTAGGCCATAGACCTGTTTTCAATCATGTCCTTGCTCACGCATACATCACACACACACACACACACACACACACACACACACACACACACACACACATAGGGGTAAAAAGTTAATATGTGCATGAATGAAAATGAAATAATAATTCTAATCAAAAGCAAAAATGCGACACACACACGAACGCAAGGGTTCGACGCGCAGACTCGTATACCAATGCGCACCTGCCAGACATGACACACCACAAGTAACATGTAGCTGAAATAGTATTTTATCTACTCCTAAGATATTTCAGCAGTTGTGTCCTGAACGTTTTGACTGAAGAGGCTGCTCTAATATCTGCGGGAATCGTGTTCCAAATCTTAGCTCCTGAATAAGACAAGGATGTCTTATAAATATCTAGACGTGGCATGGGCACTACCAGATTGTTTTCTGGTGCTCGACTAGACCTGTGAGCGAAATGAAATATATTAGTGAGATAGGTTGGCGTTTCCGAGCGTGTAATTTTGTACACGAGTATCAGCTTGTTGTAACTAAATTGCTGCTCAAGTGGCAGGATATCTTGCAGCTTGAATTTGTCGTCAGTACTTATGACTTCTGTAGATCTATCAACAATTAGTTTTATGTCCCTTCTGTGGAGCGAGTTCAGCCTTTTGAAGTTTGCGTCACTACTGCCGTCCCAAACAGTGGAGACGTAATCTAAATGTGGCTGTATATGGGCACAATAGAAGAGCTTTCTTGTTGGTTCATCAGTGAAATATCTCAATTTTGATAAAAGGAATAAATTTTTAGATACTGTTTTGCATACTTCAGTTATGTGACTTTGCCAGCACAACTTGTCGTCTATGATGATACCAAGCACGCGCTGTTCTCTGACTTGTTCAACAGGCTGGCCATTAAACGAGAGCATAAGGCGAGATGGATTCAGCTGATGTTTCTGCCTGGTTGTAATTAACATACACTTAGTTTTATCAGGGTTCGGTATCATGGAATTGTTTTTACACCATTCAGACACATCGTTCAAGCTTTTCTGTAGTGACTGAGTCATACAGGTTACATTTGATGATGAAATGTCAAGTGTCCCATCGTCAGCAAAGAGGCTGCAAGTGACATTGGGGTCAGATATATGTAAAGGAAGATCATTGATAAAAATAGAAAACAATAATGGGCCAAGAATTGACCCTTGTGGTACCCCGTGCTGTATCACCCCTTCTACTGAGTTTGTTCCATTTACAGACACCTATTGTGTACGCCCGTGCAGATATGATGTAAAAAACGCAAGGGTGCTAACACTTGACTGATAAACAGCAAGTGTTTGAATCAGTTTATCATGATTAACTAGGTCAAACGCTTTTGACAGGTCCAAAAATACAGCTCCATTCATGTGTCCGCTATTTATGGCGGCCAGCCATCTGTCAACTAAGTGTATTAGTGCTGTATGACATGAGTGTTTCCGACGAAAGCCAGACTGTAATGGATGAAAGAGCTTATGTGTTTCCAGAAACTGATGTAAGTGCGTATGAATATGCTTTTCGAGCGGTTTGGATACAGTTGACAACAGGGAAATAGGTCTGAACATGTTAGGATCAGTGAGATTTTTTTTGTTTTAGGCAGGGTGATTACCTTAGCTTTCTTTAAACTAGACGGAAATTTCCCTTGCTGAATACAAAGATTATATATGTATGTTAGTGACTCAGTGATATATGGTATGGCCATCTTTAAGACAACGCTACTAATACCATCATGGCCAGACGTACCTTTATTCTTTAATGATGAAATGTTTTTCCCCACGTCATGAACTGTTAAGAGCGGAACAGTGAATGAGGTGTCAGGACTGTGCCTTTCTGCGCAGAACGTCTTTAACTTGTTCGACACAACAGGTGAATGATCGGGGGACGTATTCTTAACTCATTCTACCCCAACACCGAAATCCCCAAATTTTGCCCTTGTCCTCTGAAGACTGCACTCTAGTGCAGGACACAGATCGACCATGATAGTTCAAGGGGGATGCCAGAATAGCTTGGCGCCCATAGGCGCCAAGCTATTCTGGCATCACCCTTGAACTAGCTTGGTCGATCCTTATCTTGCTGTGGTGTGTCTGGGGTAGAATGAGTTAAGTAATTTACTGGCAGTGGAGAGAAAATGCTGATTGAATACATCAGGTGATATTTGTGTACATTGTGCGGTATTTTTAGACCTCGAAAAAGCATTGAGCGCACGCCACACAGACACAATATCTTTTTTGCCGTCCATAAGACGATGAAAATGCGATCTCTGAGCTTTTCTTACTAAATGTTTTACGTAATTTCTGTGTTTCCGAAAAGCTGCAAAATCTTTATTTCGTTTATATTCATTTCTGACTTGCATGGCAACCTTGATCTCCTTACTTAACCAGGCAGGAAGTTGGGGGTTCTTTACCCTTTTTTCTCTGAATGGAGCATGTTTATTTAGAGCACCAAGGAACAATCTGTACCACTCAGTCAAAGCGTCGTCAGGGTCATTATGGTGATAGGCCATATCAAATGGCGCGTGACTCAGATCATAAAGAAAAGCATCCTTGTTAAAGTGTTTAAGCGATCTGTATCTAATGGTTGTGTGCTGGTGCTTGCGGAAAGAATTACCCGATTTTGAGATCAAGCAGCAGTACACAGGGTAGTGATCGCTAATCCCTACCTGGGGCACTTCTACTCCCACCACCCTTGACTTATTGGTCGTGTAGATGTGGTCGATAAGGGTGGAGGAAGTTTGACTAACACGGGTTGCTGTTCTAACTAACTGTTTCAACCCAAACATAGAGATAGTACACTCCCAGGCGGGGTTATTCAAGAACATATTAATATTAAGGTCGCCTAGTATCAACATTTCAGCACTGGATTTTTTTACTTTATCCATCATAACAGTAAAGTCATCGAACCACTGGAATGTTGATGCTGGGTTTCTGTAGACGTACCCAATGAGCACAGGACTACCTTTGTCTGCCCTTGACTCAATCCACACACATTCCACCGTTTGTGATTCCAGGTCCTTACGCCGACGGGCGATGCCGCTGATCGAGTTGTGAATATACACCGCTATGCCCGTCTGACCTGTGTATTCAGGATCACGGCGTAGGACGGTAAAGTCCTGGATAGAAACGGCCTCATCACTGATGTTAGGATTGAGGCGCGATTCTGTGACACCAAATAAATGGAAAGGTTTGGGTTGCGTCAAGAGCACACAAAGATCGGTTACTTTATTGGCTAGATGGTAAACGTTCAAATGACCAATGTGTAGTTGGCGGTCACAAATCATGATAAAACCGCGAGTCTATGCTAACGTGTAATAGAAACCACAACAAATAAACCGGTTTAAAAGTTCGTAAATTAACTGAAGTGAATTAGAGTTTTGTTCTTCGCTTTGATAAAACACAACACTGCGAAGATAAGAAAAAGAGATCACTGCCTTACTCCGTTGTGGCCAGTATCCTTGATGTCACAGCGGGGGGACTAATACCTTCAGCACACAAACACTGTACACTGTCACAGCCGAACAATCCCGCTGCGGGGCAGGGAATGTAAGTCTGTCAGCACTACTAAGGTGTGCACAGGCAAACTAGCACCAGGAAGTGAAGGAAAAACACGACGAGGGAAAGTGTCACAGCGCACTGAATTCGTCAGTCGAGCACACGTGTGATTAAGACAAGCGTCACAAATCGCTCTAAATGTGAAGATAAGATCGACTTGAAAAGAATCGACTGCAGGCAAGCGCCACGTTAGATGATTTTATGGTCCAACAAAGAGCTAATAAGCTAAAGTCACAGCGCGAGCACAGAATAAACGATGGCGAACAATTCACTGTAATCGTATAAAACTGTAATCATAGAAAAACAGGCCGGAAAAAACGCAGTGTAGTGAACACTTAATTAAAATTATGGTGTCGTACTGGTGACTAGCCTAGTAAGCATAAACAGGCTGTTGACTGGCGTAACGTGCCCAGAGTTCCTGTTGTGTATTGTATGGGGGAAAAGCGGGCGGCGTGACGCTAAATGGATAAGATGGCGTCACAGTGTTTCTGACGAGGTGTCCCGCTGGCACCGCCATAAGGTACTGTGGAAACACGGCATGATATGGAGGCAATAGTGACTGCTGCCATGTAAAATTCTGGTCCTGTATCTGCTGCTGGTTAACTTGACTCTTGTTTCGCTGTTGCTGGCTGCGGACTTGATCCGCTCCGGTGTTCACCTCAGGCAGGCCGCCGGTAATCCGCACTGGAATGTGCTGGCACTTCTCTTGGCTTGACTTCGCGAACGAAGATTTTATAGGAGTTGCCCACGACGTCTGCAGGCTTGTTCGTGGCTGCGGAGGCCAATCCGAGACAGGCAGGTTCGACCGCAGTGGCTGCAGGGGAAGGTATGGCCGGGGTTCTGAGCTGCGGCATCTCTGTTTTTTCTCCTGAGCCGCTTGTCCTTAAGGCTAGCTCTGTGAGAGTCCTCAAAGGAGACAGCTGCCTTGTAAATGGTGGAGCGCCAGGTGTCACGGTCCGCAGCAAGCGAAGACCACTGGTGGTGGTCGATTTGGCAGGCACTAAGTGACTTCTTGAGACAGTCTTTGTATCTCTTCTTTGGTGCCCCTCTGTCACGGTGTCCAGTAGCAAGCTCGCCGAACAGGGTGATCTTTGGTAGGCGATGATCCTCCATCCTGGAGACATGCCCCGCCCAGCGGAGCTGTGTCCGCAACAGCAAAGCCTCGATGCTCACAGTTTCAGCCTGTTCAAGGACCTCGACGTTGGTGACATAGTCACTCCAGTGAATGCCCAGGATGGTACGCAGGCAGCGCTGGTGGAAGCGTTCGAGGAGTCGTAGTTGGCTGCGGTAGAGGGCCCAGGACTCGGAACCATACAGCAGGGTGGTGAGGACCACAGCTCTGTACACGCTGATCTTGGTGCCTGTTTTCAGCTGTTGATTGTGCCACACCCGCTTGAAAAGTCGCCCGAAAGCGCTGTTCGCTTTTGCCAGCCTGCTGTCAAGCTCCTTGTCCAGCTTGGCGTCCGACGTGATAATGCAGCCAAGGTAAGTAAACTGGTGCACTGACTTTAGTTCAGACTCGCCAATGGTGATGTGAGGAGGGCGATACACTGTCTTGGGTGCCGGCTGATGGAGGACCTCTGTCTTTTTCAGACTGACCTCGAGTCCAAAGAGCTGGGCAGCATCTGCGAAGCAAGACGTGATGCGCTGCAGGGCTCTCTCTGTGTGTGCAACGAGGGCAGCATCATCAGCAAAAAGCAGCTCACGAATCAGTTGGTCTAGGGTTTTCGTGTGGGCCTGCAGTCGTCTGAGGTTGAACAGGCTGCCATCGAGACGATACCTGATGTACACTGCATCGTCATCATCAAGGTCCACTGTGGCCTGCTTCAACATCATGCTAAAAAAGATGGTGAAGAGGGTCGGTGCCAGCACGCAGCCCTGCTTTACGCCGTTGAGAATAGGGAATGGTTCTGAGAGGTCATTGTTGAGTCTGACCTGGCCTTGCTGGTCCTCGTGTAGCTGGACAATCATGTTGAGGAACTTTGGGGGACAGCCAAGTCGCTCCAGGATCTGCCACATGCCTTGCCTGCTCACAGTGTCGAACGCTTTTGTTAGGTCGACAAATGTTACGTACAGCCCTTTGTTCTGCTCGCGGCACTTCTCCTGTAGCTGTCTCAGCACAAAGACCATATCGGTGGTGCTCCTGTTTGCTCTGAAGCCACACTGGCCCTCTGGGAGTTGGTCTTCAGCGATGGCAGGTACCAGCCGATTCAGGAGCAGACTTGCAAGGATTTTCCCAGCAATGGACAGCAGGGTAATTCCCCGATAGTTGGAACAGTCAGACTTCTCGCCTTTGTTCTTGTACAGGGTGATAACGACTGCATCACGGAGATCTTTTGGTAGTGTTCCTTCCTCCCAGCAGCAGAGAAAGAGGTCATGGAGCTTGTTGTGCAGTGCTGTGCCTCCATGTTTCCAGATCTCTGGCGGTATTCCATCAATGCCTGCTGCTTTGCCACTCTTGAGCTGGTGGATGGCTGTGAGGGTCTCTTCAGCGGTGGGCGGTTCGTCCAATTCAACCTTTACTGGGAGGTGTGGGATTTGTATGACGACTGCTTCTTGAACAGTGCGCTCAGCGCTGAAGAGGCTCTGAAAGTATTCCGACCAGCGGTTCAAGATGGAGGTATTATCTGTGAGGAGTGCCTGGCCATTCGCGCTTCGCAGGGGACTTTGTACCAGGTGCCTGGGGCCATACACTGCTTTCAGTGCTTCGTAGAAGTCCCTGTAGTCACCATTGTCAGCACAAAGCTGGGTCCTCTGTGCAAGTCTGGTCCACCACTCATTCTGGAGATCTCTGAGCTTGCGCTGGAGACTGCTGCAGACGAGGCGGAAGGCAGACTTCTTCACAGGGCAGGAAGGCTGGGCTAGGTGGGCCTGATGGGCGGCTCTTTTTTTTGCTAGGTGTTCCTGGATCTCTACATCGTTTTCGTCAAACCAGTCTTTGTTCTTCTTTCTGGCGAAACCCAAGACTTCTGCAGAGGATTTTGTAATAGCAGTTTTCAGTTGTTCCCAAAGTGTTTCAGGGGAGGAGTCTACTGGGTCCGCTGTGTCTTTGAGCCTGTGCTGTAAATCTGTCTGAAAGGCGGCTTTCACATCGTCACGCTGAAGGCTGGCAACATCAAGCTTTTTCTTGGGGGGCCCCCATTTCTTGGGTTTTGGCCTGAAATGGAGCCTGAGTTTGCAGCGGACAAGGCGGTGGTCAGTGTGGCACTCTGCGCTGGGCATCACTCTGGTGAGGAGGACGTCACTGCGGTCCCTCTGACGCACTAGGACATAGTCGATAAGGTGCCAGTGTTTGGAGCGAGGATGCATCCAGGTGGTCTTTCGACTGTCCTTTTGCTGAAAAGTAGTGTTGGTGATGACCAGTTGCTGCTCCGCACAGAACTCCAACAGTAGGCGGCCATTGTCATTGCAGTTCCCCACGCCATGCTTGCCGAGGACTCCTTTCCAGGCTTCAGAGTCCTGGCCCACTCTGGCGTTGAAGTCGCCAAGGATGATGACTTTGTCGTCTGCAGGGGTACTCTGTAGGAGGCTGCGCAGGTCAGTGTAAAATTTGTCCTTTTCAGCAGGCTCTGCCAGGAGGGTTGGGGAGTACACACTGAGAAGGGTGACGTGTTGCTGGTGTCTCAGTGGGAGGCGCATGGACATGATGCGGTCTGAGTGGCCCGTTGGTAGGTTTTCCAGCTTAGTCGCAATGGATGTCTTGACCATGAAACCCACGCCTGAGAGCCGTCTTTCTGATGCAGGCCTGCCTGACCAGTAGAGGGTGTACCCAGCACCAAGTTCTTGGAGGCTGCCTTCGTCCGGAAGGCGTACTTCGCTGAGCGCGGCGATGTCGATGTTTAACCTCCGCAATTCATGGGCAATGAGGGCGGAGCGACGTTCAGGGCGTCCGCTGTCTGCTTTGTCGAGCATGGTTCGGACGTTCCAGCATGCTACGTTGAGTCCGGTCGTGGTCGTCATGAGAGTGGATCCGTTATTCTTTCTTGTTTTTTGACCGCAGGAGAAGATGCCCGTTGACCGCGGCTAGCCAACTGGGGTTGCGAGGGGACGAGCTTTGGTTAGGCCACCTTTTCTAGGCCCCTCTCCGTGTGGAGCAAGCAGTGCTGTCCCTAGAGAAGGCTGCTTGGTCGTTCAGGGTGTGCCGAGTGATGTTGTCATCCCCAGGTCAACATCAGGCGACCAATATCCTGAACCGCCTGCATGCAGGTTTGAGACTGCGGCTTCCAGTGACATCTTTCACCTGCCGTTTCGCCCCTCGCCCGTCGCTACAGGACTTGGAATGGTCAGTGTCATGGTCCGTGGACGTTTCCTAAAGCCTGCGCGGTGGAGCTTTTTGGTGGAGTGCAGTGTGCGCAGTACTGGCCCCACCCTTTAAACCCTTGATTCATCTGCCATGGCCTAGCAAGCTGGGACGATGGCATCGAGGTCGCATCGCTGGCACTTATCCTCAGATAAACCAATAGCCTGCTCCCGGGTCGGCGTGCGGGAGAGAGAGAGAGAGAGAGAGAGAGAGAGAGAGAGAGAGAGAGAGAGAGAGAGAGAGAGAGAGAGAGAGAGAGAGAGAGAGAGAGAGAGAGAGAGAGAAATTAAATTAAATTAAATGAAACTTTATTTCTCAAGGATAAATGATTAGGTACACAGACCTTTTTTCAATCATGTCCTTGCACACGCACTCACACATCAATCTCACGCGCGTGACTAAAACTAATAAAACTGGAAAGGCAAAACGTGAGCCAAAAAAAAAAAAATAGTTAGCAGTCACTCTCTCTCTCTCTCTCACACACACACACACACACACACACACACACACACACACACACACACACACACACACACACACACACACACACACACACACACACTCACACACTAAAAACCTGATTAAACATGAACGTTAAAAACTTAGTTTGAACAGCAACAGCAAACTCAACAATACAACTCAATGCGCTGGAAAAACGCCGACACAACTATGGGCTTAATTTTCTTTCAGCTGCCGAAAGTAAGCGGGCTCTGAATGTGGACAAAGAAGGAGCCCCAGTAATGTCGATAGGCAACAGATTCCATAGTTTGGCTCCTGAGTAAGACAAACTAGTTTTGAATATATCGAGGCGCGGCCTTGGTATGGATAGATTGTTCCTCGTCGTTTTATAAGGCGTATGAGCAGGGCTAAATAGATCTGTTAGATAACTAGGCGTTTTAGAGTGGTAGATTTTAAACATAAGTACGCCTTTATTGTACATAAGTAACTTACGCAGAGGCAGAATGTCGAGGGCTTTGAGTCGGTCGTCGGTGCTTTCTTTACTATCCGGGTGGATTAATTTGGCTGCTCTACGATGAAGAGCATTAAGCCTTTTTATGCACGCATCGCTACATCCATCCCAAACTGTAGAAGCATAATCTATATGGGATTGAATATGTGCGTTATAAAATATTTTCCTTGTCGGTGTATCTGTAAAATAACGCAGTTTTGAAAGAAGATATAAATTCCTGGACACTGTTCGACATACGCTGCTGACATGCGCGTGCCATGTGAGTTGGTCGTCGATAATGACGCCTAACAAGCGTTGCTCTCTAACTTGTCTAATCGGCTCAGAGTTGAGAGAAAGGCTAAGCGGGGGTGGATGTAGCTGCTGCTTTTGTCGTGTAGTTATTAGCATGCATTCTGTTTTAGACGGATTTGGTACCATATAGTTTGTGTGACACCATTTTGAAATATCATTTAAGCCCTGTTGAAGTGAGGAATTGATTGTGGAGATATTCGCTGACGACACGTCGAGAGTAGCATCATCAGCAAACAGGCTACAGCATACGTTTAGATCTGAAATATGCAATGACATATCATTGATGTAAATGGAAAATAAGAGGGGCCCTAATATTGAGCCCTGAGGCACGCCATGCTTTAGTATGCCTTCAGCGGAACGTTTTCCGTTAACAAACACATACTGACGTCTTCCGTGCAGGTAGGATTTGAAAAAGTCCAAGGATGCTTTGTTTACGTGATACACTGATAGCTTTAGTATCAACATATCATGATTTACTAGATCAAAGGCTTTTGAGAAATCTAGAAATACAGCCCCGGTCATTTCAGCTTTGTTCATGGACGTAAGCCAAGTACTGGTCAGGTGAGCTAGAGCTGTGTGGCATGAGTCGCGAGGTCTAAAACCTGACTGTAGTGGGTAAAGCAAGTTATGTTTTTCAAGAAAATAGCTCAGATGCCTGCGTACATGTTTTTCTATTGGTTTTGACAGAGCTGACAAGAGCGAGATTGGTCTAAACTTATTAGGGTCTGAGAGGTTCTTACTTTTAGGCAGAGGAATAACTTTGGCTACTTTCTAGCTGTTTTGAAATGTACCATGTTGTAAAACGAGATTATAAATAAATGTCAAAGACTCGACCACATACGGGGCAGCAAGTTTTAAAAAGTATGTATTTATCCCGTCGTGACCAAGCGAGCGCTTATTTTTGAGTTGGCTAATAGATTTGCCAACGTCAAATACAGTAAGCGGAGGAATACTAAAGGATACATTTGGCGCGAGTTTGTCCTCACAAAAATCTGTAAACCTATCGGATATAGATGGTGTGTGAGTTGTCGTACTGCTTAACAACGAATCAGCAGCAGACAAGAAATGGTTGTTAAATGTGTCTGCAGATATAGATGTACATGGGGCTGTTTGTCGTGATTTAGTGAACGCATTAAGGGCGCGCCAGACAGTTAAGGTGTCTGTTTTGTTGTCCATCAATCGGTTAAAGTGGGGTGTTTTTTTTTCCCTCTAATACCATGTATTTAACACGATTTCTCTGCTTGCGGAAAGCACCAAAATCTTTGTTGCGTTTTAGTTCATTTCTGACAGCCATGGGCTCTTTAATGTCATTGCTTAACCATTGGGGTAAATGCACATGTTTCACCCTCTTTTCACGCAACGGCGCATGCTTGTCAAGAACCCGACGGAACAATCTATACCAATCGGCCAACGCATCTTCAGGATTCGTATGATTGTAAACCGAAAAAAAGAGGTTTCATTTAGTTCGGCTAGAAATATATCTCTATTAAACTTTCTAAACGATCTATAATAGATAGTGGTATGCTGGTTTTTCCGATTTTGTTTGTCCAACCTCAAAGCCCAGCTGCAGCACACAGGGTAGTGGTCACTGATCGCCACTTGAAGGGCACAAGAACTAAGAACCCTTGAATTGTTGGAGGTGTATACATGATCAATTAGAGTGACAGACGACTCTGTAACTCTAGTTGCAGACGTGATAATCTGCTTGAGACCAACCATAGTGATTGTGGATTCCCAAGCAGGGTTCGAGACAAACATATTAATGATCAGAGAGAGAGAGAGAGAGAGAGAGAGAGAGAGAGAGAGAGAGAGAGAGAGAGAGAGAGAGAGAGAGAGAGAGAGAGAGAGAGAGAGAGAGAGAGAGAGAGAGAGTACTAACCTTGAAAGGGGAGCTACCGGTAATTTCTGGACCCTTGATCTTGCTCGGCAAACCAAAGTTGGAACGGTAGAGAACTTCTAGTTCCAGTTCGGTAGGTGGGAGATGCACGCCCTCTACTTCATGACCATGTGTGTGCAGTATCATACATTCTTTCTCAGGCAGAGACAAAATAAAAGGCAGAAAAATGAATCAATTATAAGGTAAGTAGTAGGTATAACAAGATGGTATGAACCATAACACACGAAGTCTCTTGTGTATGACAGCCATAACCCACAAAGTCCTTTTTATTTACGAGCTGCCCTTGCTGTCAAGGGTTACGTGTTCTCTTTGACCTGATTCTGATTTTGAAATATCTCCTACTGAAGAAGTAGGTAGGTTCATCCAAATTCTTTTTTTCAAGAAACTGCCACCAAACAATGCACCACTTGAAAGTACACGTTAAATGAAGTGCACATGCCAAAAATCAGAACGTCTGTTGATTGGCTTCCTAAATCTGTGCATTTGTAAGACCAAAAATGGCGTATTTTCGCATTTTAAGAAAGTGCTATGTTTAGGCACCTATCAAATCATAACGTGAAGGTACAATTGTGTGGTTTTTACTGTCACTGATCACAATAACATATAGATTTCCCCGAATTCTTTTCTAGTCCCACAAATTGATACGTTTGCATTTCTAGCATCCTTAAAATGACGAAAAATGCAATTTGGACTAGCGTCAAAATGAGTGTTTACATGGCGTATACACCCATCACGATTTAGATTCAGGATTCTCACGTCTTTCGCCTGTTGTAACATCTGAATATTTCAGTACATCTGTACATTCATTGTGAGACACTCTGATCACTACTGACGAAACGATTACATACGTGAAAGGAATTTGCCAGCTCAAGGAACCACAGATATGCTTATTAACGATAATGTACATTGTGCACAGGTCCGTTCGTAGTGATTAGGATTTCGGCTATACCACGTCCCGCATGTCGCCTACGGTACTCGTGTTTGCAGGAATAGTCAAACATAATACGAACAAGCAAACGCTTAATTATATGATTTTCCGTCGTAAAAAGATCAATGTACCTCATTCACGTACTTGTTTCTCTTGGTCAAAGAGGCTACATAGTGCAGTGTGAAAGTTCTGAACTCAGGCAAGATGCAGCTGTCATTGTGACAGTGTAGGTGTGATTTTTCAGTAAACCAGTATGGTCCGAAATAATAAAATGCAGCCTCATTAATATGGTATGTGTTTTACATCTTCCAAAGCAATCACCATGAGCATGCAATTATATTAGTTGTGATGTGAACAGGCTGCTTTTTTAAGCTGTACGCACGTTTCATGAACTAACCGATTTATATATTGTCAGACATACAAGATGTTTAAATACTTTATTTACTTGTGGTAAATCATGATGTTTTCATTACGAATTCAGTCTCTGTGTGCAGGCTGTGTGCAGGCTGAGTACAACAAGCAATACTAACTAAGCATTCAAAACTAAAGCATTGGGGAGGGGAGGTGGGGGGCGGGGGGTAGGTCATAGTACACACAGGGTTTATGGTTGCATGTCTGCACTGCATGAAGGTTTTATCGTGTGAAAAACATCATAAGCCAACGATTTCAGATGACATGTTAGAGCTGTGTGTGATGGGGAAAAAACGGCAACTTGCTAAATTTTGGTTTTGCTGTTTTCTCAAAATTGTAATTTTGGGGGTGGTGCATACTGCAAAAACAAAATATCTCAAATGTACTTGTCAGATGATAGTGAAATTTTACATGCAAGTTCACAACTGGTTTATTATGGAATGTCAATGCCGATTGTATAATTTCAGCTAAATTTGGGAGCTATGAATGGCTTCCCTTGGCTAACATACGCAAAAAAATGACCAAAACCTGAACATTCATATAAAAAAATTCTTCAAAACCAGAAACAGAAACAAAAAACAGCTGAACGTTCACTAGATTGTTAACTGACTATTCTTTGCATACATGTTACTTCAAATCTGCTGTACAGTGCAATTTAATGTATTTATAAGAACACAAATTATTCGTTACAACTGTGCCAAATTTGGAATTAATTTGAAAGTAATGCCACATTTTCTGACGTGTTTCAGCATTTTGGGATGTGGGGAAGGGGGCGCGAGTTTATTGACAGGATATAGAACTAAACATAGACTTAAACATATTTTTAGATTCAGCAATACCCGTGCATGTTGTTTCAATAATAAATCTGACCTAGAATCAACATATGTATATTTTTGTCTTTGATAAAAGATGATGCAGGACTTAAAAAACGATGTCTGTACAGTGGAGGGTGGGGTTAAAGATCACGTGTAAACAGACAAAAAAGCTACTCGATTCAGAAGTCTTCCGTTATTTTAATATCCCTAGAAAAATTTTCCCGCTTGGCTCACGGACTATTTACAGCATGCAGCGTGATGCACTTTGGACATCTGTATGAGTTCTTTACAATCACAAACACTTTGGATCAATAGGCAGTTTAGCACATTAGCTGATGTAAACGTGGGTCTGTGCCACAGGGGGGACCTGGGGTGGGTTGGGGTGGGGGGGGGGGGGGGGGCAGTGAAACGAACGAGGGTGCTGGAATATCTTTTAATCCCAATGTTTCGAAAACAAATGTGGAAAATTGTGTTGACAAACACCCAAAAAGTAACTGTATTTTTATTTAGTGATCAAAATATTCTTGGAGAATACAATCTGAAGATTTTGATTGCTGTGGTTGATTTTTGGGAGACTGTCATTTGCTTTCCCTGCCCTATCCCCCCCCCCCCCCAAAAAAAAAAAAAAAAAAAAAAAAAAAAAAAAAAAAAAAAAAAACAGCTCCTCACATCCCCACCTCTCCAACCCCCACCCCGCAACTGCACATCAAGGCTGTACTGTCGAGAATCAAAATGTAATAAGCCCTTTGCCATGAATTTAATAATTATGTGCTCGGCCATGTGCTTATGAATGGGGTATACTTCTTCTAAAATTTGTTTTGAGAAAATAAGTCAGCTTGTGAGGTAAACCCATTTGACAATGTGGTAGTCATAGTATGATACAATCACGTAGGGTTTTTGTAAAGAAACTTCACTCAGCTGCAACTGTTACAGGTGGCACAAGGTTGTAGACCACACTGAAGTAACAGTTCCAATAATATTCTCACGATGCACTCTCAGCACAATGCGTCCACAATTAATGCATCCACAAGTTGGAACACTGTCTCGTACAATGCATCAACAATTCTGATACACTGCGTCTTCCATACACTGCACCAACACTGATACACTGTCTTCTCTACAATGCATCAACACTTTTGACTCACTGCGTTCTCATACAATGTACACACATATTTCCTAACACGCTCTTTTATACTATTACAGATTTCCAGAACAATCTAGCAAATTACACAACTCAACAACTCAGAAAAGAAAATGTAACCAAAACTCATTCTTGGCTTGACTTCGCGAACGAAGATTTTTATAGGAGTTGCCCACGACGTCTGCATGCTTGTTCGTGGCTGCGGAGGCCAATCCGGGACAGGCAGGTTCGACCGCAGTGGCTGCAGGGGGAGGTATGGCCAGGGTTCTGAGTTGCGGCATCTCTGTTTTTTCTCCTGAGCCGCTTGTCCTTAAGGTTAGCTCTGCGAGAGTCCTCAAAGGAGACAGCTGCCTTGTAAATGGTGGAGCGCCAGGTGTCACGGTCCACAGCAAGCGAAGACCATTGGTGGTGGTCGATTTGGCAGGCACTAAGTGACTTCTTGAGACAGTCTTTGTATCTCTTCTTTGGTGCCCCTCTGTCACGGTGTCCAGTAGCAAGCTCGCCGAACAGGGTGATCTTTGGTAGGCGATGATCCTCCATCCTGGAGACATGCCCCGCCCAGCGGAGCTGTGTCCGCAGCAGCAAAGCCTCGATGCTCATAGTTTCAGCCTGTTCAAGGACCTCGACATTGGTGACATAGTCACTCCAGTGAATGCCCAGGATGGTGCGCAGGCAGCGCTGGTGGAAGCGTTCGAGGTGTCGTAGTTGGCTGCGGTAGAGGGCCCAAGACTCGGAACCATACAGCAGGGTGGTGAGGACCACAGCTCTGTACACGCTGATCTTGGTGCCTGTTTTCAGCTATTAATTGTGCCACACCCGCTTGCAAAGTCGCCCGAAAGCGCCGTTCGCTTTTGCCAGCCTGCTGTCAAGCTCCTTGTCCAGCTTGGCATCCGACGTGATAATGCAGCCAAGGTAAGTAAACTGGTGCACTGACTTTAGTTCAGACTCGCCAATGGTGATGTGAGGAGGACGATACACTGTCTTGGGTGCCGGCTGATGGAGGACCTCTGTCTTTTTCAGACTGAAAATTCATTAATATTCATTAAAAAGAACACTCTAGATCTATCTACAGCCTACCACTAACATCTAGGCGCATACCATAAATGTTGCAAAATTGTATTAACATGTATACTGCACAACTTTGACGTCATATCTGAAGTCACTAGAATAATCGCGCCGCTACTAGAACCTTACAGTCTAATGTAGGTCAGACTTTTCAACACTGTAGCGAAAATACGCAACATTCTAACTACACAACAAAAATCCACCGGAACTCACCTTGCAAAAGAAAACAAAAGCACGTGATACCCATGCAAAACAACTCAAGTGAACACCGGGTCCCTCTCATGACCCCCCCCCAAAAAAAAAAAAATAAATAAAAAATAACACAACCACAAACGTAACATTACCCCCCTTTTTAGAACGAAATTTCACAAAATTTCTTCTCAAATCTGAAAACACGGTTGTGGCTATGTCAAACTATACAGAATGATAAACACTAACAATCTGACATCAACACTTGGATCAAATAAACTGCTCTGGAATAATTGTCTCACAGTTTCTTTAAACCGTCCTGGACAATGACAAGAAATGTTCCATTAAACTGATCTGCTCAGGTAATCGCTCCAAAGTTCTGTGAACCCTCGATATACTGTAACTTAATGTTAAAATCCTCTAAGGACATTGCCCATCTACTGTAACTTAATGTTAAAATCCTCTAACAACATTGCCCATCTCATGATACGGGAGTTTGTGAACTGGCAGAGTTCAGATAGTTTAAGGTTGATGGTCCGTCTGCAGCACAAATGGTGCTCCCTGCAGGTACAGTTCAAACCTCCTCCTCCTTGAAGGTACAGCTCAAACCTTCTCACTCCCCAGATGATGGCTAGGCACTCTTTCTCGATGGTAGAGTAGTTCTTGTCGGCACGGGTCAACTTCTTGCTGGCGTAGCTCACTGGGTAGAGTTTCCCGTCATCTTCTTGCTTTAGGATGGCACCCACTCCGTCGTTGGAGACGTCGGTCCTCAGGACAAAGGTCTTCGATGGGTCGGGGAGGTGTAGAATGGGTTTCTCGGTCAGGATATCACGAACTGCCTGGAATGCTCGCTCTTGGGCCTCCTCCTACCTCACCTCGTTGGGTTGTCCTTTCTTCAGCAAGTCAGTCAGGGGTGCTGTGACAGCTGCGAAGTTCGGGATGTACTCTCGGTAGTAGTTGGCCACTCCTATGAATGAGCAAACCTGCGACTTGGTAGTAGGTCGTGGGGCATCCCTGATCTTTCTCACGTTGTCGTCATGTAGTCCTTTCAAGCCTTCGCTTTTCCGGTGCGCGATGAAGTCCACGTTGTCGGCCCCAAGGATACACTTGCTCAGTCGAATGGTGAAATTCGTATCTGACAGGCGGTGAAACATCTCTCGGAGGGCCTTGAGGTGATTTTCCCAGGTCTTGGTATGGATCAAAATGTCATCCCAGTAAAATGCCACATTCTGCTTATTTTCTAGGATCTTTTTCAGTCCTCTCTTCAAAGTGGCGCCACTGTTCACCATTCCAAAAGGCATCTTCAGGAACTCACAATGACCGTTGGGTGTGACGAAAGCCGTCTTGTAGATATCCTTCTCTGCAACCTTGATTTGCCAGTACCCTTTGCTTAGGTTAGTCTTGGAAAAGAACCATTCTACACTGACCTTCAAGAACAGTTCTTCCGCTGTGGGTGTTGACTCTGAGTCGAAGACTGTCAGTTTATTGAGCTTACGGTAGTCCACACACCCCCGGTGGGATCCATCTGGTTTCTTCACGATGACCACTTGGGAAGCATATGGCGACTTGGACACCTTAATGACTCCCAGATCCAGCATCTCCTTGATGTCATTTTTCAGTTTTTCCCTCGTGTTATAAGGAAGACGACACGGCTTGCTGCGAACCGGCTCGTTTGACGTCAGATTAACTTCATGCTAGATGGCGTCTGTAGTGCCTGAGTCAGGCGTAAACCGATGCTTGAACTCCGTAGTTAGGGTTCTCAGCTCTTCTTTGTGTGCCTGGGTCAGCTTTTGACCGAACTGGATGTTTTCAACACCCTCCTTGTCGCGGAGTTCATTTAGGTCCAAACAGGTTATCGTCGTTAAGTCTCTCGTCAACAGCTAGTTGCATCGATGCAGCTTGTTGTGGTTTGCCCTGACGACCTCTCCCGACGTACTTCTTCAGCAGATTCGTGTGGTAAGACTTCATCTTGTTGTTGACCTTGACTCTGTAGTCGTTGATGCCAACCACAATGTCAACCACGTACGGTCCCTTCCATTGAATCAGGAGCTTCTTGTTGTCGGTGGGGAGAAGAACCAACACCTGGTCACCTGGCTGGAACCGTCAAGGTTTGGCTTTACGGTCATAATAATGCTTCCCCTTGCTCTGCGCCTTCTCCAATTCTTCTCGAGCCATCCTGAGGGTATCCTCCAGCTTCTCTCTCAGGGCGAAAACATACTGGTAGCTGATCTTCACCTCAAGCGCGTCGATGTCCTTGGTTGTCAGACACTTTTAGAGGGATAGTCTGGTGACTCTTCTTTGCTTGACTTATCGTGGTAATGGCGCAGGTTTCAGGTCTCCACTCCGGTTCTGGATCCTCTGCGTTTTTGGCACCGTCAACGTTTCCGATTATGAGGTCGTAGACTGAGGTCTTCACGCATAACGCCTTCACCTCTCCTGCCAGGTACGGGGCGTTGACACTGAACTTCGCAAGGGGGATAATTCTCACAGCTCCGTCTGCCAGGATGAGAGCTGTCCCCTTCTGTAGCTTCTGGTCTTCAGTTACTAGGTCCTCTCTGGTCCTCTCTCACAATGACGCCGCTACAACTCGTGTCTCTCAGCACTCTCACTGATGTATTGCCGACGAATCCTGACACCACCGGCATGTTGGGCAATTCACTCTCAGGCAGCGCGATGTTGGAAACTGGTAAGAATGTTGCCCCATCGCCAACTGAAATGCGTCCACTCCTTCTGAAGGACTAGATCTGCTCCGGTGTCTCCCGCCCTTCTCCAGACTCAAAGTCACCAGGTGACGTCACATCGTTGGCCAGTACAGCGGCGGCTCTGTGTTGAGACGTTGTACCACTTCTGTCTGCTGTCCCGCGGTCTTGGTTGGGCCTTCTGGTGTTGTCGCCTCGGGGAACACCCTTGGAAGGACAACGTATCGCCCTATGTCCCTTCATTCCACAGGAAAAACGTGTCAGGCTCTCCAATGACATCTCTTTCGGTGTATCTCTGACGTCTTGTTTTCCTCTGCTGGTGCAGACACACGCTACGGCATGCCGGGGCCGAACTTTATGTTGTGGACGTCCAGGTATCTTTGAACGAAGTCTGCAAGGGCCTTCAAGGACTGGTTCTCTTGCTGTCTGAGGTGGTCGGCCAAGTCCTTAGAACATGCGCTAAGGACTTGTTAAGTCCCTTCTATTTATAGAAGGGAATTTTTAGGACGGGTCGCGGTGGGGCGAATTTAATAGCATGTCCATGATGTTAAAGGCGGGCAGGCTAAACCTTTAACAATTGAAGTAACAAGACAAAAATTGCGTCATGTCTAGTTACGCTAACGGGAAAGTAAGCCAGAAAACATCACCATCTCTTCCACGGTACCCTACATCACCACCAAAGGTGAGCACAGCACTGTGAGCAAGAAAGGCCCGACACTGGCCATGCTCGAAGAAAAGTATCCCCAGGAAGCATAGATACGGGAATACACCGATGAATCAGCCAGAGATGCAGTTCAGAATGGAGGGGCTCGAGTGTACATTCAGTACCCAAATGGAAAATGGCAGACAGAGGCAGTACCAAAAGGCCTTCACTGCACAAATTACAGAGCTGAGGTAGAAGCCCTGGTCCGCACGGCAAACACCCTTAGTGGCACTGCAGCCCCTGATGCCCAGATTATCTTCCTGACTGATGCCATGTCTTTCCTTGAGGCAGCAACAGTAAGCAAACTGCCATGTCTACAAGAGGCATTGCAAAACATCAAGTGCACCAGACTGGTGCTGCAGTGGATCCCTTTACACTGTGGCATCTACAGCAATGAAGAAGCTGACAGAATGGCAAAAATGGGCGTAGAGGAAGAACAAGATGAAAATGGAGTCAAATTTACAGAGATGAAGACCATCATAAGTCTGTGTACAGACCACCACAACGGCCCCTAGACAGTTACCATCAGCTGTCCAGACACGAACAGGTGACCATATTCCTTCTGAGGACCGGGCACAACCGACTCAATTTCCACCTGCACAGATGCGTCCATCAAAGACAATACATTATAAGACAAATCACTCGCCACGAGAGTGCGAGGACGCGTTTTGAGATTTTTCTCCCTTGTAATCGTGTTGAATCATGGCTGACCGAACTAGGCAAGGGTCTGCCTTTTGCAGCGCAATTTCTTGTTCTAACGCCCGCTACAAGTCAAGTTGCATGTTACGTGGTAGAATCGTGGTCGTAGTATGATATCACGCCAGACGGCACGAACGTAAGGTTCTTTTAAATAAACTTCATTCAGCTGCAATCCGTCACACGTGGCTTAAGGATGTAGACAATACTGGAGTAAAAGTTCCAACAATATTTTATTACAGCGATGCGATCTCCACAAAATACGTTCACAAATGCACCAACAATGTCTTCTCTGCAAAATGTCCACACTTTGACACAATGCGCCTCTCATACAATGTACATCACCATACACTGCATAACTCCGTCACTGACAATGAAGCACGATACCTTGCATAGCTCAAAGTCAATGTGCTTACGATACACTGCAATTATACAACTGAACAATGTACCGACGCTGTTACATCGCAATTCTACAACTGAACAATGTACCGACGCTGTTACATCGCAATTCTACAACTGAACAATGTACAACACGCGCTTCGTAATGCGATCTTTTATAGTGGTATGTTTTCCAGAACAATCGAGCAAAATCGTACAACACAACCAATCAAAACAAAATACGTAACTAAAACCTCCTAAATAACATTGGTCTAGAAAACTCTGGCTACTATTTCCAGCCCTTATGTTAGGAAATTCCCACGCGTCATGACTACACGCATGAGCACACTAGACAGGTCACGACCTCCCCGAATCATCCGGAAGTTTCAAGACTCTGCCTAATGCATAGTGACCGTTCGCTTCACGCGCGCAGAAAACAATGGTGATTACTTTCGCAGTCTCAAGATTCTTCGGAATTCAACTCCGTGTGTCAAAAGATAATCGATTCTGCACTAAACGTGAACGATAGTGAAACTTACTGAAAAGGTACGTGATTCGTAATCATGATAGCTCAAATAAAACATCGGATCGCTACCTACGATCAACACATGCACGCTCTCACAGAACAACACAACCACAATCGTTACATTGCACCGGCATATCAATTTGTCCTTTTTCCCAACGAAGAAACAAGGTAAGCTGATTACTCTGTGGTCTTATCTTTGCATAAATGCATAAATTTACGACCATATAATAATTTCATGGCGTTGAAGATGTCTATCTCGAAAACTTTCGTTTCTGAATTAGAGTAGCCAGGACGATACTCAGGCATAGGCTCGGGTCCCTCCTGTGATATGTATATTTGGGTTTAAATCTGGGAGAGTGGAAAACTGATCCAACTGCAAACAGGCGCTAGCCGGTTCTCCACTTCGTGAATTCCGAGAAATGTCAGTGGAAAAGTGGTCTAACGACCATTTAGATCCAAAGTAATTATGTTTCTAGTAATTTTGTTTTCAAATGTAGAAGAGGGCCATATGTACATTGACCAGTTTTCCTCTCCCATTTTATCCACTTAATGGTGGACTAACTCAAGTTAGATCTAGTCATTTGTTCCACACGTGCTTAACTTAGGCGAGGAAAAGTATTGTTTAGGCTACACGGATCTCCTTACGTTCAAGACAATAGGACTGATAGGGAGAAGCCTGTGTGAGTTTCACGTTCTTAATCGAGTTGTTTTAAGATCAAAAAGAGGAAAGTACTGGTGAGAAATTAAGCAAAGAAACCTTGAATTGTAAGGTCGTTGATAAAATTCAGTCATTGCAAAGCTACTTCGCTTTCATTGTCTATCAAGACTTAGAATACAAAAGTATAAAAGGTCATGCAGAACTCTGTCCACTGTACTGTTCTCACGAACTACGCCTACAGACTACAGTGTTTAGCTGGTGGTGTTTTAGTACTTGTATTTCAGTCTTTGTTATTCTCCCAACAGATGTCAGAAATGGGTGCAGAATACGCGCAGGAAAGATCTGTTGGGACTGTCACCTGCTGAGCTGCGTTCACGTTCCTGCAGGCTGTGCAGTGCCCATTTTGAAAATAGCCAGTTCACGTGTGCCACGCAGAGGCGCAGGATGCTATGGAATGCTGCGCCGACTTTGTTTTCGGTGCCCAACCCACCCCCACAACTAACACCAAAGAGACAGCCACCCAGGACGTGGGATACTGCTACAGTTTCAGAAGCGCCGCCTCACGGGCACGCATGTCACTGCAACCAGGTACTTTCAATGAATAAATATGAATCTAATTTATAATTTGTAAGCTGAAAATTTTTAATTTATAAAAAAAAATTACGAAAAATATGACAGCACAAAAGATCAGTTGTCTGAGTTGTTTTCACAACTGTTGTAGTAAAATCTGGTTACTATTAAAATCAGACAAGCAGATTTCAAATGTGGATGAATTTTCGATGGCCTTTTTGTGTGTGTTCGCGCCTGCACGTGTGTGTGAAAATACATTTCTTGTCAGTCAGAGGAAATGTGAATTGATTTTTTTATCTGAGTAAATATGGTGTGGATTATCATGATATCATTAATGATTTAATGCATGGTTGCTTGTGTGTGTGTGCAGATGAGTCCAGTGGAGAAACTGATGTGGAGGGAACTGCAGCAACAGGTGGTTAGGACAGCATTCACCAAGAAAGCAGGGGCCGGATGCTTAACAGCCTTCTAAATCTTAAAACACTGTTAAAAGTTAAAATTTACAAACGTTTTGTAAAAATCGTGTTTAGCGCGCTTAGATGCGATGCACGACAGACGTTTAAATTTTAAAAGTTTTAAAAGTGAAAATTAAAAATCGTTTTTAAAAAGCGTGCTTAGCGCGCATAGATGCTATGCACGGAACGTTTAACACTGTTTTAGCTTCGATTTTCGCTTGTAACTTCAGAAGTGCTTGGAGCTATTCTAAACGCGCTAAAACGCTTTTAAAACTGAATGGACGCTGAATGGGCGCCATTTTTAATCAGCCGCTTTATTGAATTCGACAACATCACCAAAGAAAAGAGAGATCGCTGCATCCCATGACGGAATATAACGACGAACAACATCGGTATCAGCGTTTGAGATTTGATGAGAAGGGCTGAAAAGCTTTGGGAAGTGAAATATTGTCAGACAGATCGGCGGAGGTCAGCCGGCGTAACACAACCTGACTTTGTATATAATTATAATAAGCTCGATTACCACCAAGGACGAAGGACGAACCAGCAGCAGGCAGCGGATTATGCAGCTCACCACCCACCTCAGCCACAACAAGGACCCAAGAACAAGAGAGGGGCACGACAGTACAGACCGCCCCTGTCCCCTCCAATACAGAGAGTGGAAACAGAGCCATGGGAACCCACTCCCACCCCCCACCCCCCAACAGCAAGAGATCCACCATGGGTAGACTCTACCACCCATGCTACATGGCCTTCTCCCGAGAGAAATCGAGGACATGCTCCAAAACGGATTCGAGAGCTTTAAAGCCAGGATGACCCAAACCGCCAGCGCCAAACCAACGCTACCTCCACCAACGACAGAGACAGAAGAAGATGAAACCTCAGAAGTTTCATCCGAGCCGGAATCTTCCCCCTCGACCCCTCCAGTCGTCATTCCAGAACACCTCTCACAGGAGAGGGAGTGGACGGAACAAGAAAAAGAGGTCCGACTCCGACATCAACGACCTCCTACTACTATTAGAAGAAGCAGCGCCTATCATGCAAGCCGCAGCCGGAGACCCAGGCCACCGAGCCCTCATCGCCACCAGGTGGTGATTTGAGACAGGAGCAATGGCCGAACTGAGCCCCACCCCCCATCCCCCGCCCCCATGACAGCGAACAGTGAATGCCAGGCAGCCCCCTCGACGCAAAACGGAGAATGTCAAGCGACAACCACCACGGCCAACAAAGAAACTACAGCAGCCCCGACTAAAAAGAACAAACAAACCGGAACCCCCACAGCCTCCACCAGAGATGCAGGGAGCCAACACCCAACAAACACCAGCCGAGGAGACCAATACAGAGACTCCCCCAGCGGACACCGACCAGAGCCAACACCCACCACCAACAGACGGCGATAAAGCAAACACAACGACCCCAACCGCCAACAAGTACCACACGCTAGCGCCACCGACCCCCCAAAAAGTACAGAACCCAGCGATGTCCAGCACTGCTTCCCACACCACCATCTCACCTGCGCCTGCCGCCGCACCGCCACCCCCTCAACCATGCCAATGCCAAACCCCAAGACACAGGATTCTCTGGCCACCACCACCCCCACCAAGATTCCCTGCACCCCAAGGCCACCAGCTTCCGTCCCGACGGCCCACTTCACCCCACCACCAGAAATGCGACAGTCCTACCGGTCACCACCACCACCACCACCACCACTCATAGAACGCCTCCTCCAGTGGCTGGTCCACCAGCTACCTCCAGCCTGGCGCTACTAAGCAACGGTCCACTGGCCACACCACCCGCCTCCACCACCAACCGCCCGGCCCCGACAACAACACCAGCCGCAGCTCGACGGGGCGACAGACAGACAGCCAGATGACCCCCCCCCACCCCCACCCCCTGCCCCCCCTCCCCCCGGACGAAACCAGCGAGAGCTGGAAGTCCCTGTCCCTCCCAAAGTAGCACTAGCACTACCACCAATGACACAATAGCGCAGTCGGTAAGGCTCGCGGTAAAAAAAAATGTCACATTATGAAACCAAGACTGGCGTGGTTCGAGACACAGTCTTTCCTTTTTCTTGTTGGTGTTTTTTTTTGTGTTATTGTGCTGCACGTATTTAATTATTTCCATATTCCTCTTTTGTGGACTGCTTCCTCTGCCGCGGAAAAATTGTTGTTGTTTATTCGTGTTTTTGTTGTTGTTGTTTGTTTAGTGTGTGGAAATAGTCTCCGCCGGACTTGGAGCAGCCATCTTGGCCTCAATGGAACTGACGTCGTTTGACGCAATAAAGTTAATTGACGTCAATCTTATAGGTGTTAGTTCTGTGTCTTACGAACTTTTAGTTCGTCAGCTATTGTTTTACGTCATACCTTTAGTTGCATCCTCATTATCAGAGAAAAATAAGTTGCAAATTGTGTACTTGTTTCTGTATATAATCTGATACTCACAAACCAGATAGGTGAGGCCAGCGCTGGCAGAATTGTCAGTACTCAAACCAAGGGGAATCACAGCGCTGGACAGACAACAGTCAGATCCCCTGCCCCCGCCCATCAGGCACCCAATCGCCAGCCCACAGAGAAACACGCAGGCACAGAATAAGACAATCATTTCCATTCCTAATAAGAATGGATCAGGTCTCTTATATAACCCATGTCCCTCTCCGGAACCCAGGAAGTAGGCAGGAGAAACATACATACACAAACACGAAGGTGCGCTACTATATGTGGTCGGGTAAATACCTTGATTTCCCACAGTAGATGCACAGAACATTACACAACAATGTAACGATACAAATTTTGCCTCGAGTTATACATGATACTCACAAACCAGATAGGTGAGGCCAGCGCTGGCAGAATTGTCAGTACTCAAACCAAGGGGAATCACAGCGCTGGACAGACAACAGTCAGATCCCCTGCCCCCGCCCATCAGGCACCCAATCGCCAGCCCACAGAGAAACACGCAGGCACAGAATAAGACAATCATTTCCATTCCTAATAAGAATGGATCAGGTCTCTTATATAACCCATGTCCCTCTCCGGAACCCAGGAAGTAGGCAGGAGAAACATACATACACAAACACGAAGGTGCGCTACTATATGTGGTAGGGTAAATACCTTGATTTCCCACAGTAGATGCACAGAACATTACACAACAATGTAACGATACAAATTTTGCCTCGAGTTATACATGATACTCACAAACCAGATAGGTGAGGCCAGCGCTGGCAGAATTGTCAGTACTCAAACCAAGGGGAATCACAGCGCTGGACAGACAACAGTCAGATCCCCTGCCCCCGCCCATCAGGCACCCAATCGCCAGCCCACAGAGAAACACGCAGGCACAGAATAAGACAATCATTTCCATTCCTAACAAGAATGGATCAGGTCTCTTATATAACCCATGTCCCTCTCCGGAACCCAGGAAGTAGGCAGGAGAAACATACATACACAAACACGAAGGTGCGCTACTATATGTGGTCGGGTAAATACCTTGATTTCCCACAGTAGATGCACAGAACATTACACAACAATGTAACGATACAAATTTTGCCTCGAGTTATACATGATACTCACAAACCAGATAGGTGAGGCCAGCGCTGGCAGAATTGTCAGTACTCAAACCAAGGGGAATCACAGCGCTGGACAGACAACAGTCAGATCCCCTGCCCCCGCCCATCAGGCACCCAATCGCCAGCCCACAGAGAAACACGCAGGCACAGAATAAGACAATCATTTCCATTCCTAATAAGAATGGATCAGGTCTCTTATATAACCCATGTCCCTCTCCGGAACCCAGGAAGTAGGCAGGAGAAACATACATACACAAACACGAAGGTGCGCTACTATATGTGGTCGGGTAAATACCTTGATTTCCCACAGTAGATGCACAGAACATTACACAACAATGTAACGATACAAATTTTGCCTCGAGTTATACATGATACTCACAAACCAGATAGGTGAGGCCAGCGCTGGCAGAATTGTCAGTACTCAAACCAAGGGGAATCACAGCGCTGGACAGACAACATTCAGATCCCCTGCCCCAGGGGATCTGACTGTTGTCTGTCCAGCGCTGTGATTCCCCTTGGTTTGAGTACTGTATATAATCTGAACAGGCCCAAATATTAATAAATTTGTAGTTTAATTCTCTTTGCTAATCGTGTTGCTTTTTTCATTGAAATTTTCTGTCCATACTAGTGATTATAAATCTTTACTGCGAATGAACTATTCAAGGAACCCCCTATCAGTCTATTTATATATCGGTGACGTAGTGCGGTAGACAATTTTTAGCTAAAACGGTGTTAACATTTTTTAGAAACGTGTCGTGTATCAGGTTTAAAAGTGTTTTAAAACCTCTGTTAACTAAAATGAATTTTAATTTTAAAATGGTTTTAATTTAGAAGACTATTAAGCATCTGGCCCCAGGCTTTAAAGAAAAGTCTCAAAACTGTGCACAACAGATTGTACTGCCTGCAGAAGAAATGTAAGTTACGACAGAAAGGCGGCAAACAAGGAAAGAAAAGACATTAACATTCAAAGAGAAGAAGGATGCAGCAATAAAGAGCTTGACCCCCTTTTTTTTTCCAGATTCGTGTGTTCAGTTTATTTCAGAACAGTTGCGTGAAATAGACAAAAGAAACAAGGCCAGAGATGGATAGAGACAGACAAAACAACAGCTCTATCTTTGTTTCATGCAAGCCCCAAGGCATATCGTATGCTTGCAAAAATCTTTATCCTCCAGTCAGTTTCAACCTTACGGAAAACTATGCAAAAGGTTTCAGTTTGCCCCGGCTTTAATGCCAAGATTCTGAAAGCGCTTCAGATTAAAGTTTCTGTACTGCCGCCAAAGTCAGATCTGTGTGCAATAGTACTAAATGAAATGACAATAAAAGAACAAGTCACCTACAACAACAAAAAAGTGATCAAATTGAAGGGGCAGAGGATTTTGGGGAGGATGAGAGGACAAAGCTTGTGGTAAACCATGCGATTGCCTTTGTTTGATTAGTTTCCCACTGGAAGCAGCCGATAGTCTGGTCTGGGAGGAGGGGGTTGTTGGAGAACATAATTCTGATCGGTGATGATATGTTTATTTGTTTACCTAGTAATGACTTTTAGGTCTAAAGCCTCGTGCACATGATGAGGGAGTAGCGGTGGGCATGTGACTGATGGTATTGTCTGTTGTACGTCTTATGATAATTTAGCCTAATGCGTATATTCATGTTGACCTACTATTTCGTGTATGATGAATAATTTTGTCATAAACTTACATGACATTGTGTGGGGTGGAGAGATGAATGAAGAGGAGGAGAAAGAACAGGTAATTAGTGATGATTTCTTAATTATTTCTTTGTGCATACAACGCCAGGTACTGTTTACAGTTTCTAACGGGTGTATGCATAAGGTGGTTAGCGTGGCCTGTGTATTATAACTATTTGGTTTTCTTGATAATACCTGCTGCAAGTTGAACGTGTATTAATAAACTGATCTTCTTGTGAGATTGTTCAAAACAACTGATGTTTGCTGTAAATTATTTCTTATTTCGTCCTGTGCTGCTGTTTTGTTTGTATGTGTGTTCGTTTGTGTGCATGTGTGTTTGTTTGAGTGCACGTGTGTATTTGTTTGCGTGCACGTGTGTGTGTGTGCGCGTGCGTGTGTGTGTGTGTGTGTGTGTGTGTGTGTGTGTGTGTGTACTAGACATCAACTCACACTTATGGCAACAATGAAATGCTTGATTTATTTATTTTTCTATTAAACATTCCGTGCTAAGTAACATTTTCCCGAAAAAATATTTCGATTAGGAATAGAAAAAAAATATCTTAGAAGCAAAGCTCATGTGATTTTAAAACAGTTTTCTGCAATGCACACACAAAATGAACACGTTACCCTTCAAAAAGCTTCGCGTCTGAGCTCGAGTCCATTACCAGATAATGATACACGTACGGCCACAACACGATTACACCATGGGACGCAACTGCTACACTGACCTCGCTTTTTTCAGTAAGCTTTATGAAGGAGTGATCTGTCTTACAATGTATTGTCTTTGCGTCCACCTCGTGCCATCTCCCCTGTGCCCTTCTGGAGAAGCAGAGCAGACCACAGAGCATAATTATCCTCCAGGACTGTGGGAACCACCAGCTGCTGAGGGAGGAGATATGGCCGAAGCCCGCCACTCTACAAGAGAAACTGTACGGGCCTGTGGAGGCGCTATAGAAGACCACAGATTTCATTTTGAGAGCCAGACTCCAAGTGTGACGGCGTTCGAGAAGAAAAAAAAAAAAAGAAAAAAAAGAAAGAAGTTACGCTAACCTCGCTGCTGAACGTACATTTGGCGGGAAGCGCCGCATGTGCGTATGTATGTATGTATGTGTGTGCGTATGTAAGAAAACAAGAGAATCTACGTCATACGATATTTCTGTACACACAAGCTTGAAGACATGAACAACCGTTTATATGAAGTCGATTGACCCAGATTAGAGTCTGTAATTTTTGTCATATTTACTTGAACTTTTGCATTATAGCTAGTTTGGAGAAAGACATTGGATGGGTTTGTTAGCCAGCTTTGTATCCTTTCATCTTCTTTAGTAAAAATTAATTTTTTTTCAGAAAAGAATTAAAATACTAAAAATCATTTACTTCTAGAAAAAGTCAGACAGTGGCGGTGACGTAAAAGAGTCAACTCCGTCACCACGCAGACACTAACTAAATATGACGTGATTCTCTCTCTCGCTCTCGTAAGATTTTCACAGCAACATACACTTGCAGTGTACGATTTTCCCCTTTCTAACTCTTCAATTCAGTTATATCTTCAGTTAATATAAGATGCTAATGCTGCACGTATTGTGTGTGTGGGTGTTTGTGCTTGTGTATATAAATGCATGTATGGATATGAACACCTTTACAACCGTGTGTATATGTGAGATTTTCTATGTTTATTTTCACTTCTTCAATGATTTATTTTTTTTTCACTTTATATTTCACTTTTTTTGTTAGTTTTATATTTTGTTTTTCCCAATTTAAAGATAGTATTTTGTGATTTGTGCATTATATGTAAGTAGATTAGCAACGGCAAGTTCGAAAAATGATTTCACCAAAACTTTCACCGTTGTAAAATAAAAAATCATTGTCCTCTCTCTCTCTCTCTCTCTCTCTCTCTCTCTCTCTCTCTCTCTGTCTCTCTCTGTCTCTGTCTCTCTCTCTCTCTCTCTCTCTCTCTCTCTCTCTCTCTCTCTCTCTCTCTCTCTCTCTCTCTCTCTCTCTCTCTCTCTCTCTCTCTCTCTCTCGGAGCTCACAAATGTAGCACACCAAAAAAAATTCAGAGTCAATTAGCGATGCAAAATTAGGCGATTTCGTCACTAATCAAGCTTCTACTGTTTGGATTTTACCACCAGTGTCTTGGCCTATCTACGCTGATCATAACGGTGTAAATTTAGACTTTGTGCGACCACAGACTTCTGCCATCTGACTGGTTTTCCTATATCGCCATTGAACTGAGTACGGCGATCGTCGGGGTGACTGTTAGTACAAAACTGCCAGCTGCGTGTACTGTGTAGTACTGGGTATTACTGTGTAGCACTGTTGTGCCAATCGAACTGTGCTAAGATGGCAGACAAAGAAGCTCTATCCGCAAATCCACTCGAGGTCTCTGGAACTACATCACCTTCAGTTACTGTCAGTGACATTCAGCGTATAACCGACAAGCAGACACAGGTGATTGACGAGAAACTGGGGTCTCTTCGTGCTGACCTTTGTGATGTGCTGACCTCTATACAGGCGATTGGCACCGACATTGCTGACTTCAAGCAACGCGTTCGCAGCCTGGAGGACACCTGCAAGGAACTGGATGAGAAGCAGGAGGAGGTTTCCGAGTCTGTAGAAGACTTGCAGGAGGACATGGAAGATCTGCGGAAACGCTACGAGGAAGAACTACTAGACAAGCTAGAGGCGTTCTCACGTAGGGACAATCTGCGACCTTTTGGAATCGTGGAAACGCCAGGCGAGACCTTCGATTCCTGTGCCACCAAAGTACTGGAATGTCTGCAGGGCACAGTGCCAAATAAAACCTGGACTGAGGACGATTTGGCACGCGCACACCGGGTGGGCAACAAACCGGACTTTGCTTCTGTATCAGCCAACCGTGCCGAGCCAACAACAAGCCCCGCCCCATGATCGTGAAGATCGCGAGATGGAGGGACAAGATGGACGTCCTGACCAAGGGTCGTGCTGCACTCAAGCAAAAGGGGGTTAACGTTGCTGGTGACTTAACCAACCGGCAACACGAACAGATCAGACTGTACCGGGAGAAAGGCTTGCGGGCGTACTACAAGGGGAACAAGCTGGTCGTCGCTGGACCCCTAGAGCAACGGAACCACGACACCGACAACTTCGGCCGCCGTCATGCGACAGACAGAAGACCGGACAACCGTATCCAAGGACTCGGTGCCGCCGCAGCTACTGGTCAGCAGGTCAACGCAACACCGGCACGTGCGTCAGACTCGGTATCCCCGTTACAGCCTTCACCTAAACCAGCGAAACGGCGCCGGCCACACAGTTCCCCTACAATTGAGGTCGCGGACGAACCCAGTGATCCGTGATATGTCGGCCAAGCCGCGTCTCCCACCTCAATTGCACGGGATGTGTCACCGATGCGCGCGTGTGTTGTAGAACAGCCAGTAGATGGTGTGTTGCATACACTTACCTTTCTGTCATGGAATGTTGATGGACTGTGGACAGGTACGTTTCATATGGTGATATTGCATTGGGACTGATACATGTTAACAAAACCCAAGAAATGGGGGCCCCCCAAGAAAAAGCTTGATGTTGCCAGCCTTCAGCGTGATGATGTGAAAGCTGCCTTTCAGACAGATTTACAGCGCAGGCTCAAAGACACAGCGGACCCAGTAGACTCCTCCCCTGAAACACTTTGGGAACAACTAAAAACTGCTATTGCAAAATCCTCTGCAGAAGTCTTGGGTTTCGCCAGAAAGAAGAACAAAGACTGGTTTGACGAAAACGATGTAGAGATCCAGGAACACCTAGCAAGAAAAAGAGCCGCCCATCAGGCTCACCTAGCCCAGCCTTCCTGCCCTGTGAAGAAGTCTGCCTTCCGCCTCGTCTGCAGCAGTCTCCAGCGCAAGCTCAGAGATCTCCAGAATGAGTGGTGGACCAGACTTGCACAGAGGACCCAGCTTTGCGCTGACAATGGTGACTACAGGGGTTTCTACGAAGCACTGAAAGCAGTGTATGGCCCCAGGCACCTGGTACAAAGTCCCCTGCGAAGCGTGAACGGCCAGGCACTCCTCACAGATAATACCTCCATCTTGAACCGCTGGTCGGAATACTTTCAGAGCCTCTTCAGCGCTGAGCGCACTGTTCAAGAAGCAGTCGTCCTACAAATCCCACACCTCCCAGTAAAGGTTGAATTGGACGAACCGCCCACCGCTGAAGAGACACTCAAAGCCATCCATCAGCTCAAGAGTGGCAAAGCAGCAGGCATTGATGGAATACCGCCAGAGATCTGGAAACATGGAGGCACAGCACTGCACAACAAGCTCCATGACCTCTTTCTCTGCTGCTGGGAGGAAGGAACACTACCAAAAGATCTCCGTGATGCAGTCGTTATCACCCTGTACAAGAACAAAGGCGAGAAGTCTGACTGTTCCAACTACCGGGGAATTACCCTGCTGTCCATTGCTGGGAAAATCCTTGCAAGGCTGCTCCTGAATCGGCTGGTACCTGCCATCGCTGAAGACCAACTCCCAGAGGGCCAGTGTGGCTTCAGAGCAAACAGGAGCACCACCGATATGGTCTTCGTGCTGAGACAGCTACAGGAGAAGTGCCGCGAGCAGAACAAAGGGCTGTACGTAACGTTTGTCGACCTAACAAAAGCGTTCGACACTGTGAGCAGGCAAGGCATGTGGCAGATCCTGGAGCGACTTGGCTGTCCCCCAAAGTTCCTCAACATGATTGTCCAGCTACACGAGGACCAGCAAGGCCAGGTCAGACTCAACAATGACCTCTCAGAACCATTCCCTATTCTCAACGGTGTAAAGCAGGGCTGCGTGCTGGCACCGACCCTCTTCACCATCTTTTTTAGCATGATGTTGAAGCAGGCCACAGTGGACCTCGATGATGACGATGCAGTGTACATCAGGTATCGTCTCGATGGCAGCCTGTTTAACCTCAGACGACTGCAGGCCCACACGAAAACCCTAGACCAACTGATTCGCGAGCTGCTTTTTGCTGATGATGCTGCCCTCGTTGCACACACAGAGAGAGCCCTGCAGCGCATCACGTCTTGCTTCGCAGATGCTGCCCAGCTCTTTGGACTCGAGGTCAGTCTTAAAAAGACAGAGGTCCTCCATCAGCCGGCACCCAAGACAGTGTACCGCCCTCCTCACATCACCATCGGCGAGTCTGAACTAAAGTCAGTGCACCAGTTTACTTACCTTGGCTGCATTATCACGTCGGACGCCAAGCTGGACAAGGAGCTTGACAGCAGGCTGGCAAAAGCAAACAGCGCTTTCGGGCGACTTTTCAAGCGGGTGTGGCACAATCAGCAGCTGAAAACAGGCACCAAGATCAGCGTGTACAGAGCTGTGGTCCTCACCACCCTGCTGTATGGTTCCGAGTCCTGGGCCCTCTACCGCAGCCAACTACGACTCCTCGAACGCTTCCACCAGCGCTGCCTGCGTACCATCCTGGGCATTCACTGGAGTGACTATGTCACCAACGTCGAGGTCCTTGAACGGGCTGAAACTGTGAGCATCGAGGCTTTGCTGCTGCGGACACAGCTCCGCTGGGCGGGGCATGTCTCCAGGATGGAGGATCATCGCCTACCAAAGATCACCCTGTTCGGCGAGCTTGCTACTGGACACCGTGACAGAGGGGCACCAAAGAAGAGATACAAAGACTGTCTCAAGAAGTCACTTAGTACCTGCCAAATCGACCACCACCAGTGGTCTTCGCTTGCTGCGGACCGTGACACCTGGCGCTCCACCATTTACAAGGCAGCTGTCTCCTTTGAGGACTCTCACAGAGCTAGCCTTAAGGACAAGCGGCTCAGGAGAAAAAACAGAGATGCCGCAGCTCAGAACCCTGGCCATACCTTCCCCTGCAGCCACTGCGGTCGAACCTGCCTGTCTCGGATTGGCCTCCGCAGCCACGAACAAGCCTGCAGACGTCGTGGGCAACTCCTATAAAATCTTCGTTCGCGAAGTCAAGCCAAGAGATACATGTATCGTACGGACGGTATGATGGTCCACAACATTCTGAGTCTGTGTAAATCAAATATTAGCGACACAATCACTCCTTTGAATAGTACCGATCATATTTCCCTCGAAACATTACATGAAACAAAATTAATCACATTGTTTTGAGAGGATATGCGTGCCGTTAGCTCCTTGCATATGACCACTCAGTGCGCCATCGGGGGCCACATGCGAAGAATGCCGCGTATAAACGGATAGAAGCGCTAATTATTCGAATGCATAAGCACATATTGTTTTCCGCAAAGTAAAAATTATTTTCAGTCATTTATTTTGAGTTATCTCCAACAAAAAGTTCACAATATTATTATTTTAAACTGTTATTCAAGGCGGTCAAATTTATTGAAGCAAAGTTTCTAATGTGGATAGCGTAAACATCTGGTCCCGAAAATAAAACTGCAAATGGCGGAAAAACGTCTGTCGGTAACGTCGGTACAAACTTAGCTACAGAACAAAAATGTGTCCATCATCCGGCGGCACAATTCTGACATGGGCGTAATGTTCTCATCCCATAATTCATTTTGATATATACCCAAACCTTTGTTACTCTGTAGAAAATCACTATCTCGTAAACGGCTAATCGTCTATGAAGGGCATCTGCTAGACTATATCTTGCTGGCAGTAGCCAAGCTGCACGCAAGAAACTGTATTTTACTGCTGCGTAATTTGCAGTTTGACTGCATAGTGACATTTGAAGTTCGCTGCAAGCATTTTAGCAGCTGGCACAACTATCACTGATACTAGTATAATTATGCCAAGATTAAAACGAGAAAGGTGACACTGAGACGATTTAATGAATCAGCCAATCAAATCATCAATCAATATCTTTTATGATGAACAGTAGTTTTAGGGCAGGATGGAGAGGTGGTGTGGTGGTAGTGGTGTGGAAGGGGGGGGGGGGGGGTTAAAGGCACGTACTTGCATAATGTACACGTACTATTTCTTTCAGTGTCTTCATCACCCACTCATAACACCATTGGGCTCAATGAGTTCTCATGTTTTATTTGAGTGAGTAAAACAAATACATTCTGCAGTTATCTTATTTTCTTACTGGCTTTGACATTCGCTGGAAGATTTCCATTCCCATACTTTAAGCCTAGCCTGCCTAACGCACACGGCGGTTGACTGTATCACTGATATGTGTGTATAGGTAGCGTTTTGTTTGAGGTGGCAGTTGTAGCCTCATCTTTAACCCTTTTTTATTCTGATACACGAATTGCTTGAAATAAATTTGACTGTGTATCTACAAAACCTACATTTCACATAAACAAAAATAAATAATAATAATAATAATAATAATAATAATAATAAATAAATAAATAAACAAAATAAAGTAAGTCAAAGATACCTGGGACATATGAATGCCAAGTAAAGGTTAGATTATGAACATGCACAGATGTGCATGTATTTTAATGGGTGTTCTGTGTTTTTTTGTGTGTATGTGGGGTGGGGTTGGGAGCGGGAGCTGGCACCTATTACCATATGTATATGCATGTACCTACTCCATATTTTTCCCTTCTTTGACACATGTACTAATATATTGTATAACAAGCATAATAATTAATCATGAGCTTGCTCGATATACTTTCCTTCCCGAAAAGCCTTGCGGCCCTGGCAAACGAGCCAGGGTCTTGCGAAAAAAAAAAAAGCCCACAAAATACTGTTCTGCTGCAATACTAATGCATCCTTTTCAACTATGACAACGTTAACACTTTAATTAATTTTAAACTTGCCGTTCTTCACCAATGCCGAAAATATTTCTCGTCCGTGTGCCATCGTATGCTTCGACACTCGCATTGAAAGTGGAAACCCGTAAAAAGCGATACAAAGAGTACAAACAGCTAAAAACACAAATCTATAAGGTTCAACCTTCACTGTTGTAGATATGTAACGCAAAATAGAGTCACGAAATGCAACATTCCAAGCTATAAAGAATAATAATAAACATTGTATTAGCGTAGACGGAACAGCCAAACGCTCAAAATCACTCAAAATGTGTTAGCTTCCTTGCGTCAACAAAACTATCGTCTGCTTCACATAGCACATATAGTGGAGTCACGTTTTTTTTTTTTTTTTTCGCTACTACTACTACTACTACTAGAGTCGCGAAATGCAACATTCCAAGCTTTAAAAAAGGACCCCCAAAAATTGTATTAGCTCTTGTGAGCCTTGACCTTTTCGAGGGATCAACCAATTAGAGTGCGCATACAGTTCTTACCATCAGGTATCTTTGTACACAGTTTGGATTTGAAGTTGTGAATAGTATTTGAGAAAGAATAAATTATGAACAAAAATAGCTATTTTGGATATATTTCCTAATCCCAGTGACATTGACCTTTGTGCCAGGTCACTGAAATTGGTATGTTTAGAAAGGTCTTGCCACAAAGTATCCTTGGGCCAAGTTTGAAGACTGTAGCTTGAATAGTCTCCGAGACAATGCCAACGTTAAAGTTTACCTCGGACGACGGAAGGACGACGACGGGCCCAGAACATACACTCACTTTTTTGCTTCGCACCTGAGTCAAAAGTCTTTAGAATGTTGAAGATGGTCGACAGACAAAAAGCAAAACATGCACGAAGCGAGTTTCCTTTTAATATGCTTTCCTCCCACAAAAGACTGAGTTCTATGAGAAAGGCTGCTTTCAAGACCAGGAAAAATAACGTATATGACGTTGATAACATGTACTTTAAAGTTCAAACCCCAAATAATGTCTGTCTCACGTTAGGAGCAAAGCAAACCTGCATCAACCGTGCGCGTCTGATTCACTTCGCTCGAAAGCATATCGCTGACCGCCATTTTGGAAACTAGCGACGCGAGTATGCTTATGACATAAAAAAATATTAAACAGGAAAACAGAAAATAGAGGTTTAAAACCTTTAAATTAGATGCAGAAGAAGAATCTTTGATCCGAAACGTCGTGTTCCATGTATCTAATTTAAAGGGTTTTCAACCTCTTGTTTCTGTTTTCTTTTTACATCAAACCCTTGCGGCAACAGTTTTACTACATTAAAAATATTACTTTTACATTATTTATCATAAATGTGTATACATGTTTACAATGAGGAAACGAGGCCAGATGGCTGAAACCTGATGCGTCGCTTCTTCCCAATCTGAATCGCTGTCGTGTTCAAAGGCAGTGTTTTGGTGTCTTTCTTTTACTAGTCTTAATATTTTTGTTTTTGTCATAACTAATAATTATCATGCCGGAATTCATCCCCCGGGGGTCCCCGCCCGCGACCGAGCCTAACAAGTAAACGCGCATCTGTTGGCGGGTCTCCAGCCGAAGCACGATGGAGACTGCCCGAAAGATATACTCAGGCGGTTTTGCCCGATTGTACCATCTGAGCCACTCGGCCTTCTATCACGCTGTTGGATGCAGGGGAATACTGGTGTAAAGCACCTAATCAGCAACAAGGCTACAGCGTGGTGCTCGTATATCATTCCGCATAGCAGCAGTGGGATATGGCTTGACGTGACAAGAGCCGATTGACTAGGCCGGTACTTCTAGCCTCCCGTTTAAGTAGAAGTTAAGGACAGAGTGGAGTGTTGACACCAGTGAGCCGCAACCCAAAGGGAACCTCAGCGGGGTCTCCAAGCACGGCAAACACTTGGGATCCAAAGGACCAACAACTAATTAGTATTTTTAAGGACCATTCGAACCGTGTAACACCTGGGTTAGCACAGCTTCTTAAAAACCGAACCCATGAAAAAGACTGAACAACATATCTGCTGACACCATGTCTTAATCCTGGACAAAGATGACACTCCTTCACTAGTTGACTCAGTCAGTGACTGAAGAGACTACCCGCCAACGCCACGTGGAGGCCGGTGCCGTGATGGGCTCATTTACAAACGAGTCATGATTTTGGCACTGGTCACGACGCAGGGGTGTCATGAAAAAAATGGTTGTCATGAAAAAAGACATAACACAATTTGCATTTTATTATAAAAACCTTGAATGTGGATGTATGCTATAAAGAAGATCTTCCAGTCCAATGTAGGTCCAACTTTACAACATTGTAGCGAAACTACAGGGGGGGGGGGGGGGGGCGGTAGGGGGTTGGTAGCTTGACATGTTACTTTCCAGTCCCAGCATCAATTGGGAGGGGGAGGGTGGAGTCGACGACAAGCGATAATCTGGCTCCCTAAAAAATCCAAATCTTGTGATATTTATTTGCTCCATAATTATTTTAAATAAATAAATAAATAAATAAATAAATAAATAAATAAATAAATACAAAAAACAATCGATCGCAATTCTCCAGGCAAAAGAACATGAATCCTACAAAAAAGGTACGGAATTCTTATCCCAAATAAGTCAAATGAATATCGGTTCTTTCCTATGATTAACACACAGATGCTCTCAAAAAACAACACAACCACAAACGTAACATTACCCCCCCCCCCCCCCCCCCACACACACACACACACACCTTTTTTTTTTTTAGAAAGGAATTTCACAAAATGTCTTTTCAAATCTGAAAACACGGTTGTGGCTGTGTCATACTTCACAGAATAATACACACTAACAATCTCACATCAAAACTTTAAAAAACTGCTCTGGAATAATTGCTCCTGAGTGCCTTTAACTGTACTGAACAAAGACATGCTCCAAAGTTCTGCGAACCCTTGATAGACGTAACTTAATGTCAAAGTTCTGCGAGAACATCACCGAAACATGAAACAGTTCAGATAGTTTAAGGGTTGATGGTACTGGGCCAAACAATGTCTGCTTATTGAGTGTACGATAGTCCACACACGCCTGACCAAGAGCATGTCCTGCCTCAAACCCTTGGTGAGGCAGGACATGTTCGTCCTAGCATGCAAAGTCTGTCACCGGCCGACTAGGCGGCGGAAACTCAATCAAGGGTTCAACGGCCAAGAGGGCGGGTCAGCAGTGGATAGGGCATGTCAGAGCACAGAAGAAGACATGGCCATCCACTGCAGCCAAGGAAGCTACCAGTTGTAACGTCTCATCGTGCCACTGGACTCTGTTTTCTGCGGCCAAGAGGGTGGGGTTGCTCCAGCGCAACAGCTTCTCCACCAAAATCTCCTTCACGCGCAGGTTTTATGCATGGATCTTCACCTTCACCAATTCTGCTACTTCATCTTCTGTTTTTCTTCTGCCTACTCCAGAAGTCCTCATAGCTCACAGATAATACCTCCATCTTGAACCGCTGGTCGGAGCACTTTCAGAGCCTCTTCAGCGGTGAGCGCACTGTTCAAGAAGCAGTTATCCTCAAAATCCCACACCTCCCAGTAAAGGCTGAATTGGACGAACCCCCCACCGCTGAAGAGACTCTCACAGCCATCCACCAGCTCAAGAGTGGCAAAGCAGCAGGCATTGATGGAATACCGCCAGAGGTCTGGAAACATGGAGGCCCAGCACTGCACAACAAGCTCCACGACCTCTTTCTATGCTGCTGGGAGGAAGGAACACTACCAAAGGATCTCAGTGATGCAGTCGTCATCACCCTGTACAAGAACAAAGGCGAGAAGTCTGACTGCTCCAACTATCGTGGAATTACCCTGCTGTCCATTGCCGGGAAAATTCTTGCAAGGTTGCTCCTGAATTGGATGGTACCTGCCATCGCTGAAGACCACCTCCCAGAGGGCCAATGTGGCTTCAGAGCCAACAGGAGCACCACCGACATGGTCTTTGTGCTGAGACAGCTTCAGGAGAAGTGCCGCGAGCAGAACAAAGGGCTGTACATAACGTTTGTTGACCTAACAAAAGCGTTCGACACTGTGAGCAGGCAAGGCATGTGGCAGATCCTGGAGCGACTTGGCTGTTCCCCAAAGTTCCTTAGCATGATCGTCCAGCTACACGAGGACCAGCAAGGCCAGGTCAGACTCAACAATGACCTCTCAGAACCATTCCCTATTCTCAACGGTGTAAAGCAGGGCTGCGTGCTGGCACCGACCCTCTTCACCATCGTTTTTAGCATGATGTTGAAGCAGACCACAGTGGACCACAACGATGACGATGCAGTGTACATCAGGTATCGTCTCGATGGCAGCCTGTTCAACCTCAGACGACACCAAAACCCTAGACCAACTGATTCGTGAGCTGCTTTTTGCTGATGACGCTGCCCTCGTTGCACACAGATGATGATGATGATGAAACTTTATTTTTCAACAGTAAAAAGTTTTGACAGAAAACAAATCGTCATTTTACAAACTTGCCGTTGCTAACATCTACAGGATAAAAAAGAAGGGAAACTATAAAATATATATGTACATACAAAACCCAATAGCATCATTTTATACAGAAAACATAATAATACTCATCACACACACATGCACAGACGCACGCACGCGCGCCGCTCACACATACATCCACACGCACAAACAAACACGAGCACACACACACACGCGCACACACATCAGTATAAAAACCATCTGTATGAAATACGTGAGGTACAGGAAATATTACAGTACCTGAGAAACGTACTAAGTCTGACTCATCAGGTAATCAAAAAGTTTTGTTTTAAAACTTCCTGTTGAGGTAATAGTTTTCAAATGTGCAGGGATGGAATTCCAAGCAAACGGACCAGAGAATGACATACTAGTTTTAAAAAGGTCAATTCTTGGCAGTGGTAGGGGTAAGGTATTGTTTCTTGAGGTCCGTTCACGTTCTTGGTGAGATATAAATTTAGTGGTTAGATACTGGGGTGTCATATTATTCAGTATCTTATGCATATAGACGCATTTGTTTAATGTAAGTTGCTGACGTAGACCGAGAATGTTTAAATATCTAAATTTGTCTGTGGTAGGGATGGGGCGTCTATCTATCATTTTTACAGCTCTTTTGTATATGGAGTTTAATCTCTTCATGTGGACATCACTGCAGCCGTCCCACACTGTGGAGACATAATCAACATGGGACTTTATATGAGCATGAAAAAACAATTTACGGGTATTTGTATCCGTTACATGTCTAAGCTGGGACAATAAGAAAGTGTTTTTAGCAATGGTCTTACAAACAGCATTTATATGGGTCTCCCAGCACAGTTGATCATCAACATGTATTCCTAAGAATTTACGCTCAGTGACTTGTTCAACAGGTTCAGCGTTTAATTGTAATTGTAATGGCTGTAGTCGGCGTTGATGTTTTTGCCGCGTGGCGATTAAGATACTCTTTGTTTTTGCTGGGTGAAGAACCATATGGTTCTGTCTACACCAGTCAGATACCTCATTGAGACTGCATTGTAAACTATGGCTAATGTCCGTCGTTTTTTGGCCAGAAACATGAAGACTCGTATCGTCAGCAAATAGATTACAATTAACGTCAGAATTAGTGATATGCAACGGTAGATCATTAATAAATAGTATGAATAGAAGAGGGCCCAAAATAGATCCCTGGGGGACGCCGTATTTTACATTTCCTTGCTTAGAGTATCTTCCATGGGCGTACACCATTTGTTTTCTGTCTTCGAGATATGATCGGAAGAATTCTATAGCGGTTGCGTCCAAGTGATAAACTGTTAGCTTATTTAGGAGAATGTCATGGTCCACAAGGTCAAACGCCTTTTTAAGGTCTAAGAAAACTGCTCCTGACATCAGGCTTTTATTGATTGATTCCAGCCAGCTGTCTACAATATGTGTCAGTGCTGACTGACAAGAATGTTTCGGTCTAAAACCAGACTGGTGAATATTAAGTAATTTACCTTTTTCCAGAAAATCAAGGAGATGTTTTTGAATGTGCTTTTCAAGGGGTTTTGACAAAGCTGACAGAAGGGAGATTGGACGATAGTTATTAATATCTTCAAGATCTTTTGATTTAGGGATTGGGATTACCTTTGCTTCTTTAAGAATGGTTGGAAATGTACTTTGCTTTATGCAGAGGTTGAAAATATATGTTAGTGATTCTACTGTATACGGTAATGAGATTTTTAGGGTTTCATTATCAATACCATCAATGCCAGCAGACTTTTTGTTGGGCATGCTAGAAATATATCTGCCGACTTCCGCAACTGTAATATCAGGGATGGTGAAAGTATTTGATATAGTTGTTTTTTTAAAGTGTTCTCTGAGAGAACTCGGCACTTCATACGGTTTACTGTTATTTGCAGCTGACAATGCCAATATTTCGGCTGTCGTTAAGAAATGGTTATTTAATATATCAGCTGACATATGAGATGGGATTTCGGGTGCTGATTTACCCTTTGTTATGACGTTCAGAGCTTTCCAAACAGATGCCGTGTCCTTTTTGTCTCGAATCATTTGTTGGAAAAAAGACTTCTTAGACGCTCTAACTAAATATTTGACACGATTGCGTTGTGTTTTGTATTCTTCGTACTTTTGCTCTTTTTTCAGTTTGTCTCTAAATGACATGGCCTGCTTGATATCCGCTGTTAACCACGGTGGTATGGTGGAATGTTTAACTCGTTTTTCACGTATTGGCGCATGTTTATTGAGTACACTGAGAAACAGATCCATCCAGCACGACAAGGCACTGTCAGGAGATTGGTGATCATAAACCTCAGTAAACGAAGCATTGTGCAGGTCCCACAGAAATTCGTCTTTATTAAAGTGTTTAAAGGAGCGATATTTTATAGTTTTATGTCTTTTAGTTTTTTGCTTGTCTAGTTTCATGGAGACGTTACAACATACTGGGTTATGATCGCTAACAGCTAAGGAGGGAACCTGCACATTTGATATTGTATCGTCATTTGTCACGTAAATGTGATCAATTAAGGTTGAGGATGTAGATGTGGTTCTAGTGGGGTTTTTAACTAATTGTTTTAAACCGAATAAGGCTGTTGTTGATGCCCATGCAGCATGGTGCCCTTTGGGCTTAAGTAGGTCAATGTTAAAGTCGCCCAGAAGAACAATGTTATCTTTACTTTGATTAACTTTATCCATCATTTCTACGAAGTCATCATACCAGTCCCAGTTGGCTGCTGGATTTCTATAGATAAAGCCAACCAGGACTGTGGGGGATTTAGATGTTTTCACCTCGACCCATAAACTTTCAACTTCGGCTGACTCTAAGTCCTGTCGTCGTTTAACGTTACTAATTATCGAATCATGTATATATACTGCTAGTCCAGTGTGCTGGGGACTTGAGGCATCTCTGCGGAGTACTGAGAAGTTTGGAACTGAGATGGAGTTATCCCTGACAGTGCTTTTGAGCCTCGACTCGGATACACCAAAAACATGAAAATGTGTTGGCGTGTTTAAGAACACAGACAAATCTGGCACCTTATTAACTAAATGGTAAATGTTGAGGTGACCAATTCTCAACTCATCAGGTCGTTGTGGGGCAGTTTTTACACTATATTTTGGCATGTTGGTAACAGAACAAACGTAGCAATAATATTGCAAAAAAATAATAAAAAATAATGTCAATGTATAATGAATAAGAAAGCGACAAGAAAACGTAGGAAAAACAACAGCAACAACAATAAAGCAAAATTAAAATGTTTTTGACTCTCGTGGTCAGAGTCCGCTGCGAGTTCGAATTGCTTGGTAATGTCAGATACAAAATAAAAGGCTCGACAGCTATGTATAAAGAATCAGAAAATAAACAAAAACACTTCCAAGCGCGCCTAGGCACGCTCGCCCGATGCTGCAGTTCCTAACTACTATTATAGTAATAATCGCACATCAAAATAAAATGGACTTCTATAATTTAAAGCAAAACAACAACAACAACAACAAAAAGTCACTGCGACTTTAAAATCAAGCACAGCTAACTACGGACAGAACAAAACCGCAGTCATTAAAGTCGAAAATGTAATTCTAGATAAAAAGCTCAATTCAACTCGACTCGAGGATTAATGTCACAAAGAGATCCACGAAACACGCACAATAGAACTTTGGCAAGGCTGCGAGAAAACTACTAAAAAACAACAAAAACTGTCTGAAATACACGCTGTCAAATAAGAAGGGTGTGTCCTATGACTGTCTAACACAAGCTGTCAATCTAGAGACTCGTGTCCTAATGTCCGGCGCGTGGTCTAAATTTCTGCAGCAGAGAAAACAAGGCCGCGCAGTCACTTTCACTAAGCTGGGGCACTCCTGGGGGCGGGGGTAGTGGGGGATATGGAAATACGGAGGGATTAGAGTACGGGTACACCGGTCGGCCGTCTGCTACGAAGATGGGGGGGCCCATGGTTGGTGTGGAGTAACCGTAAGGTGGCCGCTGTGACTTCTGTTCCGGAGCAGTTCCGGCCTTTGATCCACCGCTATGTTGGGTGACTAGCGGCGTGCAGTCGGCTTGACTGCAGTCTTTTCCCACAGTATGCTCCTGTCGGAATCGGGGTGCAAGGCTGGAACTGACTGGGCGCTGAGAGCGTCGGTCTCTTTGAGGCTCTTTGTCTTTGGCACCAGACTTGCCGTGTGTGTCACCGTGCCCAGGTAGCTGTTCATGGTGGCGAGACTTTTCGTGATTTGGTTCTGGCCGGCCTGCGTTGTTGGAGGTGCGGCCAGAGTACGAACGCTTGATGTTGACAGCGAGAGCACTGGTGCCCCGCTTGTTGGGATGGATGGCGTCTCTGAACCAGCCGCTCTTTACCTCGCCGGTTCTTGTAGAGAAGGCGTAGTCATTGTCAACAAACTTGACCTTGAGGGATGCGCACATTTCCCTCAGGCAGAGGTTGGTGTCAGTGATACATGGGTCTGGCTGCTGACGCTGGTTGTTCGTGGGCAGGATGGAAGACATGGAGATTTCTGCCTTGGGGAAGACTCGTCTGGCAGCAGAAATCACATCCTTCCAGCCCTTCTTGCCGATGACGAACCCACGCTTACAGTCGTTGATGCCAACGTGTATGACGATTGTGCTGACTGTATTCGTGGGTTCGGCATCATGAAGGCGCTGTAGAATGCCGGCTCTGTCGAGGCCCGACACTGACACGACCTGTGCCTTGTCCGTGCCAGTGACGGACATCAGCTTTCCGTGCAGACCGCGTAGGACAGAGTCACCTAAAAGCAGCGTCTGGGTGACAGGCTTTAGCTCTGGAATCCCAGTACGGTCGGTGTCAGAGAGAGAGAGAGCCATGCAGCGCATCACATCCTGCTTTGCAGACGCTGCCCAGCTCTTTGGACTCGAGGTCAGTCTGAAAAAGACAGAGTCCTTCATCAGCCGGCACCAACGGTAGAGCATCGCCCTCCCCACATCACCTTCGGCGAGTCTGAACTGAAGTCAGTGCACCAGTTTACCTACTTTGGCTGCATCATCACATCGGACGCCAAGCTGGACAAGGAGCTTGACAGCAGGCTGGCAAAAGCGAACAGCGCTTTCGGGCGACTATTCAAGCGGGTGTGGCACAATCAACAGCTGAAAACAGGCACTAAGATCAGCGTGTGCAGAGCTGTCGTCCTCACCACCCTGCTGTACGGTTCCGAGTCCTGGGCCCTCTACCGCAGCCAACTACGACTTCTCGAACGCTTCCACCAGCGCTGCCTGCGTACCATCCTGGGCATTCACTGGAGTGACTATGTCACCAACGTCGAGGTTCTTGAACAGGCAGAAACTGTGATCATCGAGGCTTTGCTCCTGCGGACGCAGCTCCGCTGGGCGGAGCATGTCTGCAGGATAGAGGATCATCGCCTACCCAAGATCACCCTGTTTGGCGAGCTTGCCACTGGACACCGAGACAGAGGGGCACCAAAGAAGAGATACAAAGACTGTCTCAAGGTCACTTAGTGCCTGCCAAATCGACCACCACCAGTGGTCTTCGCTTGCTGCGGACCGTGACACCTGGCGCTCCACCATTTACAAGGCAGCCGTCTCCTTTGAGGACTCTCGCAGAGCTAGCCTTAAGGACAAGCAGCTCAGGAGAAAAAACAGAGATGCCGCAACTCAGAACCCTGGCCAGACCTTCCCCTGCAGCCACTGTGGTCGAACCTGCCTGTCCCGGATTGGCCTCCGCAGCCACGAGGAGGCCTGCAGACGTCGTGGGCAACCCCTATAAAATCTTCGTTCACGAAGTCAAACCAAGAGATGTGTGTGCATACTTAGTAGAATGACTCCTATACATATGTGTGGTTTGGTATTTTAGAGTCTGCTTGATTGTGATGTATGTATGATTTATGTGTTGATCTTAATATGGACGCTCTTCAGTTAAGCCGCAATTCATTCCCAATGTTTATGCATATGGCAATAAAGTTTATCTTATCTTATCTTATATTGTGAATGCCTTACCTTCGCCCTTTTCCACACCGTTGAACTTTGCATACCATTTGGTCATGAATACCACGCCAGACTTCTTGTTAGTATCATCAACCATACACCGCATCACATACGTTACATCAAGTGAGTTTCCGGGTGTTTGGGGGTCTATCACACAACTGTTGTACTGACCATGTGCTGGCAGTCTGAGCACGAATTTCCCAGAAGCAGATGGTGCAGCTGAAAAATAAAATGGAAAAATAATTAAACTGACAAAAGAATGCAAGGATTTCATCCCAAAGCCTACTGTGAGCCATTCTATTTTTTATTATTTTTTTTCAAAAAGGAAAAATAAAACCCAACAAGTTTGACTTTTGGGCACATAGAAAACAAAAGTTCGGATTAGAACGTCCAGGGTGTTTCAACCCCGACAATGGCCATCACGTCACGCGTTTCTTTCCTCTGCGAGAGGTGTAACATACGTTAGATTCGAATATTACTTTGCTAGCAAGAAGAACAGATATGTATGCGTATGTTACACGCTAGTGGGTATACTGTCAGGCACGCGCCTTAAAATGTTAGTATGCCTCGTATGATCCAGTTCTAACGCACGAAAAGTGTTTGCTTTTGTACTTGCCAAATCCACTTTTTGTCAATCACCCGTGACATTTGACCTTTGCGATTAGTGAACCAAAACACAAATTAAACTTTCATCCTTCCCTTATAGAATTTGACAATAATGTGCAACAAAATCGGATAAACAGGTGTGTTTTGAAGGGTTTCAAACTGATCTAAACTGTACATGCAGAAGAACAGACTTTCGCAACTTTTGGATCACCTGGCCTTGAATAATCTTATGGAGCCATTTCAGTCAGCATACATATGTTGCCACAGTACTGAAACAGCACTTCTCAGAATCATGAATGACTTGTTACTTGCTCTGGATGATGGTAAAGTGTCAGTGCTCGCTTTACTAGATCTTTCTAGCGCGTTCGACACAATCGACCGCACTACTCTGATTAATCGTCTCCAGCTTGTTTTTTGCATTGATGGCACTGCCCTGTCTTGGTTCCACTCTTACATTACTGAGCGATCACAGACTGTCTGTCAATGGGCATGTCTCTGCACCTGCCAGCCTCCGTTTTGGGATCCCACAAGGCTCAGTATTAGGCCCAGTGCTTTTCCTACTGTATGTACAGCCTTTGTCCAGTATTATTGCTGGACACTCTGTTTCACATCACGCTTACAGTGATGATACACAGCTCTATAAGTCAGGTAGTGTGAGTCAGGTCAACGAGATCCTCCAGAGCGTGTCACATTGCATTCTTGATGTTAGGCTGTGGATGTCAGAAAACAAGCTCAAACTGAATGAAGGAAAAACGGAAGCCATGCTCATTGCATCACCCAGAATGTCTTCTTCTACCGCTTTGCCTCAGCATATAATGATTGAGAACACGACCGTCAGCTTCTCTCATTAAGTGAAGAACCTGGGTGTTGCAATTGAGTCCATGGATAAACAGTTGATAAACATTTGCAGGGCATCCTATTTGGAGATGCGTCGTATTAGCTCTATTTGACAGTTCCTTACCTCAGAGGCTACAAAAAATCTGGTTTGTTCATTTGTCCTGTCTCGCATTGACTATGCCAACTCACTCTTTTATCTGGATGCCCGCAGTATCTATTTGATCGGCTCCAGAGAGTCCAAAATTCAGCCGCACGTCTGGTCATGAAAGCGAAAAACTCAGACCATGTGTCCCCCATCCTGCACGCTCTCCACTGGTTGCCAGTGAAGGAGAGAGTCAAGCACAAAGTCTTGTCTATTTGTCATGTTTCCCTTTCTGGCACTGGACCCACTTATCTCTCAGAGCTCCTTCACTGTTATATCCCTTCGAGGAAATTGCGCAGTTCGTCTGACAATAAAATGCTTCGTATTCCTACAGTAAGGACTAAAGGATTTGGGTATAGATCTGTTTCTTACCACGGTCCATCAGTCTGGAATGATCTTCCTAAATCATTGAGACACAGCGAGTCTAGTGCCAGTTTTAAACACAGTCTTAAAGCCCATCTTGATTATCAGTGTTCATGTATTTAGTCATTTTGTGGTCTTTTGTGTAATTGTACATGTGGCTTTGGTTTTGTCACCTTTTGTGTAATATTTTTTTTGTTCATATGTACGGCGCCTAGTGCATATTACCATGTATAGGCAGGCGCCTTATAAATCTTCCTTATTATTATTATTATTATTATTATTATTATTATTATTATTATTATTATTAACAAGATGGAATGAACCATAACCCACAAAATATCTTCTATATGAAAGCTGTCCTCACCGTCCAGGGTCTCTACCTTTGTCTTTGACCTGATTCTGATGTTGAAATATCTCCTATTCAAAAAGCCTCGCAGATCTGCCAATGCGTTAGTGAGCTCTATAAAGGGCGCAGTGCATACGCGTCATTAGTTTGTCAAACAGCATTCGTCATGACGTGGGGTTTTTTTTACGTAATTTTATATTTTACCAGATATGAGTTTCACTTTCGCTTCAAGAATGAGAAAATGGTAAGAAAAATATAATGTTAAGTTACAATTTCAGACATGCTATAATTTGTGTACAATCAGGTTGACTTTACCTAGCTACATGATACACTTTGTACACCTAAATGCTCTTATGAAAGCGCGTCGATGTGTGTGCGGGTACGTGTGCTTCAAACATCTCCAATGGCATAAATCCAATTGCGCCCTCCGGGCATGAGAATCTAAGCCTCTTTGAGGTGCGCGCTTGTGTGTGTGTGTGTAAGTGTGTGTGTGTGTGTGTGTGTGTGTGTGTGTGTGTGTGTGTGTGAATGAATGAATGAATGAAACTTTATTTCTCAAGGATGGAAACAATAGGCGCACAGGCCTCTTTTCGTGTCTGTCCTTACTAAACTACAACATTTAAAACAACATTAAAACAACATGTTAACAGCACAAACAAGCGGCTACACCCAGAGGTCACTTGTGTTACATTCACAAATCGCTGAAGGTTGCACACACACACACACACACACACACACACACACACACACACACACACACACACACATACACATCAATTGACAGGGTTGGAGGGGGGGGGGGGCGGCGGGGGGGGGGTGAGGGGGTGGGTGGGCGATGTAAAGTGAGTGTTTATGTGTTTATAGACAGCGACTGCGTGCTTATGATACAGCTACTCTTGTGTAGGAATATAGCGAACAGGCAAAACACTACAGAGAAGAGAGATATTAAAACTAAAAAGTGCAAAACGGAGGACCACAACAATGCGTTAAAAAAAAGGAAATCATTGACATGGCTCTTTTGGACACATTATCTACGTTTCTTTTGCTCTGAGATGTATTTAAAAGCTTTCGTCCTAAACAATGGAAGATGTCTCGTTTGCTGTAAATGTGGAGGAAGTGAGTTCCATAAATAGGCACCCGCATACGAAAGGCTGGATTTAAACAAGTCAATTCGGGGCCGTTCAATGACGAGACTGTTCCTCGAAGTGCTGTAGACCCTTTCGCTCTCAGTGAAAAGCTTAGTCAGTTAGAGGGGGGGGGGGGGGGGGGCTTTCCCGTTCAGTGCTTTGTGCATAAGTACGCACTTATTTAACGTAAGGTGTTGATGTAAAGGAAGGAGCCCTGTTGCCTGAAGCTTTTCCTCTAAAGTTAGAGAGGGGATTGGGAGGATCAGTTTAACTGCGCGCTTTTATAGAGAATTAATCCTCTTAAGGTTAGCCTCACTACAGCCGTCCCAAATAGTAGATGCGTAGTCAATGTGAGGTTTTATGTAGGAGTTGAAAGATAGCTTACGTGTCTTAGTATCAATGATAGATTTTAATCTTGACAGTAAAAATAGATTCTTTGATAATGTTTTCCCTAGTTGTGTTAGATGGGGCAAACAGCACAGTTGTTCGTCAACAATTACCCCGAGGAGACGACATTCCTTGACTTGCTCAATGGGAACTGAATCAAAAGAAAGGCTAAGTGAATGGGGCGGAGCTGATGCTTTTGGCGTGTTGTGATTAGCATGCTTTTTGTTTTAGATGGATTAACAAGCATTTGATTATTTTTGCACCACAGTGAGACCTCCTGAAGACTAAATTGATTGATTATACATCGCTTAACGACCCGACAGCAACAAGGCTTTCTCAGGACGTGCCTGCACTGCTTGTGAAGAAAAAAAAACCTAAACAGAACATTTAATGTATGTCGCCAGCCGGTCAAATACGTTAAATAAACCTAACACATGGGGCCTAAATAAAGCTAAGACCATTTAGCAACACACATCCAATATCAAGAGCTACAGGCAGTGCAGACAGTAGGGAGAGTTTTTAAAAGGCAAATGCAGGTAAATGGACCTCGGGTAGACAGAAACACATCCCCCAGAATAGAGAGGAATACCCACCCTGTGGGGCTGACCAGGGTGATTCTGGGAACTAAAAAGTAGTCAACCCAACCCAAGTCCCCCAGGGCAGACCCGGGTGGGGGTCCTTAAGACTAAGCTGAAGATTGCTTGATTTTTCAGGTACAGTTTTCCCGTCCGAGTGAAGAGTTGAATCATCGGCAAACATGTCACATTCAGTATTTGGATTGAATATATATGAAGTGGAAGATCATTTATAAACAAACAGAAGAGTAACGCCATACTCAACACGCTTTTCAGAAGAAAAGGTATCATTGATGTACGCAGTTTGAATTATCCCTATGATATATGAACGAAAGAATCAGAGTGTCCATGGGCTGTTATTGTTAAAGTAGCAGTCTAGTTTCTCCAATAAAATTTCGTGATTTATAAGGTCGAACGCTTTTTTTAGGCCTAGAAAGACAGCACCAGACATTCTCTTTCTGTTGATGTTGAGCAGCCAAGTGTCAATCATATGAACCAAGGCAGTGTGACACGAATGTTTAGGGCGACAACCAGACTGCTATTTATTCTGGAGAGACGTTTCTTCCAGGAATTCGAGAAGATGTTTGTGTACATGCTTCTCAATAGGCTTCGACAGAATAGATAATATGGATATGGGCCGAAATTTATTTGGATCAGATGTGTCTTTTGTTTGGGGAATAGGCACCACTTTAAATGTTTTTGAAAGCCGCCGGAAAAAAAAATTGTTTTGAATACAAAACATAGGTTGTAAATGTAGGTTAAGCTTTGCACAATGTATGAAAGAGAAAGTTCGAGGATAAAACCATTGATACCATCAACGCCAGCTGACTTTTTGTTCTTGAGACGAGAGTTACATCTGCCCAATTCATGTACAGCGATGAAGGGGATATTGAAAACATCGCCCACGCAGAGTCTTTTCTTACAAAAGTCAGAAAGCTTCTGCGATACGACATGTTCTACCTGATCCAAGCCTTCAGCTTTTTAAGGGGACATGCTTATTTAGCACTCCGAGGAGCAGCTCAAGCCACAGTGAGAGCGCTCTATCTGGGTCGTTGTGAACTTCATGGAACGTTAATAAACTGAGGTCATGAAGGAAACTATCTATTTTTCTAAAACACCTGTAAGTAATGTATAAGTGTTGGGTTTTGGCTCTGTTTAGGAACATAACATGACCACGTACAGGTGATGGGAAAGTGGTCACTGACAGCTAGTGAAGGGACTTCAGTTTCAGTGATAGCTTGTGGGTTGTTAGTATAGATGTGGTCTATCAAAGTAGACGAAGAGTGTGTTACTCTGGTGGCAGGGATAATCATCTGTTTTAGTCCAAAAAGCATTGTTGTACATTGCCACATCGAATGGGGTTTTGAGATGTCAATGTTAAAATCGCCGAGGATGAGTATATCCCTGCCTGTGTCATTCACTTTATCCATTGCCTGTACAAAGTCGACATAACACTCGGCGGTGGATGCTGGATTCCTACACACAAAGCCAGCTAGCAGTGGCGAAGTGTTAGAAAGCTTGACTTCCAACCATACGCATTCCACCTCCATGGTCTCAAGATCAAGAAGTCCGTAAAAGAGAGAGAGAGAGAGAGAGAGAGAGAGAGAGAGAGAGAGAGAGAGAGAGAGAGAGAGAGAGAGAGAGAGAGAGAGAGAGAGAGAGAGAGAGAGAGACAATGACAATGATCCTTTATTTGACAACGGTAAAAGTTTTGGTAGTAACAGCCATTTTTCGAACTTGCCGTTGCTAATCTACTGATTATAGAGTTACTATCGTACTAATTGTTTTCTACTCCTAGGAAGGAAAAAAATTACATGACACAGCACAAGCCAAAAATAAATTTAAAAAAAATAAAAATAAAAAAAAATTAAAAAAAAAATAATGTAGGGGGGAAGTGAATTATCAACTTTACTGGTCGGGCATAATGACATGTTGTGAGGTTTAATTAAAATAATATAATAAGAATACACACAACCTAATACGCATACATAACGCATGCACATTTGAGCACGCCACTCTCCATCTCTAATATACGAGTACGCACACGCACACACGCACAACGCACACGCACACACGTGCACACACACGCTTACGCGGCTTAAGCTAGTCAGTCATATGAGTAGCTGGCTACATACAAGCTGTACCGAATAAATATGAGTCATTAGTCGAAACCTGTGATACACGCAATTAATGATCTAATGAGAAATAGTATTTTTCAATATGTGCACAGTCACTGGGATGCTGCTGACAAAAATAAGTACTTGCTGAGACTGACTTTAAACGAGGAGAAAGTAGCTGATGTCGTGACGTTTCTAGGCAAGGCATTCCAAAGACTAGAGCCAGAGAACGTCAAACTCGTTTTATAGAGATAAATTCTAGGTCGCGGCACAATAAGGGATTTTCTTGATCTGGAGTATGTTGATGACTGGACGGTAAATAGCGATGTGATATATCGGGGTAGCTTGTCGTTTAATGCCTTGAACATAACCATTCCCTTATTGTAAATTAGATGATCTTTCAGGGGCAGAATTTTTAAGGCTGCCAATTTTTGGTCAGTAGTTAAGCTGGGATCAGGGAGTATTAGTTTGGCAGCTCTCCGATGTAGAGAGTTCAATCTTTTCAAATTGACATCTCTCGAACCATCCCACACAGTAGAAGCATAGTCTATATGCGATCTAATATGGGCATTGAAGAACAGTTGACGTGTCTCCATATCAGTAATGTGTTTAAGTTTTGCTAAGATGTACAGATTTCTGGAGACAATTTTACAAACGTTACTGATGTGTAGCTGCCACCTAAGCTGGTTGTCCACCGTGACTCCTATCAGGCGATGGTTAGTAACTTGGCTGATGGTTTTGCCTTGGAGGGACAGACTGAGTAAGAGAGAGCCAAGCTGGTGTTTTTGGCGGGTGCTAATTACCATGCTCTCCGTTTTTACCCGGTTTAAAATCATAATATTATGACTGCACCATTCATCAATATCTTGCAGTGTGTTTTGCAGTCGTGAATTGATGTTTGATATATCCTTATCTGGCGTGTGTACAGCAGCGTCATCTGTAAACATATTACATGTAACGCTTTCATTTTTTATCGCAAGAGGAAGATCATTTATGAACAAGCAGAATAAAAGGGGACCAAGAATAGAGCCCTGTGGTACGCCATGCTTCACTAAACCTTGATTTGAGTATGAGCCATTTAGTAATACCTTTTGTTTTCTACCTTCGAGGTAGGATTTGAGAAACGACGCCGAGTTGTTGGTGTACATGGACACTTTCTTGATCAGTATTTCGTGGTTTACTAGATCAAAGGCTTTACGAAAATCTAGAAACATGACTCCTGTAAGTTTTGAGTCGTTGGTGGAAGATAACCAGGTGTCTATCATCCGTATCAGCGCAGTGTGGTCATGAGTGTTCTGATCTGAAGCCCGACTGCAATAAATAGATTAATTTTCGGCTTTCCAGGTATATAGATAGATGCTTGTGAATATGCCGTTCTAAGGGCTTGGACAGAACAGGTAGAAGTGATATGGGCCTAAAATTATTAATTTCACTAATATCTTTAGATTTAGGTAGAGGTATTACTTTCGCGTCTTTAAATGCGTCTGGAAAACAATGAAAATTAATACAGTGGTTGTAGATATAAGTGCTACTCTCTACAATGTATGGGAGGGATATCTTGAGTATTTTCGCACTAATCTCATCCAGTCCTGATGATTTTTTATTTTCCAAGGATGTAATTAATTTACCAACTTCATGGACCGCTATAGTGGGTATGATGAAAGGTTTTGTACCGGCAGTTCTCTGCTTGCAGAAATCGACTAAGTTGTCCGGGCATACATAGTCATGCGACTCAGTTCCCGGCGGGATTAATGATTCTGCTACGGAGACGAAGTGGCTGTTGAAGCTGTTTGCTGTGAGATGCGGCGGTAAAGGAGCTGTGCTTTTATTCGTGCCTCTAGTAACTAAATTTATCGCACGCCATATTGTGGCACAGTCTTTACTTTCGTGAATAACTTTATCGAAAAGTAATTTCCTTGCCTTCAGAACCATGGATTTTATTCGATTACGTTCTTTCTTGTAATCGGTGAAGCGCTTCTCTCTTCTCAGCTCGTCCCTGTGCTCCATGGCCTCGATAAGATCCGCAATCAGCCAGGGTGGTAAAGTGGCGTATTTAACTCTTTGTTGTCTTAAGGGCGCGTGTTTATCTAGCACTCTGAGAAAGATGTGATACCACGTATCTAGTGCTTTATTTGGGTCGGTTTCATTGTACACTTCGGTAAATTCTGCAGAAGCTAGATCAGACAGAAAGGTATTTTCATTGAACTTTTTAAATGATCTGTATGTTATGCACGTATGACCTTGCTTTTTTAGTTTTGGGAGCTTGGACAGCCACGTGCAGCTTACCGGATAGTGGTCACTTACGCTAAGACTACCAACGTGAACGTTGCTAATTGCCAGCGGTTTATTTTTTATAAATATGGTCTATAACAGTGGCTGATGATGGCGTAACTCTAGTGGGCGAAGTTACCATTTGTTGAAGGCCGACTAAGGTAGTGGTACACTCCCATGATGGGTAAGGTTTAAGAGTGTCAATGTTAAAATCCCCTAGAAGGAGAAGTTCGCTTTTATGAATGTCTGTTTTATCAATCAAGTGTACAAAGTTGTCATACCACTCAAAAGTGGCCGCAGGATTTCTGTAAAGAAACCCAACAAGTAAAGGAGGGGATTTAGATTGCCTAATCTCTATCCAAATACATTCCACATCGCTAGTTTCTAAGTCTCGGCGCCTGCGGGTTATGTGTTTAACTGAGTTGTGGATGTAGACCGCTACACCTGTCTCACCCTGGACTGACGGATCTCTCCTAAGAATGGAGTAATTTGGAATGGCGATGGCCTCATCACTGAGAGAGAGAGAGAGAGAGAGAGAGAGAGAGAGAGAGAGAGAGAGAGAGAGAGAGAGAGAGAGAGAGAGAGAGAGAGAGATTGATTGATTGATTGTACATTGCTTAACGTCCCGACAGCAACAAGGCTTTCTCAGGACGTGCCTGCACTGCTTGTGAAAAAAAAACAACTAAACAGAACATTGAATGTATGTCGCCAGCCGGTCAAATACGTTAAATAAACCTACATCATGGGGCCTAAATAAAGCTGTGACCATTTAGCAACACACATCCAATATCAAGAGCTACAGGCAGCGCAGACAGTAGGGAGAGTTTTAAAAAGACAAATACAGGTGAATGGACCAAGGGTAGACAACAGAAACACATGCCCCAGAATAGAAAGGAAACCCACCCTGTGGGGCTGACCAGGGTGACCCTGGGAACTAAAAATAAAAAGTACCTAACCCCACCCAAGTCCCCCAGGGCAGACCCGGGTGGGGAAGAGAGAGAGAGAGAGAGAGAGAGAGAGAGAGAGAGAGAGAGAGAGAGAGAGAGAGAGAGAGAGAGAGAGAGAGAGAGAGAGAGAGAGAGAGAGAGAGAGAGAGAGAGAGAGAATCAATGAATCTTTATTTTACAACGGTGAAGATATTAACACAGTCAGTGACTATGTCATTTTTCGTACCTGCCGTTGCTACAACTACGACTAAGTACAAAATATACATAAAAAAGAGACATCAAAACACAGTAATACAAAATATATAGTCCACTAAACACAAACAAGCGCATACGCCGCGCACAAACGCACTCACGCGTCCACACACACACACACTCACACACACACGCACACATACACATGATTGTTATAATATACACGGACATTCGTGTGTCTACGAATAACTAGATATTATTATTTGAGTAATGTCAGATACTTATAAAGACTTGCCTTGAAACGAGATAATGTCGGAGTGGCTTTAACGTGATGTGGGAGTGAGTTCCACAGTATGGAATCCGCAAATGACAAAGTAGATTTAAATATATCTATTCGGGGTTTTGGAACAATATAAAGACCCCTCATGTTCCCATAGCAGGAATCTGATTTTTTAATAATAATAATAAAGGTAATTTGTATAGCGCCTAATCACCAAGGTGCTCTAGGCGCTGTACAATCCCAGTAATGAAACAGTGAAGCAGAATACACAAACAAGCACATACAACAACAAAAAATACATTAATTTACAAGGGCGAAAACTCACACCACACACTCACACACACACGCATGATGAGCCGGCAGACAAAATGGTCTTTACGTATATGCAACATAGAAAAGGTGTGTTTTAAGCTTGGATTTGAAAATGGAAAGAGATGATGAGTGACGCACATCAGCTGGGAGAGCGTTCCATGTAATGGGACCAAAATACGAAAATGCACGATGACCTTGAGTGACCTTATTACGTCTAGGGATACGGAAAACACGAGTGTCTGAAGCAGAGCGTAGTGAGCGGGACGGTGTATACAGCTGGACAAGATCAGATAAGTAAGGAGGGGCAGAACCAGAGATGATGTTGAAGCAAATAACACAGACTTTATACTGAATTCTGTATGAAACTGGCAGCCAGTGCAAATTAGCTAGTAGAGGCATAATGTTTTTTAAACAACTCTGTTAGATATTCTGGAGTGCTATGGTTCCACACTTTAAACATCAGTACCCCTTTGTTATATTTAAAATGATTTTGAAGGGGCAGGAATCCAGCTTTTTCTGAGTTTTTCCTCGGTCGTCAAGTGCGGGTCGGGAAGAATTAATTTTGCCATTCTCCTTTGTAAAGAATTTAGACTTTTTAAGTGGACATCACTGCAACAATCCCACACCGTCGATGCGTAGTTTATATGTGACATGATGTGCGCACTACTGAACAATTTTCTGTTAGTTTTTTAGTTATTTGGGTTTAACGCCGAGCAGGCGACTAAGGCCATCTCACGGCGGGATGGGTAAAAATCTGGTCAGCCAGACTAAAAGCAAGGTCATAAGACAAGATGTAAATATAAATTAAAAATCTCTGGCTAAAATGTCGCACAAGTCTTTAAAAGAAATGTCTACAGACTCTCAAAAAGGGCAAATAAAAAAGATTCACATAGTCTATGAATGCTCAAATCTTGTTAAAAATATTGCATGCTCGCAAGAAATTGAAGATTTTGTCCGGGGGAACATCCCGGAACAAAACCTTCAAGGAGTCTGCTGTAAAGTGTTTATATCTGGTGTCAATTAGGTCAGCACAATACAGCAAAATGTGTCGAACAGAAAACTGCTCATCACAGGCAAAACACCATGGACGCTCATCCTGTTTAAGTAAGTAAGAGTGCGTAACATACGTGTGCCCGATGTGGAGCCGAGCAAGGACAGTCTCCTCACGGCGGCTGCCGCAGCGGAAAGACAACTTAGGAAGAGCTTCATGAAGCTTGTTCCCTTCCTCTTTGTCCCACTCGGACTGCCACTCGCGGGCTATGTACGCACTAATCACAGGTTTAAAATCACTATAGACAGTCTGTGTGTCAGGGACAGGGTCACTGCGGGCACTGTTGGCAGCAGAATCTGCGATTCTGTTGCCTTCGATGCCCACATGGCCTGGGACCCAAATAAAAATGATGTCATAATATTCCTTCATCAAGTCTGCGTAAAGCTCTCTAATCTGCACCAGCAGTGGATGGTCTCTTCCCGCGCCCTGAAGGGCCTGCAGGGCAGAAAGAGAGTCAGACAGAATCAGGAAGTTCCTTTCCCGAGACTGATAGGCATGCTTGAGTGCCACAGTTCTGCACTAAATACAGAGGAATGGTCAGGGAGACGGAGCTTAAATGGGCGTCTAGGATGGCGAGAGGACACTGCAGCCGCGGCCACTCTTCCATCCTCAGACTTGGACCCATCCGTATAAAGACGACAATAGCCAGGAAAAATTGAAAGGAGTTCATTGAGGCTCTGTTGGTATATGGCTGGTGGAGTACAATCCTTCTTGTGGGCAGTCAAGTCCAGCAAGATGTCAGGAACTGGTAGTAGCCAGGGTGGAGTGACGTGTTGCAGAGATTCCGAAACTTTGTCCAGGTCCACTCCGGCCGCCTGCAGATGAGGTCGGACACGGAAGGAAAGTGGACGGACAGCTCCCGGATGGGCATCGTAAATCTCTGCAAACGACGGGTTAAAAACACAATCATAGGCAGGATTTTCTGGATGGGCCTTCAGCTTCAGAACGTAGCTGAGCATGAGGCGGATGCGGCGGAGCCTGAGAGAAGGCTCCCTTGCCTCTGCATACAGACTAGGAACTGGAGATGTCCTGAAGGCTCCCAGACATATGCGCAGACCTTGATGGTGAATTGTGTTCAGACGCTGCAGAACAGACTTGGAAGCCGAGCCATATACCACAGAGCCGTAATCCAGTTTGGACCGAACAAGGGCCCGGTACAGTCGAAGTAAGACGATGCGGTCTGCACCCCAGTCAGTACGACCAACGACACGAAGAATGTCGAGGGCCTTCCGACAAGAGGTTCTAAGGTAGTTAACATGGTTGCAGAAGGTCAATCTTTTGTCAAAGATGACCCCCAAAAATTTTGCCTCTTCGGCCACCTTAATTGGCACTCCAGCAATGCTCAGGCTAGGTTCTGGAAAAAATTTCGTCTGGTTAGTAAAATGCACACAGACTGTCTTGGAGGGCGAGAATCTGAATCCATTGAGAGACACCCACCCCTGGATTCGATCAACGCACAGCTGCAAGCGCCTCTCAAGGGACGCAAGTCCTCGACCTCGTGCACACAAAGCAAAGTCGTCCACAAACAAAGAGCATTCAGAATCATTCTTGACGGCCTTTACAATGTTATTTATTTTAATGCTAAATAAAACAGGAGATAGAATACTGCCCTGCGGGACACCCATCTCCTGTTCAAAGGAGTCGGAGAGGGTGGAGCCCACACGGACATGGAACGACCTGTTGGACAACAAATTGTGAATAAAAACGGGCAGATGCCCTTTAAAACCCATGTCCGACAAATCAGACATTATACCATGCTTCCAGATAGTGTCATATGCCTTTTCAAGATCAAAGAAAATTGCATAGACATGCTGCTTGTTGACAAAAGCATCTCGGATAAAAGACTCAAAGCGGACTAGATGGTCAGTTGTACTACGGAAGCGCCGGAAACCGCACTGGAGGTCTGTGATGAGACCCTGTGACTCAAGATGCCACACCAGTCGGGCGTTGACCAAGCGTTCCATAGTTTTACATAAACATGATGTCAAAGCTATTGGCCGGTAGTTGCCCGGGTCGGAAGGATCCTTACCCGGCTTGGGAATTGGCACAACCACAGCCTGGCGCCAAGATGGCGGAAAATGACCGGTTATCCAGATATGGTTAAAGGCCTTGAGAAGTACAAGGAGTGAATCCTCAGGCAGATGTGTTATGAGCTGATAATGGATGGTATCTAATCCAGCAGCAGAGTCAGTACATTTCTGCATGGCTTGCTGCAATTCTGAAAACGTAAAAGGGGCATTATAGTCTTCCAAGTTATCCGATATAAAATCACAAGCACAAGATTCTCGCTTCTCCTTCTCTCTCTGGAAGAAAGGTGAATAATGCTCTGTTGAAGAATTATGGGCAATGGTGGAGGCAAGCAAATTGGCCACAGCCTTTTTATCTGTGACCAAACTGGCACCATCTCTAAGATGGCCGACAGAAGCCGAGCCACCCCTGCCCCTAATTCTTCGAACAGCCTTCCAGACTTTTGGGACGGAGTCCTAGAAGATACAGATGAGACGAAGCGTCTCCAGGAAGCACGGCGTTCACGTTTAAAAATGTAACGGGCTTTCGCCCGCTGTCTTTTAAAGGTTAAAATATTTGCTTGCGACGGATTACGAAAAGCACGTCGCTGAGCAGATTTGCGCATTGTTTGGGCCTTGCGGCACTCTTCATTGAACCATGGTACTCTCGGCTTCCGAGGGAGTGATGTGGAAGTTCTAGGGATGGTTTCACCTGCAACCTCCAACAAAATAGAAGTAAAACAAGAAACAGGTTCTTCAGCTGACATGACCACCTCCTCTGTAAGACGAGACTGACAGAGAGAGGCAAACAGAGACCAGTTAGCTTTCTTGAGATTCCAGCGCCCCACCGGCGAATCCTCCCCACAGCTGACCGATGACAGGACTACTGGGAAGTGGTCACTACCACACAGGTCGTCGTGAACCTTCCAGTCAAAGTCCAGCATGAGAGAAGGATCACACACAGTGAGGTCTAGAACAGAACTAGATCCGGAACCTGAGTTAGAGTATGTAGGTGAGCCATCGTTAAAGACACATAGGTTAAGTTGAGAAAAAACATCTTCTAACATCTGACCTCTGCCATCATAGTGGTCACTACCCCAAAGGTGAGCATGACCGTTAAAATCTCCCATGAGAATAAAGGGAGGGGGCAGTTGATCTACTAAGTTAAAAATATCATTGCTACAGACCCGCAGTGATGGTGGCAAGTAAATACTACATATGGTTATGGTCTTTTTTAAGGTAACCCGAGCAGCGACAGCCTGAAGACAGGCGTCGATGCTAACGGGGCTACATAAAATTTGGCTGCTAATGAGAAGAGCCGCTCCACCCGAGCGCCTCTCCGAATCAGAGCCTTTATGTATAACATTAAAACCATTAAAAGACACAGGGTCAGAAGTCTTCAGGTAAGTCTCCTGAAGAGATATTACTGAGGGGTTATAGAACTTGACTAAAAGACGTAATTCCTCAAAGTTAGCTCGAAAACCACGACAATTCCACTGAAGCAAAGAGTCCATGATTAAGTCTTATCTGGGGGTAAGGAGTTTTTTCCCCCCTTTTTCCTTTACCTTGGAAGGAGTTGAAGAAACAGAGGGGGGCCGGCTCCCGGGCCTCCTCTGGTTCTTCGGAGAGGAAGGGGGTGGAGCTGCCGTAGCATCAGCAACAACAACTTCCACTCCCTCCATCCGCTCCTCCAGTGCAGCATATTTGTTTTGAAGGGGGACATCTGTGTTCCCCTTCTGGGCCCGTGCGCACAGCGGTCCCATAGATTTCTTAGACGTCTGGTCCTGGGCAGCGTTCCTGCCGCTAGAGTTAGCGGCCTTAGAAGGCTGACCAGAGCCAGAAGCCTTTGGAGTTGACTGACTAACAGGTTTGGGTGGGGGCTGGGGCTTAGGGGCAACAGAAGGCGGCACAACCGGACCGGCAGTGTCCGCCTTCTGCGTTCCCTGGCTCCTTGTCACCACCTGAGGAGGGTTACTCTCCAGGGGCGAGATGAGCAGGCTCCGCCCCCAACCAAGAAGTTGGGGTCTGACATGAAAAGTCTTTGGTGGGGCGCTTGCCTGCCACCGCTGCACTAAAAGTATACACTGAGGTGTTAGAGGTTGGGGCAGCCGCAGCTGCACCAGGGCCTTCAACCAGTTTTTTGGCATCCAGAAAGGACAGCCCCTTCTCCACACGCACCTGCTGAATCTTGCACTCGGATATCCAACGAGGGCATTTCTTATCCGAAGCCATATGCGCCCCCTGGCAATTCACACACAGGGGGGTGGCTGTGCAGGACTCAGCAGAGTGTCCGGGCCTAGTGCAACGGGCGCATGAAGCCTCTGCCTGACGGCATGTCTTCTGCCCATGGCCATACGTTTGGCACTTAAAGCACCGGAGGGGAAGAGGGACGTACTTTTTCACTCTCAGGGAGTAGTAACCTCCCCAGATGGTAGTAGGAGGGGTGGGGGTGCCAAACGTCAGGATGATGGTAGGGAGACGGATCTCCCCACCACCTCGCTTGGAAGCGAAGCGCCTGACGTAAGTCACCCCCTGAGACTTAAGGTTCCTTACAAGTTCATCTTCTGACAGTTCTGCCAAAGCTTGATCTTTGATTACGCCTCTTGACGAATTCATAGTTTTGTGGGGTGTGACTTCCACAGGAGTGTCTCCGATGGAAGAGAGCCCCAGTAGCCCGCTGGAGTGTGCCCGAGTACGGCACTCCACCAGCAAGTCACCAGACCTGAGGCGCTGGGCGTCAGGCCTGCCAACACGGCTCCTGAGGGTCTCCCCCACCAGAAAAGGATGCAGCTTGGTAACTGGTTTCTCCTTCACCTTGCTATGGACAATGAGGAAGCGAGGCCATACGGCCGACGCCTGAGGCGTCGCTTCCTCACAGTCTGAATCGCTGTCATGTGCAATGTCGGTGTCTATGTGCCGTTTCTGTGCTAGTTTTGGTTTTTTGGTTTTATCCATATTATATTAGTAGAGATATTCATCCCCCGGGGGTCCCCGCCCGCCACCGAGCCCAACAAGGGAAAGTGCAACTGTCGGCGGGTCTCCAGCCGACGCACAATGGAGACTGCCCGAAAGATATACTCAAGGGGGTAAGCCCGATTGAACCGTTTGAGCCACCGCCTTCTATCACACCGTTGAATGCAGGGGAATACTGGCGTAAAGCACCTAATCAGCAGCAGAAGCTATAGCATGGTGCTCCGTATAGCAACCCGCATGTCAACAGTGGGATAGGGCTCAACGTGACAAGAGCCGATTGACTAGGCCGGTACGACTAGCCTCCCGTTTAGGTAGAAGTCAAGGCCGAAGTGGAGTGTTGGCACCAGCGAGCCGCAGCCCAAAGGGAACCTCAGCCACCAGGATCCTCTTCTCCCCCGACACGGGTCTCCAAGCACGGCAAATACTTGGGATCCAAAGGACCAAAAAGTCACGAGTATTTTTAAGGACCAATCCAACATGGTACGACCTAGGTTAGCACAGCTCCTTAAAAACCGGACCAGTGAAAAGGCTGAACAACATATCTGCTGACATCAAGTCCTAATCCTGGACAAAGATGGCACCCGTCCGCTAGCCCACTCACTCAGGGACTGAGCGGACTACCCACCTACGCCACGGGCCGGGTAGGCGAACAATTTTCTGGTTTCACTATCTGTGTAATACTTTAATTTCGATAACATAAGACATTTCTAGAGACCGTTTTAAGATATTGTCAATGTGCATCTGCCACCTCAGCTGATTATCAATTGTGACCCCCAATAGACGATGTTCGGCTACCTGTTCTATGATGTCGTCGCCGAGTGATAGATTAAGCTTTAAAGGTTTTAACTGGTGCTTTTGGCGTGATGCAATAACCATAGATTTTGTTTTAGTAGGATGCAGAATCATTGAGTTGACTTTACACCATGCTGATATATCGTCGAGACATTTTTGAAGGCCGTTCTCAACTTCACGTATGTCTTTGTTAGCTGTGTGGATTGAGGTATCATCAGCGAACATATCACACTGTGTTGCTTCGTAGGTGAGACGTAGAGGCAGGTCATTGATGTAAATACAAAATAAAAGAGGACCTAAGATTGACCCCTGCGGAACCCCGAGTTTAACATCTTTAGTAGAAGAGTAGGCTCCATTAGCAATTACTTTCTGTTTTCTGTTTTCGAGGCATGACATAAAAAAGGAAACAGCCATGTCGTTTCGAAGATAATGCTTAAGTGTGGAAATCAATATTGTATGGTTCACTAAATCGAAGGCCTTTTTAAAGTCAAGATAAATTACACCTGTCAGCTGCGAATTATTCATATTTGAAAGCCATGTGTCTGTTAATCTGCTCAGAGCCGTATGACATGAGTGCCGAGGGCGAAATCCTGACTGAGACGAATGTAGCAACTTTCGCGATTCAGACAGGTGTTTATGTATTTGCCTTTCAAGGGGTTTAGATAATACTGACAGCAGAGAAATGGGTCTATAGTTGTTAGGGTCAGTATGATCTTTGATTTTGGCAGTGGAACGACTTTTGCAACTTTGAGGTCTGTAGGGAATACATTCTTTTGAATACATAAGTTATAAATATAAGTAAGGGTCTCTATGATGTATGGTACAGACAACTTTAATATTTGTGGGTTGATATCATCATGGCCGGAGGACTTCTTATTAGCTAGGTCACTAATTAGTTTGCCCACTTCGTGTACAGCAAGTATAGGGATATTAAATGGTAGTGTGCCAGTTGTTTTTCTCTTGCAGAAATTAACTAAGTAATCGGGGCATATGTCAGCCTCTGTATCACGACTAGGAGTAGTTATCAAATCCGCAACAGACAATAAATGTTCATTGAATGTGTCGGCGGAGAGATTACTGGGTTTGGTTGTTGACCTACTGCTATTGCCTCGAGTGATCGAATTCAGTACCTGCCACACTGCTGACACATCTTTGTTGTCCTTGACAGTGTTGCGGATAAAGTCCCTCCTCGCGTCGCGCACCATTGATCTCACACGGTTTCGCGGCTTTTTAAATTCATCAAAGTTCTTTTCTCTTTTTAGGTCATTTCGCACCGACATGGCATGCATTATTTCTTTTGTCAGCCAAGGGGGAAGTATCTCACTCTTCACTCTTTTTGTTCTAATCGGCGCATGTCTGTCTAATACTCCAAGGAATAATCTGTACCAAGTGGACAGCGCAATATTTGGATCATCTGTGAGAAAGACATCGTCAAAAGGAGTGTTATTAAGATCGTGTAGAAACTCATTACGACGGAAATGCTTAAACGACCTGTAGGTTGTTGTGGTATGACGATGTTTCTTTAATTTGGGGAGTTTCATAGACCAGCAACAAATCACGGGGCAGTGGTCACTAACACTAAGATCTGAGACACTAACATCGGACACCGCCTGCGATTTGTTTGTATAGACGTGGTCAATGAGCGTAGAGCTCGTGGCGGTAATTCTGGTGGGGGATTTAACTAGCTGTACTAGGCCAAATAAAGAAAATGTAGTGTCCCATGCGGGATGGGGTTTAAGCATATCTATATTAAAGTCACCAAGAAGAAAGACGTCATTTTGCCCTTTATACACTTTGTCTAGGTTACTAGTAAAATTGTCATACCACTCGAAGTTAGACGCCGGATTGCGGTAAAGAAAACCAACAAATGACGGTGAGCAGTACGGGCTTTTGACCTCAATCCACACACACTCTGTTTCAGCCGTTTCTAAGTCTTTACGCCTACGGACTAAGTGTTCGTGTTACGATTGTGGTTGTGTTATCCTGTGAGAGCGTACATGTGTTATTCGTAGGTAACGATCCGATGTTTATTTGAGCTATCACGGTTACGTTTCTCGTGGTTTTTTTAGTAAGATTTTCTTTTGTTCGTGAGTAGAGCCGATTTCGTTTTGTTGTGTTTAGTCCGGTGCGTTCTAGAAGGGTCGCACTGTCTGGTGGCCTCGTAAGTGTCACGTCGGTTAGTTGACATCGCAACATTTTCGCTACTTTTTGTTTTCCTGTGCGCGTGTATTGAGCAGCCTTTATCTTGTTTTGGGAATGTTCTCGTACTTTATAGAGCTACCAGGTGATAGGGATACCATACTTTTATGTGTCTTAATTATACGCTAGAATTTAGAGCTGAAGTGAGCAGACGAATTTTTGTAGCCTGTTATATTGTTTCTGGAAAGTTCATGTTAATGAGCTTCGGCTGCGTGTTTCGTTCTGATTGGTCGCGTTGTATGATTTGCATAGACGGTTCTGGAATTTCGTAGTATTATATAAGGAGGGCGCTGGGAAAGCCCGTTAGTACATTGTCTTGCTTTGTCAGTTGTAGAGACACGTATAGTTTATTGCGAGAGATGCTGTGTATGAGAAACTTTGAGTCGTAGTGTAGACATAGCAGAAGAGACTTTGTATTCAATAGTTTGTGCATTTGAAAGAGCATTACTGTGTGGATATCGCATCGCTGAATTAAATATTGTTGGAACTGTTACTCCAGTATTGTCTACATCCTTAAGCCACGTGTGACGGATTGCAGCTGAACGAGGTTTACTTTAAAGAACTCTACGTGTGTGTGTCTGGTGTGTTTATCATACTTCGACTACAACTCCACCACGTAACATTTTGGCGACCCCGATGAGACCTCTTCAGTTGGTTCAGTGGAAAGGGTAGCAGGAGAAAACAGCCAGCAGTGCAAAGCAGAGATGGCGACATCGGAGATGGAGACATTCCTGAAAATTGGAAAGGAATGTGGACTCGAAGGAGCTCAACTCCTCGAGTTTGTACAAGAGAGAGAAAAGGAGAGACTGGAGAGAGAGGAGAAACAAGAAAAGAGACGAGAGAGAGATGAAAAGGAGAGACTGGAGAGAGAGGAGAAAGAAGAAAAGACGAGAGAAAGAAGAAAAAGAGAGATTGGAAAGAGAAGAAAGAGCTAGAGAACGTGAAATTAGGAAACTCGAAATTCAAGCAAAAGAGGCGGAGAGGCAGCGACAACACGAAATTCATCTGAAGCAGATGGAGATAGAGGCACAGAGCCAGAGAACTAATGAAGCAAAAGCATTAGCGAGCAGAGAACAAACAGCCCGTGCACCAAAACTTCCACCTTTCATTGAAAATTCAGATAAGATGGACGCTTATCTGGAGCGATTCGAGCGCTTCGCACATAGCAACGATTGGAAACAAGAGACTTGGGCTATTAAACTGAGCGCACTTCTAACTGGCAAAGCGCTTGAATTTTACACCCGCTTACCAAGAGAAGAAGCTGAAGAGTATACACAGTTGAAAGCCGCCCTGCTGAGACAGTATGACTTTACTGAAGAAGGTTACAGGCGACGATTTCGGAACTGCAAGCCTGAAGAAGGAGAAACACCCGGCCTATTCATTGAGAGACTCAGAAGCTACCTGGAGAAATGGATAGAGCTGGCTGGCCTAAACAGAGAGTACCAAGACTTGTGCGACCTCATCATCAAAGAACAAGTTTTCAGCGCATGTTCTAAGGACCTGGCCGCCCACCTCAGAGAGTAAAAAGACCAGTCACTAAAGGCCCTGGCCAACTTCGCTCAAAGATACCTTGACGCTCACAACATGAAATTCGGGTCCAGTAAGCCACAGCGTGTGTCTGCACCAGCAGAGGAATTCCATAATGTCAGAGACACCCCGAGATACAAGCCGGTGGAGAACCTGATATGTTTTCTCTGTGGAAAGAAAGGTCACAAAGCGATACGGTGTCCTTCTAAAGATGTTCCCCGAGGCGACATCAGAAGTTCCAACCAAGATCGTGGGATAGCAGGCAGAAGCAGTACCACGTCTCAACACAGAGGTGCCGCTGTATTAGCCAATGATGTGACGTCATCCAATGACTTTGAATCCAGAGAAACGCGAGTGACACCAGAACTGATTGAATCTTTCAAAAAGAATGGACGCATCCCAGTAGGAGATGGGGCTACATTTTTACCAGTCTCAAACATCGCGCTGCCTGAGAATGAAGTGCCGAACATGCCGGTGGTGTCAGGATTCGTCGGCGACACACCAGTGAGAGTGTTGAGATACACTGGTTGTAGCTGCATCATCGTGAGAGAGGACCTAGTAGCTGAAGACCAGAAGCTACAGGAGTGGACCACCCTCATTTTGGCTGACGGAACTGTAAGGATTATTCCCCTTGCCAAAGTCAGTGTCGACACCCCATACTTGACAGGAGATGTGAAGGCGTTGTGCTTGAAGACACCAGTCTACGACCTCATCATCGGAAACATTGATGGTGCCAGAAACGCAGACGATCCAGATCCAGAGTGGAGACCTGAAATATGTTCTGTTACCACGAGAAGTCAAGCAAAGAAGAGTCACCAGACCATCCCTCTAAAAGTGGCGGACAACACGGAAGCAGCAGTGGTGAATAAAGAAATGCTAGTTGAGCTACAGAGAGCCGACACTACGCTTGACAAGTTCCGAGGTCAGACCGAGCCCGTGACGCGTAAGGGAAAAGAGATAACCTTCGAGACCAGAAAAGATATCCTGTACCGGATATTCGACAGCAATGGAGATAAACCTGTGCGTCAGGTAGTAGTTCCTGAACCTTTGAGAATGCAGGTGATGAAACTGGCACACGATTCCATATTGGGAGGACATTTGGGAATCAACAAGACGCTCGATAGAATCCGAGCCGTCTTCTACTAGCCTGATATGGGAGGCGACGTCACCCGATTCTGCAGATCGTGCGACATAATTATGCCAGAAGACAATCTCCAAGGGAAAGGTGCCCAAGGTTCCTCTAGAGAAAATGCCATTGATCGATATGCCTTTCAAGCGGGTAGCTGTTGACCTTGTGGGGCCAATATCTCCTCCGAGTGAAGTTGGTCATCGATACATTTTGACCCTGGTGGACTACGCTACACGTTATCCTGAAGCCATACCATTGAAAAAGATCGACACCCCAACAGTAGCAGAGGCGCTCGTCGACATGTTCAGCCGTTTAGGAATTCCTGAAGAGATCCTGAGTGACCTAGGAACTCAGTTCGTCTCAGACTGCATGGAGGAAGTCAACCGGCTATTAAGCATCCGACATCTTACTACCACCCCTTATCACCCCATGTGTAATGGGCTGGTTGAAAAGTTTAATGGAACTTTGAAGGCTATGTTGAAGAAACTGTGCGCTGAGCAGCCAAGGTTGTGGCATAGATACATCAATGCCTTGCTCTTCGCATACCGTGAAGTTCCTCAGGATTCGACAGGGTTTTCCCCTTTTGAATTACTGTACGGTAGGACGGTAAGGGGGCCCATGCACATCCTGAAGGAGCTGTGGACCAAGGATATCGACGCACCTGAGGTGAAAAACAGCTACCAGTACGTCTTCGACCTGAGAGAGAAGCTGGAAGATACCCTCAGGATTGCTCGAGAAGAACTACGGAAGGCGCAGAACAAGGGAAAGCATTACTATGATCGTAAGGCAAAACCTCGACGATTCCAGCCAGGTGACCAAGTGTTGGTTCTTCTTCCTACCGACAACAACAAACTTCTGATGCAGTGGAAGGGACCATACGTTGTCGACACGGTGGTTGGCATCAACGACTACAGAGTCAAGGTCAACAACAAGGTGAAAACGTACCATGCTAATTTGCTGAAGAAGTATATTGCGAGAGGTCGTCAAGACAAAACACAAATGGCCGCATCGGTGCGTCTTGCTGATGACGAAAGACTAGACGACGAGAACCTTTTTGACATTTAAACTACTACAGTCTATCAAGGGTTCGCATAATTTTGGAGCAGATTACCTGAGCAGAGCAGTTTAAATGATTATTTCTGCGTCCAGAACATTTGTATGAAACATTTCGATGCTCAGGGCTTTTTACAGGAACTGTGAGATGTTTATTTTAATTTGATTTTTGATGTGAAATTATTTTTGTTTAGGGTTTTGTGTAGGTTTACACAGCCACAACCGTATTTTTGATATTTGAGAAGATATTTTTGTGAAATTTCATTCTTAAGAGGGGGGTAATGTTACGATTGTGGTTGTGTTATCCTGTGAGAGCGTACATGTGTTATTCGTAGGTAACGATCCGGTGTTTATTTGAGCTATCACGGTTACGTTTCTCGTGTTTTTTTAGTAAGATTTTCTTTTGTTCGTGAGTAGAGCCGATTTCGTTTTGTTGTGTTTAGTCTGGTGCGTTCTAGAAGGGTCGTACTGTCTGGCGGCCTCGTAAGTGTCACGTCGGTTAGTTGACATCGCAACATTTTCGCTACTTTTTGTTTTCCTGTGCGCGTGTATTGAGCAGCCTTTATCTTGTTTTGGGAATGTTCTCGTACTTTATAGAGCTACCAGGTGATAGGACATTGTACATTGTACATTGCTTAACGTCCCGACAGCAACAAGGCTTTCTCAGGACGTGCCTGCACTGCTTGTGAAAAAATAAAAAAGAAACAGAACATTGAATGTATGTCGCCAGCCGGTCAAATACGTTAAATAAACCTAATAAATGGGGCCTAAATAAAGCTAAGACCATTTAGCAACACACATCCAATATCAAGAGCTACAGGCAGTGCAGACAGTAGGGAGAGTTTTAAAAAGGCAAATACAGGTGAATGGACAAAGGGTAGACAGAAACACATGCCCCAGAATAGAGAGAAAAACCCACCCTGTGGGGCTGACCAGGGTGACCCTGGGAACTAAAAAATACCTAACCCCACCCAAGTCCCCCAGGGCAGACCCGGGTGGGGTTACCAGGTGATAGGGATACCATACTTTTATGTGTCTTAATTATACGCTAGAATTTAGAGCTGAAGTGAGCAGACGAATTTTTGTAGCCTGTTATATTGTTTCTGGAAAGTTCATGTTAATGAGCTTCGGCTGCGTGTTTCGTTCTGATTGGTCGCGTTGTATGATTTGCATAGACGGTTCTGGAATATCGTAGTATTATATAAGGAGGGCGCTGGGAAAGCCCGTTAGTACATTGTCTTGCTTTGTCAGTTGTAGAGACACGTATAGTTTATTGCGAGAGATGCTGTGTATGAGAAACTTTGAGTCGTAGTGTGGACATAGCAGAAGAGACTTTGTATTCAATAGTTTGTGCATTTGAAAGAGCATTACTGTGTGGATATCGCATCGCTGAATTAAATATTGTTGGAACTGTTACTCCAGTATTGTCTACATCCTTAAGCCACGTGTGACGGATTGCAGCTGAACGAGGTTTACTTTAAAGAACTCTACGTGTGTGTGTCTGGTGTGTTTATCATACTTCGACTACAACTCCACCAGTAACAGTTCGATAGAGTGATGAACGTATACAGCAATGCCTGTTTGACCGTGACAGGAGGAATCTCTTCTCATAATACTAAAATTAGGAATTTTCACGGCATCATCACTGAAATTTGAATTTAGGCGTGACTCGGTAAAGCCGAAAATGTCGAACGGTGTGGGACTATTAAGAAACGCCGGCAGGTCAGATACCTTATTATACAGATGGAAAACGTTGAGGTGACCCACTCGTAATTTATGTTCTTTTTGTTTGCCTCTAGCCATGAGTATTTCGCTAACAGCTGTATTTTGTTTCACAGTAAAATAGCAACTGCAATAGCCGTGGTTGAGCAAACGTCAATCAAAGATAGAAAGCCAATGTAAAGAAAAAAACAAAACAATCAAAGAAAACAATAACGTATAAAGACAAAAATTAATGTGATAATCAAACGTTCAGGAATTACAAGAGCTGAGCGTTGCGAAAAGAAAAGAAAAGAAGAAGAAAACAAAAACAAAACAAAAAACTCTCCCACAACTGAAGTGTATACGGGAAATATCAATGTACGCTACCATGAAGGAGCAATGTCAAAAATACTCTACGTCTGTTTAGGAATTGTTTGTTGCCGCGGATAAATACATGCAACAACGACAAAAACAGAACTTACGCCGCGGAGCACTCACAATAAGACAAATCGCTGTAAATAAAACAGTCCATCAGTGTTCACAGTCAAATTTCCTGCAATGTCTATAGTACGGCTTAATAAACGCCGATTTAGGTGAGAACGCTTAAATAAAGCTTCGACACGGAGGTGCTCAGTGGAATGTAAGTGAAAGCGCTACACCAACGCAGCGTTCACTAAAGACACTCAGTCTAGTCCGCAAAAAATGTGAGAGAAGTCCAGAAGTCCGGGCAAGTCAGTCGTGTATCAACAGAAGCTATGAAAATACGGCACCATACGCACTTTTATCATGCAGTACTAAAGGTACTAATTTACACTCGTGAGAAACACAGATGTGAGTGTAACTTGCATGAGGCATCTATCCTTACGAGCACATGCACCTGCAGGAGCACATGAGGATCTATGTCTTTTGCATTTGAGGCTTGTAGATGGCATGTGGTATTTATCCTCATGAGCCCGTGCATGTGCAGGGGCTCACGAGGATCCATGCCTCTTGCATTTGAACAGGTAATTGGCGCGGCCAGCATGAGGTATCTATCCTCCAGAGACCGTGCAACCGCAGGGGCGCATGCGGATCTATGCCCTCTGCATTTAGAATTTGCGGTCAGCATGAGGTATCTATCCGCATGAGCCAGAGCAGCTGCAAGGGCTCATGAGGATCTATGCCTCTTGCATTTGTATTTTTTAGTCAGCATGCATCCTCATGAGTCCGTGCAGCAGCAGGGGCGCATGTGGAACTGTGCCTTTAGCACTCAGATTGTCAAGTTAGTTTCGTTCCGCAGAGGTGACGCTCTGCGTTCCGGTATTGACGAAGTAAACAATTAAACACATGCAGGTAGATACGGCAGCAACAGCTGTGCCATAAGCTGCATTGTCTGTAAGGGATTGGGAGGGGTTGTCTCTGTTGGTGGCGATTGTTCCCACCCTCTGGGCGGCGCTTTTGCTGTAACTGCGGCGGGCGCAGCGAAGGGGTGACCGGCTGGTATGTAAGTACTAGCCGCTGGCTGTGACGTCACGACTGGTCCGCCCTGACCTTGCTGAGGACGCGGGGTAAAGGCGTGGCCGGGCTGGCGGGTGTTGTAGGCCTGAAGCTGGTCGCGCTGTGGTTGCTCGTAGTTCTGCAGAGTTCTACCACGTCTCAGGTCCTGCTGTTGGTGTCTGGCTCCGCTGAATGGCCTGAGGGACTCTTGCTTCTGATTGTAGATGAAAAGAGGTTGGCTGCTGGCACGGCTGCTCTCCTCCATCCCGTGTCCGCTGTGGGGCTGGCGTGGAACACCTGCAAAGCGAATGTTCAGTGCCAGCTTCTTGGCACCAGCAGTACTCGGGTGGGTGCCGTCCTGGTAGAGCTTCTTTCGGGGGGCTCTGTTGGCTGTGAGGAAGATAGAGGTGTGGTCCGTGAACAGAATCCTCATCTGCTCACAGGCCTCCCTTAGGGCGTCATTGGAAATGGAGGCGGGGGCAAAGAGGGGGTGGTTCTAACCTCTCGGGGGCATGATGGCAGAGGCCTGAATGCGGGCATTGGGGAAAACGGAGGTCAGAAGACGGATGAGCTGTATCCACGCCGGCTTGGTGACAGGGCCCTGTTGCATGCATCTGTTGATGCCGACGTGAAACACAACTCTGCGGATGTGTCGTGACTGGCGCTGATTGCGCAGCCATTCCGCCAGCTCGCTGACACTAAGCCCCGACACCGACATGTTCTGCACGACGGCGCCGTCCACAGACATCCTCCGGGCATTGACCCTTTTTAGGACAGAGTCGCCGATGAGGAGCGTGTTAACGTCGGGCCTGATGGTCTGGGCTTCCAGATTGTCCAACGGGGTGACTGGTGATCCTGAGGTATTGGTCTCACGGGAGAAGGTGGCAGCGTTGAGTGCGGCACCGTCGTCAGTACCAGCACCTGGAACCTGCTCCTTCCCGTCGCCATTTGACAGGGCTTCAAACATGCTCTCGATGATGACGTCAGGGTGGGGGGGGGGGGGTGTACTGAACAGTACTATTTCCTGAAGATTTGGGGGAACTGGGGAATGTCGACTTCAGGGAGGATGGTTTGGGTGTGGTGGTGGGAGAGGCGGAGAGAGCAGGCTTGGATTTGTTTGACTCTGCTGCCACACTCAGTGCCGTAAGCTTCCGCTCCATGTCGTGTAGCTTGCTGGCATGGCTGTCTTTGCAGGACATCAGCTGGTTTAGGCGGTCGGTATGGCCTTGCTGTGTTTTTGCCACTGGCTCTAGCGATGAGTTGATCGCTTCAGTGACAAATCTGTCTGTTGCCCTGGAATAGTTTTTCAGTTTGACGTCACTGTCGCGGGCGAGACTGTCGAGCTGTGCCTGACTGTCAGACAAGGAGGCACAACGAGCTTTCACTTCTGATAGCTCTCTCCGCGTCAGATGTAGCTCTGCCTGTAGTGTGCGGATGGTGGTTTGCATCATGAGCATCCACTCCAGTACAGGCCCCTGACACAGCGCAGAGAGCTCGATAGATGGCGGGGTGATGAGGTTAGCGTTGAGAGGACTGATGACATCAGGGCGCATCTCAGTAAACACAAGCTGGGCGATTGTACTGAGCCCAGACATCGTGGTGTGTATACGGAGTGTGTGCGGATGTGGTGACGCTGAATGGGTAGGGTTGCGCCATAGTGTTCCCCGAAAAGTGGTCCGTTGGCACCGCACGATACTGCGGGTACATTGCAGGAACTGTCGGGAACTGCAGTATGTTAGGTGACTGTCACATAGTCATGAACTGTTGATCTGGTGCTTCTTTTTGCCGTGGGGGTGACATGTCTTGTATCAGCGTGTGTCTGGCTTGCCTCCCTTCCGCCAGCCTAGCGGGGACAAAAGCTGAACAGGCCCATCGCTGTTGCTGTTGAGATGTGCTGTTGAAACAGTCTCGTGTTATCTGGTGGCTATTTGCATCATACTGTGATCCTGGGTAGGACGTAGATGTAGAGGACGCAGTCCCTGCCACAATTTCAGAATACAGTCCTGGAGAGTTGCCGCGGCTACGCCTCTCACCACGGTCCCGGCCACTGCTCGGAGCACGGATGGCTGTGGAGGCGTCAGGTGGCACACCACCTCTTTTCACGTTAATGGCCAAGCTAATTGTGCCCTGCCGGCTAGGGTGGATTGGGTCACTGCGCCTGTAGAGCCTTTTGCGCGGAAATCCATCTGTAGTAGAGAAAATCAGCGAGTTGTCCACAAATGTTACCCCACGCTTTTTGCACATGTGGTATAGGTTTCCGTTGGAGGCAGTAATAGACCTGTTTAGCTGTTGTCCCCTCTGGGCTGGCAGAATGGAGGAAGCTTGGATGCATGCGCTGGGGAATACCCGCCGACATTGCCGGGCAAGCTGGTCCCAAACAGCGCTGGTCACTTCTGTCTGCTTACAGTCGTTCACTCTGTAACGCACGCAGACTTGCTCCCAGTCGCACGTACAGACTCTCGCACAACAGACGCATACACCGCCACTGACTCAGACGGGCGCATTCACGCGGTAAAACACAACTCACGGGCTTTCTTTCTAACGAAGACTTTTATACAAAATAAATAAAGGAAATGCTCAAATGATTATCAAACTATTCACACCCCACCTTCCCAACTACCAGGATCTCAACATCACATGCATACACAGAATATCAATGCTAGGCTAGGTAGTAGTATCTCACACTCCAACATGTTTGGTGTTCTCGCCTGGTTACGTTCAGTCCTTTCACGTCTAGGCATGCCAGTCCTTTGTTGTACGCCCCGAGTCGTCCCGTCTCTCGTACCGTGGACGTCCTCGTAGCTCGTACCGTATAGCGCAGTCCTCGCTGTGACCCGGGTGTCTCGGCACCGGTAGCTCACTCCCTGAGTGAAGGGATGGAGAGATGACCTCGCATTAGGTCCCTGGTGACTGACGTCTCGGCGTCCGTCGCTCCACTCTCGACACACACTCTGAACAATAATAAAGTACTAAATCGTAACACATGCTAAACACACACACATATTGGATAATATGAGACACAGTACGTAACCCGGCTGATACAAATAACTCACACGTTCATTCACACACACACACACACACGTGCTTCATAATCCGACTACTTTCGTAACACCCCCATATCTCTGTCACTACCTTGAAACAAACTATAACCTAACACTCTCGCTAAACGTTATCCCGTACGCTGGAAAAGACTATACTTAACCACAAACTGCCTTCATAACGACTTAGGCATACACACCTCACATTCCTTAATTATCCATCTCGGTAAATAACTATATACGAAAACACCGGTTACCTCAATGAATTCCAAACCAACATAACTGAACCAAACCAGTCAACACTACACAACCGAATTAACTCCTATAAACGCATACTATCTTTAAGGCAGTAACCATCAATAATACGTATAGAAACATACCTGAATTCTAGGTTTCAGAGTCTTGGAATACGGGCTAAGGTATCTCACACACGTCTGTCCTCACTGACAGTAAAGCCCCGTACTAACTTATTTCACCCTCTGACAGACTGAGTTCTCGCCTAAACTCACTAAAACCTCCCCGTGCTAAACGTTCCTTTAAGATTCCACCTGGGTCTCGTGCCTCACGGAATAGTTGTCACAAGACAAACCGCTAACAAAACTGTACCGTATTAAACCTACTGTGTGAACCCTATGCGTGAGCATAGAGTTTCATCACACACTCCGACATGGAAGGTCACAAGAGAGACTGTGTGAGAGGGTTCTTGACTCCGGAGCCAGCCAATCAGGTGGGGAGTTTTCAGGCCAGACACAGATATGATCTGCACCTTTTCCTCTGGGTACGTAGACATCTTCTCCGCCTTGATGTAGTGAACAACAGAGTCTCCGATAACTAGGGTGTTGGTGTCACCGAGTACCGAGTGTTGTAGTATCTGTTCCTCCGGAGACAGCCTGTGAGACGGTCTGTTGTTTTGCTGCTGTTGGCCGCTGGTTTCTGTAGTTTGGTTGATGATCTCGGGCTGGCCTGCGGTTATCCGGACAGGAATGCGGCGTTCCCGGCTCTCGTTCTCTCCCACTCTCATAGCCTGGAGGGACACAGCCATGATGTCGTCTTGTGAAAGAAGCGGAGGGGCGGTGAGGGGGATGCAACTGTTTCTATGTCCATTGCACACCTCTGAGAGGTACTGCTGTCAAGGGCAGCAGACTGAGGTGTAAGTGTACTGTCAGAGTTATCAGTCACTGATCGACTGTTTGTATGGGCTGATGCCTTGTTCAGTTTCTTTTGCAGATCTCTGAGGCGCTGCTTGTGATTCTATTTAGCCGTAGATAAACCGTTAACAGTGCTGTCCATAGCGGCTGAGCTGATTCCACACCATTTATCCTTTCGTCGAGACCAGACAACATCTCGCCCATTCAGGACTCTGTGGCTTGCAGATCCTTGGCTCTCCTCACTGCTTCATCGCGGATGTGGCTGTCAAGTTGATCAATCTTGACGAGAGCCTCTGACAGCCCTTTAAACAAAGTGTCTACATAAACACGAAGACCCGCGATGATATTATGAGCATCGCGTAGGCAGGAGTACAGCTGCGAGGAATTCTGTAGAGCTGGTAGAGCGGCAAGATGTTGGAGAGGGAGCACGGTGTTTATGGAGGTAGCATGAGCGGCTGCCTGGGCCATATCTGGGTCGCTGCTGTTGGTTATCTCAGGTGGACAGGAAGCAGGGCGACACGCAGGGAGCAACGTCACGGTGTGTAACTCTGCCTCTGACGGGCTGGTTGGGGGAAGGAGGGTTTGCATGCCAGGAGATGACACTTGCAAATCATTCACGGCTGCCATAACAGGAACAACACACGCTAAATCTGTAGGGGGTGTGGCTGTAAAGGAGACACGATCTGCCGACGATGATAAGTGCTGGAGCGAGATCGGTCTTAGCAGGTTATCCCCCTTCGGTGTCAGCATTAGGAGGAAAACTCCTGAGGTTTCCGTTAGAGTGTAGCGGTTGGGAGTGATGGGAGTGTCTGCCAAGGAGACGTCGAGCAACAACCCGCGTGATTCGCTAGGGGAGATGGTGGGGAAGGTGAAGGATGGTGTGACTGTGAAGGGTGATGTGGTCTGATTGCTAACAACCCTCTTATCCCCCGCCTCAGTGGATGTGAAATCACACACTGCAGTGGAGGATGAGGAATGGTGCGGGTTTGGGGGGTGTTGTGGCTCGGAGCTAGAACACAGGGGTAGGTGACTGAATGTTGGCGGGGGCACATCATCTTCGTTAAAGTTCCCGTTCTGTAGTGACCTGACCAGGGCACACATCTGGTGGAATTCCGTCTTCACCCACTCTTCAGCTCGTATTCCTTGGATCAGACAGGTTCCGCCCATGCTACGCTTCCGTTTGTAATACAGGGTCACAGTAATGTAGTTGATGCCCGCCCGTTTTACTTGTACGAATGTCTTGGCAAGTGTATCAGGAATTCCTGCTGCCCTTGTACAAACGCTGAAGTCGGTGCGGTCGATAGTGCTATTGTCAAAGTTCACATCCTTCCAAGTCACGTCAAAGCCACTGTTAGTGGACTCTAGAAGGTGAACATAGCGAACGGACAAGGCCTTTCTCCTGCGTTTCAGAACATGGACATTCGTGTCATTGAAAACGTTATGTTTTTCATCGAGAGTATCTTTCACAATGGGATCTTTGGGATTAGGTGATTGGGAAGGGGTTTGGGACTGAAGGGTAGGCTGACATGACTGGACCGGGGAGGAACATGCCTACTTGGTGAAGACCATATCGCTATGAGTGAGGTTTAAAAAAAAAAGGCTGAGGGGAGGGGGGGGGGGGGAGGTGATTTTGAGAACGGGGTCAGAATTGTGGATGGATGGAGGGATAGGTGGGATGTAGACGAGTAAGATGGGGGCAGGAAGGTGAAGGTGGGTTCATTTTCAGTTTGTTAATTTAGCATGCTCAGTGATGCTTAGGTTAAATAGAGGTTCCATCTCATCAGGTCTTTACAGTACCCGTGCGCTGCCAGGCAACCTCAATATCAAGGACGACAATTGAGAACTGGGAGAGAACTCGTTCAAAATTAAAGTACCTTTGCGCTGCCAGGGAACTTCAATTATCAAGGACGACAATTGACAATAGGGAGAGAACTCGTTGCAGTTGCACCAACGAGACGACTCCTAGAGACCATGTTTTAGATCCAATTGAAGCATATCGTTATGTACAACAGTAAATGTCCAGGGTTAGAACCAAAAGTAAAATACACGGCTATCACACAAATCACAGCTAGAAGAGCCGCACTAAAAATCCGTTCGAAACAATAGAAACGTATGCACAGTTCGAACACGAACTCACTGGAATGAATTAGATTTAGTGTGTGCCGATATCGCGGTTCAGAGTAACTTGAACGGTAAAAGAAATTCAACTGACCGTTACTGTATAGGGTCACCAATGATGCACAGTTTATGCACGTTATTTACATGACGAAGTTGGCACCAACAGAAGTACACATTTAGAATCGCAGCCACAATAAATGAAATATTATCTCGCAGCTAATACAGTGTGGAGGGCTGCTGGATCCCTGGTGGAGAGAGAGAGAGAGAGAGAGAGAGAGAGAGAGAGAGAGAGAGAGAGAGAGAGAGAGAGAGAGAGAGAGAGAGAGAGAGAGAGAGAGAGAGAGAGAGAAATGAAATGAAACTTTATTTTCCAAGGATAAAAGAATAGGTGCGCAGACCTTTTTTCATTCTTGTCCTTGCAACCTACATGAAAAGAAACACGCACGCGCGCGCGCACACACACACACACACGCGCGCCGGCACGCACACGCGCTTGTACACACACATACACACACACACACGCACGCGCGCGCGCGCACGTACACACATGGAAGTACGTAAATAAGAGTTAGGTCAGACCCCGCTACGGCTCAAACATTGGATTAAAGGCCCGGACAAACGTGATATCGTGATGTATGTCCGAAGCCTTCAACCAACGCCCGCGTCAGACGAAGCACAGTCCCGACCCACGTCTGGCTAATATGCATTACACACGGTACATGAAATACAACTACATAATAAACACATACATATACATTACACACTGTTAAGACTACATCTGGTACATTGAACTCAAAACTGTAAGCATAAACGTCAAGACTATCTAGACGTTTTACTTCCTCCTGAATAACCAAAAGCACACATACATGCACGCAAGAACACACACACACACACACACACACACACACACACACACACACACACACACACACACACACACATACACACACCAACATAAACAAACATGCACAAAACACACTGTTCTGCACACATGCACGCACACACATCCACACGCGCCCACACACTTACATGTTTGGTAACAATCATTAATCAGAACGCAGTAGTCGCGTGCGCATTGTTCAGTGGTTCAAATAAGTGCCGGAATAGTCTTGCCTTGAAGGTGGACAATGAAGATGCCTCTGTAATATTGGCCGGAAACGAGTTCCAAAGTTTGGCCCCTGGGTAAGACAGACTAGTTTTGAATATATCAAGTCGTGGCCTAGATACTGACAGTTTGTTCCTTGATGTCTTATATGGTGTGTTAGCATACTTAAACAAACCCGAGACGTACCGCGGGGTTTTGGATACGCGTACTTTAAACATTAACACGCCCTTATTGAACAGAAAGAGGTTACGTAACGGAAGCATGTCAAAAGCCCTGAGTCGCTCGTCAGTGCTGTCTCTGCTATTAGAAAGGATTAGCTTGGCTGCCCTCCGGTGGAGGGAATTAAGCCTCTTTAAGCACGCATCACTACACCCGTCCCAGACTGTAGATGCGTAGTCAATGTGGGACCGGTTGTGAGCGCTGAAGAAGAGTTTCAAGTTGGTGAATTCATAGTAAATACTGAAGTTTTGAAAGGAGAAATAGATTTCTGGACACAATTTTGCACACACTGTTTACATGCGCATGCCGTGTCAATTGATCGTCTATAAGGACGACTAACACCTGGCGCTCCTTAACTTGTTTAATCGGCTCACAGTTAAGGGAAAAGCTAAGTGGCGGTGAGTTTAGCTGGTGCTTTTGAAGTGTAGTGATTAACATGCACTCTGTTTTAGATTGGTTAGGTATCATGTAGTTGTCTCGGCACCAATTAAATTTTGAGACGTCTAATAAACTATGTTGCAAAGAAGAATTAATTGTAGATATTTTTGACGACGACACGCTGAGAGTAGCGTCGTCTGCAAACAAACTGCATCGCACATTTGATTGTGAGATACACAAAGGAAAGTCATTAATAAAGATTAAAAACAAGAGAGGGCCTAAAATAGACCCATGGAGCACTCCATGCGTAATTACACCTTTTGAGAAACGCTTACCGTTGACAAAAACATACTGAGATCTACAGAGAGAGAGAGAGAGAGAGAGAGAGAGAGAGAGAGAGAGAGAGAGAGAGAGAGAGAGAGAGAGAGAGAGAGAGAGAGAGATTGATTGTACATTGCTTAACGTCCCGACAGCAGCAAGGCTTTCTCAGGACGTGCCTGCACTGCTTGTGAAAAAAAACAACAACAGAATATTGAATGTATGTCGCCAGCCGGTCCGGGTCGGAAGGATCCTTACCCGGCTTGGGGATTGGCACAACTACAGCCTGGCGCCAAGATGGCGGAAAATGACCAGTTATCCAGATATAGTTATTTATTTATTTATTTATTGGGATTTAACGCCGAGCAGGCGACTAAGGCCATCTCACGGCGGGATGGGTAAAAATCTGCTCAGCCAGACTAAAAGCAAGGTCGTAAGACTAGATGGAAATATATCTTAAAATATGACAGGCTAAAATGTTGCACGAGTCTTTAAAAGAAACGTCTACAGACTCTCAAAAAGGGCAAAATAAAGAAATTCACATAGTCTAGCAATGCTCAGATCTTGTTAAAAATATTGCATTCTCTCAAGAAATTGAAGATTTTGTCCGGGGAACATTCCGGAACAACACCTTAAAGGAGTCTGCTGTGAAGTGTTTATATCTAGTGTCAATTAGATCGGCACAATACAGCAAAAGGTGTCGAACAGAAAACTCATCACAGGCAAAACACCATGGACGCTCACCCTGTTTAAGTAAGTAAGAGTGCGTAACATACGTGTGCCCGATGTGGAGCCGAGTAAGGACAGTCTCCTCACGGCGGCTGCCGCAGCGGAAAGGGAGACTGTCGGACAACGTAGGAAGAGCTTCATGCAGCTTGTTCTCTTTCTCTTTGTCCCACTCGGACTGCCACTCGCGGGCTATGTACGCACTAATCACGGGTTTAAAATCACTATAAACAGTCTGTGTGTCAGGGACAGGGTCACTGCGGGCACTGTTGGCAACGGAATCTGCGATTCTGTTGCCTTCGATGGCCCGGGACCCAAATAAAAATGATGTCATAATATTCCTTCATCAAGTACGCGTAGAGCTTTCTAATCTGCACCAGCAGTGGGTGGTCTGTTCCCGCGCCCTGAAGGGCCTGCAGGCCAGAAAGAGAGTCAGACAGAATCAGGAAGTTCCTTTCCCGAGACTGATAGGCATGCCTGAGTGCCAGCAGAATTGCCTGCAGTTCTGCACTAAATACAGAGGAGTGGTCAGGGAGGCGAATCTTAAATGGGCGTCTAGGATGGCGAGAGGACACTGCGGCCGCAGCCACTCTCCCATCCTCAGACTTGGACCCATCCGTATAAAGACGACTATAGCCAGGAAAAATTGAAAGGAGTTCATTGAGGCTCTGTTGGTATATGGCTGGTGGGGTCCAATCCTTCTTGTGGGCGGTCAAGTCCAGCAAGATGTCAGGAACCGATAGTAGCCAGGGAGGAGTGATGTGTTGCAGAGATTCCGAAACTTTGTCCAGGTCCCCTCCGACCGCCGGCAGATGAGGTCGGACACGGAAGGAAAGTGAACGGACAGCTCCCGGATGGGCATCGTAAATCTCTGCAAAAGACGGGTTAAAAACACAATCATAGGCAGGGTTGTTTGGATGTGCCTTCAGCTTCAGAACGTAGCTGAGCATGAGGCGGAAGCGGCGGAGCCTGAGAGAAGGCTCCCCTGCCTCGGCATACATAATAGGAACTGGAGATGTCCTGAAGGCTCCCAGACATATTCGCAGACCTTGATGGTGAATTGTGTTCAGACGCTGTAGAACAGACTTGGAAGCCGAGCCATATACCACAGAGCAGTAATCCAGTTTGGACAGAACAAGGGCCCGGTACAGTCGAAGTAAGACAATGCGGTCTGCACCCCAGTCAGTAAGACCAACGACACGAAGAATGTCGAGGGCCTTTCGACAAGAGATTCTAAGGTAGTTAACATGGTTGCGAAAGGTCAATCTTTTGTCAAAGATGATCCCCAAAATCTTTGTCTTTTCGGCAACCTTAATTGGCACTCCAGCAATGCTCAGGCTAGGTTCTGGAAAACAATTCGTCTGGTTAGTAAAATGCACACAGACTGTCTTGGAGGGTGAGAACCTGAATCCGTTGAGAGACACCCACCCCTGGATGCGATCAACGCACAGCTGCAAGCGCCTCTCAAGGGACGCAAGTCCTCGATCTCGTGCACACAAAGTAAAGTCGTCCACAAACAAAGAGCATTCAGAATCATCCTTGACGGCCTTTACAATGATATTTATTTTAATGCTAAATAAAACAGGAGATAAAATGCTGTCCTGCGGGACACCCATCTCCTGTTCAAAGGAGTCAGAGAGGGTGGAGCCCACGCGGACATGGAACGACCGGTTACACAACAAATTGCGAATAACAACGGGCAGGTGCCCTTTAAAACCCATGTCCGACAAATCAGACATTATACCATACTTCCAGGTGGTGTCATATGCCTTCTCAAGATCGAAGAAAATTGCATAGACATGCTGCTTGTTGACAAAAGATTCTCGGATAAATGACTCAAATCGGACTAGATGGTCAGTTGTACTACTGAAGCGCCGGAAACCGCATTGGAGGTCTGTGATGAGACCCTGTGACTCAATATGCCACACCAGGCGGGCGTTGACCAAGCGTTCCATAGTTTTACATAAACAAGATGTCAAAGCGATTGGCCGGTAGTTGCCCGGGTCGGAGGGATCCTTAACCGGCTTGGGAATGGGTACAACCACAGCCTGGCGCCAAGATGGCGGAAAATGACCGGTTATCCAGATATGGTTAAAGGCCTTGAGAAGTAGAAGGAGTGAATCCCCAGGCAGATGTGTTAGGAGATGATAGTGGATGTTATCTAATTCAGCAGCAGAGTCATGACATTTCTGCATGGCTTGCTGCAATTCTGAAAATGTAAAAGGGGATTTACAGTCTTCCGAGTTATCCGATATAAAATCACAAGTACAAGACTCTCGTTTCTCCTTCTCTCTCTGGAAGAAAGGTGAATAACGCTCTGTTGAAGAATTATGGGCAATGGTGGAGGCAAGCAAATTGGCCACAGCCTTTTTATCCGTGACCAAACTGGCACCATCTCTAAGATGGCCGACAGAAGCCGAGCCACCCCTGCCCCTAATTCTTCGAACAGCCTTCCAGACTTTTGGGACGGAGTCCTAGAAGATACAGATGAGACGAAGCGTCTCCAGGAAGCACGGCGTTCACGTTTAAAAATGTAACGGGCTTTCGCCCGCTGTCTTTTAAAGGTTAAAATATTCGCTTGCGACGGATTACGAAAAGCACGTCGCTGAGCAGATTTGCGCGTTTTTTTTGGGCCCCGCGGCACTCTTCATTGAACCATGGTACTCTCGGCTTTCGAGGGAGTGATGTGGAAGTTCTAGGGATGGTTTCACCTGCTGCGTCCAACAAAAAAGCAGTAAAACAAGAAACAGGTTATTCAGCTGACATGACCACCTCTTCTGTAAGACGAGACTGTCAGAGGGAGGCGAACAGAGGCCAGTTAGCTTTCTTGAGATTTTAGCGCCCCACTGGCGAATCCTCCTCACAGCTGACCGATGACACAGGACTACTGGGAAGTGGTCACTACTGCACAGGTCGTCTTGAACCTTCCAGTCAAAGTCCAGCATGAGAGAAGGATCACACACCGTGAGGTCTAGAACAGAACTAGATCCTGAACCTGGGTTAGTGTACATAGGTGAGCCATCGTTAAAGACACAAAGGTTAAGGTGAGAAAAAACATCTTCTAACATCTGACCTCTGCCATCATAGTGGTCACCACCCCAAAGGTGAGCATGACCGTTAACATACCCCATGAAAATAAAGGGAGGGGGCAGCTGATCTACTAAGTTTAAAAAAATCATTACTACAGACCCGCAGCGATGGTGGCAGGTAAACACAGTATATGGTTATGGTCTTCTTCAAGGTAACCCGAGCTGCGACAGCCTGAAGACAGGTGTCGATGCTGAGGGGCTACATAAAATTTGGCTACGAATGAGAAGAGCCGCTCCACCCGAGCGTCTCTCCGAATTGTAGCCTTTATGTATAACATTAAACCCAGTAAAGGACACAGGGTCAGAAGTCTTCAGGTAAGTCTCCTGAAGAGATATTACTGAGGGGTTATAGAACTCGACTACAAGCTGTAATTCCTCAAAGTTAGCTTGAAAACCACGACAATTCCATTGAAGCAGAGAATACATGATTATGTCTTATCTGGGGTTGGAGAGTTTTCCCCCCTTTTTCCTTTGCCTTGGAAGGAGTTGAACAAACAGAGGAGGTCCGGCTCCCGGGCCTCCTCTAGTTCTTCGGAGAGGAAGGGAATGGAGCTGCCGCAGCATCAGCAACGCCAACTTCCGTCCCCACCATCCGCTCCTCCAGTGCAGCATATTTGTTTTGAAGGGGGACATAAGTGTTCCCCTTCTGGGCCCGTGCGCACAGCGGTCCCATAGATTTCTTAGACTTCTGGTCCTGGGCAGCGTTCCTGCCGCTAGAGGTAGCGGCCTTAGAAGGCTGACCAGAGCCAGAAGCTTTTGGAGTTGACAGACTAACAGGTTTGGGTGGGGACTGAGGCTTAGGGGCAACAGAAGGCAACACAACCGGACCGGCAGTGTCCGCTTTCTGCGTTCCCTGGCTCCTCGTCACCACTAGAGGAGGGTTTCTCTCCAGGGGCGAGAGGAGCCGAGGCTCCGCCCCCAACCAAGAAGTTGGGGTTTGACATGAAAAGTCTTTGGTGGGGCGCTTGCCTGCCACCGCTGCACTGAAAGTATATACAGAGGTGTTAGAGGTTGGAGCAGCCGCAGCTGCACCAGGACCTTCAACCAATATTTTGGCGTCCAAAAAGGACAGCCCCTTCTCCACACGCACCTGCTGAATCTTTCACTCGGATATCCAACGAGGGCATTTTTTTGTCCGAAGTCATATGCGCCCCCTGGCAATTCACACACAGGGGGGTGGCTGTGCAGGACTCAGCAGAGTGTCCGGGCTTAGTGCAACGGGCGCATGAAGCCTTCGCCTGGCGACACGTCCTCTGCCCATGGCCATACTTTTGGCACTTAAAGCACCGGAGGGGGAGAGGGACGTACTTTTTCACCTTCAAGGAGTAGTAACCTCCCCAGGTGATAGTAGGAGGGGTGGGGGTACCAAACGTCAGGATGATGGTAGGGAGACGGATCTCCCCACCACCTCGCTTGGAAGCGAAGCACCTAACAGAAGTTACCCCCTGAGACTTAAGGTTCCGGACAAGTTCATCTTCGGACAGTTCCGCCAAAGCTTGATCTTTGATTACGCCTCTTGACGAATTCATAGTTTTATGGGGTGTAATCTCCACGGGAGTGTCTCCGATGGAAGAGAGCCTCAGCAGCACGCTAGAGTGTGCCGGGGTACGCACTCCACCAGCAAGTCACCAGACCTGAGGCTCTGGGCGTCAGGCCTGCCAACACGGCTCATGAGGGTCTCCCCCACCAGAAATGGATGTAGCTTGGAAACAGGTTTGTCTTTTATCTTGCTGTAAACAAAGAGGAAGCGAGGCCATACGGCTGACGCCTGAGGCGTCGCTTCCTCACAGTCCGAGTCACTGTCATGTTCAATGTCGGTGGCTATGTGCCGCGTCTGTGCAAGTTTAGTTTTTTTGTTTTTTTCCATATTATAATGGTAGAGATATTCATCCCCCGGGGGTCCCCGCCCGCCACCGAGCCCAACAAGGAAAAGGGCAACTGTCGGCGGGTCTCCAGACGACGCACAATGGAGACTGCCCGAAAGATATACTCAAGGGGGTAAGCCCGATTGAACCGTCTGAGACACCGTCTTCTATCACACGGTTTGAATGCAGGGGAATACAGGCGTAGAGCACCTAATCAGCAGCAGAGGCTATAGCATGATGCTCCGTATATCAGCCTGCATGTCAACAATCGGATAGTGCTCAACGTGACAAGAGCCGATTGACTAGGCCGGTACGACTAGCCTCCCGTTTAGGCATAAGTCAAGTCCAAAGTGGAGTGTTTCAGCCACCAGGATCCTCTTCTCCCCCGACATGGGTCTCCAAGCACGGCAAACACTTGAGATCCAGAGGACCAAACGCTCACGAGTATTTTTAAGGACCAATCCAACATGGTATGACCTGCGTTAGAACAGTTCCTTAAAAACCGGACCAGTGAAAAAGACTGAACAACATATCTGCTGACATCACGTCCTAATCCTGGACAAAGATGGCACCCCTCTGCTAGCACACTCAGTCAGGGACTGAGAGGAATACCCACCCACGCCACGTGGAGGCCGGTGCCCACTGGGCCCAGATATGGTTAAAGGCCTTGAGAAGTACAAGGAGTGAATCCTCAAGCAGATGTGTTAGGAGCTGATAGTGGATGGTATCTAGTCCAGCAGCAGAGTCATTACATTTCTTGGCTTGCTGCAATTCTGAAAATGTAAAAGGGGCATTATAGTCTTCCGAGTTATCCGATATAAAATCACAAGTACAAGATCCTCGCTTCTCCTTCTCTCTCTGGAAGAAAGGTGTATAATGCTCTGCTGAAGAATTATGGGCAATGGTGGAGGCAAGCAAATTGGCCACAGCCTTTTTATCCGTGACCAATCTGGCGCCATCTCTAAGATGGCCGACAGAAGCCGAGCCACCCCTGTCCCTAATACTTCGAACAGTTTTTCAGACATTTTGGGACGGAGTCCTAGAAGATAAAGAGGAGACGAAGCGTCTCCAGGAAGCACGGCGTTCACGTTTAAAAATGTAACGGGCTTGCGCCCTCTGTCTTTTAAAGGTTAAAATATTCGCTTGCGACGGATTACGAAAAGCACGTCGCTGAGCAGATTTGCGCGTGGTTTGGGTCTTACGGCACTCTTCATTTAACCAGGGTACTCCCGGCTTCTGAGGGACTAATGTGGAAGTTCTAGGGATGGTTTCGCCTGCTACGTCCAACAAAATAGAAGTAAAACAAGTAACAGGCTCTTCAGCTGACATGACCACCTCCTCTGTAATACGAGACTGACAGAGGGAGACGAACAGAGGCCAGTTCGCTTTCTTGAGATTCCAACGTCCCACCGGCGAATCCTCCTCACAGCTGAATAATGATAGGATTACTGGGAAGTGGTCACTATAACACAGGTCGTCGTGAACCTTCCAGTCAAAGTCCAGCATGAGAGAAGGATCACACATAGTGAGGTCTAGAACAGAACTAGATCCTGAGCCTGAGTTAAAGTACGTAGGTGAGCCATCGTTAAAGACACATAGGTTAAGTTGAAAAAAAAACATCTTCTAACATCTGACCTCTGCCACCATAGTGGTCACTACCCCAAAGGTGAGCGTGACCGTTAAAATCCCCCATGAGAATAAAGGGAGGGGGCACCTGATCTGCTAAGTGAAAAATATCAGTACTACAGACCCGCAGGGATGGTGGCAGGTAAACACTGCATATGGTTATTGTTTTTTTCAAGGTAACGCGAGATGCGACTGCCTGAAGACAGGCGTCGATGCTAACGGGACTACATAAAATTGGGCTATTAATGAAAAGAGCCACTCCACCCGAGTGCAACTCTGAATCTGAGCCTTTGTGTATAGCGTCAAAACCATTAAAGCACACAGGGTCAGACGTCTTCAGGTGTGTTCCCTGAAGAGATATTACTGAGGGGTTATAGAACTTGACTAAAAGACGTAATTACTCAAAGTTAGCTTGAAAACCACTACAATTTCACTGAAGCAGAGAGTACATGATTATGTCTTATCTTGGGGTGAAGAGTTTTCCCCCTTTTTTCCTTTGACTTGGAAGGAGGTGAAGAAACAGAGGGCGGCCGGCTCCCGGGCCTCCTCTGGTTCATCGGAGATGAAGGGGGTGTTAGAGGTTGGGGCAGCCGCAGCTGCACCGGAGCCTTCAACCATTTTTTTGGCGTCCAAAAAGGACAGCCCCTTCTCCACACGCACTTGCTGAATCCTCGGATATCCAACGAGGGCATTTCTTGTCCGAAGCTATATGCGCCCCCTGACAATTCACACACAGGGGGGTGGCTGTGCAGGACTCATCCGAGTGTCCCGGCTTAGTGCAACGAGCGCATGACGCCACTGCCTGGCAGCATGTCTTCTGCCCATGGCCATACTTGTGGCACTTAAAGCACCGGAGGGGGGGGGGGGGAGGGACGTACTTTTTCACTTTCAAGGAGTAGTAACCTCCCCAGATGGTAGTAGGAGGGGTTGGGGTGCCAAACGTCAGGATGATGGTAGGGAGACGGATCTCCCCACCACCTCGCTTGGAAGCGAAACGCCTGACGTAAGTTACCCCCTGAGACTTAAGCTTCCGTACAAGTTCATCTTCTGACAGTTCTGCCAAAGCTTGATCTTTGATTACGCCTCTTGACGAATTCATAGTTTTGTGGGGTGTGACCTCCACTGAAGTGTCTCCAAAGAAAGAGAGCCTCAGCAGCCCGTTGGGGTGTGCCCGGGTACGGCACTCCACCAGCAAGTCACCAGACCTGAGGCTCTGGGCCTCAGGCCTGCCAACACGGCTCCTGAGGGTCTCCCACACCAGAAATGGACTCAGCTTGGAAACAGGAGCAGCAAAGGCTTTAGCATGGTACTCCGTATATCAACCCGCATGTCAACAGTGGGATAGGGCTCAACGTGACAAGAGCCGATTGACTAGGCCGGTACGACTAGTCTCCCGTTTAGGTAGAAGTCAACCAACGTGGAGTGTTGGCACCAGTGAGCCGCAGCCCAAAGGGAACCTCAGCCTCCAGGATCCTCTTCTCCCCCGACACGGGTCTCCAAGCACGACAAACACTTGGGATCGAAAGGACCAAACGAGTATTTTTAAGGACTAATCCAACATGATAGGACCTGGGTTAGCACAGCTCCTTAAAAACCGGACCAGTGAAAAAGACTGAACAACATATTTGCTGACATCAAGTCGTAATCCTGGATAAAGATGGCACCCCTCTTCTAGCCCACTCAGTCAGTGACTGAGGAGACTACCCACCCACGCCACGTGGAGGCCGGTGCCGAGTGGCCGTCGTAAACACTGAGCACTTCTGTTTCGTACAGTATGGGCATAATTGTCACTTTCCTAACCATGCCACCCCGACGAAGCCTAACGCCAGTAGATCACGGCCGGGCGCTAGCATGGCTGCAGGATGCAATTTCCGGACAAGAAGTTGGGAGACGTCTTGGGGTGTCCCATTCAGTGACCCAGAAGCTGCTGGCACGATTCCAAAAACTGGAAGGGCAGAACGACGACCCTGCTTAGGACGCCCGCGCTGCAACAGCGGAAAGGAGGACAGATAGCTCTGTGTAGCGGCTCTGCGCGACCGAACTGTCACGTCAACCACTCTGCGACGTCAACTGATGCAAGCTGCAAACGTTAACGTCAGCGGACGCACAGTCTGCCGATTTCTGCGCGAAATTGGCCTGGCTTCATGCTGAGCAGCAGTGAGAATACCCCACCAGCTCATCGCAGAGCCCTGGTTGCCTGGTGTCGACAACATGTGAGGTGGAACAGACTACAGTGGACTCAGGTTCTGTTTACTGATGAGTTACGGTTCACTGTGTCCTTCAACGACGGCAAGGTGAGCGTCTGGAGATTCACGGATTCACGGATGGATGCGTGCAAGAGGTGGATCGCTACGGAGGACGCTCAGTCATGGTCTGGGCAGGCTTCAGGAGGGAAAGCAGGACCCCCCGCCTTCCTACAGACACACACACGTCATCCGAGGCACCCTGACTCGACTGCGCTATCGGGACGAGATTGGGCAGCCCGTCATCCCGCCAGCTCTCCAAGCCATAGGCGACAATGCTGTTCTGCAGGACGACAACGTTCGACCTTATCGCGCCCGTTTGGTGGATGAGTACCTTGAGCAACGGGGCATCATGAGGATGGAGTGGCCAGCTCGTTCACCTGATCTGACTCCCATCGAGCACCTCTGAAACGTCCGCCGTGAGATGGCCTTAGTCGCCTGCTCGGCGTTAAACTCCAATAACTAACTAACTAACCTCTGGGACGTGCTGGGGCAACGTGTAGTTAACAACCTCCCTCCAACCTCAAGGTGTCCCCTAGATGACTCAGTTCGTGCATCAAGAGTGGGAAGCAATCCCACAACGTTCTCCGAACCCTGGTGAACTCCATGCGTCAACGCTGCATTGGATGCTTGGCTGCAAAAGGTGGGTACACTCGCTACTGACTGGACCAGTCTTGTGTGACTTTTCAAATGAGGGGTGGGTGAACATTCTAACGTACTGCTGTTGTTACAATTGCTTGATTTACTCAAAACTTAAATGAAATTGTTACTGAATAAATTAGCAAAGTACTGACTCCAAGTATTGTTACATTATTTGTGTGGTGTTATCGGTGCGCCTGCGATAAAAAGTGGCCCTTAAGTTTTGATCATACATTGTATGAGAGACGTAGTGTTTTGAGGCCGATCTTATTCACATTGTATACTCAGCTTTTAACTAGTGTTATCAAATGTCACTCTGTTTCTCACCATTTTTATGCTGCTGACACAGAGCTGTCAGTGCCCAACGAAAACATGTTAGTCAGATGTTTCAGTCTTTAGAGTCTTGTGTCACAGACGTTCAGAATTGGACCACACAGAACAAATTGCAAATGAATAGTGACAAAACTGAGGCCTTAAGATTTTCTTGTTCAAGCTCCACTGATCTTCCAGACTCGATCAGGGTTGGTCAGACCAGAATCTCCTTTTCTGAGTCGGCCCGTAATCTTGGTGTTATCTCTGACAATAGGCTGAGCATCAGAGAGCATGTCAACAAGGTTTGCCAATGTTCCTTCTTTGAATTGAGGAAGATCCGTTCAATTCGAAACCTTCTCACTACCGAAGCAACCAAAACGCTTGTTGCGTCCCTTGTTCCTTTTCGCATTGATTTTTGTAATTCGCTTTTGGAATCTTCTTGAAAAACTTCAAAGAGTTATGAACTGCTATTCCGGACTAATTTACAGAGTACCGAAACACGAGCACATAACACCCTTACTTGTTGACCTGCACTGGCTGCCTGTATCTCAAACAATTGTGTACAAGGTTTCTGTTATTTGCTACAATGTTATTACCGGTTCTGCTCCCGATATTTGTCCGACCTGGTTCATATTTACACGTCTTCAAGATCCCTCCGTTCAGCATCAGACACGCGTATTTTCAAGATTCCTAGGCGAACGAAGTCTAGCCAGGGCAAGCGTGCCTTTTTAAAATTTTGGTCCAGTCACCTGGAACGACCTTCCAGATCACGACAGACATGCTCCAACTCTGTCTGCTTTCAAATCACTGCTCAAGACCTATCTGTTTTCTTATGAGTATAGTTGGATGCAATTTCAGTGCGTTAGCATTCTTTGGCAGTAACTGTTCTTGTCTAATGTGTGAGTGTGGGCTTTTGATATGTGTCACTTTAGGTTTTGTAACATTTATTGTAGTGTTTTCTTTCTTGTACTTTTTGTTCGTGATTTTTGATCTTGTAAAGCGCTTAAAGCACCATTCATTTGGAGGTTAAGTACATTATTATTATTATTATTATTATTAAAAGTGTTGATGCATTGTAGAGGAGACAGTGTATCAGTGTTGGTGCATTAAAGGATGCAATGTGTTAGTGAGGGCTGTAAGACCCGTTATTTGATGAGATGGGGACTGAGGTGGCAAAAGTACCATAATTTTTCCAGATGATCTACATGCTTTATGCTTTCAGATTTTGATATGTTCCAAGTTAGCACAGCAATAGGTTCCGAGAAACAGACTGTTTAATTCGCAAAGCGTGGCGAACGCGAACAAATTATTTGTTGTGGTTGTGTCTTTGACAACCAACATTAATTAAATAAGAAAAGACTCTTCGAATAGATTAATTATTTTAAATGAGTCATCCTAGAAGCCAATGGACTAAAAGAAACAAAGAATTATACTTTTGTATGGTCCTATAATTGTTTATTTGTTATAAAAATGTGTTGTTTTTTTTTTTTTTTAGCTTTTTCCAGGATTGATCTATAGTGGATGAAGGATGGATTGGCAAGCCTGTTTGATTTGCCAACAAACAACTAGTGAGAAGTTGAACTTCCCCTTGAAGGCCCATGGGAGTTAAGAGAAGTCGTAGCCATATAAAAACTTTTTGAATATCGTCAGTGAATTTCAGGGACTGCGCATGCTACCTGTGAGTCTTCACTTTGATGAAAGCATCACAGCGGACGACTTGGTCAATAAAAAGGCTCAGTGGCACAGAACGTGTTATGGAAAGTTCAGCAAATGTAAGTTAGAACGAGCAAAACGAAAAAGAGACTTTGAAGAAGCAGGACCATCTGGTGAAGCTGTGCAAGAAAAGCGACAGAAGGTTCGTCATTCAGTGACAAAAAAAAGTTGTATTTTTTGTTCAAAGTCTGACGGCCAGCTCCATAAATTTATGACAATGGGTGCTGACCAGAACATTAGACGAATGGCAACTGATCTACAGGATACAGTAGTACTATCAAAAATTGCTACTGGAGTCGTAGTGGCTGTAGATGGCACGTACCATTTGAAATGTCTCACTGAGTTCCGGAACCGCCATCGCACTTTCTTGATTGTTCAAAGAAAACAAAACGATTCTGATGGGAGTCAAATGGAAGAAAAAAGAAAGGAAGCTCGGGCTTTTATTGAGCTGACAAGCTACATAGAGACTTCAGTAGAAGATGGGACTTTCTGTTTCAGGTTTTCTGAGTTGCGGCACATGTATGAAGCACGTCTTGCTGCACTTGGAATTCAGAAAGAAGTCAACAAAGTGCACTTCAAAGAACAAATTCTCTACTTCTTTCCCAAAGCACAAGAACAAAATGATGGAAAAAACGTGGTGCTAATTTTTGATCAAGGAATGAGGCAAATGCTGAAACAAGCCTTCACTGATTATGAAGGAGATGCTTTCATTTTGGCAAAAGCTGCCAAAATCATCAGAGAGGACATTTTCAAGTCTGAAGGATTTCATTTTGATGCAACCTTTCCACCAAATTGCCAAGAAGACTCAATACCAACAACACTGAAAATGCTTGTCTCAATGATGTTGAAAGGACCAACTTTGAAAAATCAAGAAAGTCAAGAATCTACACTTACAATATGTCAGACAGTAATCTTGAACTGTACAAAAACGGCTAAGGCTAAGAGTGCGTCAAAACAGCGACATTCTTTGACCTCTGAGCCCCCATTGCCATTGTACATAGGATTGAATGAACACACACTGACGCGGTCCAAAACAGCGATCGTTTGCATGATTTGGGCCTCAGCGTCAGCTATTCCCGGATTCTTCAGCTTGAGAATCAACTAGCTTCTGCAGTTTGCCAGAAAGCGCAAAGAGAAGGTGTTGTCTGTCCGTCTCATCTTCGTATTGGACTGTTCACCGCGGGTGCAATAGATAATCTGGACCACAATCCTTCAAGCACCACAGCCAAAGGTTCATTTCACGGAACTGCGATAAGCCTCTTTCAGTCGCCCACTTCCTTCAACAAAGGACAGGAAAGAGAGACCATTACTCTTCTTCCACTGAGTGAAGAAAAGGATTTCTCTTTGCCCGACAATTTCAGTGTTGTGCCAGCTGTATCCCTAAAGGAATCTGCAGTTGAAGTTCCAAAGAAGAACCTCAGTCAGACTGTCGTGACAAATATGGAGGCAGCCATGGAGAAGGAGAAACTATGGCTAAAAACGGCTCTGGATCTGATTGAGAAAGACAAGCTGGACAAGGGGGACTGCGTGTCTTGGTCAGCTTATCATGCATCTCAGCAAGATGAGACGTCTTTCGAGGAGAAAGCATCTGCTCTGTCTCAACTGTTGCCTTTATTCTATGAAAAGGCAGCTACAGCTGCAATGGTCAAACACGGCATGGACATTGTGCGTCATTCGACAGAATTTCTGAACAATGGACAAATCCCGGTGATTGCAATGGATGCTCCACTGTTTGCTCTTGCCAAGTACGTCCAATGGAAATGGCCTGAAACACATGGTGAGGACAAGATAGTAGTCATGTTTGGGGGCTTGCATATTGAAATGGCTCTGTGGAAGACTGTCGGTGATTACCTAGATTGCTCTGGGTGGACCCAATGCACTAACACAAGCAGGGATTGCTTCATCAGGCACAGCAGAGTCGTTTCTGAGCTGTTCTCACGTAACCAGAACACGCCATGCCCATCAAGTTAACGCTGTCGTTTTGAGAAAACCCCAAAAAGAAGCATTTCTCACCTTGCAGCCGGAAGCAGAAGAAGAGTCAGAGGAAGCTTGGCTAAAAGAAATGGTTGGAAAGAGCCCCACATTTCAGTATTGGGATACCATACTCAGACTTGAACTCCTTGTTCTTCTGTTTGTCAGAGCACATCGTGAGGCTGACTTTGGGTTGTATGTGGGTTCCCTGAAAGCTCTGGCCAAGTGGTTCTTTGCCCTAGACCATCCGAATTATGCCCGCTTGGTTCCTGTTCACATTCGAGACATGGAAAATCTGCCACCTTCTACCTTGGAAGAATTTGTTGAGCATGGCCACTGGGTTGTCTCAAAAACGGCAAACAAGTTCTCAAGTATGCCATTAGATCAGGCTCATGAACAAAATAATGACTTGGTGAAAGGTTCTGGTGGATCCGTAGGGCTTACAGAAAACCCATCTGCTCTCCGAAAATGGGTACTGGCAGGTCCAGAACAAGCACGCATGTTGACTGAGTTTGAAGACTGTTCAAGACTAAACTGTGCAAAACACTCTCATCATGAAGAAGGTTTGTCAACTCAAGAGTCTTTCAAACAACAAACTCTCAGCCTTACAAGAGTGTTCAAAGAAATGGGCAATCCTTTCTTGACAGACAGTGGAGAATTAATGACATTAGATTCTCATGGTGTTCTCAATGCTTCTGTCATACATACTGTCCGCACCATTGAAGATCTTGGTACAACGACTACTGCAACTCAGTTCTGACTGATTGTGAAAGATCCATTCATAATCCCATCAAAAAGAATTCTTTGCGTCTGTTCAAGTGTCCAACTCTCAAAGACAAAAGCAAACAAGCAGACAAGATTACAAATTTGAAGACTGATGTCAACCTATTCTCCAGACTATACATCGTGGCACAACACAGAGAGTCTGATATGGCTTCCTTTTTCAGCCATGAAAACCACCCGTTCCCTCCTTCGTTGTCTGACAAGAGGAAAAATTCGTCTCGGAAAGAAATCTGATCTACTTACATGTTTAACAAAGACAGTGGAGACATCTGCTCCACACTTACTGGACGATGCTGAACCATATGACACACCTGAACTGGCAGAAGCCTTCGAACAACTCGATGAGGATGAGCAACATCCAGAAATGAAAGTCCTAGACGCTCCTCCTGAGCTACTTTCATCTTTGGAGAAAACATATGAGAAAGATCTACCCGTTACTTTTGAAGTGAAGGTGCTTGACGGCGCAGCTGTGGTGCATCTTCTACCTGTTAGTGGCGTGAAGACATTTGACGACTACGCTGCCGACGTGTTCTTACCTCATGTGCGGCATCAGCTTGAGACTGCAGAGAGGATTGACATTGTTTGGGACAGGTATCTCAAAAACAGCATCAAATGTTCTGCCAGAGAAAAGAGAGGAAAAGGCATGAGAAGAAAGGTGTCCGGCCAGAACAAAATCCCAGGACAGTGGAAGGACTTCCTGCGTGATGCAGAAAACAAGGAAGAATTCTTTGAATTTCTGTCCAAGAAGATTGAAAGCAGTGATTTTCCTCCTGGCAAAACAGTGGTGGTGACACAAGGAGAAAATGTTATCAGAAGAAGTGACCAGTCATACCTGCCTGCAACCATGAAGAGGCCGATACCAGACTACTCTTCCATGTGCAAGATGCATTAAAGCAGGGTTCAAAGACTTGCTTTGTTCGCACCGTGGACACCGATGTTATTGTCATATTGACTGGCAAGTTTTACCACCTGCAAGACATATGCTCGACACTGAACATTTGGGCTGGGTTTGGCACAGGAAGGAGTTTTTCATACATTCATATCAACGCTCTGGCCCTAACCCTTGGCAAAGAAAAGTCAACTGCCTTGCCAGTTTTCCACAGCTTCACAGGCTGCGATACAGTATCAGCCTTTCTTGGAAAAGGAAAAAGGTCTGCCTGGGAGACTTGGAAATCTTTCCCTGATGTGACCAAGGCCTTCAATGACATCGCCAGTCACCCTTTCAAAGAGGTGGACATCAGTGATGCGAACTTCAAACTTCTGGAGCGCTTCACCGTCCTCATGTACCAGAAGACAAGCGATTTGAGACTGTGAATGAGGCTCGTAGGGAAATGTTTTGCCAACAAAGCAAAACCATGGACACTATTCCTCCCACACAAGGTGCTCTCCTGCAACACACAAAGCGTTGTGTCTACCAAGCTGGAATCTGGACAACAAGCGATCAATCTCAACAGCAAATACCAACTCCAGAAGGATGGGGCTGGAAAATGGACGCTACCACTTGTTGTTGGATTCCACTGTGGACAACTTTACCAATTGCTTCAGAAGCATGTAGTGAACTTGTCAAGTGTAGCTGCAAAGTTGCTGCTGGCTGTACCGGAAAATGTTCTTGCAAAAAAGCCACGTGGAGATGTACAGACCTTTGCAAGTGTAACTGCATGAAGGATTAGATGTCAATTTCATATGAACATTTGACTTGACAAACTCAAACGTCTTGCGGCAAAACTGCTGCTGACTGAACATTAAGCCTTTAATCCTTTCTACCATACTTGTTTGAAAGTGATAGCGTCTGCTATGTCTACTATCAGTTCTGAGTATTTAGTTTGTCAAAATTAGACAAATTTATCAATAAAAATTAACCAATAACGGCGCCGAACAAACTTTTTTGGGACTTTTTACATTTGTCGCGTCATCATTTTTAGATACTTGTCACGTGAGAACATCAGATGAGACTGATTTTGTGGAACATATCAAAAATTGTTGATACAGGACCTAACAAACATCTCCTAAAAGTTTGGTGCTTTTTTCAACTCCGTCCCCATCATTTTCCTTACAGCCCTCACTATGTGGAGATCGCATCGCTACAATAAAATATTGTTGGAACTGTTACTCCAGTGTGGTCTACAACCTTGTGCCACGTGTGACGAGTTGCAGATGAGTAAAGGTTCTATACAAGAACCGGCCCTACGTGCGTGCGTCTGGTGTGATAGCATCATACTACGACTACAACTACGACGTAACATTTGGCACCTTCGACGGGACTTCTTCATTTGTCTTCGTGGAAAGGGTAGCCGAAGACAACAGCCAGCAGTGAAACGCAGAGACAACAGCCAGCAGTGAAACGCAGAAATGGACACATTCCTGAGAATTGGAAAGGAATGCGGACTGGAGGGAGCTCAGCTGCTGGAGTTTGTAAAGGAGAGGGAGAAGGAGAGACTGGACAGAGAAAAGGAGAGAGAGAGAGAAGGAAAGTCTGGAGAGAAAAAAGGAAAGAGACTAGAAGAAAAAGGAGAGACTGGAGAGAGAAGAAAAGTGACTGGAAAAGAAAGGGCCAAAGAACGTGAAATCAAGAAACTCGAAATCAGCGAGAAGAGGCAGAGAAACAGCGAGAAGAGGCAGAGAGGCAACGACAACACGAAATTCAGCCCAAGAGAATGGAGTTAGAGGCACAAAGCCAGAGGAGAACTGAAGCATCAGCCTTAGCCAGCAGAGATCAAACAGCCCGTGGGACAAAACTACCGCCGTTTGTAGAAAATTCAGATAAAATGAACGCTTACCTGAAGCGATTCGAGCGCTTCACAAGCAGCAACAACTGGAAACAAGAGACTTGGCCAACAAACTGAGCGTACTTTTAACCGGCAATGCGCTTGAGTTCTACATCCACCTGCCAAGAGAAGAAGCCGAGTATTATGCGCAGTTGAGAGCCGCCATACTGAGACAGTACGACTTCACTGAAGAGGGTTACAGACGACGATTCCGGAATTACAAGCCTGAGGAAGGAGAAACACCCTTCCTATTTATTGAGAGAATCAGGACCTACCTAGAGAAATGGACAGCGCTGGCTGGCTTGAAGAAGGAATATCATTCCCTGTGTGACCTCATCATCAAAAAACAAGTTCTCAGCGCATGTTCTAAGGACCTGGCCGCCCACCTCAGGGAGCAGAAGGACCAGTCCTTGAAGGCCCTAGCAGATTTCGTTTAAAGATACCTGGACGCTCACAACATGAAGTTCGGGCCCGGATACCGGCAGCGCGTGTCTACTTCAGCAAAAGAAAAATACGATGTCAGAGATGCCCCGAAACAGATGTCGGTAGAGAGCCTGACGTTTTTTCCTGTGGAATGAAGGGACACAAGGCGATACGCTGTCTTTCCAAGAGAGGGCCCCGAGGTGGCAACCCCAGAAGGCCCAACCAAGACCGCGGGACAGCAGGCAGAAGTGGTAACACGTCTTAACACTGCGCCGCCGCTTTACTGGCCAATGATGTGACCTCATCTGGTGACTCTGAGTCTGGAGAAAGGCGGGCGACGCCGGAGCTGATTGAGTCTTTCAGAAGAAGTGGACGCATTCCAGTTGGCGATGGGGCAACATTCTTACCAGATTCTAACATGGCGCTGCCTGAGAGTGAAGTGCTCAACATTCCGGTGAGATCCGGATTCTTCGGCAATGCATCAGTGAGAGTGCTGAGAGACACGAGTTGCAGTTAGTTATTTGGGTTTAACACCGAGCAGGTAACTAAGGCCATCTCAAGGCGGGATGGGTAAAAATCTGGTCAGCCAGACTAAAAGCAAGGTCTTAAGATGTAAATATAGCTTAAAAGTGTCAGGCTAAAATGTCGCACAAGTCTTTAAAAGAAACGTCTACAGACTCTCATAAAGGGCAAATAAAAAATATTCACATAGTCTATGAATGCTCAGATCTTATTAAAAATATTGCATTCTCTCAGGAAATTGAAGATTTTGTCCGGGGGAACATCCCGGAACGAAACCTTCAAGGAGTCTGCTGTGAAGTGTTTATATCTCGTGTCAATTAGATCAGCACAATACAGCAAAAAGCGTCGAACAGAAAACTGCTTATCACAGGCAAAACTCCATGGACGCTCATCCTGTTTAAGTAAGTAAGAGTGCGTAACATACGTGTGCCCGATATGGAGCCGAGCAAGGACAATCTCCTCACGGCGGCTGACGCAGCGGAAAGGTAGACTGTCGGACAACGTAGGAAGAGCTTCATGAAGCTTGTTCTCTTCCTCTCTGTCCCACTCGGACTGCCACTCGCGGGCTATGTACGCACTAATCACAGGTTTAAAATCACTATAAACAGTCTGTATGTCAGGGACAGGGTCACAGCAGGCACTGTTGGCAGCAGAATCTGTGATTCTGTTGCCTTCGATGCCCACATGGCCCGGGACCCAAATAAAAATGATGTCATATTATTCCTTCATCAAGTCTGCGTAGAGCTCTCTAATCTGCACCAGCAGTGGATGGTCTGTTCCCGCGCCCTGAAGGGCCTGCAGGGCAGAAAGAGAGTCAGACAGAATCAGAAAGTTCCTTTCCCGAGACTGATAGGCATGCTTGAGTGCCAGCAGAATTGCCTGCAGTTCTGCACTAAATACAGAGGAATGGTCAGGGAGACGGAGCTTAAATGGGCGTCTAGGATGGCGAGAGGACACTGCAGCCGCAGCCACCCTCCAATCCTCAGACTTGGACCCATCCGTATAAAGACGACAATAGCCAGGAAAAAATAAAAGGAGTTCATTGAGGCTCTGTTGGTATATGGCTGGCGGAGTACAATCCTTCTTGTGGGCGGTCAAGTCCAGCAAGATGTTAGGAACTGGTAGTAGCCAGGGTGGAGTGACGTGTTGCAGAGATTCTGAAACTTTGTCCAGGTCCACTCCGGCCGCCTGCAGATGAGGTCGGACACCAAAGGAAAGTGGACGGACAGCTCCCGGATGGGCATCGCAAACGACGGGTTAAAAACACAATCATAGGCAGGGTTGTCTGGATGGGCCTTCAGCTTCAGAACGTAGCTGAGCATGAGGCGGATGCGGCGGAGCCTGAGGGAAGGCTCCCCTGCCTCGGCATACAGACTAGGAACTGGAGATGTCCTGAAGGCCCCTAGACATATGCGCAGACCTTGATGGTGAATTGTGTTCAGACGCTGTAGAACAGACTTGGAAGCCGAGCCATATACCACAGAGCCGTAATCCAGTTTGGACAGAACAAGGGCCCGGTACAGTCGAAGTAAGACAATGCGGTCTGCACCCCAGTCAGTAAGACCAACGACACGAAGAATGTCGAGGGCCTTCCGACAAGAGGTTCTAAGGTAGTTAACATGGTTGCAGAAGGTCAATCTTTTGTCAAAGATGACCCCCCAAAACTTTGCCTCTTCGGCCACCTTAATTGGCACTCCAGCAATGCTCAGGCTAGGTTCTGGAAATTTTTTTGTCTGGTTAGTAAAGTGCACACAGACTGTCTTGGAGGGTGAGAACCTGAATCCCTTGAGAGACACCCACCCCTGGATGCGATCAACGCACAGCTGCAAGCGCCTCTCAAGGGACGCAAGTCCTCGACCTCGTGCACACAAAACAAAGTCGTTCACAAACAAAGAGCATTCAGAATCATCCTTGACGGCCTTTACGATGTTATTTATTTCAATGCTAAATAAAACAGGAGATAGAATGTTGCCCTGCGGGACACCCATCTCCTGTTCAAAGTAGTCGGAGAGGGTGGAGCCCACACGGACATGGACCCACCTGTTAGACAAAAAATTGTGAATAAAACCCGGCAGATGCCCTTTAAAACCCATGTCCGACAAATCAGACATTATACCATGCTTCCAGGTAGTGTCATATGCCTTTTCAAGATCAAAGAAAATTGCATAGACATGCTGCTTGTTGACAAAAGCATCTCGGATAAAAGACTCAAAGCGGACTAGATGGTCAGTTGTACTAGGGAAGCGCCGGAAACCGCACTGGAGGTCTGTGATGAGACCCTGTGACTCAAGATGCCACACCAGTCGGGCGTTGACCAAGCGTTCCGTAGTTTTACATAATCATGATGTCAAAGCTATTGACAGGTAGTTGCCCGGATCGGATGGATCCTTACCCGGCTTGGGAATTGGCACAACTACAGCCTGGCGCCAAGATGGCGGAAAAAAAGGTTATCCAGATATGGTTAAAGGCCTTGAGAAGTACAAGGAGTGAATCCTCAGGCAGATGTGTTAGGAGCTGATAGTGGATGGTATCTAATCCAGCAGCAGAGTCAGTACATTTCTGCATGGCTTGCTGTAATTCTGAAAACGTAAAAGGGGCATTATAGTCTTCCGAGTTATCCGATATAAAATCACAAGTACAAGATTCTCGCTTCTCCTTCTCTCTCTGGAAGAAAGGTGAATAATGCTCTGTGAAAGAATAATGGGCAATGGTGGAGGCAAGCAAATTGGCCAGAGCCTTTTTATCTGTGACCAAACCGGCACCATCTCTAAGATGGCCGACAGAAGCCGAGCCACCCCTGCCCCCAATTCTTCGAACAGCCTTCCAGACTTTTTGGGATGGAGTCCTAGAAGATAAAGATGAGACGAAGCGTCTCCAGGAAGCACGGCGTTCACGTTTAAAAAGGTAACGGGCTTTTGCCCGCTGTCTTTTAAATGTTAAAATATTTGCTTGCGACGGATTACGAAAAGCACGTCGCTGAGCATATTTGCGCATTGTTTGGGCCTTGCGGCACTCTTCATTGAACCATGGTACTCTCGGCTTCCGAGGGACTGATGTGGAAGTTCTAGGGATGGTTTCACCTGCCACGTCCAACAAAATAGAAGTAAAACAAGAAACAGGTTCTACAGCTGACATGACCACCTCCTCTGTAAGACGAGACTGACAGAGGGAGGCGAACAGAGGCCAGTAAGCGTTCTTGAGATTCCAGCGCCCCACCGGCGAATCCTCCTCACAGCTGACCGATGACAGGACTACTGGGAAGTGGTCACTACCACACAGGTCGTCGTGAACCTTCCAGTCAAAGTCCAGCATGAGAGAAGGATCACACACAGTGAGGTCTGGAACAGAACTAGATCCAGAAGCTGAGTTAGAGTACGTAGGTGAGCCATCGTTAAAGACACATAGGTTAAGTTGAGAAAAAACATCTTCTAACATCTGACCCTGCATTCATAGTGGTCACTACCCCAAAGGTGAGCGTGACCGTTAAAATCCCCCATGAGAATAAAGGGAGGGGGCAGTTGATCTACTAAGTTAAAAATATCATTGCTACAGACCCGCAGTGATGGTGGCAGGTAAATACGGCATATTTTTATGGTCTTCTTTAAGGTAACCCGAGCTGCGACAGCCTGAAGACAGGTGTCGATGCTAACGGGGCTACATAAAATTTGGCTACTAATGAGAAGAGCCACTCCACCCGAGCGCCTCTCCGAATCAGAGCCTTTATGTATAACATTAAAACCATTAAAGGACACAGGGTCAGAAGTCTTCAGGTACGTCTCCTGAAGAGATATTATTGAGGGGTTATAGAACTTGACTAAAAGACGTATTTCCTCAAAGTTAGCTTGAAAACCACGACAATTCCACTGAAGCAAAGAGTACATGATTAAGTCTTATCTGGGGGTAAGGAGTGTCCCCTCCCCCCCCCTTTTCCTTTACCTTGGAAGGAGTGGAAGAAACAGAGGGGGGGGGGGGGGGCGGCTCCCGGGCCTCCTCTGGTTCTTCGGAGATGAAGGGGGTGGAGCTGCCGCAGCATCAGCAACGACAACATCCGCTCCTCCAGTGCAGCATATTTGTTTTGAAGGGGGACATCAGTGTTCCCCTTCTGGGCCCGTGCGCACAGCGGTCCCATAGATTTCTTAGACCCCTGGTCCTGGGCAGCGTTCCTGCCGCTAGAGTTAGCGGCCTTAGAAGGCTGACCAGAGCCAGAAGCTTTTGGAGTTGACTGACTAACAGGTTTGGGTGGTGGCTGAGGCTTAGGGGCAACAGAAGGCGGCACTACCGGACCGGCAGTGTCCGCCTTCTGCGTTCCCTGACTCCTCTTCACGACCGGAGGAGGGTTACTCACCAGGGGCGAGATGAGCCGAGACTCCGCCCCCAACCAAGAATTTGGGGTTTGACATGAAAAGTCTTTGGTGGGGTTCTTGCCTGCCACCGCTGCACTGAAAGTGTACACAGAGGTGTTGGAGGTTGGGGCAGCCGCAGCTGCACCAGGGCCTTCAAGCAGTTTTGGGGCATCCAGAAAAGACAGCCCCTTCTCCACACGCACCTGCTGAATCCTGCACTCGGATATCCAACGAAGGCATTTCTTATCCGAAGCTATATGCGCCCCCTGGGTGGTGGCTCTGCAGGACTCAGCAGAGTGTCCGGGCCTAGTGCAACGGGCGCATGAAGCCTCTGCCTGGCGGCATGTCTTCTGCCCATGGCCATACTTTTGGCATTTAAAGCACCGGAGGGGGAGAGGGACGTACTTTTTCACTCTCAAGTAGTAACCTCCCCAGATGGTAGTAGGACGGGTGGGGGTGCCAAACGTCAGGATGATGGTAGGGAGACGGATCTCCCCACCACCTCGCTTGGAAGCGAAGCGCCTGACGTAAGTCACCCCCTGAGACTTAAGGTTCCGTACAAGTTCATCTTCTGACAGTTCTGCCAAAGCTTGATCTTTGATTACGCCTCTTGACGAATTCATAGTCTTGTGGCGTGTGACCTCCACCGGAGTGTCTCCGATGGTAGACAGCCTCAATAGCCCGATGGAGTGTGCCCGGGTACGGCACTCCACCAGCAAGTCACCAGACCTGAGGCGCTGGGCGTCAGGCCTGCCAACACGGCTCCTGAGGGTCTCCCCCACCAGAAAAGGATGCAGCTTGATAACGGGTTTCTCCTTTACCTTACTATGGACAATGAGGAAGCGAGGCCATACGGCCGACGCCTGAGGCGTCGCTTCCTCAAAGTCCGAGTCACTGTCACGTTCAATATTGGTGGCTATGTGCTGCTTCTGTGCAAGTTTAAGTTTTTTTTTTCCTCATTATAATAGTAGAGATATTCATCCCCAGGGGGTCCCCGCCCGCCACCGAGCCCAACAAAGGAAAGTGCAAATGTCGGCGGGACTGCAGCCGACGCACAATGGAGACTGCCCGAAAGATATACTCAAGGGGGTACGCCCGATTGAACCGTTTGAGCCACCGCCTTCTATCACACCGTTGAATGCAGGGGAATAATGGCGTAAAACACCTAATCAGCAGCAGAGGCTATAGCATGGTGCTCAGCATAGCAACCCGCATGTCAACAGTGGGATAGGGCTCAACGTGACAAGAGCCGATTGACTAGGCCGGTACGACTAGCCTCCCGTTTAGGTAGAAGTCAAGGCCGAAGTGGAGTGTTGGCACCAGTGAGCCGCAGCCCAAAGGGAAGCTCAGCCACCAGGATCCTCTTCTCCCCCGACACGGGTCTCCAAGCACGGCAAACACTTGGGATCCAAAGGACCACAAAGTCACGAGTATTTTTAAGGACCAATCCAACATGGTACGACCTGGGTTAGCACAGCTCCTTAAAACCCGGACCAGTGAAAAAGACTGAACAACATATCTGCTGATATCAAGTCCTAATCCTGGACAAAGATGGCACCCCTCTGCTAGCCCACTCAGTCAGGGGACTGAAGACCTAGTAGCTGAAGACCAGACGCTACAGGAGTGAACAACTCTCATCCTGGCAGGCGGAACTGTGAGAATTATCTCTCTTGCCAAGGTCAGTGACAACACCCCGTACCTGACAGGAGAGGTGAAGGCGTTATGCGTGAAGACCACAGTCTACGACTTTATCAACGAAAACGTTGATGGTGCCAGAAACGCAGAGGATCCAGATCCGGAGTGGAGACCTGAGACATGTGCTGTTACCACGAGAAGTCAAGCAAAAAAGAGTCACCAGACCATCCCTCTAAAAGTGGTTGACGACACGGAAGCAGCCGTGGTGATTAGGGACAAGCTGCTGTAACAAACAGAGAAGCTACCCTACGCCTGACAAGTTCCGAGGTAGATCGAACCCGTGACGCGAAGAGGGAAGGAGATACGCTTCGAGACAGGAAAAGACATCATATGCCGGGTATTCAACAGCCTGTCCGTCAAGTGGTGGTTCCCAAACCCATGAAGATACAGGGGATGAAACTGGCCCATGATTCCATATTGGGAGGACACCTGGGAATCAGCAAGACCCTCGACAGGATCCGAGCAGTCTTCTACAGGCCTGATATGGAGGACGACGTTACCCGATTTTGCAGGTCGTGCGACATATGCCATAAGACAATCTCCAAGGGAAAGGTGCCCAAGGTTCCCCTGGAGAAAATAGCACTGATCGATATGCCTTTCGAGCGGGTAGCCGTGGATCTGGTGGGGCCAATATTTCCTCCAAGTAAAGAGGGTCATCGCTACATTCTGACCCTGGTGGAGTACGCTAAAATATATCCTGAGGCCATAACATTAAAGAAGCTCGACACTCCAACAGTGGTAGAGGCGCTCGTGGACATGTTCAGCCGTCTGTGGATTCCTGAGGAGATCATGAGTGATCTAGGGACCCAGTTCGTCTCCGACTGCATGAAGGAAGTCAATCGGCTGTTGAGCATCGGACACCTCACTACGACCCCTTACCACCCCATGTGTAACGGGTTGGTTTTAAAGTTTAACGGAACATTGAAAACTATGCTGAAGAAACGGTGTGCTGAGAAGCCACGGTTGTGGCATAGATACATCAGTGTCTTGCTCTTCGCTTACCGTTTAGTTCCCCAGGATTCCACAGGGTTATCCGCCTTTGAATTACTGTACGGTAGGACTGTAAGGGGACCCATGCACATCTTGAAGGAGCTGTGGACCAAGTACATCGACGCACCTGAGGTGAGATCAGCTACCAGTATGTCTTCGACCTGAGAAGCTCCTGATAAAGTGGAAGGGACCGTACGTAACTGACAGAGTGGTTGGCATCAACGACTACAGAGTCAAAGTCAATAACAAGATGAAGACTTACCACGCGAATCTGCTGAAGAAGTACATAGAGAGAGGTCGTCAGTACAAACCACAACACTAGTTTAGTTATTTTTGGATTTAACCCCGAGTTGAGCAGGCGACTAAGGCCATCTCAAGGCGGGATGGGTAAAAATCTGGGCAGCCAGACTAAAAGCAAGGTTTTAAGACAAGATGTAAATAAATCTTAAAAATGTCAGGCTCAAATGTCGCACAAATCTTTAAAAGAAACGTCTACAGACTCTCAAAAAAGGGCAAAATAAAGAAATTCACATAGTCTATAAATGCTCAGATCTTGTTAAAAATATTGCATTTTCTCAAGAAATAGCAGATTTTGTCCGGGGAATATCCCGGAACAAAACCTTCAAGGAGTCTGCTGTGAAGTGTTTATATCTAGTGTCAATTAGATCGGCACCATACAGCAAAAAGTGTCGAACAGAAAACGGCTCATCACAGGCAAAACACCATGGACGCTCATCCTGTTTAAGTAAGTAAGAGTGCGTAACATACGTGTGCCCGATGTGGAGCCGAGTAAGGACAGTCTCCTCACAGCGGCAAACGCAGCGGTAAGGTACCGTCGGACACCGTAGGAAGAGCTTCATGCTGCTTGTTCCCCTCCTCTTTGTCCCACTCGGACTGCCACTCGCGGGCAATGTACGCACTAATCAAAGGTTTAAAATCACTATAAACAGTCTGTGTGGCAGGGACAGGGTCATTGCGGGCACTGTTGGCAGCAGAATCTACTATCCTGTGTCCGATGCCCACATGGCCCGGGACCCAAATAAAAATGATGTCATAATATTCCTTCATCAAGTACGCGTAGAGCTCTCTAATCTGCACCAGCAGTGGGTGGTCTGTTCCCGCGCCCTGAATGGCCTGCAGGGCAGAAAGAGAGTCAGACAGAATCAGGAAGTTCCTTTCCCGAGACTGATAGGCATGCTTGAGTGCCAGCAGAATTGCCTGCAGTTCTGCACTAAATACAGAGGAATGGTCTGGGAGGCGGAGCTTAAATGGGCGTCTAAGATGGCGAGAAGACACTGCAGCCGCAGCCACTCTCCCATCCTCAGACCTGGACCCATCCGTATAAAGACGACAATAGCCAGGAAAACCATTGAGGCTCTGTTGGTATATGGCTGGTGAAGTACAATCCTTCTTGTGGGCGGTCAAGTCTTGTGACCCTCGACCTTTCCAAGAGGTCATCCAAATAAGTATGCATAGATATATCTTACCATCAGGTATCTCTGTAGCAAGTTTCGGTTTGAGGTTGTGAAGAGTATTTGAGAAAATAAGAAAATCTTTTGTCAAAATATGGCGATTTTGGACGTATTTCTTGAGCACTTGTGACCCTTGACCTTTCGAGGGATTAACCAAATTAGTATGCATAGAAAGGTCTTGATGTCTTTGTGCCAAATTGGGTTAAAAATTTGCAAAATTGTTAATAATACTACAATTTTATACAAAATTGGCATTTTACCCACATTTGCCAGCCTCCGTTGACCCTTGACCTTTCCCGGTGGGGGGGTGGGGGGGGGGGGTGGCGGGCATCCAAACTAGTATGCGAAGATAGGTCTTACCATCAGGTATCTCTGTAGCAAGTTTGGGTTTCAAGTTGTGAATAGTATTTGAGAAAAAATAAATTATGTCCAAAAATAGCTATTTTGGATATTTTTCCTGATCTCCTGTGACCTTGACCTTTGTGAGAGGTCATTGAAATTGGTATTTTAGAAAGGTCTTGCAACAAAGTATCCTTGGGTCAAGTTTGAAGACTGTGGCTTGAATAGACTCTGAGAAAATGCCAACGTTCAAGTTAACCACGGACGACGGCGGACGGACGACAGACGCCGGACGGACGACCACTGGCCCAGAACATAGACTCACGTTTGCTTTGCCACCCCCCCCCCCCCCCAAAAAAAAAAAAAAAAAAAAAAAAAATGGCAAACGTGGGGGTGCATAAATTCGATAGGAGCTGCCCTGTCCGCAATAGGCCACCGGGCTGACGTCAGCCGCCGTTGGCCCGGGCACGGCCGTGCGCGGGTAAACGACGGCCAAAGTAGGCCTAATGGCCTTTGCGCACTGGGTGATTGCTTATAGCCATCTTGTGGTACATTTTAGCCCCGCCCCGTCTGGAGTAGAATTTCCTCATTTTTTGGTTTAACAGGCAGACCGTAAGAGGAAATGTATTAAAATCACACGGTACGGTCAGAGTATCACTAAAAAATGTTAATATCACGCAACTTACAAGATTGAAGAGTGTAGACAAATGCATAGTTCGTACTAGAATTCAGCCGATCTGGTAGAACCAGTAAGTACGACTTATTGTACCCGTAGTCTTCTCTTTTGCCTGTAACGTAGTCCGTGACATCGGTGGCATTGGCGCGGTCATAATCCTGCATCACGGACCAAGTTCCATCGGGCTACATGACACAATTAACAAATGGCAGTCAATGATAATGGCAACAATACAATAAACTGTGAATGCAACACATTCACACAACATTCACAGGGGACAAAGAAACCGTTTTCAAGTCCCTACTATTTATGGAAGGGACCTTTGGGGATGGGTCGCGATGGAGCAATTTAACAGTAAGCCGACGACGTCATAGGCGGGCAGGGTATGTGTGTGTGTGTGTGTGTGGGGGTGGGGGGGGGGGTGGGGGTATGTTTGTGTGTATGTATGTGTACACAAGATAATCTTCGATATTTGTGTAGGTACAGGCTTGAAACCTCGGGACATACTTCATTCCAAGGGTGCCTAAGAGAGCGTCCAAGCATATTAAAGATGCATTGTCTGTCACGACACGCCTGACGGAGTCAGGGCGCCGTGGACAATATGAGTGCTGACACTCGAGAAAACCCACCCACTCTAAATAAATAACAACGCCAGTGATAAACAGCAAACAAATCCTTTATTTCCTACCCTTACTCTAACTCCCACCCCAACCCACTAACGCCCCACACACTCACACATACCCACGCATGCACTCATAACGTATTAACACATAAAAAAGATTAACATATAAAAAATGACTAACAAGTGAAAATGACTAACAGGTGATAATGACTAATATGGCCAACGGCTATATAAGGCGGGTAACTTTGTCTCTGTACAGTGTCCTCTGTCCCACACTAGACAGGGTGGCTCGTAACGTAAGAGTACTACCCCTACACCACAGAGCACCGTAGCCGCGCTTGCCCACGCACGCCTGTGACCGACGCTCAGAACGTAGAATCAGCCTGCTGTAGCCCAACGTACTTGTCCAACAGGACCGGCTAGCGAAGGCGTTCCGACTCCCGATGATGCGTCACCGTTGGTCGTGGATGAGATCGAAGAACGACGAAATCTTCGAAGCCAATCTTCGAAGCCAGTCTTCGAAGCCAGTGCACTGGAAAAGGGCGCATTGTCAGTCAAAGTGCCAACACAGTTAATTCTGGCCTATTTGACACGCACCTACTCACAAACCACGTGAGTTGTGTCTCGTCTCACCCTAATACCCGCCTTGGCCATATTAAATATACAATCATGGATATGAAAGCTTCCTATGTACATTCAACATTCACCAGGTCTGCACTATTCCATTACACTAACATTAAGCTAGCACAACCACTTTTGTATAATAACATTGCCACTGCTAAAACCAACATTATCAAAATATCCACATGTACATACAACGATATGAAATAATCACCAGCAACCACCCAACGTGACAATCTTATTACGTTGCATCTAGGACTTAATACAAATATATTTGAAAGGATACCCACTTTAATTCAATTTAACAACATGGCCCTTTAAATATACTGATACTCGGCGACAGCCGAACATAAACTAAATCCGACACCCACCACATTACAACCCAACCTAAAAACATGGTTAAAGACTCGATTAAAACATCACTAAAAAACTAGACGAACATACCCTTCCGCACCTATATACACATTCAAACACCCGAGAGCACAGCAGCTAACTGAGGAAAATGGCATGAATAAATACCTGTCACTGGTGAGTCTTCCGGCAGGACGAGACAAACAAAGACGAAGACGAACCGGAGGGGTCTTCTGCTGAGCAGCAGCCGTGGTCGCTAGTCTCTTGGACACCCACACCCAGGAACACTGGCCGTGGTCTTGCAGGGAGGGTAAAACAACCCTCACACAGCTTGTCAAGGGCTCCAAACGAGGCCGCACCCTGACCCAGACTCCCACTTCGCTGGCTAACTCCGCTGACTGACTGTAATATCCTTCTGCTACCTTGCAGTTTAACTTTACTTCTGAACACTGTTCGGTTAAAGCTACTTGGCTAAAGCGTGCAACCGCTGTACTCGCTCACTGTTAAGCTTGCTGCACGGGCTTTACGATTACGCTCACACTACATTTATTAACTTCCCTAAACTAAGGCTATTTACAGAATTCGGCGATCTACATTTATTAACAAAAAAACGACTTGGCGAAAAAATAAAACAACATGTCACATCCGTTACGTGACATACCCCCCTCCCAGATCAAACACCCGGGTTTGATTACTATATGACTGTCCCAATACTGCTTCCACATTTACGGTTTCTACCACCCTGTCCTACTCAAAAAGTCAGCAGGAACATTTACTTTACCGGCTATGCTTTCTACTCTAATGGAAAATGGCTGCAACTGCAAAGCCCACCTCATCAGTCGACTGTTTGTGGATTTAGCTTGTTGCAAGTACTGCAATGGTCTATGGTCGGTCTGTACGACGAATGTCCTACCATACAGATACTGACGGAATTTTTGAATACCCCACACGATTGCAAGACACTCCTTTTCGAGGTGGAGTAGTTACGCTCTGCTTTGGATAGTTTCTTGCTCGCGCATGCAACAGGCTGTAAACCGCTACCATGGTCCTGACATAATACGGCTCCTACACCCCCTTCGGACGCATCTGTCTGCAACACGAAAAGACGATCGAAGTCTGGCAATGAGCACACAGGACCTGAACACAGTCGCGCCTTCAGCGTCTCAAATGCTGTCTCACATGCATCGTTCCAACCGATCTGTCCGGTCTTCCCTCCCTTGGTTAGGTCGGTTAGTGGGGCTGCTATGGCCGCAAAATTAGGAACGAACCGGCGGTAATAATTTGCCAACCCAAGAAACGATCTGACTTGTTTCTTTGTTTGTGGTCGCGGCGCGTCTTTTATCCGCTGCATCTTGTCTCCCTCTGGTTTTATCTGACCGTTACCCACATTATGCCCCAGATATTCCAATTGCTTGAACCCCAAGTAACACTTTGTAGGTCTGGCTGCCAACTGGACCTCTCTTAGCCTACCAAAGAGCTGGGCAATACACTGTAAGTGACGTTCTTTAGTGGAGGAAGCAATCATGACATCGTCCATGAAATTGCTAACTTCTGTCAGTCGCAAAGGTTCTAGTAACCTCCTCATCATTCGGGAAAAGATTGCCCCTGCCGTCTTTAACCCGAAAGGCATTACCTTCCACTGAAATTGCCCTGCCGGTGTGGTGAAGGCAGTTTTCGGTTTGTCGCTCTCTAACATGGGTACCTGCCAGTAGCCTTTAGCTAGGTCTAACTTACTCAAGTACTTAGCCTTGGACAGTAAGGAAAATAGGTACTCCACGTCAGGTATTGGTTCAGCATCGAACACGACCTTTTGATTCAGTTTCCTAAAATCCACACAAAACCTAACAGTGCCATCTTTCTTCTTCACCAATACGATCGGTGAGCTGTATGGGGAATTGGCTCTCTCGATTACTCCCATCTCTAGCATAGCATCCACTTCGGCTTTCACTACCTCTAGCTGAGAATGAGGTAGAGGATATTGCTTCGTTCTCACCGGCACTTCATCAGTCAAATGGATTTCACACGAGTCTAGTGTCGTCCTCAACGGATAATCTGTCAAAATATCCTTAAACTGGACAGTCAGAGCTTCTACACTAGAATGGATCTCTGGACAGTTAGGATCAAGATGGATGTCAGAGGGTCCTTCAGACGCTACTAAAGGAATGGTAGGTACTTCCTTTACCACCACGAATGCCTCTCCCCCCTCATCTTCGTCCTCATCTATCACTACTGTAGCTACTGACACTCGTTCTTGGAACTTTTTCAACAGATTTGCATGGTACAGATTATTTTTACTGCCCACCCGTACCCTGTAGTCACACTCTCCGACTCTCTCTAGAACTTCGAATGGTCCCTGCCAAGCCATCTCCAGTTTGTTGTGTTTAACTGGAAGTAACAACAAAACCTTGTCTCCTGCACTAAAACTGCGTGGTTTGGCTCTGCGGTCAAAGTGCTGTTTCTGCTTTTTCGAAGCTAGCTTCAAATTCTGTTGCGCTAACCTGCAAGTCTCTTCAATGCGATTCCGTAAATCTACCACGTACTGGCTTGCATCTCTCACCTCTTCTCCCATCTGCTCTTTCGCCCTGCAAAATTCTACCAGACTCTTCCCTGACGGAATTGCTCGGCCCTCTTCGGCCAACTTCCTAGCGCGAGCTAGAGTTTCGTCCTGGTTTTGTCACTCTATCAGTTGGGCAGGAGTCACATTGAGATCGGCCTGCTTAACGACTTTAAGCGCGCTCTCTCCCTCCTTCTCCCTCTGAACCTGAGCTCGAGTTTGGACCGCTGCTGCCATAGCACACTCACTGGCATCGATGGATATGGGACTACGTTTCCCGTCTGAAAAAGTCACCCAGTTTCCTAGGATTACGTCTGGTCCCATGCGCTCCATTACGATAAGTTCGATCGTCCCTCGCACGAATGGGGAATCGATTTCAACCCATGCAGTCGGATACTTATCGGACTTAGTATGGTCGACGGGATTGACGTCGATGAACCGACCTGTAAAATCCCTGGGTTCTATCCACTTGGCGGCGATCGCACTCATATCCGCGCCGGTATCACGCATGATACGAACTTCCTTTCCCTTGGCTAATCCCTTACTCCACGGGTCGTAGGGCCGGATCGTCCGCATCCCTACGGTCACGGGCTCTGTCATTACGGCTACTGTCTCAGGAGCAATGGTGACTTGGTTAACTGACGCCTTACTCTGACAGTTCCTTGCTAAGTGCCCTGGTTTGTTACACTTAAAACACAACCGTTCACCAGTCCCCCTGCCTGAACTAGCTGGTTCTGCCCTATGTTCTGCTTTGGTCTCAGGGGGTTTATTCGACCCTTTGTCCTTCTTGAACGGCGGACGAATCGGCCCCCCCCACCCAATGGACGCGAGACTGCCCGTTTGGTGTCGATATGGAGCTGCGCTAGCTCCGCGGCCTCTTCACCATTCCTAGGACGTTTTTCCCTAACGAACATTTCAAGGTCTGCATTCATAATAGCATAAAGTTGCTCAGACAGAAACATGTCTAGCACTTGTTCTACGTCCTCTATGTTCTTATGGGCTAAAGTGAACCAACGCTTGACTGAGGTCTTTAACCTAACGAACAACTGGGGAAACGTTTCGGGACTCTCCTTTTTAGCTTCGCGAAACTGGCGTCTGTAATATTCAGCGTCACGCCTGAATCTTCTCAGTAAGGTCTCCCTCACCACCTCAAAATCTTTCCCTTGCTCTACGGTCAGCCTAAGGTATGCATCACGGGCCTCCCCCTGCAATAGAGGTGCTAACCTGATCCCCCATACCTCTTTCGGCCACCCCTGGGTTTCGGCTACTCTCTCAAAGAGCTGAAGGTAAGATTCCACATCTTCCTTATCCTCTAACGGACGCATCTTGAGCGAGTAATGCTGACTAGACTCCGTAACTGACTTCTTTTCCGATGCTGCTAACTGTAATCTAAGCCGCGTTTCGGCCGCGACGAGCTCTTCTTTCCGTGCTTGTTCCGCGGCAGCTAGCTCCTCTCTCCGTGCTTGTTCCGCGGCAGCTAGCTTACGTTCGGTCAATGCTAAGTCATCCCGCCTAGCTTGCTCTGCTGCCTCACGGTCCATCTGGAGCCGTCTCTCGGCTGCCTCGCGGTCCATCTGACGCTGCTTCTCTACTGCCTCGCGGTCCATCTGGAGCCGTCTCTCTAACGCCCTACGCTCTAGGTCACGTTCCCGTTTTTCTTCCTCTCTCCTAACTTCGGACAGGATGAACTGGGTTAGGGCTCCCCCACTAAGTCCTAGGCCCTCTCCTAGCACTTTATACTGCTCATATGGGTTTACCATCACCCCTAACCCCTCTTTACTTTCCTGATCCCTACTGGGTGTCAGTCCTGCTGCAGTGAGAGTACGGGTAAGGGTACTCACCACCGTTTCCTTCCGAGAGGGAGTGGCCAAAGTGGCTCCTCTCTCTCCTGGACCCTCATCCCCTGCACCACCACCCTCGGACTCAGGGTCGTGCCCCGACGTGGCACGGGTGGCCCTGGTATCCCGTTTAGGGGGCATCCTGATGTGGGTGTCCCGGAGGCAGCGACGACAACTGCTCCCCAGCAGGACCCCTGACAAAGAAAAAACAAAACAAATAAATACACAGAATACAAACAACGAATAAGGGCTAGACAGTGACAAGAGCCGAAGGGTCCTCACCACTCGGTACCTGAGTAATGAGAGGCAACCACTCATGCCACCCCCCGTTTATGCGCACTGCACTCTCTGGCCGTGGCCCCTGGCGCAATACGCCCCCACTCCCGCCAACCGCCCGCTAAATCTTACTCGTACCACAACACGAACAAATGGTCACTGGCGCACAAAAAAACCCTAATCTACCTAATCCGTTACCTCCCCCTAATCCTTATCCCACCGCTGCCACCAAATATGTCACGACACGCCTGACGGAGTCAGGGCGCCGTGGACAATATGAGTGCTGACACTCGAGAAAACCCACCCACTCTAAATAAATAACAACGCCAGTGATAAACAGCAAACAAATCCTTTATTTCCTACCCTTACTCTAACTCCCACCCCAACCCACTAACGCCCCACACACTCACACATACCCACGCATGCACTCATAACGTATTAACACATAAAAAAGATTAACATATAAAAAATGACTAACAAGTGAAAATGACTAACAGGTGATAATGACTAATATGGCCAACGGCTATATAAGGCGGGTAACTTTGTCTCTGTACAGTGTCCTCTGTCCCACACTAGACAGGGTGGCTCGTAACGTAAGAGTACTACCCCTACACCACAGAGCACCGTAGCCGCGCTTGCCCACGCACGCCTGTGACCGACGCTCAGAACGTAGAATCAGCCTGCTGTAGCCCAACGTACTTGTCCAACAGGACCGGCTAGCGAAGGCGTTCCGACTCCCGATGATGCGTCACCGTTGGTCGTGGATGAGATCGAAGAACGACGAAATCTTCGAAGCCAATCTTCGAAGCCAGTCTTCGAAGCCAGTGCACTGGAAAAGGGCGCATTGTCAGTCAAAGTGCCAACACAGTTAATTATGGCCTATTTGACACGCACCTACTCACAAACCACGTGAGTTGTGTCTCGTCTCACCCTAATACCCGCCTTGGCCATATTAAATATACAATCATGGATATGAAAGCTTCCTATGTACATTCAACATTCACCAGGTCTGCACTATTCCATTACACTAACATTAAGCTAGCACAACCACTTTTGTATAATAACATTGCCACTGCTAAAACCAACATTATCAAAATATCCACATGTACATACAACGATATGAAATAATCACCAGCAACCACCCAACGTGACAATCTTATTACGTTGCATCTAGGACTTAATACAAATATATTTGAAAGGATACCCACTTTAATTCAATTTAACAACATGGCCCTTTAAATATACTGATACTCGGCGACAGCCGAACATAAACTAAATCCGACACCCACCACATTACAACCCAACCTAAAAACATGGTTAAAGACTCGATTAAAACATCACTAAAAAAACTAGACGAACATACCCTTCCGCACCTATATACACATTCAAACACCCGAGAGCACAGCAGCTAACTGAGGAAAATGGCATGAATAAATACCTGTCACTGGTGAGTCCTCCGGCAGGACGAGACAAACAAAGACGAAGACGAACCGGAGGGGTCTTCTGCTGAGCAGCAGCCGTGGTCGCTAGTCTCTTGGACACCTACACCCAGGAACACTGGCCGTGGTCTTGCAGGGAGGGTAAAACAACCCTCACACAGCTTGTCAAGGGCTCCAAACGAGGCCGCACCCTGACCCAGACTCCCACTTCGCTGGCTAACTCCGCTGACTGACTGTAATATCCTTCTGCTACCTTGCAGTTTAACTTTACTTCTGAACACTGTTCGGTTAAAGCTACTTGGCTAAAGCGTGCAACCGCTGTACTCGCTCACTGTTAAGCTTGCTGCACGGGCTTTACGATTACGCTCACACTACATTTATTAACTTCCCTAAACTAAGGCTATTTACAGAATTCGGCGATCTACATTTATTAACAAAAAAACGACTTGGCGAAAAAATAAAACAACATGTCACATCCGTTACGTGACATTGTCCACCTCAAAAAGTGTAAGAAATCGTCATTTTTTTGCTTCATCATCATGCTCCGGATAATCTAATATGGAACGAAAGAACCAAGACTAACAAACGTATTTTAACAGAGTGACTGCTGTCGTAAACGGCGACAAAACAAGTTCCTTCTTTTGATAAAAACCTTCAAATGTTAAGGAAAACATGAATATCAAGTGTTTGTCCGTATAGCTCAGCGATTTCAAAGCGCTGGGAATCGGATGGTCTGTGCTCGGCATTTTGACAAAATCACGGTTTGTGCAGCTCAACATTTAAATCACACCAAGGAGCGGTCAACCGACAAGTCAACATAGTAACAGAGTAAAGTTTCGACACTTCACTTCCAAATGAACGACCTGGCGTAAAGTCAGTGTGTACGACTTTAACGAGATAGATGTATGTAAAAACGTGGTGTAATATTTTTTTCTGCAGCGTGTGTAGTGTAGCTGACTCCGTCTCTTTACCGACTGCTCGGTATGCTCACGTGTCTTTTTCCCAGCAGTTATTGTCCATAAGCTAGGAAGGTCTACCGTGCACTCCCCCCCCCCCCCCGCCCCCCAGTACTCAATAAGATGGGTTTTAAAGTGTTTCTTAGTATGTCCTGAGATGTTTAAGCCATGTTCCCCGAAAATCCTTAAGAACACACCAGAGATATAGACGATGGCGCAAGGGTACCCCCATTCACGCTCTTCGCAGGTGCTAAAATAAGGTTGAGAAACATTTTTCTCTAAATAAATCAGAATTCATTCCAGAAGCCCAAATCGGCAATATTATGTTAAAGCATACCTTCTGCATCCTCTGCAAAAACCAGAATGAAATAATATTGAATCTCTGGCTCACAGTGAAGGTATTTGTGCACCCAGCAAACAGCCATTTCCGAGATATCGCAAAAAAAGACAAAAATAATATGTCAGATTGCTTCAGACATTTGCTATAGCGCTGGCAGTCCATTTTCAGGCTTACATCATTAAAACAGGATGTCACAATTATTATAAACTTGACTAGGTGATGCTGTGATCACTGTGAGTGCCACAGTGGTTGATTTTTTATCCCTACCCCCAAGTTGTAAAAATACACAAAATTAATTAGAACAAAATTACTAAAGTTATTCCATTCATTTTTACCTCTCTTTACCTATTGAGTTTCAAAAATGTGAGCATAAAGTGCAAGAAAATAAGGAAAGTTGGCATCCTTTACGGTACATTCGTGGTGAATAATAGCTTTTTCCCATTTAAAATTGCCTAATTGGGAAACGTACGTTGTTTCCGGTGCCCTCACAAATTTTGTATACAACCGATAGGTCTTTGTTAGGTTTTATTGGTTAGGATAGAGTACCGCAGTTACTCCCAACCTGATTCTGTGATGCTGTGATGTATTTAGGGGCCACAGTGGCTGAATCTGCTGCCCTACCCCCATTTTACCAGTATGCAAAGTAACGCAAAATAATCATAAAAATTGCTTACGTCATACTCCTTTGTTTAAATATTTTTTGTTGCCAGTTTTTTTTTTTTTTTTAAAGTATGCATATTGAGCATAAAAAGTTGTGATCATTTCATTAATTTCAATGTGACCCATCAATTTAATTGTAACTATTTTTAACTGGCTGGTTTTTTAGGCGATATTTTACCTAGCGTAATGTGGGTCTAGTAAGGTCTCCCCTTTTCCTTTCATTTATTTTCGTCTAGAAATGTGTAAATATGAATATGCGTAATAAAGTTTCATGGTTCCTAATAGCCAAAACAATGTTATCAAAATACTTAGTTTCCACATGTCCACCACGAGATCTCCACTTCCACCTTCTGCAACGTTCAATTTTTTGATGGCCGTCTTTAAATCTATTAATTGTTTTGTCTGCAATAAGTGAGCTGTCAAGAGCTAGGCAGCATGTTTTCAGAGTTTGATGTAGAGGGCCGTGTCTTCTGGTCAGAACTGCCAGCAGACCGCTTCTCTGTATGGACATGTTTGGAGAATGTGCTGCGGAGACTGATTTTCTACGCCAAATTCGCATAGGGCTGTTTCCGCATGACCCAGTCTCACGAGGTGAGTCCAGCAGAGTCCTTACGGTCTGTGAACATTTGTGAAAGTTGTTAAAAAATGACAAGGCTTTTTCAGGGCCCTGGAAAGTCTGTCAATTTCAGTCCTTTTCCTTAAAGTGTGTGAAAGTTTGTAAAAAATGACAACGTGCTGGCAAACTTTTGTCTACTTCATTTTTTTCTCCCCCAATTTGTGACTAATCCATTGCGAACGATCATGCTGACGCTTGTTGCAAGTGATCTATATTTACTACTTAGCTCTGTTCAAAAAGTGACTGCATGGCCTTTCTGCCGAACATTCTGATTGGTTGTTTATGCTTCTTCCGAGCTCCGCCATTCGCTAAGCGTTTTTTTTTTATTTTGCTATTTCTTCATGCATTAGGCAAGGAAGCTTCAAATAATTGCTGATACAGAGTGACCTAATTAAAGTGTGTAAACCTTCAGGTTTCAGTTTCGGTTAGTGAAACGTTTATGAAAAGTTTGTGAACTTCGTTCCTGCTTTTCTGTATGGACCCAGTCCAGAGTAATCAGTGCGTAGATGAAAGATGGTGGCCTGGCTCTCCCTGTTCAGCTTGTTCATGTCATATGCCCACGGGCTGCAGCCGCCATTCTGTTTGTTTCTTTACAAGAGGTTGTGATCTTGAGGTAGTCTGGCGCCTGCTTTGGCCAGGCTGTCAGCTTCTCCATTCCCAGCTAGTCCAGAATGCACTGGAATTCACTGCAGCACTATTTTATGGACAGGGCATCCAGTCTATCTTGAAGCTTCCTGGTGAGATCAGTGGATCAAGCTTTCCTTTCCCTAGCCAGTGCTCTGCTGCTGTGTTGAGCACCTGCTGATCTGTACGATAGTTGGAGCTGCTGCCACCAGCTGGTAAGGAGAGAGAGGTAGTAGTGCGGTCTGCACAACAGATGTATATGACATTTCCTTCATTCCGCACGGCATCTTGTGCGGTATCACAGCTGCTGTGAAGGTAGCGCTTGTGCATAACCTCCAGCAAGATGGCTTTGTGCAGTGCCGCGACCTCTGGCAAAGAGTCCTGGAACATTGTTTATGTTGTCTTGAAAGCTCTTTCGAGATGTCCAGGTATCTGAAGGGAGCTGTTCACATATCTTTGGGCTTGGTTCCAGGACGTCAGTTATAGCCCTTTGCAGGACCTTGAGTTGGCGGTTCAGACGTGGGCGTTTCTGACGGTTCTTGGTCTGCTCCTGTAGTCTCCCATGCTGTCGGTGTTTAGTAAGTCTTCATCAAGTGTGCTGTTCTGCGTTCCAGTGGCTCCAATGTCCTCCATTTCCTAAATTCGGGTGCTCCAGATGGCTCTAAGAATGTCACTGCATCATGAGAATGACCCATGTCCTGCATCTTGTCAAGCCTGGCTTTTTTTGGTTTTGCAGGCAGTGTTTCATGTTGTCGATGTATCTTGGTACCGCACTACTGGTCTGACCGAGCAAGTATTTGCTTGTGCCAGGATGCTGTAATTTGCGGCAATGTGGTCCCCACCAGTTTCTTCATCAGAGACTTTTTATTTGCAGCTCTAGCTTCCATGGCTTCAATGTGAGGCCTCCACATGAATCCAGTAATTTATTTGTTGCCAGTAAAGTTGGCCTGTCTGTCTTTGGTACTGGAAGGTCTCCAGTTTTGAGGTGATCTCTTCCGTCTGATTGAAAGAGATGGTCTAGCTCAGTTTAAGTGGCCTCTTTCAGTCCAGCTGCTGACTCTATTGGCAGCATCCTGGATTCTGCAGGATGCTATTTCTTTATGTTCTGCTCTGCTCCACACTTCAAAGTCATCTGAATGGAGGATGTTCGAGACGAACCTTGGTACTGTTGTACTGATGTCATTAATGTAGACCAAAAACAGCATCAGACACAACATCTCCCTGAGGTACACCTTCCCCGAGTTTGACAAGGCTGCTGAATGTGCAGACAGTAGAAGCTTCTGCTGCAGCCCCTGTTAAGCATGCCTTAAATGAAAGGAATTACAATTAAATTGATGGGTCACATTGAAATTAATGAAATGATCACAAATGTTATGCTTAATATGCATATTTCGTTAAGAAAACTGGCAACAAAAATATTAAGCAGAGGAGTAATTATTATGATCATTTTTCGTTCCTTTGCATACAGGTAAAATGGGGGTAGGGCAGCAGATTCAGCCACTGTGGCCCTTAAATGCATCACAGCATCATAAAATCAGGTTGGGAGTAACTATGGTACTCCATCCTAACCAATAAAACCTAAAAAGACCTTTCAGTTGTATACAAAATTTCTGAGGGCATCAGAAACGACGTATGTTTCCCAATTCGGCAATTTTAAATGGGAAAAACCTATCATTCACCACGAATGTACCATAAAGGATGCCGACTTTCCTTATTTTCTTGCACTATTTGCTCACAATAGGTAAAGAGAGGTCCACATGAAATGAAATAACTTAAGTAATTTTTCTAATTAATTTTGTGTATTTTTACAACTTGGGGTAGGGATACAAAATCAACTACTGTGGCACTCACAGTGATCACAGCATCACCTAGTCAATTTTATAATAATTGCGACATCCTGTTTTAATGATGTAAATCTGAAAATGGACTGTCGGTGCTATAGAAAATGTCTGAAGGCACCTGACACATTATTTTTGTCCTTTTTTGCGATTTTGCGGAAATGGTCGTTTGCTAGTTGCACAAATACATTCAATGTGAGCCAGAGATTCAATATTTTTCATTCTGTTTTTTGCAGAGGATGCAGAAGGTGTGCCTTAACATAATATTGCCCGATTTGGGCTTCTGGAATGAATTCTGATTTATTTAGAGGAAAATGTTTCTCAACCTCATTTTAGCACCTGCGAAGAGCGTGAATGGGGGTACCCTTGCGCCATCGGCTATATCTCTGGTGTGTTCCTAAGGATTATCGGGAAACATGGCTTAAACATCTCAGGACATACTAAGGAACACTTTGAAACCCATCTTATTGAGTACTGGGGGGGTGGGGGGGGGGGGTGCACGGTAGACTTTCCTAGCTTATGGACTATTAGCTAAGCAGGCCACAAATCAGTGGGAAGTTTGTGGTCGTGGCAATCTAAAAATAAAGTGTGCAGGACTAAGTGTGTAGCTCTTTCTAGGTGTGCACTTTGCTTTATTCACTGACTGCACCAGCAGACAATGCGATAAGCGCGTTTTAGTTCAAGTTAATCCAGTTGCTTTGAGGTTGCCATTCATTTTCAGTGGACGCACTTTCTCCTATTGACTCAAGGCCGGTACACCTGAAAATATGAACACTCACACACCACATACTCAGACACCACACACACACAAGCACGCACACACATGGGGACAAAAGCGTCAGATTGGGTTACCTGCCATTTTATGTCAAAATGGGTTCCCATTATTTCTATTTATTCTAGGGCTCTGGAATTGATGCGAATGTTTAGAACTCACCTTATAACTAAGCTCTATAACTTAAAATAAAACAGACATTTTCTAGAAACAGAGGCACTAGATGGAAAAAAATGGGTTTCTACCAATAAAGTGGGTGCCTCTCACACAAAAACTGGCATTACAGTCCAAATGGGTGTCTTCACAACATTAGGCGTCTGTAATAAGGTCAAGTTCATGGAATACTTCTGTTTCACATTATTTTTTGTAGTTGTTGTTTTTTCAACTTAATGTGTATGTGTCTCTTGGCTTGACTTCGCGAACGAAGATTTTATAGGAGTTGGCCACGACGTCTGCAGGCTTGTTCCTGGCTGCGGAGGCCAATCCGGGACAGGCAGGTTCGACCGCAGTGGCTGCAGGGGGAGGTATGGCCAGGGTTCTGAGTTGCGGCATCTCTGTTTTTTCTCCTGAGCCGCTTGTCCTTAAGGCTAGCTCTGCCAGAGTCCTCAAAGGAGACAGCTGCCTTGTAAATAGTGAAGCGCCATGTGTCACGGTCCACAGCAAGCGAAGACCACTGGTGGTGGTCGATTTGGCAGGCACTAAGTGACTTCTTGAGACAGTCTTTGTATCTCTTCTTTGGTGCCCCTCTGTCACGGTGTCCAGTAGCATGCTCGCCGAACAGGGTGATCTTTGGTAGGCGATGATCCTCCATCCTGGAGACATGCCCCGCCCAGCGGAGCTGTGTCCGCAGCAGCAAAGCCTCGATGCTCACAGTTTCAGCCTGTTCAAGGACCTCGACGTTGGTGACATAGTCACTCCAGTGAATGCCCAGGATGGTACGCAGGCAGCGCTGGTGGAAGCGTTCGAGGAGTCGAAGTTGGCTGAGGTAGAGGGCCCAGGACTCGGAACCATACAGCAGGTTGGTGAGGACCACAGCTCGCGTGTATGTGTATGTGTGCTTTAACATTTTTAACATTGTATGGTGCAAAATTCAATAAACACTGGCCCGTAACCTTTCGATTATGATTTTTACAGAGGAAATCTTTTAAACATTGCTGCGTTTTGTTCTTCTGAAGCAAAACAGTTTATCATGGCATTTATGTGAGAATCAACATAATGTATTCTGGAAATTAAAGGCTTTTTTGTGGTTTTGGGTACTCTGGAGTTTCAGACAAACAGCAACAGAGCATTTTGAATATTAACCCTTATCATTCGGAATACACCAGTGTGTGCAACAAGTGTGACTGAAATAGTTCAAGGGTTAGTGCCAGAATAGCTTGGTGCCTCTAGGCGCCAAGCTATTGTGGCACCACCCTGAACTAAAGCCATTGGTCTATGTCCTCATCTGTAAGTACTGTAATGTAGCTTGCATAGCATTATGGCAGTGAACAAATTTGAAGCTTTTAGCCTCAGTATGATGCGGGTCAAAAAGTGTGGAAAAATATGAAAGATAGAAAAAGACTCAGACGAAGAACTAACACCTAACTTATTCTACCCCAGACACACCACAGCAAAATAAAGATCCACCATGATAGTTCAAGGGTGATGCCAGAATAGCTTGGCGCCTATGGGCGCCAATCTATTCTGGCATCACCCTTGAACTATCATGGTGGATCTGTGTCCTGCACTGCAACGCAGTCTTCTGAAGACGACTTCAACATTTGGGGATTCCGGTCTTGGGGTAGAATGAGTTAAAATGACAGAACAGAACACTGACATTAATTAATTAACTGACAACATAAGAAATCACTTGAAACTTCAGCCTTTATTATTGTCTTTCGTCCCCAACCAACCATTCTTCCGTTTGCAGAGTTTTAAATGGTATGCAGTATACAAAATGATCCAGGCAGACCCCCCCCCCCCCCCCCATAATAACACTCTTGTAATAAATCTTTACGTTGTCAATGGTTTTCTTATCTTATTATTGTCTTTTGTCCCCAGCCGGCTGTTTCGTTTTGCAAATCCAAAGGTTATACAGTATACAAAATGATCCAGGCGTCCATCAGATAAAAAAAAGCAGGCTATACATGCTGAAACCGCCCCAATAATAACACTCTTGTAATAAATCTGTATGAAACCGAAAATGCCGCGAGTGGCAGGGAACCTCAATTCATTTCTTTTGTAACTTTTTCAGTCTGTTGCGGACGTAATCCTTAATGTTTGTCCATCGCCTATGTCTAAGTGCAGGCTCTTCTGCCATTGCGTGCTGTACCTCGGCCTTTCCAGGAAGTTTGTTCATGACGAGGTGTGTCTTGAAACGAGTTTGAACAGCTTTCTCTTCAGCTTCCCCCCATGGTTTCCTTGTAAATCTAGCTTTCTTTCGAACAGGAGCTGACGCAGTACTGTCATCATCAAAACTATCTAGATTGTCATCAGGCTCTGGACGTCTTATCACCGTCATGCTCATTGATTCCTGTGTTGTTGACTTGCTACTTGCTTCATTCACAGGTGCTGTTCCCCCCGAGACCTCTCTGCCGGTTTCTGATGTGTCTTCATTGTCAAAGTCAATGTCTTCATCATCGCCCAGCTCAGCTCTAATGCAACTCTCAAAATCTGTCATCCCATTGTTAACTGACAGAAGAATCTTGGCCACTTTTGCCTTTTGAAGGACGTCTTGTGGTTGGCGGTAGATATGGCGATGTATCCGAATATCACGACCAAGGAAATCTGCCAGCTGATCCTGGTCTAACTCCGAGATGGCCATTGACCGAGCCAAAGTTGCAACCTGCTTCCGTAACTGAGTAAATGTGAACATGGCTGGGTATGACACCCGTGCTTCTAGGGCATGGGCCTTCAGAACATCATGGCCTCTGTAAGGCCTCTGACCAGAAGGTGTGGCAAAGATGTACTAGGAATCAGCGAGAGCTGGCACTGATTGCCTCATTTGAAGGATTCTGTCCACAGTTGTCATCATCTTCTTCGTCAGCAAAACGGGAACACTCCTATTAAACTTGCCTCTGATTTCCACTCGCTGAAAATGATTCACTATTTTCTTCTCAAACTCTGTGAGACCTTTCAAGATATCTTGATTGGTGATCGATCCAATCTTAGCATTCTGGAAGTCTGACACCTTCATTCTCTGAACTTCTCCCCCTCGTTTTCGGTTGAAAAGTGATACAGCACAAAGAGTTGCTTTAACCACTGTCGGATAATCTTCCGAAACCATCTTTGTCTCAAGAAGCTGTTGGACCTTCCTCACATCTTCACATGATGGGATCAGCTTGGGTTTGTTCATGGTCATTTTCCCGACACACAATCATACCAGTCCCCGTTGAAGACAGAGTCAAACCGCTGCGCCTCAGAGAGCTCCTGTCGCCACCTGTTGTCTGAACCCTGCACAAGCTGTTTGGATGCCTGTGACTGTTTGATCTGTGAACACTTTTTCAAAGCATGGCCTATGCGCACTGCGAGATTGCCTTTTTTGAACTGATGTGTGTCCTCATCAAAATCTGCTAGCTCTTTTACAGCCAGGACAACATGATCAAAGCTAGCTGAATTGATCACAGCATTTAAACTTGTGATTTTCATTTCTGACCTCACTCTGATAATCTTTAATAGTCTCCCTAACTCCCGCATCCTGGAGCTGATTTGTCCAGCCGTGTGTTCTTCAATGTCCCTGCAGTCAAATAATCTCTTTCCATACACAAGAGGCAAGGGGTCAGTTCTGATGAGACGGCTTATCTCATCATCTCTCTGTCTGGCTAATACCTTGTGATAGAAGGAAAATTCAACGTCTAAGGGTATTGGAAGCATTAGCCGACCACGGCGCGCCGTCTCACCTCTCTGAGTGATCTGAAACCCTCCTGGTTTCTGACAGCAACGTTTTGAGTGTACAGAGATCAGCTTTTTTTTGATAGAGCCCTTTGCAATGGCTACAGGCGAGAAGGTCGTCTACCTTACTAGTTTTGGTGCGATACTTAGGAATCAAACATCCGGATTTGTTTTCAAGAACAGCAACCTTATGCATGTAATCACCCTCATCTTGTAGTCTGATCCATGCTCGACGTCTCTGCTTTGTCCCTTTTTTCATCAACACAATTTTAGCAACGTCTGCCTCATCTGCATGGACATCCCGGACATCTTGTAAGTGTCCCATTTGTACTTTCCTTTCCCTCTCTGCAACACGTGCACACCTGTTTCTTCTGTAAGTGCTCTTTCCCCACCCCCAGCATCATGTTCCTTCTGCCTATCCATATTCTCATTGCCACCCCCTAACGCACACTGCACCTTGCTGGTACTAGCGTCACCAACTCCTGGCCACCCCGAACCTGCCACTTTGATGAAATCTAGCATAGTTGATACAATACTGTCTATGTCAGAGATCCCAGCAATTGATGCCGACACACCGTCTGAATCCGGTGAGCTCGAGCCAGGAACAAACTCCTCGTCATCACTGCCCTCGTATTGCGATGCGCTTGCACTCTCAGTCTCAGGTCCATCCCAGGCTCCATTTCCAACTGGAGAAAGAAAGAAAGAAAGATTGAAACCAAAGCTGCATTAGGACAGAAACAGCCCAATTTTGGTTTAAGGGGCCTTGCACAAGAATAATAAGAGTAATCCCGTGTATGACCGATTTACATATGTGTGACCTCGGTGACGAGGGCTGGCTTCTGCAGCAGAAAAATCCACGTTTTCTGAAAATGCAAGCAGTTTTCACACATTTGTCAACCCTGCGTGACCCTTTGAGAGAGGTTACTCAAATTGGCATGTTTAAAAAGGTCTTGCCACAAAGTATCCTTGGGCCAAGCTTGAAGAATGTGGCTTGAATAGTCTCCAAGAAAATGCCACCGTTAAAGTTTACCATGGACGACGGACGGACGACCAGTGGCCCAGAACATAAACTCACTTTTGCTTCGCACGCCAGCCAATAAAATGAAGATGATCATAGAATCACTTTACTTACCAGTTTGTAATTGGAAGCATTCCGCTGCCGTCCATGCACCCTCCTACCAGACGCACCCTCTGTGGCAGAGGCTGGGGGGCTATGATGCTGCAGCTGACTAATTTTGCCATGGGCCTTGGTCATGTGCCAGGAAGGGGCGTGCTTGTCCACTTCCATAGTTCCCGATGGGTTTGGACATCCTGCTGCCATCCGGTGCTGGGTGTGTGCAGAAAGTCCTGAGCCGGTGTGACCAAAACGGTATTGCTGCAAACATGTCCAATACAACCATGTAAACCATTGACATTTTGAATCAGATTGATTGTACATTGCTTAACGTCCCGACAGCAACAAGGCTTTCTCAGGACGTGCCTGCACTGCTTGTGAAAAAGAAAACCTAAACAGAACATTGAATGTATGTCGCCAGCCGGTCAAATACGTTAAATAAACCTAACACATGGGGCCTAAATAAAGCTAAGACCATTTAGCAACACACATCCAATATCAAGAGCTACAGGCAGTGCAGACAGTAGGGAGAGTTTTAAAAAGGCAAATACAGGTGAATGGACAAAGGGTAGACAGAAACACATGCCCCAGAATAGAGAGAAAAACCCACCCTGTGGGGCTGACCAGGGTGACCCTGGGAACTAAAAACTGGTAATACAGTAAAAAGCGACACTTCAGTTGCACAATCCGAAAGACCTGTTTGTGGAAGTTTGTTCTTTGAATCGCGAGGCAGTTTTGCGAACGAGGATTGAAATCTGGCGCCATTTTTTTTTTTAAAAGTCAACTCATACTGTGCATGCATGTGTCAAGTTACTTTTCGATCACTGACAATCACACATGTCAGAAAAAAAAGAAACAAAATCGCGTGGCAGATTGACCTTGTAATGGTGTTATTGAACGAATTCCTTTGACTGAAGAAGAAAGCTTTTGTTAAAATCGTGGGGTTCTATTATCATTTACTACAAGACTCAACGGTCAGAGAGGAAGACACGGACCAAGCCACGGCAGAAGCAGACTCCTTATTTTTCTGGGCCAAACGGGTATCGGGGATTGGAGGCATCTCTCAGTTAAATAACTGCACTGAACAAGTACATTTGGGCGTGCTCTTAACTAAGAAATATTGCATAAAGTACTTCAGCGAACGTGAAGAATGGCCAGCGGGGGACGAAAGACGTTTTAGGAAGGGCAAGGGAAACAACTCCGTTCATCGGTGTTACTGACCAATTGGCGATCATCAAGTTGATCTGAAAACACTCGCTTTTGTGTGAACACACAGGCCCAGGGCATCGCAAAAACACAACATGAAGTAAATCTGGGCAAATGGGGACATCCTATTTTTTTCTGACTTTTGAATGAAAGATAATGCAGAAACAACCCTCAGAAAAAATGGGTGCCTGACTTGGTCACCCAGAATTTTACACACACCCATTTTGAATAAGGATGGTAAAGAAAGTCACCCATTTCAGTGGTTTCGTGTACACACACACACACACACACACACACACACACACACACACACACACACACATACACAAACACACACACACACATACACACAGTCAATATACCGTCATATACACACTAACATATACAATCTCATGCACACTCAAAGGAATACTTTTTATTTTGCAGTACAGATTCCAAAAACAAACTGGTCGCTGCCAACGTTCACAGTATAGTGTAAATGATACCTGCACTTGCCGAAGCTAATAGGGCAGGGAGGGAGGGGGGGGGGGTGTGGGGGGAGTGGTGGTGGTGGGGTGGGGGGGGTGGGGGTAGGGGAGTGGAGTATTAATAATGGGGAAGAGTAGCTTCAGTGCTTTGAGAGGTTTAGAGGGAAAGTATATGACTTAAAATAAAAACAAGAAAGGCAAAGCCCTTATGGCTCACGTGTAGATGACTGATGCAGATATGTCTGACCTTTGTAACAATAAGTAACGGGCTGGCTTGTGCTCAAGCGAAATCCAGATTTCTCAAAATGCAAGCATTTTTCACACATATGCCACACCTCCGTGACCCTTGCGATGAGTCAACTAAATTAGTATGCATAGATGTCCTGCCATCAGCAAACTTCATGCCAAATTTGATTTAAAATATTTCAAAAACTTTTATAACAAGAAAGGCAAAACCATTATGGCTCACGTGTATAACCGATTTACACATGTGACCTTTGCGACAAGGGTTGGCTTTTGCACCAGCAAAATGCATGTTTTCTGAAAATGTAAGCATTGTTCACACATCTGTGAACCACCCATGACCCTTGACCTTTGTGATGAGTCGACTAAATTATTATGCATAGGAAGGTCTTATCCTCAGCTATCTATGTGCCAAATGTGGTTAAAAATTTGCACAATTAATGTTGATGATACCTACAATTTTATAAAACATTGGCATTTTACCCACATTTGCCAGCCTCTTGTGACCCATGACCTTTCCGAGGGGTCATCCAAATTAGTATGCACAGATAGGTCTTACCATCAGGTAGCTCTGTACCAAATTTGGGTTTGAAGTTGTGAAATGTATTTGAGATTTAAAAAAACATCTTGTGTCAAAATATGACTACTTTTGACCTAGTTCTGAGCTGTCATGACCCTTAAACTTTCTGATGAATCAACCAAATTAGTGTGCATAGAAAGGTTTTCCCATCAGGTATCTCTGTAGCAAGTTTGGGTTTAAAATATGAATAGTATTTGAGAAAAGAACATCTTTTGTCAAAATAAGGCTATTTCGGACCTATTTCCTGAGCGCTTGTGACACTTGACCTTTTCGAGGGGTAATCCAAATTAGTATGCATAGATAGGTCTTACCATCAGATATCTCTTTTAGTCTAGCAGCTTACGCAATTTCTGCAGAGGTAAGTAGTTCGTCAAAAGAGTAACAATGGTTTGCAGGTACGAAACGAAAGTACTAATGCTATATGGTTTATGCATAGCAACAATATTTGTCCTTATGATGGAGACATTTTTGTAGAAGTGTTTTTCGAAAGCTATTTTTCGATGTGAGGGAACCAGTCCTCGTACAGGGCCCGGATAAGGTGCAAGACATTTTTTGTGCATAACATTGAAAATTTCGAGCATACATGTTACAAGTTTATTCCAGTGAGTAAATTAAAATCATGAGCAAGTAAGCATGCATAGGCCTACATATTTACGATAAAATAATTTAAAAAGTAATATTTTTATTGCCGTAAGCATACTCGCGTTGCTACTTTCAAAATGGCGGTCAGTGAAATACCTTCGAAAGAAGTCAATCAGACGCGCACGATTGATGCAGCTTTACTTTGCTCCTGAAGTGAAACAGATTATTTTGGATTTGAAGTTTGAAGTACATCTGATCAACGTCATATAGGTTATTTTTCCTGGTCTTGAAAACAGCCTTTCCCATAGAACTCGGTCTTTTGTGGGAGGAAAGCATATCGAAAGTAAATTCCCTTCGTGCATGTTGTGCATTGTGTCTGCCGACCATCTTCAACACTCTGCAGACTTTATGTCCGGATACAACATGCGTATTGTTGGTCTGTTCTCCAGACTATCGGCTCTAAATGTAGGTCTGCTCTTATGTATTGTATGTTATTAGTAGAGATAGGATTTGTAACTGGTCAAGCACACTCTTATCCGACTGGTCTTAAGCACAAGCCAGCAGAGTGAAATCCATCTCCGAACTGTTTCCATCTAAATCACCATGTTCAATGTTCAGCTAAACACCTAAATATAAATATTTTAGTTTTTGCAACCCGTTCAACCAATCCGCACTCAAGAACTTACAAGAACTCTTATGATCAAGCTTTATCGGGACTGCATGAGACACAATACACATAGTAGCCCTCTCAATTATATTACATGTTTATTTATTTATTTATTATTGATTCATTTATGTATTCACTTACATATTTATTTATTATTTATCTTTTTAATTATGGATGGAAGGAATTCCTTGATGCACATGATCACTAGTGGTATGTTGTGGCCACCAAGGAGGAAATTTTTATTCAATATGCATACATCTGTGCATGTTCATAATCTATCCTTTACTTAGCATGCATATTCATAGGTTCCAGGTATCTCCGACTTATTTTATTTATTAATTTATTATTTTATTTATTTATTTATTTGTTTGTTTGTTTGTGATGTATGTTTGCACATACACATCAGCATACAAGATGAGAACATACATGTACACATATATGGTAATAGGTGCATACCACCCGCTCCCCACCCTACATACAAAACCACAGAACACCCATTAAAAGACATGCACGTCTGTGCATGTTCATAATATATCCTTTACTTGGTATTCATATGTCCCAGGGATCTTTGATTTACCTTATTTTATTTATTTAAATTTATTATTTATTTTTATTTGTTTGTAACGTAGGTTTTGTACATAAGCTGATGTTCTCAAACACATACATGGTAATACTGCCCACTCCCAACCGGACTCCACGACCACAGAACACCCACCAAAAGACAAGTACATCTGTGCATGTTTATAATCTATCCTTTACTTAGCATTCATATGGCCCAGGGATTTTGTCTTACTTTATCTTATTTATTTAACCACAATGAGATGACATTAGTCGGCTGCTCGACATTAAACCCAAATAACTACTTGTTTAAATTATTTATTTATTTACTTTTGTTTGTTTGTAATGCAGGTTTTTTTTTACATACACATCAGCATACAAGAAGAAAATATACACATATATAGATGGTAATAGGTGCCATACCGCCCGCTCCCAAACCCTACCCAAATACACACACAAAACCGCAGAACACCTACCAAAAGACATGCACATCTGTGTATGTTCCTAATCTATCCTTTACCTAGCATGCATATGTCCCAGGTACCTTAGACTTACTTTATCTTATTTTTTAAAATTATTTATTTATTTGTTTGTTTGTAATGTAGGTTTTGTACATAGACATCAGCATACAGCATAAGAACATACACCATGGTGCCCCTGTGCATGTGGCCACCAGTACTATTCTGTCAGATCTGTCACACCCAGCCAATCATCTCTTTAAGCTTCTGCCCTCTGACCGGCGGTTCCGTGCTTTGAAAGCCAGAACCTCTCAATTCAGATGCAGTTTCTTTCCAGAAGCTGTACATCACCTCCATGGAACAATGTGATTCCATGATTTGTGACATATGACTGATTTGTGTTTAATATTGTGTTTGTCTATCTTTTAGTGCTGTATACAGGATGATCGCCAACTGAGTGTATGACATGATGAATGCACTACAAGTGAGGATGTATTTTACTGTCGCCATGCCACACAAAAATCCATGTAACGTTTTACTTGGTGAATAAATGTCTTATACACGTACATGGTAATATGTGCCATACTGCTCGCTCCCAACACCACTCCAGTTACACACACAAAACCGCAGGTGCATGTTCATAATCCATCCTTTACTTAGCATTCATATGTCCCAGGTATCTTTGACTTACTTTATCTTATTTATTTAACTGCCGTGAGATGGCCGTAGTTACCTGCGCGGCGTTAAACCCAAATAACTATTTATTTAAATTATTTATTTATGTTTGTTTGTAATGTAGGTTTTGTACATACACATACACAGTAATAGGTGCCATATCATCCCTCTTTCAACCCCACCCCACATACACACACAAAACCGCAGAACACCCACAAAAGACATGCACAATTGTATACTGATGGGCATTAGTGGACTGTAAAACCTATAATTATATAGAGATTTGAGGTTAAAGTGTCTTGTATTGACTGCCTGTATTTGAGCTGCCCACCTATAAATCTCATGTGTACAGTTAGTCACACTGCACATGCAGCCATCTGCTCTGTGATAGGCGCTTTACCCAATTCTGCCAAACGGCTCAAAGCGCCGCGAACTGTACCCAACACGCACGCTAAAGACAAACATTCATGTGGTACGAAGGGTCAGCTCAGCTATTGAGGTTTCGGGAATTTTAATCGCTTGTATTTGAAATTTATAAAGTGGCCTGAAAACGGTACCACACTGGAGGGGAGGGGGGGAGGAAGATCCGTAATACCCGGGGAAAGAATCCCCGACGGTCCGCCCGAATTAACGGTGACACTGACTAGAGGAGAGAAGTCCGACGCCGGACCTCGAACCTCGCACCTTTAGCATTGGTGGCAGGCGCCTTAACCACTGCGCCACGGACCGCCTCGTGACCTGTATGCCCTAGGTGTGAAAATCAGACAAGTATCTGCACCACTTTTTCAGAGTCATTTGTAAAACAGCTAACATAAATTTAATTTTTCTTTTACGAAAAAAACTATCTTCTCATTAACATACACATGATTTTTCATAAACAGTGTTTGCATGAGCCTGCTATCTGTCCCGGCCCTGGGGTAGGGTTAGATTAAATTGTGACCTGTGAGCTCTAGGCCTGATGATGATGATGATGATGAAACGTTTTTTATTCAGGATAAAAAAGTTGTAGGCATAGCAATGCCTATCTTCCAAACTGTCCTGCTATTCTACACATATAAAAAATACATCAGACGATAAGCAAAAGATAATATATATATATAAGTAAAAAGACCCATTTCCCCCCCCCCCCCCCCCAAACAGAAAGAAAAAAATAGAAATAAAAAATAAAAAAAATAATAATAATATTGCTGAAAATCAGCAAGAAAATTGCGAAGTTGATCCTCTGATACGTCAAATGTTAGTACTGCGATGAGTGACGTATATCGAGTCGTCACTATAAACACGGTGTCGTGGTACTAATTATGCCATGACGTGAAGCTTCAGGTGACGTCATTTCGCTGCTCGTACTATTATTCTTCTTCAGAATAGCTATGCTATGCCAGACAACAGAGCTTACGAATGGCGGGAATCGTCGTGTGTCCTTCTTTATTTCTGTGTGCCAGAGTGTGTGGATCAGAGGGTGGATTAGAGTAGAAAGAGATGGATTCCTATCGCTACAAGAGCCCACAGAGCATACTAATGGCGGAAAGCGCTGTGTGTCCGTCTTTATTTATTTGTGTGCGCCGACGTTTGTGTTGATCAGGGGTTGGCTTAGAGAGAAGGGAAATCGATTTGCATAATAAGTCTAAAATATGAACAACTCTGAATGTTCCTAAAAGATAAACGCAGCTGAGCTCCAAACAATACGGTAGACTTTGGGATGAAATACTCATCTTATTTTTCTTTATTTGTGCTTCGACCAAACTCGATCTATGATCATTGGTCGTTACTGCACAATTCTATCCCCTAACAGTGCTTTACCTACTTTACTTTGTAATCTTCCTAAAATATTAGCACCGGCAGTCTCCCCTTTGCTTTTCATTAATAACTATTCTACCATCAAGAAGGAGTGCTTAACCATCATCTGGGGAGTGAGGTGGTTTGAGCTGTACTTTCAGGGAGTACCAATTGTGTTGCAGACGAATCATCAACCCTTGAACTATCTGAACTCAACCAAATGCACAAACTCCAGCATCATGAGACGGGCAATGTTTTTACAGAACTTTAACATTAAGTTACAGTCTATCAAGGGTTCACAGAATGGTGGAGCGGATTACCTGAGTAGAGCAGTTTAAAGGAACGTTTCTTTCCTTTAAACAGGACAAATTAAGGGAACTGAGAGACAATTATTCCAGAGCAGTTTATTTGATATAATTTTTTATGTGAGATTGTTAGTGTTTATCGTTCTGTATAGATTAACACAGACACAACCGTGTTTCAGGTTTGAGAAGAAAGTTGTGGTTGTGTTATTCGTTTTTGGGGGGCATGTATTTGTTGATCGTATGAAAAGATCCGGTGTTCAGTTGAGTTATTTTAGACAAGAACCACGTAGTTGTTTGGTAAGATTCCTTTTCTTTTGCATGGAGAATTGTGATCGATTTGTTGTGTAGCTTGCATTTTGCTAATTTGATGCAAAGTCCGACCTAGATTAACCTGGAAGGTTCTGGGAGAGGCGTGGTCGTTCTAGTGACCTCAGATATGACGTCAAAGGTGTGTAGTTCACGTTGGCTACAATTCGCAACATTTACCGAATGCGCCTAGATGTTAGTTTAAGATTGTAGATAGATCTAGAGTGTTCTTTTTAATATTAATTAATTTCGGTTAGGTTTTCTTTTCTGACTGGTTTATTGTGTAATTTGCAGGATTGTTCTGGAATTCTGTAATAATATAAAAGAGGGTGTTATGAAATAATTATGTGGCTGCATTGTATGAGAGACAGTGTATTAAAATTGTGGGTGCATTGTATGGGAGACACAGAGTACCAAAATTGTGGATGCATTGTACGAGACAGTGTATCAAGATGCATTGTATGAGTCAGTGTATCAAAGTGTGGATGCATACTTTAGAACGTTTTGGTGATCTTTTATAGAAAAAAAAAAAAAGACTGGCACCCAAGAGGCATGATAACGAGGGCTACAAGACGTCCACTATTAGTCGCTACTAGGGTTTTTGTAGCGAGGTCACATGGAACAGTTTGCGGTAAAAAGACTGGTCGTATGACGTACGAATAGCAACATGTTGCTTGATATAGCGCCGATAACACGCAGTTGTGATTACGAGACCCGAATGAAAATGTCAGAGCGGTAAGACGAGGACATTTTGATTCGAGTCAAGTAATCACATGTCTGTTTATTGCCACTATAACAAACAAAACTGTTACTCAATACAATTTATGTACCCAGTCTAAAACAAAACTGTGTCTCGCATCAATCATTTTGCGGCTGATTGCGGTGTTCAGACAAAACACATGAATGGCAGACGACTGCATATGGCTGATTTCGCCTGACTAGGAAGACATCAGTGCATTGTATAATTGTGCGTGTTACTGAGTAAATTCTACTTGTAACTAAATTAAGCACAACTGCGGAAAATGCCAGCAGGTTTGTTTATATAGTTCTTTTCTCAGGTTGTCGACATCGCCAGCAGAAATCACGTCAATTTCACTTGTCAGTCCAGCAACTTTTCTCTGTTCGTGCGTGTGTATAGGATATAAATTTAGAGCTTTTAGGGGAGGAGACCTATGTATGAAACACTTAAGCAAAAACATCTCGCGTGACCGTCCAAAGAAAGGTAGAATCAATCCGAAACCAGGGTTTGATAGAGATTATATTGATGCATCTTAGGACAAAGTAAAATTTCAAAACTCGAATCGATGCAGAAGCAGTTCCAGTTTGAAAAAAAGTGACACATTGTTTCATATTAGGCACCATGTGCCTAATATGAAACACTAGGTCTCCTATTACGAAACAGTGTGATTATGTCATTTTTACAAGTTTCACTTGCATTTTGTTGGAAAATTAATTCATGAGAGATGGTTAGCAGACATTATAGGTTCATCTAATATTAAAAGTGAGTTTAATATAATGAGTCATCCGCCGCTGGTCCACGATTGGTCCATCCATCCATTATCCTGTATATATCTAATTGTGACAGATGTTATCATTTTGAATTTCTGAGAGACCATCAGAGCCACAGACTTCTAATTTGGCACAGTGATTATATTTGACAATAGCTTTGATTGTCACTTGCGCTGACCTCCATGAAAGGTCAAGGTTACAAGGTCAATAACGGGCGATTATTTTAAAGGAAATAGTTATAATCTTATTTTAAAACTTGCCAAAGAGAAAACTGATGATACAACTTTTGTCTGCAGCTCTACTAAGTTAACCTCTCATTAACTCTTACCAGTTCGCTCTATTTGAGGCCAGTGAACAAAATGACTTTTACCCTCACACATGACCAAGCACAAATGCTGCTGAAAGCTCTTCTAGTGGTCAAAAGTTGGCTTATTATACATCATATTAAAGTGCATTGAGTCAGCTTTCAGTCAGGATAAGTAAAAAGTCTGTACTTAACGTAGTTTAGAAGTTGTTGTTTATTTAGCGACGAAGAAAAAATGGTGTCCGGTTTCCAAAAACAGTTTTCACGAAAGTCACTAAGAAGAAAGAATTTTTGTTTCTTGCCCCTTTGTTTAAAATGTGCGTCCAGTGTGTGGACAAATCATTTCTACACATTTTTGTGAAGTTTCAAGAAAATGTGTTTGAATTTCTAAGAGTTACGCAACATAATCTACACCGGTCAAGGGCAGGAAAAAGTGGGCGTGTCAACACCTGGCATGACTGAGACAACAAACATGTGCTTCTCTGAAAATCTCTGACTTGCTGAAAATATCACTGAGGCAATACACAGCAAGTAATAAAACTTGTTTATGTACTTCATAAAGTTTCACGATTCTGAACCAGACAATAGGTAAACAAAGACTCACATGAATAGCACATGGTCAAACCAAAATAGAAAGTGTCACAATGACCTGCGATGGTTTTCTTTCGTTTTTTCCACATCGCTGGTGCTGGAATCATGTTGAGTGGCCTGGTTGCTGGAAGATTCCCCTTCAGTGAGATACTCTTCACTTTCGGACTCAGATGAACTCATTTTGACGGAATATTCTCAGAGAGAAATCGCAAGCAGTGAAAATAACGCAGTAGGGAAAGCAAGATGGTGGACGTAGTGACTCGATCGATAACAAAGGTCACGAACAAACTCAAAATTAATATTTTTTCATTCTATCATATGAAAGTGACTTTCTAATGTCAATAAGTTATTACAATAATACTGAGAGTAAAAATTAATTGGTTTTAATTCAGTAAACACGATGGAATTTTCCATGGGCGTGGCTTCATATGTATACATACGATGGCCAAGGGAGCGAACTGGTAAGAGTTAAGGTCAAAGGTCACGAGAAGTAAGAAGGCTTTTATTTTAGGTTTTTGTTTTTACAGGTAGTTTTATGTGAACTTGGCAATATGACCCCAGTGGAAATGTTTTGCTAGGGGTTAAACTGTCTATGCATATTAAGTTTATTGGCTCCTTCCAAAGGTCAAAGGGCAGGCATGTCAGCAAGTGTGTTGAAAATGTTCTATGTATGGGGGAATAAAAGCTACTGTATTTAGTTTCTCCACCTCAGAAGTAAAACTTGATACAAGCTAGCATTGTCGACACAGAAAAGAAAAGGCGAGACTGCCAGTGCTAATATTTTAGGGAGTTTACAAAGTAAAGTAGGTAAAAGCACTGTCAGGGGAGAGGCTTGTACTGTATCGACCAATGATCATAGATCTAGTTTGATCGAAGCACCCCCCTCCCCCCCAAAAAAAAAAAAAAATGATAGGAAAGAGGGGGGTGCGCTAAGTAAGTGATTGGAAGCAATGCATATGGAAGCCACCCCTCCCCCCTCTCGCCCCACCTGCCCCCCCCCCACCCCACCCACCCCGAAGGGTGGCGTATCACACATCCCACTGTTCCAGCCCCTAGGTGCATGGAAATTTAAATCTAGGTCCCCCAAGGAGAGGGGGGGGGGCTGAAACAGTGGGATATGTGATACACCTCCCTTCGTGGGGGGTTCCATATGCATTGCTTCCAGTCACTTACTTATCGCATCCCCTCTTTCCTATTTTTTTTTTTTTTTTTTTTTTTTGGGGGGGGGGGGGGGGGTGCTTCGATCAAACTAGATCTATAAGCGCAGGTTTGAAGAGACAATCAGTTGCACTCGAAAGGGTACAGAAACGAGCAACAAAGAATGAGTTACCAGTTTCATTAAAAAAAAGCACCTAACATAAATTCTTTTAAAAACCTGCTGGACGAATTACGAAAATTTAAAGAGATTTTCTATTCCTATGATGAATGATTTATAGGAAAATTAGCATGCATAGCAGACCCATAAAGTAATTAAAGAAAGAAAGGACATTTGCAAAATTCTCTCCCCTGACAGTGCTTTTACCGACTTTAGTTTGTAAACTTCCTAAAATACTAGCACTGGCAGTCTCCCCTATCCTTTTCATTTATTACGACAATATCGATTGTAACCCCTTCCCCCCTTTTAGTAGGTTTTCTCTTAGGGTGCATGGAAATTTAGCTCTATGTGGAGGCATGGAATGTATGCCCCTGCAGACACCACAGTACAATGTTTCCATATGCATTACTTCCAGTCATGACGACCACGACCGGACTCAACGTAGCATGCTGGAACATCCGAACCATGCTCGACAAAGCAGACAGCGGACGCCCTGAACGTCGCTCCGCCCTCATTGCCCATGAATTGCGGAGGTTAAACATCGACATCGCCGCGCTCAGCGAAGTACGCCTTCCGGACGAAGGCAGCCTCCAAGAACTTGGTGCTGGGTACACCCTCTACTGGTCAGGCAGGCCTGCATCAGAAAGACGGCTCTCAGGCGTGGGTTTCATGGTCAAGACATCCATTGCGACTAAGCTGGAAAACCTACCAACGGGCCACTCAGACCGCATCATGTCCATGCGCCTCCCACTGAGACACCAGCAACACGTCACCCTTCTCAGTGTGTACTCCCCAACCCTCCTGGCAGAGCCTGCTGAAAAGGACAAGTTTTACACTGACCTGCGCAGCCTCCTACAGGGTACCCCTGCAGACGACAAAGTCATCATCCTTGGCGACTTCAACGCCAGAGTGGGCCAGGACTCTGAAGCCTGGAAAGGAGTCCTCGGCAAGCATGGCGTGGGGAACTGCAATGACAATGGCCGCCTACTGTTGGAGTTCTGTGCGGAGCAGCAACTTGTCATCACCAACACTACTTTTCAGCAAAAGGACAGTCGAAAGACCACCTGGATGCATCCTCGCTCCAAACACTGGCACCTTATCGACTATGTCCTAGTGCGTCAGAGGGACCGCAGTGACGTCCTCCTCACCAGAGTGATGCCCAGCGCAGAGTGCCACACTGACCACCGCCTTGTCCGCTGCAAACTCAGGCTCCACTTCAAGCCAAAACCCAAGAAATGGGGGCCCCCCAAGAAAAAGCTTGATGTTGCCAGCCTTCAGCGTGACGATGTGAAAGCTGCCTTTCAGACAGATTTACAGCGCAGGCTCAAAGACACAGCGGACCCAGTAGACTCCTCCCCTGAAACACTTTGGGAACAACTGAAAACTGCTATTGCAAAATCCTCTGCAGAAGTCTTGGGTTTCGCCAGAAAGAAGAACAAAGACTGGTTTGACGAAAACGATGTAGAGATCCAGGAACACCTAGCAAAAAAAAGAGCCGCCCATCAGGCCCACCTAGCCCAGCCTTCCTGCCCTGTGAAGAAGTCTGCCTTCCGCCTGGTCTGCAGCAGTCTCCAGCGCAAGCTCAGAGATCTCCAGAATGAGTGGTGGACCAGACTTGCACAGAGGACCCAGCTTTGCGCTGACAATGGTGACTACAGGGGCTTCTACGAAGCACTGAAAGCAGTGTATGGCCCCAGGCACCTGGTACAAAGTCCCCTGCGAAGCGCTGATGGCCAGGCACTCCTCACAGATAATACCTCCATCTTGAACCGCTGGTCGGAATACTTTCAGAGCCTCTTCAGCGCTGAGCGCACTGTTCAAGAAGCAGTTGTCCTACAAATCCCACACCTCCCAGTAAAGGTTGAATTGGACGAACCGCCCACCACTGAAGAGACCCTCACAGCCATCCACCAGCTCAAGAGTGGCAAAGCAGCAGGCATTGATGGAATACCGCCAGAGATCTGGAAACATGGAGGCACAGCACTGCACAACAAGCTCCATGACCTCTTTCTCTGCTGCTGGGAGGAAGGAACACTACCAAAAGATCTCCGTAATGCAGTCGTTATCACCCTGTACAAGAACAAAGGCGAGAAGTCTGACTGTTCCAACTATCGGGGAATTACCCTGCTGTCCATTGCTGGGAAAATCCTTGCAAGGCTGCTCCTGAATCGGCTGGTACCTGCCATCGCTGAAGACCAACTCCCAGAGGGCCAGTGTGGCTTCAGAGCAAACAGGAGCACCACCGATATGGTCTTTGTGCTGAGACAGCTACAGGAGAAGTGCCGCGAGCAGAACAAAGGGCTGTACGTAACATTTGTCGACCTAACAAAAGCGTTCGACACTGTGAGCAGGCAAGGCATGTGGCAGATCCTGGAGCGACTTGGCTGTCCCCCAAAGTTCCTCAACATGATTGTCCAGCTACACGAGGACCAGCAAGGCCAGGTCAGACTCAACAATGACCTCTCAGAACCATTCCCCATTCTCAACGGCGTAAAGCAGGGCTGCGTGCTGGCACCGACCCTCTTCACCATCTTTTTTAGCATGATGTTTAAGCAGGCCATAGTGGACCTCGATGATGACGATGCAGTGTACATCAGGTATCGTCTCGATGGCAGCCTGTTCAACCTCAGACGACTGCAGGCCCACACGAAAACCCTAGACCAACTGATTCGTGAGCTGCTTTTTGCTGATGATGCTGCCCTCGTTGCACACACAGAGAAAGCCCTGCAGCGCATCACGTCTTGCTTCGCAGATGCTGCCCAGCTCTTTGGACTCGAGGTCAGTCTGGAAAAGACAGAGGTCCTCCATCAGCCGGCACCCAAGACAGTGTATCGCCCTCCTCACATCACCATTGGCGAGTCTGAACTAAAGTCAGTGCACCAGTTTACTTACCTTGGCTGCATTATCACGTCGGACGCCAAGCTGGACAAGGAGCTTGACAGCAGGCTGGCAAAAGCGAACAGCGCTTTCGGGCGACTTTTCAAGCGGGTGTGGCACAATCAACAGCTGAAAACAGGCACCAAGATCAGCGTGTACAGAGCTGTGGTCCTCACCACCCTGCTGTATGGTTCCGAGTCCTGGGCCCTCTACCGCAGCCAACTACGACTCCTCGAACGCTTCCACCAGCGCTGCCTGCGCACCATCCTGGGCATTCACTGGAGTGACTATGTCACCAACGTCGAGGTCCTTGAACAGGCTGAAACTGTGAGCATCGAGGCTTTGCTGCTGCGGACACAGCTCCGCTGGGCGGGGCACGTCTCCAGGATGGAGGATCATCGCCTACCAAAGATCACCCTGTTCGGCGAGCATGCTACTGGACACCGTGACAGAGGGGCACCAAAGAAGAGATACAAAGACTGTCTCAAGAAGTCACTTAGTGCCTGCCAAATCGACCACCACCAGTGGTCTTCGCTTGCTGCGGACCGTGACACCTGGCGCTCCACCGTTTACAAGGCAGCTGTCTCCTTTGAGGACTCTCACAGAGCTAGCCTTAAGGACAAGCGGCTCAGGAGAAAAAACAGAGATGCTGCAGTTCAGAACCCTGGCCATACCTTCCCCTGCAGCCACTGCGGTCGAACCTGCCTGTCTCGGATTGGCCTCCGCAGCCACAAACAAGCCTGCAGACGTCGTGGGCAACTCCTATAAAATCTTCGTTCGCGAAGTCAAGCCAAGAGACTTCCAGTCACTTACTTAGCGCACTCCTCTTTCCTATCGACAAACACTGCTCCTTATATGAAACACTGTTCTAATTATGAAACACGTTTTAATTAGGAGCTCTTTGTGTTTCATAATAGGAACAAGATACCTCTCCAGAAAAATGCGTGCCTCCAAAACAACAAAAAGAGAACCAAAATGATTGCTGCTGGTTATCTGATGTCCGCAGATTGCTCTTCATGACAAGAGTGGCTATTTTAAAAAAAAATTCACAAAACTGAATGTTGATGTAGGTGTTTCAAAATGGCGAAAATTAGATGCAGAAGGGTCAAAAACCACATTTTCTCGGCGTGTTTTCGTTTTCATCACGCCTGACATTCTTGTACCGGAAATAAGGCTCACTGAAGTAGCTCTATATTACTGCACAGGCGGAATTTAGAAAAGTTATTCCGTTTCGCCGGGAGCAAGGTGTTTCATAATAAGCACTGTTTCATAATAGGGGCTCTTCCCCTACACACTTATTAGTATATCATCACTATTACACACCCCCAGCTGACTGTCGTAAAGTATTTGTGGTATGCGAGTCATTTTTAAAAGCGTGCACATGCGTGCGTGAGTTGTGAGTGCGCACTTAGAGTTATAATTATTATAAGATACGCGCATTATAAATACCGTAATTATTATTATTTTTTTAAATGTTGCAGTTTGAGTATATTTCGCGTTTCCGTTTTGAAAATGTAAGTATCATCAAAATCGAGTCTTCTTGGAGCACAAGGGATTAGGGAAGAAAGTATATCAAGCAAATTCATGAATATTAATTTGCTTGTTATATAATATATCAATACATGTGTCAAAGAAGTGAAAACTTTATGGAGTGGATTCATCAGTAAAACGCATGCTCTAGTAAAAGTGATATAACCCTAATATTTTGTCTGCTTTTGCACGTTTTAAGCGTAACTGTGTTTGGAAATGGTTTGATAAATAAAATACTTAAAATGGTTATGCCAAATTCTTGGACAGCATGGTTTTACTGTTTCAAAATAAGAATGTGGGCACCTGAAAGCTGCTCCAAAATGGCGCAACCAGGGAGCACCTTCTGAAATCGGGTTATCCACAATAAACCCTTGCATTCACTCGAAACTGACTTATTTACCCATACAAATCATTTAAAATCCTATCATTTTCCATTGATTACTGTTTGCGTTTGCGGGGTAGTAAATACCAACGGGATCTGAAAAATTGAGCGCACGCTCGTAACATGTTGTGTCTCTCGACAACAAGATTTCGTCGCTCGCATGCTGACCTGTTTCTTTCTCATTTGCATATACTGTTTATAGACACCCCCTCGTTTTAGATCTCTGCTTTAAAGTGAGCCACAGAGAATGTGGTGTGTGAATCCACGCAGCTCAATCAAATCCAAGAAGTCTCGGGCTCCTTTTTTGTGTGTCCGATCGATCCGAGCGTTTAAACAAGGATGGTAAAACGAAGGGGCCAACTGCAAGTGTCTTCGACGTGAATTTGGCAGGAAGTACTTCAAAAACAACACTGGAAGTACACGGAGATGCCTCAATGGCGACTCCACATGAAGCTACGTTTAAATTCTTTGTCCCGTGGGGTTACGACTTTCGTTACGAGCGATTAAAATGCTTATGAGCGTCACATAATTGAACAAAATATATATTATTCCTTGTACTGCTTTATTAATTTTACTTAAGATGCGCTTCATTGATGTAAATCAAACCCTTTTGCACCGTTTCAAGTGGTAACATAGATTGTGATCTTTAATTAATTTCGATTGCCTAGATTAATAGGGGTGTGTGTTTGTGTGTGTGTGGAAGATGAGCGTGGGTGTGTACGGTACGCATTGGGTTGTGATATTAGTTGTTTAGTTTTTAAAGTTTTTACAGTGTGTGTAGGGCATTGGATTTGTGTGATAGAATATTAATTTTTGTTGTTGTTGTTGCTGTTGTTGACTGTGATGTTTGTAATTGTAACGACACCAACACACATTCCTATGCTGTATGTTCTTAAGGCAAATGTCAATAAACAGTATCTATCTATCTAAACCACGTGGAAAACTTGTATGTGGCACAGATGCGTCCTTGGTCCTGCGTTACGAGCGAGCGATAGAGTCGATCATCATACTTTTAGATCCTTTTGGCTGTAAAGAACTCGTTTTATATGCTTAAAAAACATTATGACCAACCAGATACAGAAAGTGTGTGTTGCTTGCAACGCGGGACACAGTACACATATTGCACACATTTAGTATAATCTGCCTTTCTTGTTTTCACAGTACAGTATTTTTAAAACAGAAAATGACACATCAAATATAGGGACAGAGGTCTTTTGGTTCGTTGCACTGTTTTTCATGACAGAGAGCATTTGTGAGAAAGTGCCTGACGCATGTAACGCAGGAAATAGTAGAGACAGTATGCCCATTACATAACCAGTGGCCCACAAACGTCAGTGCACCATTTGATGGGCTGTAGCAAGTACTTTGTGCAATTTTGTCAAGGTTGTGTATTGAGATTATTTTCTATATCCTTAATATTGGTCATTTTACTGTGTCCTGTGTTACAAGCGTCACACAGAATGTAGACATATAGGAGAATGAACCCCCGTGTAGGCGTTTTTTGGAAAAAAACATATCTTTATTTTTTGCTTGATTGTTCCATTTCGAGGTATGAACATTTGGTACATCACACACACACACACACACACACACACATACATATATATATATATATATATATAATATATATATATATATATATATATATATATATATATATATATATATATATATATATATATATATATATATATATATATATATATATATATATATATATATATATATATATAATATTGAGCAACATTTTGCTTGAAATAGTGCGATAACAGGCAGATGTGATTGCGAGACTCGAATCAAAATGTCAGAGTCGAAGACGAGGACATTTGATTCGAGTCAAGTAATCACATCTGTCTGTTAATCGGCACTATGTCAAACAAAATTGTTGCTCAATATAATTTATGTACCCAGTCCAAAACAAAACTATGCCTCGCGTCATTCATTTTGCGGCTGATTGCGGTGTTCAGACAAAACACACGAATGGCAGACGGCCGCACATCGCTGTCGACTCAGCGCGTAGATTTCGAGTGACTAGGGAGACATCAGTGCATTGTATAACCGTGCGTGTTGCTGAGTAAATTCTACTTGTAACTAGATCATGCATAATTGCGGAAAATGCCAGCAGGTTTGTTTATTTTGTTCTTTTCTCAGGTTGTCTATCGCCAGCTGACATCTCGTCAATCTCACTTGTCAGTCCAGCCCGACTCGCATGTTTCCTGGCGTCTTTTCTCCGTTCGTGTGTGTGTATAGGATAATCATTTCGAGCATTCATACACACTAAGAAGTAAGTCATTACTACTACACATAAGGACCACGAGGCTTGCTGACATCTCGTCCCAAGTGGGCCTCATCATCCACAAACAGGAAACTTCAAAGACAATGAGGCTGAACGCAACCAGGGAAGAACCAGTCTTGTTTGCTGGCACCCCGTTGGAGGAGGTAGAGTCCTTCACCTATCTCGGGAGCATCATCGATAAAAAAAATTAAAAAAAGGCGGCACTGATGCAGATGCCAGAGCAGGAATCGGCAAAGCAAGAGCAGCCTTTCTTCAGTTGAAAAATGTGTGGAGTTCCAGAGAGCTGTCACAACACACCAAAGTCCGGAATTTCAACTCAAACGTAAAAGCAGTTCTCCTATATGGAGCAGAGACTTGGAGGTTGACAAAAACCACAGTCAACAGAGTACAGATCTTCAGAAATAGTTGCCTTAGAAGAATCTTGAAAATCCACTGGCCAGAGAAGATCAGCAACGTCAGACTCTGGGAGAGAACAGAGCAGATAACAGCAGAAAATGAAATTGGGCGAAGAAGATGGGGATGGATTGGTCACAGTCTGAGAAAGCCAGTTTCCAGCTTCACTAGGCAGGCATTGTCATGGAACCCCCTGGGAAAGAGGAAAAGAGGCAGGCCGAGAAATACCTGGCGTCGAGACCTCCAAGCAGACATCAAGAGACTGGGGACCACCTGGAGTAAAATCGAAGGAGAACCACAGGACAGGAGTCGCTGGAGATATCTCGTCGACGGCTTATACCCTGGGAGGGGTGACAGGCGTAAGTAAGTAAGTATAAGGAGCGCGTTAATGTTGCAGTGTGAGCATATTTCGCGTTTCTGTTTTGAAAATCCAAGTATCAGCAAGATCGAGTCTTCTTTGTGCGCAAGGGGTTTTGGGAAGGAAAGTATACCTAGCAAGATCATGAACATTAATTTGCTCGTTATACATGTGTCAAAGAAGGAAAAACTTTATGGAGTATATATTTATAACTTTATATATATTGAGCAGCATTTTGCTTGATAGAGTGCTACCCCACCCGGGTCTGCCCTGGGGGACTTGGGTGGGGTTGTATTTTTTAGTTCCCAGGGTCACCCTGGTCAGCCCCACAGGGTGGGTTTTTCTCTCTATTCTGGGGCATGTGTTTCTGTCTACCCTTTGTCCTTTCACCTGTATTTGCCTTTTTAAAACTCTCCCTACTGTCTGCACTGCCTGTAGCTCTTGATATTGGATGTGTGTTGCTAAATGGTCTTAGCTTTATTTAGGCCCCATGTGTTAGGTTTATTTAACGTATTTGACCGGCTAGCGACATACATTCAATGTTCTGTTTTTTTTTTTTTTTTTTTTTTCACAAGCAGTGCAGGCACGTCCTGAGAAAGCCTTGTTGCTGTCGGGACGTTAAGCAATGTACAATCAATCAATCATTGATATAGTGCCGATAACAGGCAGATGTGATTACGAGACCCGAATCAAAATGTCCGAGTCGTACGTTTCTTTACTTTAAACAAGGCGTCGCCCAAAGCCAAAAAAGGACTCAGATTAAGTAAAGAATAAGTACACCACAAAATCTCCTAGGTGTTGCCTTTTCAAAATTAGGCTGTCTTCTTCCACTGCAACACCAGATTATGCTTTAGGGATGCAATCCGTTATGTACTAGTGGCGCTACCAGTAAATTCTGGAGGCGGCTTCTAGTACACGCGTTGTGTTTGCAATTTGTCAGGTTACGTTGTATCCCTACCCCGCCCCCCCCCCCCCCTCACACACTTTTGGGGAGAAACCTGACGTAGGCTGCAAAAAACTAAATCTACCCATCAGGCCCAAATTCGGTTTGGGAATATTCATGCACTAGCCTCCCCTATTGGGGAGAGGATTGGCTATTCTCCAGCGGATTGCGGGGCGCCTGGGGGCAGTTACTATCCCTATGCAGTAGGTGTTTAGTGGAAGGCTCAAAATGGCTGTCATTCCTTCTCTCTCACTACCCTCTCTAGATCTAGTGAGCGATGCAGTCACAAAAAGGGCAGTTGATATCCTGATGACACAATGCAAGCTTACCAGCCTGGAATTCCATGGCATTAGTACAGCAGAGCATTATCAGAATTGAAATGAATACACACACACACACACACACACACACACACACACACACACACACACACACACACACACACACACACACACACATACGACCAGATGAAAGAAATTAACACATGCCATTGTCACTCACAAAAATTAATGCAGACACGTTTAGATTTCCTTTTCACGATACCGTCGATTTTCGTCTTCAGTTGTAGAAATAACTTGATCACTGGGTGTGACAACTCGCGCAAACATCGAGTACGGTCTCTTTTTACTGTACAATTTTTATTTTAAACGCCCCACACTTGAGCAGGAAACGTACTGTATCTTCCCCCTCCTCCGCTTGTAAGGAATCAGACATCCTGTGTACTCTGCTTGGCTGTTTTACTTTGATTTTGTATCTGTTAAGTAATTACGCGAGTGCGGCAGAGTTTTTCGCATTACCGTCAAGCGTACTCAAGGGCAATATTTTACTTTTCTGGTCTCTCGCGCTTGAGACATAAGCATACGTATCCCGGGAAAGTTGGACCGTTTATTTCTCCAACACCATCAACTCTGCTTCTCAAGCCAAGGCCGCAACCCCTTAACTCATTTGAGACGGCGGCTTATGCCCCGTATCCGGAGGCTGTAAGTCTCGAATGAGTTAATTTCGACCCTGCGAACGAAGTGAGCATACTTTTATGGCTGAACAATGCAAACACGTTTGGATTACGTGTCCCTGGATTAAGTTCCTTGTCCCACATTAGAGTCCGTACCTTTTTGTCATATTCACTTAAAATTTTGGATATAGCTAGATTGGAGAAAGACATTGGATGAATTCGTTAGCCAGATTTGTAGCTTTTAATTATTTTTTTTTCAGTAAAATTAATTCTCTGAGAAAACAAAATGAAAAGTAACAAGAATGGCAAGCCCCTAAGGCTCATGTGTATTAATGATACAATTCTAACGTAAGTAAAGGCTTGGCTTTTGTACTTGCACAATCCATTTCGTTTGGGTCACACTTTTGTCAATCTCCCATTACCCTTGACCTTTGCGAGTAGTGAAACAAAATAAAATAGTATGCATAGAAAGGTCTTATCGGCTATTTGTCTGCCAAATTTGGTTGTAAAATTTTGCAGAAGAGCTGATAAAAACTAAAATTCTACTGTTTCTTTACACATCATTTGCCGATCTTTTGTGACCCATCCAAATTAGCATGCATGTGAAGGTCTTACCATCAGGCATCTCTGTACCAAGTTTGGGTTTGAAGTTGTGATTTGAGAAAATAATAATAATAATAATAATAATAATAATAATAATAAAGAGCATTTATATCGCGCTGAATCCCCTGGAGCAGTGGGCTCTAAGCGCATTACAGAAAATGTATGTATGCAGAATCTCACAACATTTAAACAAATTTAATCTACGCACACACATGCAACTGAAACACACATTACAAAACCATTACCACGTTAAACGTATTTTGATGATGCTAATGCGCCACCACGATGGTGCTACACGGTCAACAAAGGTAAGACCCAAGATCAAGGCCACCACGATGGTGCTAAACGGTCAGCAATGGAGGACCTAAGATCAAAGCCACCATGATGGTGCTACACAGTCAACAGAAGGAAGACCTGACAGGTCACGGTATACATTTAAATTGGGAAGTTGAGGCAGTAAGAGGCCCCGTGTTTTAAAAAATAATTTTTGCCTTGTTTGAAAATTTGCAGTTGGGCTGAATGTGGGAATTTGCTGGAAATTTGTGGTTAGCTGAGAGGAGCCATGTTTGGTGCTTTGATTCATACCATCCTGAGCTTATCCAGTGGACATTTGTGGGCCTATGTTGAGTTGCCTTTGACGTAGTGATTTGAGGGGCACGCTGATTTCAGCTGTGCTTGGGTGTGGGGTTGGTAAGGAACTAGTTTCATAGCCAAGAAATGAGACGGGTCATGTGCTGTTTTTTTTTTTTTTAATTTTGTGCATGGCAAATGTGCAGCTGGTGGGCGGTAGTGTTTTTTTTTAGGGAATTGAACAATTAGGGGATGACTGGGACTGGCTAAGGCTAAGAGACTGGACAGTACGGAAACAGCACTGTGGTCCGTGGCCTGTCAGGTGCACCACATGCCATATGTGACATAGAATGGAAACTGGTTTAGTGTAACCAGATCATTGAGTTTGGATGGTTGCAGTTGGAAAAGTAAGAAAATCATGAAAAATTTGATATTTTGCCCAAAAATTGCTGTGCATGCAGTTTTATAGGAGTTTTGGCATGTTTTGCGTGGCAACACCCTGTTTACCTGCACTGTGAGCTAGGTTTAGTGTGTTTGTTCATTTATTTTTTGTCTTACAGGTAGTCATCAGTCTTTCCTTCGACCATGAGCTGTGACCTTTGACCTTGACCTTGAAAGGGGTGGGGTTTGGGGTGTTCAGTTTGATAAATGCGTTAAAAAAAATTCACTCTTTCAGTTATTGAAGTTGTTTGGGGTGGGTGTAGGGTGGGGTGGGTAGGGGTTTGGGTTGGAGGTGGGGGGGGGGGAGGGGGGAAGAAGGGGGGGGGGGGTTGGGGGCTTAAGGTCAAAGGTTAAGATAAAAACTACAATGAAACAGTGTTAGCATGTGCATTTCATCAGACAGCTGACCTCAGAGTGAAATAAGCGGCCAAAATAATGTGACATGCAGAAGTGTTATTTTGCATGGTACTGCTACACTGGTTGCATCTGAGGTGTCATTCTGCTGTAATTGTCATGAGGGATGTCTCTGGTGTCTATTCTAAACCAAACACAAGCACTTGTACACTGAGTAAAGCTCATTTGAGTGCATTGTTATGGGACCAGCAGTTACAGGCACCAGTAGAGGGTTTTACAGCAGTGTTCACAAGTTTGGCACACACATGCCTACTGCATCTGCAAGATGAGCTGAGGTATTTTGAGACTCTGACAAGTGTGTTTTATATACAAATTAACTGTACATAACCATTTTTCTATGCTACCTCCTAAATCAGCACTCCAGACACTTGTTAGCATATGCAGCGTGTCCCGCGTAGCATAGTTTTGGTTGTTTTGTGTTGTCTTTTTCCTGTGGGATAGCTCAATAGACTTAATGTTTAAATTGCAGAGCTGTTTCATGACCCCTTTTCCCTAGGGAAAGATTGCCAGCAACATATAGGGCATGGCAGCTGGTTACAGGCCTCTTCCAGCTTGTTGTCACCAGACAACAGGGTCAATGAGGATGCCTGGGTGTTGTCTTTTGGGGTGCCCTAAGATACACAAGGAAATGGCCTTGGGTCTGAAAGCTCATTTTTCATCAGTGTCAGTGTCATAGAAACTTTTTAAAGTTGTCCAGCCCACCAGAAGTCAGTTTGACTGTATTGCATGCGTGTGTAAACTTGGAAAAACAGAAAAAGTAGGGGGGTAGGCAATGGAAAAATATGAAAAAAACCCACTTTCATGTGCCTGTGTATCAAATGCAACATTTCTGAAGATCAGATATATTATTTGATGTACATGCCAATTTTGGAGGCATTCTGATCATATCTAGGCTGTTTTTCATGGCATCAGATATGCATGATCCAACACATCAACAGCATTGTAAACTCCACATCAAGGCACTTCACATAATGGGCCATAACATAAAGATGCAGCAACTTTCAAGGGTGTCACTTTGGGTTTGACTTAGCTATTGTCTAAGGGTTGCACTGATGGCAGATTGAATGGTGTTCAGGTGGGACAAGTTTCTCTGACAGGTCACGGTATACATTTAAATTGGGAAGTTGAGGCAGTAAGAGGCCCCGTGTTTTTAAAAATAATTTTTGCCTTGTTTGGAAATTTGCAGTTGGGCTGAATGTAGGAATTTGCTGGAAATTTGTGGTTAGCTGAGAGGAGACATGTTTGGTGCTTTGATTCATACCATCCTGAGCTTATCCAGTGGACATTTCTGGGCCTATGTTGAGTTGCCTTTGACGTAGTGATTTGAGGGGCACGCAGATTTCAGCTGTGCTTGGGTGTGGGGTTGGTAAGGAACCAGTTTCATAGCCAAGAAATGAGACGGGTCATGTGCTGTTTTGTTTTTGTATTTTGTGCATGGCAAATGTGCAGCTGGTGGGCGGTAGTGTTTTTTTTTAGGGAATTGAACAATTAGGGGATGACTGGGACTGACTAAGGCTAAGAGACTGGACAGTACGGAAACAGCACTGTGGTCCGTGGCCCTAAGATCAGCACCACCGCGTTGGCGCTACACGGTCAACAAATGGATGACCTGTGATCGTCCATGCCACCATGATGATGCTAAATGGTCAATAATCTAAGGATATAAAGATCAAAGCCACCAAGATGGTGCTACACGGTCAACAAAAGGAAGACCGAGGTAATCAATGCCACCATAATGGTGCTACGTGAGGCATTGTATTGTCAAAATATGGCATTTTTGTTAACCTATTTCCTGATCCCCTGTGACCTTGACCTTTAAGGAAGGTCACTCAAATTATATCATTAGAAAGTATCTTTGGGCCAAGTTTAAAGACTGAAGTTTGAATGGTCTCCGAGAAAATGTCAACGTCAAAGATTACCACAGAGGACGGCGGACAGACAACCACAGGCCCAGAAGATAGACTCACTTTTGCTTCACACTTGAGCCAAAAAAGTGAACACGACCCAACTGCAAGAGACATTGATCCTCATATTGTATCCATGTTTCTTGGACGGCGTTGGCTTTTGGTCGTTGATTGAACCATGATTTCAGAAAACAAAAATGTACGTACAGTGGTAGGGAAAGGGTTAAAGCCAGTCTAAATTAATAATGGAAGGTGGGGAGGTGGAGGGAGGGCGGTGGTGGTGGTGATGTTGGGGGAGGGGGGAGGGGTTACGGTAGACCTGTCCAGCTCTAAGACTATCCCCAAAACATGGAAAAAACAACAAAAATAAACCAATATAAAAACACAAACCGTGTCATCTGTTTCAGGTCTCAACTTGTATTGCAGTATCATTGGAATATGATGTTTCCGCTCGCAGTTTCTTTTGCATCTGAAAACAATTGGGCAAAAGAAAATTCACTCGGCCACATACACAAAAAGTTCACAGCTTTACTCTCATGACAATTTTACTCTCATTAAGACTTCTGAACGTCGGGAGCGTTCTTGGTCGACAAAGCACCATTCGCAGAAGATTGTTCAGTTAAGATTGCTCAAAATTAATTCCAGACTAGACTGAGGCAAGAAATATTAACCTTTTGGTTGCAAATGACGATACCGCTCGGAGGAAAAATTCGTGTAACTACGCGTCGAAGGAGCAGATGTGCTCGGTGCGTGCTAACACTGCGCTTCGACTACAGAGTCATCCCTCTTGATTTGTGTCAGTCAGCATTAGTTAGGTTTGCCGATTTCCATTAGTTTTGACGCTTGATGTAGCCAGTCAGCCCAGAGTTTTTCGGTACCAAACGAGTTGTAAATTCTCGTACAGTGTCTCGAGCATTGAGGAATTGATAGCCGTCTTGATCACCCAGCTTTCTGTTGGCCATCACTTGACTTCAAACCCAACGCTCTGTCGGCATTGGGAAAGTATTAACTGTTTATCTCCCAGAGCTAAATGACTTCCATTCGATAGAATGGAAGTCATATAGTTCTGGGAGTTTAGGAGTTAAACAGAAGACTCAAAATGGTGTCTGGAGCGAGTGTGTTAATCTCTATGAACAATTCTTATAGCATTATCAAGGAAAGTCATAGGTGACGCTAACAATGGTATTTTGCAAGTGGTCAATCACACTCTACCCCCCCCCCCCCCCACTTCTAGCAACAACAGCTGCTAGAATTTTTGCCTTACATAGGTTACTATACTTACATTATTGGCTTGATTTCGTATTTGTGTGTGTGTGTGTGTGTTGTGAAAATCAAGTAGAGCTATGCAGCAGCTCACCACTGGTGAGTGCATGTGAGGTGTTCTCCAGAATTGGTACCCAAAATGTTGAAATCATGTCAAAATTAAATTGCATATGATTGTTCAGCTCCTGCGTTTAAGAAGGCTAGATATCCCAGGCGCAGATCAGTTACCACGGTGTGTGTGTGTGTGTGGGGTGGGGGGGGGAGGTTGCAACTTTTTGTTTGGGACCTTAAACCTTATACAAAAGGCCTCCCCGGCGCCAGACCTTTCTTCCAGGGGCCGAAAAATCGAATAGATGGGGGGTGGGGGATGTGGGTGGGGTGATGGTAGTGGTGGAGTGAAGGCACGTGCGTGTTAAGACCGCCACCCATCGCCAAAATATCAAATAACGGGAGAGAGGGGAGGGGGTGCGTGTGTGGAAACTCGCCAACATTATAAACGTGGGGGAGGGGGGGGGAGGCTTTGTTAAAGGGACTTTGTTATAGCATCTTTTAGCATTTCTTTTTAAATTGGGAGGGGGAGGGGGGTCCGCAACCCCAGGACCCCCTCCCTCCTCAGATCCGCCCCTGTATCCCTACAATTGTATACCATCGTAGAAAAACCAGAACCTTGTTCAGTTTCCTCACTTTGGCCTTTAGAATTTAGGGTGTGCTGTTGCGCACCGTGAATCACGGTGTGACATAAAGAAGATTGCAAATGCAATATCATCGACAATGACAAGATGATTGATTTTGGTGGGTGAAGTACAGTATGAAAGAAAACAGGAGGTAAAATGCACAGCATCAATATCAACCATGGAACCACGTGCTGACCAAGTGTAGTTCTCGCAAATATAATTTACGGGGCGCCGCTTTAAAATGCTTCGTATATCCTTCAATGAATTTCCACCATCTTCGTTTTCAATATTCATGACGGGTTGTTACAATGTCACATGCGACATAAACAAAGAGAAAATAATTGAAAATCAAACAAAAATACACGACGAGGTAATCCGAATTTAGAAACATGATTTAAATGTTGATGCAAGTGGTAAGCAAGGCAGCGACATGTCAATTTAAGACTCGCGTTTCCTGGACTGTTATGGTCTTGGTGCCAGTGATGCCGGTTGCTTCAACCCATGCGACGTCTCTACCTTGACAAATGATATTATGTCTTATCGTCGGTCTCTCTCAGGAACCCTCGCACTTCAGATTCACCCTCCTTATCTTTCGATCAAGAAAAGCAAAGCTCGTATGGCTCACGTGTATGACCGATCTCCATGTGTGACCTTTGTGACAATTTGTAAAGGAATGGTTTCTGCACGAGCAAAATCCATGTTTTTCTCAAAATTTAATCAGTTTTCACACATCTGTTCAACCCATGTGACCCTTGATCTTTGCGTTGAGTCGACTAACTTAGTATACATAGGAAGGTGTATCATCATCAGCTACCTTTGTGCTAAGTTTGATTGAAAAGTTTGCAAAAATGTTGATAATAACTACAATTCTACCAAACATTGCCATTTTGCACACATTTGCTGACCTCTTGTGACCCTTGACCTTTCCGAGGGCTCATCCAAATTAGTATGCATATATAGGTCTGACCGTCAGGTATCTCTGTACCAAGTTTGGGTTTGAAGTTGTGAATAGTATTTGAGAAAAACATCTTTTGTTAAAATATGGTTATTTTTCACCTTTCTCTTGAGCTCTTGTGACCCTTGACACATCTTTTGTCAAAATATGGCTATTTATTATACATATTTCCCCCGAGCTCTCGTGACCCTTGACCTTTTCGAGGAATGAACCAAATTAGTATGCATAGAAAGGTCTCACCATCAGGTATCTTTGTACCAAGTGTGGGTTTGAAGTTGTGAATAGTATTTAAGAAAAATATAAATTATGTCAAAATATAGGTGTTTTGTTTGGTCGTTTTTGTTATTGTTTTTTTTTTTTTTACCTAAGTTATGATCCCATATGACCTTGACCTTTGTGAGAGGTCATTCAAATTGGTATGTTTAGAAAGGTCTTACCACAAAACATTCTTGGGCCAAGTTTAGTTAGTTAGTTATTTGGGTTTAACGCTGAGCAGGCATATAAGGCCATCTCACTGCGGTTGGGCCAAGTTTGAAGGCCTTCCTGGATTAGGGATATTAATTCTTTACCCGTTTCATTAAATATCCTGTTATTAATCCTTCTACTGTCACCAAAAACACCCACACATGCTCTGCCATAAACCTGACTACCTTCCCTGTTGTACTTATTAACCAACTGACAACACTTCCCATTATGCCAGGCAAAGCATCCATTGCTATCACAGCAAATTTTTAAGCAAGTCTGAAATATGTGCAAACTGGTTTTATTTTTACCTAGGAATGCAGATCTTTTGGGTCAGAAGGCAGAGCCGACGGAGTAGGGGATAGAGGTGGAGTTAAACCACCACCACCACCAGAGAAAGCCATTATTACAGTACTAATAATAAACCCAAGAGCATTAATTAAACTTGCAATAGTGATGCCCTGCTCTCTAAAAAGTGTTCTCAATCTCTCAGATAATGCAGGGTCTTCATGAAGTATTTACTGAGTAGTTCCTCTAATCCTGTTGACTTGTGTTTTCGGCTTTTCTTTCCCAGTTTCATTTACTTCTAGTCATGCTGATCTTACTATCTGCAAATCTTTTATTCGTCTTTGTATTCTTTCTTTTATTTCAATGTCATAATTTCCTCGTCTGCTTTATCTAGTTTTTTTTTTTTTTTTTTTTTTTTTTTTTTTTTTTTTTTTACATTTCTATGTGATTATCAAGCTCATCTAGTTTGGCTACATTATTCACCAGTTTACCTCTAATTGTCTGTAGTGATTTATTCAACCCCATTATCTCCAGCATGGGTAACGGAGAGTCATTTATTGTTTTCATAACTTCATCTGTAAAAGCGGTTTCTTGTATTGCTCTGTCTGCTATTTTCGATAACCTTTTTATCCCCACTATTTCAATTTCTTGTCCCGTTGACAACTGTTTTGGTACATCATGAAGAGCACTCTCAAGTTTGCTTGGTAACTTTCTCCTACCAACACCAAGTTGTGGCATGCTTCAACACCACCATCAGATTTTATCGTACTTAAAGCTCTAAACTTATTAGACTCAACTCTGCTGGGGCTTTTCGTCTTATTTAACACTTAAACCTGTGTCAAGATCGGTTGTGGGATTATCTGGTTCTCCTCCATTTTCTTCTGCTTTAAAATTTATTTTAGAAAAATCAAAATGACTCCCAGTAATTAGTAAGGTGACCGCAGATGCGATGTAATTTCCAAACTTGTAAAACATAAGGCATGCTAATTTGCTGATTGTACTTGAAACAATAGGGTTGCTTTCAAGATCATGTGATAGACTGTCAGTGTCTATGGGCAGAAGATAACTAACTGCTTTTGTATACAGACGCATCAGAGATCGACTTAAGTCACCGGTCATTAGCGAACCAATGTGATTTCTATATTTAGTGTGTATTTTAATTATCTCCTCAGTGGCGAGTGATTCTATTTCTTCTGTAGTATACTGTTTTCCAAGATATGCCTTTGATTTTCCAAAAACTACAACAGAGAGAAGACGTTCTTTTTTTTTTAGTCTAAGTCCTTATTTTCTACTGAACAGATATCAGAAGAAGAAGTTTACCCCGATTCATTTATAATGTAATGAAAAAAAAGAATTAATAATTCTAAAATTTTCTCTGTGTTAATTACCTGTGACAAAATAGAAAAAAAATGATAAAAGGGCTACTTGTGGCCTTTTTCCACTCGCTCTCACAGGAGACGATGCAACCCGGGTTGACCACGCAAGTCACCTCCTATGAAGGAGGCTATGACCCCGAAGGGGGGGTGGGGGTGGGGGGGGGGTTTGGTGTGTGTGTGTGTGTGGGGGGGGGGGGGGGTTGTGCTTTGCAAATTCACCTCTCCTGTGAGAGCCCTATGGTGTGGTCTGGCCACAGGCGCCTAGAGGTGATTAAAACCCTGGCTAGAGCATGGTCAAAATGCGGTCAAAAAACAAGAAAGAATAACGGATCCACTCTCATGACGACCACGACCGGACTCAACGTAGCATGCTGGAACGTCCGAACCATGCTCGACAAAGCAGACAGCGGACGCCCTGAACGTCGCTCCGCCCCCATTGCCCATGAATTGCGGAGGTTAAACATCGACATCGCCGCGCTCAGCGAAGTACGCCTTCCGGACGAAGGCAGCCTCCAAGAACTTGGTGCTGGGTACACCCTCTACTGGTCAGGCAGGCCTGCATCAGAAAGACGGCTTTCAGGCGTGGGTTTCATGGTCAAGACATCCATTGCGACTAAGCTGGAAAACCTACCAACGGGCCACTCAGACCGCATCATGTCCATGCGCCTCCCACTGAGACACCAGCAGCACGTCACCCTTCTCAGTGTGTACTCCCCAACCCTCCTGGCAGAGCCTGCTGAAAAGGACAAGTTTTACACTGACCTGCGCAGCCTCCTACAGAGTACCCCTGCAGACGACAAAGTCATCATCCTTGGCGACTTCAACGCCAGAGTGGGCCAGGACTCTGAAGCCTGGAAAGGAGTCCTCGGCAAGCATGGCGTGGGGAACTGCAATGACAATGGCCGCCTACTGTTGGAGTTCTGTGCGGAGCAGCAACTGGTCATCACCAACACTACTTTTCAGCAAAAGGACAGTCGAAAGACCACCTGGATGCATCCTCGCTCCAAACACTGGCACCTTATCGACTATGTCCTAGTGCGTCAGAGGGACCGCAGTGTCGTCCTCCTCACCAGAGTGATGCCCAGCGCAGAGTGCCACACTGACCACCGCCTTGTCCGCTGCAAACTCAGGCTCCACTTCAAGCCAAAACCCAAGAAATGGGGGCCCCCCAAGAAAACGCTTGACGTTGCCAGCCTTCAGCGTGACGATGTGAAAGCTGCCTTTCAGACAGATTTACAGCGCAGGCTCAAAGACACAGCGGACCCAGTAGACTCCTACCCTGAAACACTTTGGGAACAACTGAAAACTGCTATTGCAAAATCCTCTGCAGAAGTCTTGGGTTTCGCCAGAAAGAAGAACAAAGACTGGTTTGACGAAAACGATGTAGAGATCCAGGAACACCTAGCAAAAAAAAGAGCCGCCCATCAGGCCCACCTAGCCCAGCCTTCCTGCCCTGTGAAGAAATCTGCCTTCCGCCTCGTCTGCAGCAGTCTCCAGCGCAAGCTCAGAGATCTCCAGAATGAGTGGTGGACCAGACTTGCACAGAAGACCCAGCTTTGTGCTGACAATGGTGACTACAGGGGCTTCTACGAAGCACTGAAAGCAGTGTATGTACAAAGTCCCCTGCGAAGCGTGAATGGCCAGGCACTCCTCACAGATAATACTTCCATCTTGAACCGCTGGTCGGAATACTTTCAGAGCCTCTTCAGCGCTGAGCGCACTGTTCAAGAAGCAGTCGTCCTACAAATCCCACACCTCCCAGTAAAGGTTGAATTGGACGAACCGCCCACCGCTGAAGAGACCCTCACAGCCATCCACCAGCTCAAGAGTGGCAAAGCAGCAGGCATTGATGGAATACCGCCAGAGATCTGGAAACATAGAGGCACAGCACTGCACAACAAGCTCCATGACCTCTTTCTCTGCTGCTGGGAGGAAGGAACACTACCAAAAGATCTCCGTGATGCAGTCGTTATCACCCTGTACAAGAACAAAGGCGAGAAGTCTGACTGTTCCAACTATCGGGGAATTACCCTGCTGTCCATTGCTGGGAGAATCCTTGCAAGGCTGCTCCTGAATCGGCTGGTACCTGCCATCGCTGAAGACCAACTCCCAGAGGGCCAGTGTGGCTTCAGAGCAAACAGGAGCACCACCGATATGGTCTTTGTGCTGAGACAGCTACAGGAGAAGTGCCGCGAGCAGAACAAAGGGCTGTACGTAACATTTGTCGACCTAACAAAAGCGTTCGACACTGTGAGCAGGCAAGGCATGTGGCAGATCCTGGAGCGACTTGGCTGTCCCCCAAAGTTCCTCAACATGATTGTCCAGCTACACGAGGACCAGCAAGGCCAGGTCAGACTCAACAATGATCTCTCAGAACCATTCCCTATTCTCAACGGCGTAAAGCAGGGCTGCGTGCTGGCACCGACCCTCTTCACCATCTTTTTTAGCATGATGTTGAAGCAGGCCACAGTGGACCTCGATGATGACGATGCAGTGTACATCAGGTATCGTCTCGATGGCAGCCTGTTCAACCTTAGACGACTGCAGGCCCACACGAAAACCCTAGACCAACTGATTCGTGAGCTGCTTTTTGCTGATGATGCTGCCCTCGTTGCACACACAGAGAGAGCCCTGCAGCGCATCACGTCTTGCTCCGCAGATGCTGCCCAGCTCTTTGGACTCGAGGTCAGTCTGAAAAAGACAAAGGTCCTCCATCAGCCGGCACCCAAGACAGTGTATCGCCCTCCTCACATCACCATTGGCGAGTCTGAACTAAAGTCAGTGCACCAGTTTACTTACCTTGGCTGCATTATCACGTCGGACGCCAAGCTGGACAAGGAGCTTGACAGCAGGCTGGCAAAAGCGAACAGCGCTTTCGGGCGACTTTTCAAGCGGGTGTGGCACAATCAACAGCTGAAAACAGGCACCAAGATCAGCGTGTACAGAGCTGTGGTCCTCACCACCCTGCTGTATGGTTCCGAGTCTTGGGCCCTCTACCGCAGCCAACTACGACTCCTCGAACGCTTCCACCAGCGCTGCCTGCGTACCATCCTGGGCATTCACTGGAGTGACTATGTCACCAACGTCAAGGTCCTTGAACAGGCTGAAACTGTGAGCATCGAGGCTTTGCTGCTGCGGACACAGCTCCGCTGGGCGGGGCATGTCTCCAGGATGGAGGATCATCGCCTACCAAAGATCACCCTGTTCGGCGAGCTTGCTACTGGACACCGTGACAGAGGGGCACCAAAGAAGAGATACAAAGACTGTCTCAAGAAGTCACTTAGTGCCTGCCAAATCGACCACCACCAGTGGTCTTCGCTTGCTGCGGACCGTGACACCTGGCGCTCCACCATTTACAAGGCAGCTGTCTCCTTTGAGGACTCTCACAGAGCTAGCCTTAAGGACAAGCGGCTCAGGAGAAAAAACAGAGATGCCGCAGCTCAGAACCCTGGCCATACCTTCCCCTGCAGCCACTGCGGTCGAACCTGCCTGTCTCGGATTGGCCTCCGCAGCCACGAACAAGCCTGCAGACGTCGTGTGCAACTCCTATAAAATCTTCGTTCGCGAAGTCAAGCCAAGAGAGCATGGGGACCTAGATGTGTACGTAAATAGCTGCCAATACTCAGAACAGTGTCAAAACCACTAAGCCATTTGTAGACCCAAGCAAAGAAGAACAATTTACTTTATTTATCTGCTGACTGGTATTGTGCAATAGCACAGATAGGTTGTCCCAGTACTTTTTTCAGATCCAAAAGACAATAAATTTTTTTTTTACAGTTTTATGAAAGTAAACATCAAGATGAGCTTACGTGCAAAATTTTGTAGAGATACCTTAAACGGTTTCTGAGTTATAGTGATTTGAAAATTGAGTCATTCTGTCGTTTCAGGTCAAATTTAAGAAAAGGACATGTTTGAGGCCTCAGCAATAACATATACGCACATACGGCGCTTCTCGCCAAATGTACGTTCGGCAGCGATGTTAGCGTAGCTAGACATAAATTTATCTTGTTACTTCAATTGTTAGAGGTTTAGCCTGCCCGCCTTTGACATCATGACATGCTATTAAATTCGCCTCACCGCAAGCCTTCCGAAAAAGTCCCTTCTTTAAACAGAAGGGACTTAAAAAATAAGCTTTGAGTAAAAAGGAGTATGTTTTCGCAGAGAGGACACTCATAAGTTGCAGTAAATCAGGAAAACCCAAAACATCAAACGTGACCGCGGAATGCATCAAACCAATATCGTATTCATGTCCTTGACCTTGAGGATGACAGCTTGATTCTCTTATGAAACATTCTGTTATAAGCTGTAGTATTATTATCTTAAATTTATCATTATCTTAAATTTAGTTTTAATTGGTTCAGTGCCTTCAGAATTCTTCCCTGCACTAGGGTTTCAATACAATAGCTGCCGTGACCTTGACCTTTACAGCAGCAACGAGTTTTTGGTTTCTGGTATTTCTTTTAAAATACAGAATGTCATCATCAACTATCTGGATTGCATTGTTCAGTGATGTTAGATATATGGCACACAAAAAAGCTATTACTTTGACCTCAAAGAATACAATACAACTCTCCATCTTGATGTAGATTACCATGATGTACAGTGTCATGTGACAATAATGTTTAAAAAATCTGTATGTCCTATCGCTTTTGATGAAGCAGGGTTGCAAAATATTGTTAAAGAATACCAGGGGGCACACATGCCCTTGACCGTGAATAGAGGGCTCTGGTATGAATGCTTCTAGTTTGGTAATAAGACAAACAACTATAATGCAAAAATGTATGCACGTGGCTGATATACTTTGCGAGAAATTGTCAATCCCGTCGTGTCAAAACATGAATGTTATGTGTCAAATGAGCCAAGTGAACATAGACTGCTCGTTAAACAAGACGTAACGGTATTGAAATAGGACATGTGTTCGATCTTATATTTATGAGGCAGGTGATAACATGTTACTGCAATGAAAAGTAATAGATCAGTTGTCTTTGAGGTCTTGTATCGTGATAAAGGTATCTTCGAATATCTTTAGAACTGTCACGTTGGTACCTTAATGATTCCGGCTTGGCATTAACACCTGGTTACGCCTCACTGGCATTTACAGAAGATGAAACCGATCATCTGGTTTATATTCACGTTGTTTTCCTTCATATTTACTGGATCGTAACCATGTAGTTACACACTGTACACAGCAACCTATTTCCTAAGGATAAGGTTGTGTGATATGGATATGGCAGCTATCTTGGATATAGCGGCCATATTTGAGTAAAACTTAAAGAAATGTGTGTCATCATATCACAATTAAGATCATGCATTATTTCTTTAAAATAAATGTATTCACTTAAAACGAATATAGTGTCCTTAAATGCGTGCTCAACAATGGAATATTAAATGATTCAAAGCAAAGACTGATGAAAACGTTGACAATAAATAAATAATTTTCACGAAAAACGTACACATTTTTTTTCAAATGGTATTCTAATCGGTTTGAAAACAGTAACGTCGTGACTATCCAAATATGTTTTTATTTTTCACTGATGATGCTTTCAGCAGCCTGGTCTCCTATACTGTTTAGCACCTCGAAGGTGAAGAAAACAGAGTGTGTTGTCGCCATCTTGACACTGGTGGTCATGTGTCACATATTCGTGAAAGCAAGCATATTCATATTCTGCTATAATCCAATGTACACATACCAAGGGGAATTACTCAGCGCTGGACAGACAAACAGTTAGATGCTCTGCCCCCACCTATCAGGCACCCAATCGCCAGGACACAGAAAAATACGCAGGTGTAGAAGAAGACGATCATATACATCTCTCTGATATAATCCAAATAAATAAATGCGGAAGCCAAATATTTCTTACTTCAACATTGCATGAATGAGATTCGGTTAAAACGAAATGGGGATAAAATGGCCATTTCAAATATGACGTCACTAACGATTTGTTTTTACTCTTTTGCGTAACTGTAGCAGTTTTAGTCGCCGGCGATGATTCCTGTAGGAATCATTGGGACTAAAACTCTTACCGACATACAAAGGGTTAACGGTCCCAAAACAAAATCTTGATGGTATCCTAATCGTTTTATCATTAGGGCATTGCCGGCTAACTATGCCCAAAATCTGGTGTTTGTAAAGTGAATATGCAGAATAATGCACTTTGCATGGCGCTTTTGCCTACACTATGAAATTTAATAACAATTTAGATTGTCACAATAATCAACTCACATGATCTGAACGACGTATTTCACAGCAGCGTCCACAACTGTCAACACGTAGGGCTGTTGCTGCGAGTGCAGTTCCGTGTAGGGGGACAGTGTTGTGTTAGACAAACTCCTTATCTCCAGCGTTATATTGTATGTCGCACCAACCACCAAGATCCCTTTTGGTATAACCGAGTGTGCTGAAACAAAGAATGATTTGAAAAATGAAGGATCGGACGCCCCATTTTCTTGGGTCTTTGGTTGCAATTAATGCAGGAAAAACAAATGTGTGTGCGTTGTGGGTGAACGTTCATTAATGTACACACACACATACACACACAAACACACACACACACACTCAAAGAAAGAAATGAAATGAAATTAAACTTTATTTTTCAAGGACAACAGAATAGGTGCGCAGACCTTTTTTTCATTTTTGTCCTTGCTACAAACTACAGGAAAAAATAAATGAATTAAAACAATTAAATAAATAATCCACACACACACACGCGAACACACACACGCACCACGCATACACACACGCGCGCACACATACACACAGTCACTACACGCTCTCATACCATCAATAGAGGATCTCCGTAAATCAAAAGTAGGGCACTAAAAGTAAAAGGCGCATGCGTAACGCAAACAACGGATAAAACGCCCGAACCAACATGCGCTGTCACGATGCCTGTCCGGGCCTCCAACCCATCTCTGTCGCCAAAACACACGTAACCTTAACCCGCCTCCGATTCCCGAACAACCTTTATTAGGCATTACATACATTTTATGCACAACAGCTACATTATCATGTCAGAGATCATGCCTGAAAACTACACCAGGGCGAGGCCAATTTCAGTGGTCCGATTTTATCGTCAAAACTCTGGAAAATGCCGGTTGTAGCTCTGGAGGTATACCCGACGGCCCTGGTAAACAAATCCACGCTGTCCTCATCGAAAATCACCGGGGAGGGAGAGAAAACAGTCGTCATTTGCGGCTCACATTTACGTCGGGTACTAGAAGTGTCGCCAGCCATGACACAAGCCCGCCAACACAGTACGATCGAGTACTGCATACTTACCGCCGCAAACCACCCTGTCAGCTGAGGAGAGACAGACAAAGAGCAGAGGCATGGCGCCAGAAGGCAGAAAAAGCAGGCGGAGAAAAGGCAAATGAAGAGACTTTTGTCGCGCCATTGTTTACGCCAACACCGCCAAATGACAACCAAGAGCAGTCGACACACAACACACTCCTGACACGCCGAGCGGCACGAGAGTCCTGTCTGACCTAGATATGATGCAGGCAAGCATGACAGCCATGTTGTATCCGTGCGGGTTGATGGACTGCGGTGATGCAAACAGTCTCAGTGACAATGACCCAGATTTGCAATGTGCTGAATATAAGACTATGAAAAACGATGAATTCTAGCAAAAATACGTGTCTGGACTTACCGATAGGTCGCTTCAGCGTCGTCTGAGGGACAACACTAGGAACCGAACATTCTGTAGAGTGGTGTGTGAACCTATGGCCCCTGACAAAACTTTTGTCTGCGAGAGTCGTGACATTGTTGTCGTGACTGATTTCAGTGAGGGGAGACCGACTTGCATCAAGTTTTGGTTTTCAAACAGGACCTCCGCCACATGCTTGAGAAAGGACTTGTGTACCTTCAAAGCCTCAAAATGTGGAACGAGGTGGAAAGAGACAAGTACAAGGAGAAGTTGGACTGGGCAGAGACTGACATGCACAGGGTGACGGAACTTGTGCGATCTTACCTAGGGTGATGAGACGTTCATTTCATGGCATATGTCGCACTTACGTGTGTTTGACGGACATTATTATTCTCAGTGACCTGTGCCGCTGATGCTGAACTATAACCAGATGAATGATTGTCGGTTATCAGTGTCATGTGTTTTTGTATTCGGGTTGGAGTCGATCGTTCGTGTATGTCAAAATTCCCTACCCCCACCACCCTTATCTATGGGCACAGATGCCTTCGAAAATAAACCACTTTGACTTTGACTTTGTCAACTTACATAAACATCGCCAACATCGAATAAACTGAACATAGACTACAAACTATCAAAATTAAGTCAGAAGTATTGATTATCCATCTGCTGACTTCCACTTAAACGCGCACACACACACACACGTGCACACACACACACGCGCGCGCGCGCACATACACACACACATACACATGTGTTAATGAATGCTAGTCAAAACGCAGAAGCTAAGGGCGCTTTGTTAAGCGGCTCATTTATGTGCCGGAAAAGCATTGACTTGAAATTGGACATGGAGGGGGCTTCGGTAATATTGGCTGGAAGTGAATTTCAAAGTTTAGCTCCTGAATAGAACAGGCTAGTTTGTAATATATCAAGTCGTGGCATAGGTACTGACAGATTGTTCCTTGCCGTCTTGCACGGTGTTTTAGCGTAACTAAACAAATCCGAAATGTACGGTGGTGTTCTAGAGATGCTAACTTTAAACATTAACACACCCCTGTTGTACCTAAGAAGGTTACATAACAAAAGCATGTCAAGGGCTTTCAATCGTTCGTCAGTGCTGTCCTTGCTGTTAGGATTAGCTAGGCTGCCCTCCGGTGGATGGAATTAAGCCTCTTTAAGCATGCATCACTATACCCGTCCCAGACTGTAGATGCGTAATCAATGTGAGATTGAATGTGAGCGGTGAAAAACGATGTCTATGAATCTGTAAATACTAGGTTTTAAAAGCAGAAACAGATTTCTGGACACAGTTTTGCATACCCGGTTCACATGTGCATGCCAAGACAACTGATTGTCTATAATGACGCCTAGCAACCGGCGCTCGGTGACCTGCCTAATCAGCTCACAGTTAAGAGAGAGGCTAAGTTGATGCGGGTTCAGCTGATGCTTTTGACGCGTAGTGATTAACATACACTCTGTTTTAGATGGATTAGGCATCAAGTATTTGTCTCTGCACCAGTATGGGACATCTAATATACTATGTTGCAAAGAAAAGTTAATTTAGGTATTTTTGCCGACGAGTTGTCGAGAGTAGCGTCGTCTGCAAACAAACTGCATCGCACATTTGGTTGCGAGATACATGAAGGCAAGTCATTAATATAGATAAAAAATAAAAGAGGGCATAAGATAGACCCTGGGGCACTCCATGCTTAATCTCACCTTCTTAAAACGCTTACCGTTGACAAAAACGTACTGAGATCTATCGATTAGATAAGATTTAAAAAAGAAAGCGGAATCTGTGTCTATGTAGTAATAGTTCATTGTTAACTAAGTCAAAAGAATTAGAACAAGTAAGCCAAGTATTTGTTAGGTGATACAACGCAGTGTGACATGAATGACGGAATCCAAAACCTGACTCTAACGAATAAATCAAGTTATGTCTCTCCAGGAAATGACTCGGGTGCCTGTGGACATATTTTCTATCGGGTTGGACAGAGCTGACAGGAGTGAGACTGGCCTGAATTTATTAAGATCTGTGAGGTCTTCAATTTTTGGCAATGGGATGATCTTTGCTATTTTCCAACCTCTTGGAAAAGTACCTCGCTGGATTATGAGATTATAAATAAACGTTAACGCTTCAACCACATATGGGGCAGACAGTTTTAGAAAGAAGCTAGTATTGCGTCATGACAAAGGGAGCGTTTATTTTTCAACTGAATAATAGATTTCCTACGTCAAAAACAGTTAAATGCGGAATACTAAAGAAATCGTTTGGTGCCAGTCTCTCGTCGCAAACGTTTTTTTTTTTTTTTTTTTTTTAGTTTTTCAGAAGCAGTCGGTATGTTCCGGTTATTATTACTTTTAATCAAAAGCGAGTCGGCAGCAGATGGGAAATGCTGATTAAAAGTATCAGCGGATATAGAAATACGCGATGGTGTTTGTCCTGATTTCGTAAAGGATTTGAGGGCTCGCCAGACAGATACGGTATCAGTTTTATTATCCACCAAGCGCTGGAAGTGTTTTTTTCTCGGCCTCAAGCACTAAGTAGTTGACACGGTCACGCTGCTTTCGGAAAGCAATATAGTCTTTGTTCCGCTTCAGTTCATTTCGGAGAGCCATGGCGTCTTTAATGTCCTTACTTAACCACTGAGGTAACTGTGCGTGTTTGACTCTTCTCACGTAGTGGCGCATGCGGGTCAAGTACACCAAGGAACAATCTATTGGTATATCGGCCAAAGCTTTTTTTTTAAGGATCATCGTAATTATAAACCAACTGAAAAGAGGTTTCGTTTAGGTCGGCGAGAAACGCACCCTACTGAAGTGTTTAAACGACCTGTAATGAATAGTCGTATGTTGGGTTTTCCGGTATGGCTTGTCCATATTAAGAACCCAGCTACAGCACACACGACAGAGTCGTGTATGTATACAGCTAATCCCGTCTGCTGGGTAGGAACGGGATCACGCCGTATAACCGTACCGACATAGATAATAATAATAATACATAGTATTAATATGGCGCATTTCTCATATTTATAATATAAGTGAATGCGCAGGACATAGCCGAGAACTAAACCCAACAAGTACGCTCACGTGAATCACGCGCATTCCCTCACACACTGTACATAAGCACAGAACATTCACGTGGTGGGGCAAGTTCAAGCGAGCTACTGAAATTTTGAAATTTAAATGTTTTTGTTTTTTTTTTACATTTAAAAAAAATTGATTAAGTAGACTGTAATTAAATACCGAATTCGTGGGGGAGGAAAGAGCCGGAGTACCCGGAGAAAAAAACCCGACGGTTCGCCCGAATTATTGGTGACACTTACTACAGGAGAAAAATCCGACGCCGAAAACGGGTATCGCACCTCGCACCTCTTACATTGGTGGCAGACGCTTTTACCGCTGAGCCACGGAGCGCCCCAAAGATGAATCGCTTATATTAGAGTGTAGTCGAGATTCTGAGATTCCAAAAATGTGATAAGGTGTGGGTTAAGTCAAAAGGACGGACAAGTCAGGAACCTTGTTCAACAAATGATTAATATTAAGATGTCCAGCATGTAAATTACTCAATTTACCCGACATTTTAAATCGGTAAACAAAGATGGGATGAATCATAACCCACAAAGTCCCTTCTATATGAGAGCTGTCAATGGTCTCAACCTTTTGTCTTTGACCTGATTCTGATGTTGAATTATCTCCTATTGAAAATGTCTCGCAGATCTGCCAATGCGTCAGTGAGTTCTATAAGGGGCGCAGGACATGCTTGTCATTGATTTGGCAAACGTCATTTGTCATGACGTAAGTTTTAGTTTTTACGTAAGTTTATATTTTACATGCTATGAGTTTTACTTTAGAGATATATAAAGAGAGGTTATTTGGACAATTATTGACGACTTCATTATTTTACCATTTTTGCTAACAAAACTCACAATGACCGCATCGCTTATTTTTCCCGGATTCTCTTTATTTTACTCTGTAAAATAAGAGATTCCAAAGAATCAAATTTCAATAATGCCGCACGATCATAAACTCGTTGACCCGCCATGACCTCTCTACTATCGCGGAATCAACCCCTGTTAGTTTGAAAAAAACGGCGACCATGATTAGTGCGGCCTTATCGAATTTGATTCTTTGGTATCTCTATTGTTCTAGCTCTATAACTATTGTCTCTGTCAACACCTAATCACTGTTAATTTTCTTTAAAAATGGCGACTATTACCAATCGAACACTTTTTGCTACCATGACCTGACAGCAACACAACCCTAGTGTGTTTACACTGCACAAACATTGACAAGGAAGTTTAATTCACTGCAGACTAAAAAAAAAACCCAGTATCTGGCTGCCTTGTACCGAGTATATGGGTTTTTACAGAGACTATGATTCTCAGGAGCCTAGATTTTTATAAGTGGACACAGGTCAGATCCTCAAGAGTCTCGGACCCCAGGCTTAACCCCCGTTTACAAGTATTAGTCAACTGTTTTGTTAGCTCTCTCGTAGTGAGTAAGCTGATGGGTCTTGTTTATTATTTTTATTATTTTTATTATTATTTTTCCCTCTTGCTGTTCACGCTCTCTCTGATCAACCGGACTAATTGGAGAGAGCGCGAGTGGCGAGTGAGAATGATTGTGTACAGTCAGTTGTTAACTGTATCAGATGTTTCTCTCTCTCTCTCTCTCTCTCTCTCTCTCTCTCTCTCTCTGTGTGTGTGTGTGTGTGTGTGTGTGTGTGTGTGTGTGTGTGTGTGTTTAGTCTTAGTAACTGACATCAAGACAAATTCCAATGTTTTTATTGTTTTGTACATGGAAACATATGGCAATAAACCATCTTATCTTATCTTATCTTATCTTATTATTTTACTGCAAATACAATTTCTGAAAAAGTGACTGCCGTCTTAATGTATACCCGGAATGTGTTTACACAACACAGACAGTACAAGGCCGACACTCCACTGTTTTATTATAAGCAGCTGTGCCAGCCTTGACTAACCGTAAACCTGGTGTACACACACACACACACACACACACACACACACACACACACACCTCACCCCCCACCCCAACCCACCCACACACACACACACACACTCACTCACACATACACACACACACGTACGAACACACATACACACACACACAGAGGCAGGTTTTTAAGTACTTCCTCATGCCACTGCAATATTATTGTAAGATATTTCTTCCGGGTGCATAACTGACTAAACATGCCTGACGCGAGCCATTGAAACACACCAGCCGGAGTGAGACAATAATAACTCTTATTCAATTTCACGCAGGTGGGTTAGACTGGTGTACATATTTAGACTGTAACTAAGCTTTCAAGCTGAAAAGAGACACATTCCTTTTGAAATCATACTCTGCTTTATACAGTCACTCGATTGAGTACATAAACAACAGATCCTCAAGAGCCGCCAGGGCCCAGGGCTTGACTCCATTTTACAACATTTCTGTCAGTTGTACTTTCTGGTCTCTCTTTTGAGTAGGTTGTGAGACTTGGCGACATGCATTTGCCACAGCCACGCATAGATTAACAGTTCATTTCCAAACTCTTGAGGGCTCCATATTTTACGAATAATATTGAGGACATAATTTTCAAGTAACGACCTTTGTTCGGCTGAATGGGCCTGACATCGCTCTTTTGTTTGACTGAATAGCCTGTCGTCGGCTTACTAATGTTTAGTCTAAGCTTTTGTGTTGTTACCGTGGTACTGTAGGTAACATGAATGACACATTTTTTCATTAACATACATGTCCCATAGCCACCTCACACAGAGAGAGAGGTCTGATTTAAAAGTCAGTACATAGATGTTATATTTTCTGTCTTGTTTAAACCTGTGTTTAGTCAAATTGAAAAAGCCGCCGTCTTGTTTACTTCAGTGAGTCACGAACACCTGCCTGTTTACACCAAAATCAGTCTCGTCACACACACACAAACACTCACACACGCACAAACAAAAACAAACAAACACAAACAAACAAACAAACACATACACAGACACACACACACTCTCTCTCACAGACACACACACACACACACCGTACATGACACCCATCACCAAAAGCACAAGGTTTTTAAGTACGACCTCGCGTCACTACAATATCATTGTAAGATATTTCTTCTGGGTGCATACCTGACTAAACATGTGTGATGCTTTCAATTTGTAAGCCCTGTGAGATGATAATAGCCCTTATAGGACAGCCAAGGCCATCCTTGGGGTAAACTTAAAAAGTCACTGACTAGTTAGCCGACTAAATGTATGAAGTTACTGTTAATGTACTTTCTAGTAAAACATGATTTTGCTTGATAACAAATTTCAAAGTTACCTACAATTTTGTTTTTTGTTTTACTTTTTTAAATTACATATAAAATGAATCAAGACAAACTTCTTTTTTGAATGATATCAGTTCTGTAGAAAACAAAGACTTAGACTCGATAAAACAGCGTCTTCTCTCTGTAGTTGTATCGGGCAAATCAAAAGCGTATCACGGAAAACAATACATGACAGAAGATATAGAATCTCTCACGGCTGACGAACTATTTAAACTACATTCTAAATATGAAAATCACATCGCTTCACTAATGACTTGTGATTTAAGTCGATCACTTGTCTGTCTATACACAAAAGCAGTAAGTCATTTTCTACCAGTGGATAGTGACAGTCTAACACACGACCTTGAAAGGAATCATATTGTTTCAAGTTCAATAGGTAAATTAGCATGCGTCATGTTTTACAAGTTTGGAAATTACTTGCACCTGTCGTAACCTGCTTGTCACTGGGAGTCATATTGATTTTTCGAAAATAAATTTTACTGCAGAAGAAAATGGACGAGACCCAGACAAGTCCACAACCGAACCCCAGTCCTGTCTTGATGCAGGTTCAAACGGTGACTAAGACTAAAAGTCCAGGAAGAGTAGAGGGTGGAAAAAGATTAGCCGAATATAACAGACAAAAAAAATTACAGCTTCAAACGCAAACAGAAAAGGCCCGCTGTCAGGACCAGTGTCAATACCAACACCGACAGGACCGTCAGAACCAACACCGTCAGGACTGTCAGGACCATCACACCCACATCAAAGTGTAAGACTAACAACTAAGTCTAACCTTGAACCTGAAACAACAAAATATATAGTTGCTGGGTTTGTTGTCGGATTTGGTTACGTAGGTTACCAATTATACAAAAAATACAAACCACAGACTCGTACAGTGTCCAAAAATATCAGACACTCCAAAAACAAAACCAGAAGTCGCCACATTACCAGTAACACCAAAACCTGTTGACCCATTTTACATGCAATAAATAAATTTATTATTTTAATTTTTACTGCCTTAGAAAATGAGCGACACAAAGAACATAATGAACCTTGTGTATCACTCTGCCGTAATCAGCGGACTAGCTATTGCTTACTCTATGCTGGGAAAAAGTCTACGCAAAATGAAATCTGCAGACCTCAGTAGATTGGATCTTGAAGATTCGGCTTAATTACTTGTAGTTGTCACAGCGTCAATTGCGACAAAAGACTTTCTTGTTAAGCAAGGTATTATTCCAGAAAATGTTTCTATGTAAATAAAAAAAGTATGGCGACTTTAGCAGTAATAATTGGAGGGGCCGTGGTTAACGCATTGGCTTTCAGTGGATCAAATTATCTCTTTTCAAAAATGGGTAGAGAGGAATCAGCAGAAGAAATGAAATGACATAATCAAGCGTCAGAGAAACTTGCACAAGCTCAGCAGGATTATGAAAAGCAAAGAATAGAGAAACTTGATTTCATTAATGAAAAACTCAGACTTGAAGGTCACGCACAGCATACGTTTTCAAATACCGACGAGGTAATCAGAGAATATTTTCTCATTACGGGTGAAACATGACCATCCCAAAACAAAAACTAAGTGACTATTACAAACCCAGTCCAGAACAAAGAAACGGAGAAATAATCTTTGTTTTAGTGGGAATGACATTCATATTTTTCACAGGATTTTATATTGCTGAAAGAAATGACAAATGCTAAACTATCAAAAATATATTACTCCCCAATTGGGTACTGGAAAAGTAACACCGCTATTTAGAAATTACACGCGGCCGTAGGCGGTGATGTATCACTCAGTCAAGTCAAACAATGGTTACAGAGACAGGCAATTTGGCAGATATATCTCCCTGCACCAAGGAAAATAACAAGACCTCATTTTGAAAACACTACCCCCAATGACACACACCAAATGGATTTATTGTTCCTACCCTATGACACAATAAGAAAAAAACGATACAAATATGCACTGACTGTTGTCAACATAGCTTCAAGGTATAAGGACGCCGAACCCATATCTGACAAAACTGCTACCACAGTTGCTATTGCTTTAACAAAAATATATAGTCGAGGCCCTTTAAAATACCCTAGACTTGTACAAGTTGATGACAGATCTGAATTTAAAGGTGCCGTTAATCAGTTCTTTGTGAAGCTTGGCATACTGGTTAGATGCGGCATTCCAGGTGTTCACAGATCAAAAGCAATCATAGAGATTTTAATAAGCAATTATCGAAGAGGCTTTTCAGTTACCAGTATTCTAAGGAAAAGCAATCGTAGAGAATTTTAATAAGCAATTATCGAAGAGGCTTTTCAGTTACCAGTATTCTAAGGAAATCATGCATGACACACGTAACACTGAGTGGGTAAAAAGATTACCAGTGGTGATAAAAGCAATGAATAATGAAGGACACTCAAAGCCTGTTGATGCAATTAAATTAAAAACAATTACAGAGCCAAAAACAACAACACCGTCAGCACCAGACACAAGTTTGTTTACAAAACAGGTGAGATATCTATATCAACCCGGTGAGGCTGAAAAAGATTTTAAACGCAGAGCAACCGACCCCATCTGGTGTACATCTGTTCATAATATAAAAAATATTATTCCTGGTACTGACGTGTCAATATATTACCTGTACGACCCTGCCCCTCAGAGGGCATTTGTTAGAGAATAATTACAGATTATTTCCCCAGACACTGTTACTCACTTTTGACCAATTCGTCAATCAGTTCATCAATCAGTTTGTCACAAATGTCTTCAGATAACTGAAGCCTGTAATGCCCAGGTGCATAAGCCTTCTCCTTACTAAAAAACACACGTTTTGTGTCCCCAACTGCAAGTGACTTTTTATGTGTTTGGATCATGTCAAGATTATGTTTGTTTGATCTCAGTGACTTGTTTGGATAATCAGGCATTAATGCCCCATCTAATACTTCCTTGTAATGTTAATGACGGATGTCTATTTTTAATTGCTTGGTTTTTTTTATTCCTTTGGCTTTCGACTGACTACCTTTCTGATACAGTATAGAATATATTTTTGATCTCAGTCCAACGTACTCAACAATAGGTACACCATTCAGTTCATCCTTAAACTTTCCAGGCACTTTTTTGTTTTGTGTGCTAAACAGTGGATGATCTTTTGGGTAGTCAGATGTGTCATACATGTGTAACTCTGTTTTCATGTCTTCATAAAAGTCTTCAGTAGGCACGTCTATGATCATAGAGTCAGTGTCAGTGTATAACAGATGACACTCAGGATACTTTGGTTTGAAGTAATCATAATAAAATTCAAGCATCAACAGTTTTGATAACTCAAGAATTGCCATACCAATGAATACTGGCTTGTCCAGTTTAACAATCTTTTTTTTTTTTTGAGTGACACTGCATACAATGATGAATCAAACTCTTTATACCCTGTGTATTGAGGCTTACCTGTAAGTTTAATTGCACCCAATTCGGTTGTGACAAGCCTCACATCTTTGCGGTGATGAGGATTTTCCATAGTCTTACAAAAACAGGCATTGTTCAGAAGCTTAAAGAAGTCTTTATCAAATGCAGTGTTGCCGTCCCTTGCACGCAATGTTGTGTTCTTCATTATGTGATCTTTCATGAAAGTACTCTGATCAAATTGAATACCTCTGTGAACTTCTTTAGTATTAACCCGTGTCTGATGTAAAACTGAAACAAGCGATAGTGACACATGTAATTGAATTTGTCATTTAGATTTGGCACAAGTTTAGTGTCTTCTTTTTTCCCCGTCATGCTCATTTTCTCAACAGCTAATGGATAATCATTGTGATAATCATGTAGGTGGTGTGGGTACTCCAGGTCTACTTCAAAGATCCAACCCTTCGCATTATTCCGGTCAAGAGTTATAATATTGTTTGTTAACTCTGTTATGTCATACTGTGACAAATCATGCAGACAAAATTTTTTTCAAGGGCAATAATTCGGTCATCGCGAACTCATACAAGTTACATGTGTCCATGTACAGGATATAATTAGATGACCTTGAGGGGTCAAAGTCGATAAGATATTTGTTATTTGCTTTGGCATAATTATTCGATGCCATACTAATTCCACCCCTCAATCCGCGTTCCACCATTTCACCCATCATGCGATCAGACAGCAGGTCTATAAATATCTTACTGGATTTTAAAAATGCATCCCATGTCATGCCAGGACTAGTTATGTAGCAGGCTGGGTCAAGACTGTAGTGTAACAAACCCTTTTCACAATAACTTTCAAATACGTCTGCTAGCAAACAAACGTCAGCTTTCAAGTACTGGTCATGATAGTCACCAATCGTTTTACACCCTAATTTATCCCATGCATCAAGAGCATGCTGGTAATCAGAGTCAGAAATACTTTTACCATTAAGTGTAGAATAAAATTTCTCTTTTGGTGGCAGTCTCCTTTCCTCAAACACAACCCACTCACTGATGTACTCATACGGATACACACCTTTCTTAATCAAATCAGGCTCAAAATATTTACTTGTTATTGGATACTCAGTCAGTCCGTCTGCCAGACTAGCAAGACTTAAAGACAAATGTTGCATAGAGTTATAAAATGCTAATTTGTCCAGCCTCAAAGTCAAGTATTTTTCATTTGTGTGGGCAATACAAATTATGTTTCTGTAAGACTCATCCACAGCACGCATGATGATGTGTGAATCATATCCCTTGAGATTGTGGAAAAAGATTGGTAGCTTAGATGTCTTGGGATCTGTTTTTAATAATAAGTTACATTTGTTATGTGTGGCACCTCTGTATCGTCCAGTTATGTGATCATGGTCACGAACTTTATCACCCCCCAGAGGTTGTTCACAAATACAACATGTCACAGCTGTATCAAATTTTAGTTTATCTTCTTCTGTCATCACCAAAGATATCTGACATGTGAGATATTTTACTACCTGACTATACAGATGTCTCATTTCTGTTAAAAACAGACATGCTGCATTTTCACCCCTGTAGATAACAGGTTCTGAATGTTGTCCGTCTGACCTAACAATAATGTATCCAAAAGAACACACCACTTGGTCACTCAACTTTATAGTCTTTGGTAATGAGTCTGGAACAGGACCTTCATATGGAACAACCAGTGATTCAAAATCAGCATACACTACAAACGGCAGCTTTTGCTGATTCCCATAGTTCTTAAAACACACTTGACTACCAGGATCTGGATACTTAAGTACTGTTTGGATGTCATCAGCTGACCTACAGTGCAAAACATGTTTGTGCGCCACCTTCATAGAGGAGAATCTTTGTAAACATCTTTTACACACTTCCTGTTTGCCATTGTGTTTTGTTGTATGCCCATGAATTAGACGTGACATATTTCTGATAATTGTGTAGTGAAAGTTATCATTATCTCCTATTAATAACATGTCAACATGTTTATCTTCTGGCTGTCCGTAGGTTGGGGCAAGTGGTGATACTCTAATGGGTTGTAACTTGTCAACAGACTCATTATCCCATACAAACACATTTACAGATAAGCCAGGGTTTAGTTTTTCAAACAAGTCTATGTCTTCTATTTTAACAGGGAAATCTATACCACTGAAGTTGAGTTCATTTACAAATTTAGTGTAGTTAGATACACGTTCAGGTTTTGATTTTACATAGTATAGTTTAGCAAGCACACACCACATAAAACAATAGTGGTCATTATTCTGTATATTGACGACAGCCTTTTTGTTTGCAACCTCAGTTGGCAGTGGTATCCATGATTTACCTAATATAGGATGATACCTTGACTGTTTTAATTGTATTTCATGTACATGACCTTCGTGCCAACCAGACCCCTTCATTCTTGCTCTGTCAATTGCTTCAAGAAAATCAGGTAATAGTCTGTCTCTAAACACGTTGTCTAATTCTTTTCTTGTGTTAACTGTGTGTTGTCTTGTTGATATATATGATACAATCACTTCACCATCTACTCTAGTAAATTCTATTTTAGCAACAATCTGAATCTTTACACTACCTGTAAGAAGATTATCTTGTATGACAGAAAAAGAGTTTTCTATCGATTCATAGACATTGTTACTATTAGATATTGGCAAGTCTGTTGTGTGAAACACGTTCCTTAGGCTTGGTTGGCTTGTTGAGCTTGATGGGCTTTGTGTATTGTCCGTCATTTTTATTTGACCGACAAAATAATAAAATAAAAAATATTAACGTTGATTCTGCTGGCACTGTATGTGTAATCTCACTCTCTTGGCTTGACTTCGCGAACGAAGATTCTATAGGGCTTGCCCACGTCGTCTGCAGGCATTTTCGTGGCTGCGGAGGCCAATCCGGGACAGGCAGGTTCGACCGCAGTGGCTGCAGGGGAAGGTCTGGTCAGGGTTCTGAGTTACGACAACTCTGTTTTTTCTTCTAAGCCGCTTGTCCTTAAGGTTAGCTCTGCGAGAGTCCTCAAAGGAGACGGCTGCCTTGTGAATGGTGGAGCGCCAGGTGTCACGGTCCGCAGCAAGCGAAGACCACTGGCGGTGGTCGATTTGGCAGGCACTAAGCGACTTCTTGAGACCGTCTTTGTATCTCTTCTTTGGTGCCCCTCTGTCTCGGTGTCCAGTGGCGAGCTCGCCGAACAGAGTGATCTTGGGTAGGCGATGATCCTCCATCCTGGAGACGTGCCCCGCCCAGCGAAGCTGTGTCCGCAGCAGCAAAGCCTCGATGCTCACAGTTTCCGCCTGTTCAAGGACCTCGACGTTGGTGACATAGTCACTCCAGTGAATGCTGAGGATGGTACGCAGGCAGCGCTGGTGAAAGCGTTCGAGGAGTCGTAGTTGGCTGCGGTAGAGGGCCCAGGACTCGGAACCGTATAGCAGGGTGGTGAGGACGACAGCTCTGTACACGCTGATCTTGGTGCCTTTTTTCAGCTGTTGATTGTGCCACACCCGCTTGAATAGTCGCCCGAAAGCACTGTTCGCTTTTGCCAGCCTGTTGTCCAGCTCCTTGTCCAGCTTGGCGTCTGACGTGATGATGCAGCCAAGGTAGGTAAACTGGTGTACAGACTTCAGTTCGGACTCGCCGATGGTGATGTGGGGAGGGCGATGCTCTTCCTTGGGTGCCGGCTGATGAAGGACCTCTGTCTTTTTCAGACTGACTTCAAGTCCAAAGAGCTGGGCAGCATCTGCGAAGCAGGACGTAATGCGCTGCAAGGCTCTCTCTGTGTGTGCAACGAGGGCAGCGTCATCAGCGAAGAGCAGCTCACGAATCAGTTGGTCTAGGGTTTTCGTGTGGGCCTGCAGTCGTCTGAGGTTGAACAGGCTGCCATCGAGACGATACCTGATGTACACTGCGTCGTCATCGTCGAGGTCCACTGTGGCCTGCTTCAACATCATGCTGAAGAAGATGGTGAAGAGGGTCGGTGCCAGCACGCAGCCTTGCTTTACGCCGTTGCGAATGGGGAATGGTTCTGAGAGGTCACTGTTTAGTCTGACCTGGCCTTGCTGGTCCTCGTGGAGCTGGACGATCATGTTGAGGAACTTTGGGGGACAGCCTAGTCGCTCCAGGATCTGCCACATACCTTGCCTGCTCACAGTGTCAAACGCTTTTGTTAGGTCGACAAACGTTACGTACAGCCCTTTGTTCTGCTCGCGGCACTTCTCCTGAAGCTGTCTCAGCACAAAGACCATGTCGGTGGTACTCCTGTTGGCTCTGAAGCCACACTGACCCTCTGGGAGGTGGTCTTCAGCGATGGCAGGTACCAGCCGATTCAGGAGCAACCTTGCGAGAATTTTCCCGGCAATGGACAGCAGGGTAATTCCACGATAATTAGAGCAGGCAGACTTCTCGCCTTTGTTTTTGTACAGGGTGATGATGACTGCATCACGGAGATCCTTTGGTAGTGTTCCTTTTTCCCAGCAGCAGAGAAAGAGGTCGTGGAGCTTGTTGTGCAGTGCTGGGCCTCCATGTTTCCAGATCTCTGGCGGGATTCCGTCAATGCCTGCTGCTTTGCCACTCTTGAGCTGGTGGATGGCTGTGAGGGTCTCTTCGGCGGTGGGCGGTTCGTCCAATTCAACCTTTAGTGGAAGGTGTGGGATTTGGAGGATGACTGTTTCTTGAACAGTGCGTTCAGCGCCGAAGAGGTCCTGAAAGTATTCCGACCAGCGGTTCAAGATGGAGGTATTATCTGTGAGGAGTGCCTGTCCATCAGCGCTTCGCAGGGGACTTTGTACCAGGTGCCTAGGGCCATACACTGCTTTCAGTGCTTCGTAAAAGCCCCTGTAGTCACCGTTGTCAGCGCAGAGCTGGGTCCTCTGTGCGAGTCTAGACCACCACTCGTTCTGGAGCTCTCTAAGCTTGAGCTGGAGACTGCTGCAGATGAGGCGGAAGGCAGACTTCTTCACAGGGCAGGAAGGCTGGGCTAGGTGGGCCTGGTGGGCGGCTCTTTTTTTTGCTAGAAGTTCCTGGATCTCTACGTCGTTTTCGTCAAACCAGTCTTTGTTCCTCTTTCTAGCAAAGCCCAAGACTTCCACAGAGGATTTTACAATAGCAGTTTTCAGTTGTTCCCAGAGTGTTTCAGGAGAGGAGTCTGCTGGATCAACTGTGTCTTTGAGCATGCGCTGTAAATCGGCCTGAAGGGCAGCTTTCTTGTCGTCACGCTGAAGGCTGGCAACATCAAGCTTTTTCTTGGGAGGGCCGCCTTTCTTGGGTTTCAGCTTGAGGCGGAGCCTGAGTTTGCAGCGAACAAGGCGGTGGTCAGTGTGGCACTCTGCGCTGGGCATCACTCTGGTGAGGAGGACGTCACTGCGGTCCCTCTGACGCACTAGGACATAGTCGATAAGGTGCCAGTGCTTGGAGCGAGGATGCATCCAGGTGGTCTTTCGACTGTCCTTTTGCTGGAAAGTGGTGTTGGTGATGACAAGTTGCTGCTCTGCACAGAGCTCCAACAGTAGGCGACCATTGTCATTGCAGTTCCCAACGCCATGCTTGCCGAGGACTCCTTTCCAGGCTTCAGAGTCTTGGCCCACTCTGGCGTTGAAGTCGCCAAGGATGATGACTTTGTCGTCTGCAGGGGTGCTCTGCAGGAGGCTGCGCAGGTCAGAGTAGAACTTGTCTTTTTCTGCAGGCTCTGCCAGGAGGGTTGGGGAGTACACACTGAGAAGGGTGACATGTTGCTGGTGTCTCAGTGGGAGGCGCATGGACATGATGCGGTCGGAGTGACCCGTTGGTAGGTTTTCCAACTTAGTCGCAATGGGGGTCTTCACCATGAAGCCCACGCCTGAGAGCCGTCTTTCTGATGCAGGCCTGCCTGACCAGTAGAGGGTGTAGCCAGCGCCAAGTTCTTGGAGGCTGCCTTCCTCCGGGAGGCGTACTTCGCTGAGCGCGGCGATGTCGATGTTTAAACTCCGCAATTCATGGGCAATGAGGGCGGAGCGACGTTCAGGGCGTCCACTGTCTGCTGTGTCGAGCATGGTTCGAATGTTCCAGCATGCTACGTTGAGTCCGGTCGTGGTCGTCATGAAAGTGGATCCATTGTTTTTTCTTGTTTTCTGACCGCATGAGAAGATGCCCGTTGACCGCGGCTAGCCAACTGGGGTTACGAGGGGATGAGCTTTGGTTAGGCCACCTTTTCTAGGCCCCTCTCCGTGTGGAGCAAGCAGTGCTGTCCCTAGAGAAGGCTGCTTGGTCGTTCAGGGTGTGCCGAGTGACGTTGTCATCCCCAGGTCAACATCAGGCGACCAATATCCTGAACCGCCTGCATGCAGGTTTGAGACTGCGGCTTCCAGTGTCATCTTTCACCTGCCGTTTTGTCCCTTGCCCATCGCTACAGGACTTGGAAAGTTCAGTGTCATAGTCCGTGGGCGTTTCCTAAAGCCTGCGCGGTGGAGCTTTTTGGTGGAGTGCAGTGTGCGCAGTACTGGCCCCACCCTTTAAACCCTTGGTTCGTTTGCCATGGCCTAGCAAGCTGGGACGGTGGCATCGAGGTCCTCGGGTCGTAGGTTTTATATCAGACTGTCCTTGTCTTAGTCTCTGGCTCAAAAGCCTTCCCCGGAGACACGGGGGCTTTGATGTCAGGGGTTTCCTCCCTTAGCCTTTCCGCAGCCAAGCGGCCAGGCCTGCAAGGCAGCAGGGGACTCGTGGGGGCCGGGGTCGTCTATGTCCCATGCAGATGTGAACATCTGCCCACTGCCCAGACGGTGACACCAGAGGAGAAAAATCCAACGCCGGAACCCGGTATCGAACCTCGCACCTTTGGCATTGGAGGCAGACGCCTTAACCACTGCGCCACTTCCCCGTGTAATACCACTTTATTAACTGTAACACTGTCAATATAAACATTTAGTTTGCGTAGTTGTTTAAATATGTTATAACAAAGTTCCTCTAGCCAGCCCTGGGGACTATAGTTGGTATCATTAACTTTAAAAGTAGGTGTCTTTAAATCAATTGTCATGCACTCCACATCTGGAAGCTCATCAACATAATCCAAAGTCACACTATATGTTGCATATATCTCCACTGGTGCTGAAAAGCTTATGTGAGTCTGTTTGGGTGATGATATTAAGTCAGTAAAGTGCTAAACATCTTTGAAGCAGTGTGAGATATCAATCACTTGCATGATTTGTCCGTCTGTCATATTTATTGGACAAAACAAAAGAATAAATTAATTTACTAACCCATACCCTGTGCGCTAATCTGTCTTTAAAATAAGCTTTAGATGCTTAGTTGATTTCAGTTTATTTTTAACATCGTCCCGTTCATGCTTATTTGGTATGACGTCGTTCTCTCTGAGACAGTCTTCAAAGCTGTCACGATCCTTACAGTAAAACAAACAGATAAACTTTAACTGTTATCGAAAATCTTTCAGTACAGCATTATATTTTTGAGTGAGAATCCATACACTAACATTTGCGTGTCTGCCACTGAAGGCCAGTTCTGCTAAAGTGTTTCTCTTTTTGACAATGTCTTTCTCTGCTGAGCAACCATCAACAATAAACAGGGTTGGCTGTCCTTCAAATTGTTTGTAAAAATACTGCAGGTAGTCATTCAGTTTTTTCTCAGGGTCGACTAAATAAATGTTGGTGTCAGTCCAAATGAATAATCGGTTGTGATAAGCTTTGTTGTGTTTGATAGTAGGACAAAATATTACTATGTTTTTGAAATGATGGATGTATCTTGTTTGTAATAGATTAAGTACAAATTTAGTTTTACCACACCCTGTGGCACCACAAAACATACCACAGTGTGGGTCGAGTGTCATCAAGTTCATTTTAATACACAATATAATTTTAATATATGTGACCACTTAGTCTGCTTTCTGAAATATTGAGTTGTGCGTCATAAATCAGGTACAAATATATATTTATTGCTTCGGCTTTTTCAACCTTTTTTTGTATCTGAATTGTAATTCCATCACTGCCGTTTTTGACAGTACGACCTGACCCATGAAGGTAGTCATCATCTGTACTACATAGGTCTAGCCAAAGTGCATATTTATTTGTAAGGTATTGTCCAATCCTAACGTCATACAGATGTAAATCTTTACATACAATGTTTGCTGGTTTATCTCTAATCCTTCCACCTGCAAAATACTTTGTGATCTCATCGTAGTGCTGGTAAGGTAGCATTCCAGATGCGTACACTTGATTTGGACGGCCTTCGATTGTACTAGATAAATGAGTAATCTTTGGATTGTAAAATCTTTCTGAATCCCTTTTGTATGGAGCCGCTGGTTCAACAAACAACATAAGAATGCCTTTCACTGACCTGGCAGGTGTGTTCAAGTTTATGTTCCACATCGGGTCGCTTTTGTCTTTATGCATTAAACTGTGTCTAATCACCCGGTCATAATAAATTGGCAGTCTTGACTGGTATTGATTTTGTATGAGTCTGGCTAGTTCAGTATGAGTGACAATTTTATATTCCAAAGAGATGTTAAAGATCGTATATGTTGCATTAAGATCAGATGATTTTATAACTTTGGAGTAGTCATTGAAGGTTAGTTCAAAACTTAGATGGTCATTCAGTGCTCCTTGGTAATAAGGTAAATGTGCTGTGAGGATTTCAAACTCAAGTGTAATGTAGAATCTAGTTCCATATGTTTCAGCTAAAATAACGTCCTTGGCTGTATTAGTTACTTTATCTCCGGCGTCGATTCTAATTTTCATAATATTGTCATACTGTATGCCTTGATAAATATGATCTCCTTGTTCTTCTCTTGTGAGCCAAAGATCTTTGTAACAGTAAAACACATGAGCATCATCAAGACTAAATATTTCCTGTCCTTCAAGTTTTACTTTAATAGTTCTTATAATTGCTCTGCCAAGGTTGTTAACTAGTGTTCTGTTTACATCTGCATCTGATGAAAGTTCAATATTAAAAGCAAGGCGTGCAGTGCCAGGAACAATAACGTCACTGGGATCTAGGTTCAGAAACTTGACAGCGAGTGTTTGGTTTTGATCTATGGTACTTGGATTGTTTGTGATGACAATTGATTGCCTAATGCCCTTAACACCAAAAGGCTCACGTAATTTTCTATATGGGTCTAACTTTGATCTGTAAGACTGTGTCATTTTATTATGCATAATAAAAAATATTAAATTAATAAAAACAATGGCAGTGGGAGGATTTAATCATGAAGATTTTGAATGGATGTCTCACATACTAGTATCACAGATATGTCAGACATGACTGGAATGGGAAATACTTCTCCTATGTATCACGAACTGTTAAAAGATAAAGTAAACTCATTTTATGACAGTGTTGGTGTGCGCCCAGATGTAATAGATCCTAATCAGTTTGAATACGAAAAAGGACAATTATTTGTAAATACAGACAGAGGGGGAAAGTGTATCTAACACATAAAAATAGTCCTGCTAAGTTTAGAGCTTTAAGTACAATCAAAACTGATGTAGGTGGTGAGGCAGCACTGCAGCGTTACCTTGGTGTTGGTATTAGTAAGAAGTTAACCCCTAGACTTGTTAGTGCGCTTCACGACACACAAACTAGGTTATGAACAGGACAAGAAATTGAAATGACCGAAGTAACAAGACTGCCAGAAATAGCAAACAATGTAGAACAAGAAACCTCGTTTACTGGTGAAGTAATGAAAACAATAGAAGACTCTCCTTTACCCATGCGAGATTTAATGGGCTTAAATAAATCATTACAGACAATAAGAGGTGTGATGGTAAATAATGTAGCCAAACTAGGTGAGCTTGATAAACACATAGAACATGAAAAAGAGAAACTGGCTACCGCAGATGAGGAGAATCTTGACACAGAAATGAAAGAAAGAATACAACACAGATAAAATGATTTGCAGATAGAAAGATCAGGGAGGTTAGAAACGATTAGTATTGGAAGAGAAAAACTGAAAACACAGGTCAACAGGATTAGAGAAACTATTCAGAAAATACTTCACGAAGACGCAACGTTGGCTGAGAGACTTAAAACACTTTTCAGAGAACAGGGTATCACAATTGCGAGTTTAATTACTGCTCTTGGATTTATTATCAGTACTGTTGTTTTGGCTGTCTCTGGTGGACCCGGGGTTGGTGGTGGTGGTAGCACTCCACCACCAGGTCCACCAGCCCCAACTGACCCAAAAGATTTACAGTCATGGGTAAAGAAACAACTGTCACACATATCAGACTTGCTAAGAAATTGGCTCTGAAAGTGATGGACGCATTGCCTGGCATAATTGGCAGTCGTCAGTTGGCTTATTAGTACAGCAGCGAAGGCAGTTGGGTTTATGGCAGAACATGTGTGGATATTTTTGGTTACAGTAGGAGGATTAATAACTGGGTATTTAATGAAACCGGTAAAGAAGTAAAACCCCTAGTCCAGTAAGGCCTATTACCAATGCAGTTCTTTCTGACTCATGTCTGGAGTCAGGGGATGGTGTTACCGCTTGTATGGGTGCCGGGCCTGCGGCAGGGGAAGTAACTGTGTGTAATGGTTTTATTGACTGAACATGTGTGGTTGTTGCCCCTAAGTTTACTGTTTGATTGAGACCGAGTTTCTGATCATATCCAGCAACAACTATTTCATTATTATAATTTGTTATTGTACCCATTTGGAGTTGAAGATCAGATGGCAACATGTATAACCCGATGCCTACTACTGGGGTGTAGAGTGTTCATGGAGAAGTAGTACCTTTGACTTTTCAGCCAGCAGCGCCTCTTGGGGCAGGCGGGAGCACTGGTCTTCACATGGCACTCAACTCTCACAGCTGGCTCCAGGTCCTTTACCTAGCCACACCCCGGTAACCGCTTCTGCTGGCGGGCGAAACGTTGTGAGGGGCTGACGCGTCTCTCAGTCAGTTGAAATACTTGGAGAGGAGACGGGCGCCGCCAAGTTCGCCTAAGCCCATTGAAAGGACTGATGGACAAGCAACAGAATAAGAATAACATGCCGGATCGGTCGGGGCCCGGATCACCAACGACCGCGCACCCCATTGGAGGTCTCCAGGGTGGGGGCGACAAGTGTGTTACTGGAACCAAACCCACCATCAAGCTGCCCACGCAAGGAATAACTATCGGAACTTGGAACGTTCGCACACTCTACCAGTGCGGCAAAGTGAAGGAACTCACCCACGAGTTGAAGCGCTATCGCTGGGACATTGTAGGACTTGCAGAAGTTTGATGGACAGGTTTCGGAGAAACAACAACAGATGAAGGCCATAAAATCTGGTTCAGCGGAAAAGAAACCAAGCACGAACATGGCGTAGCTTTTATCGTAAGGAAAGAGGTGGCTGGAACTGTCATCAGCTGCACCCCCGTGTCAAGCAGACTAATCTCCATCCGCATCTCCGCCCGACCGCACAACATCACTATCATTCAAGTATACGCTCCAACAGCAGATCATGATGATGAAGAATTAGAAGAATTTTACGAACAACTGGACAACATCATCAAGAAAACACCTAAGAAAGACATTCTGACTGTCCTCGGTGACTGGAATGCAAAGATCGGCCCTGACGCCTACCAACAATGGGCAGGAACAGCTGGCAAGTTTGGCCTTGGAGAAACAAACGACAGAGGCCTGCGACTTTTAGAGTTCGCACAGAGTCACCGTCTCACCGTTGCTAATACCCTCCATCCACACAAGAAGTCAAGAACAGTGACATGGCAATCGCCAGGAGGCCTGGTCCATAACCAGATTGACTTCATCTTGCTGCCTCGACGATTCAAATCCAGCGTTAACAAAGCACAAACGAGGTCCTTTCCTGTCGCTGATATTGGCAGCGACCACAACCTCGTCCTTACTAGCCTCAAGTTGAAGCTGGCATTGAAACGAGATAGCAAGAGCCCTCGCATCAGATTCGACCTCCAGAAGCTAAAAGACCCGGAAGTAGAAGAGCTCTTCCAAGCCCAGGTGGGAGGCAGATTTGCAGCCTTGGCTACTTTGGACTGTGACGTAGACACCCTTGCTGGAAATATAAAAGAGGTGTTACTTTCTACAGCAGAAGAAGTGCTGGGGAAGCAGAGGAAGCGCAAACAGCCCTGGGTCACCGATGACATCCTCGATCTCTGTGATGAGAGGAGAGCCTGGAAGAAAAAGAGAGGCCAAGACCTCACATCAGCAAACAAGTACAGACTTGTCAACAAGAAGATCAGGAAGAGGATGAAAGAAGCCAAAGAAGATTGGATTGAAGACCAGTGTTGTAGCGTGGAAGAGGGCATGGCAAACGGCAACAGCAAGAAGGCTTATGAAACGCTAAGGACCCTCACCAAGACTCAACAGCTAACAGCCACAGTCATCGAAGACAGCAGCGGCCAACTCCTTACAGAAAACACTGCTGTACTAAACAGATGGACTGAGTACTGCCGAGACTTGTATAACTACAAGGCTGAGCCAGACACCAGCATCCTCCAAAACAACCAGGCTGGGGCCAGGAAGGCTGAAGACCTGCCAGTGTTAGCTGAAGAGGTGGAAGCAGCTGTACGCGGCCTGAAGGGAGGAAAGTCTCCAGGTGTAGACAACGTACCTGCTGAACTGTTGAAACATGGAGGAGAAGTAACAACGAAGGTCCTCACTACACTCTGTCAAAAGATCTGGGAGCAAAAGAAATGGCCAGTAGAATGGACACAGTCTCTAGTGATCCCGCTCCCCAAGAAAGGAAACCTGAAACAGTGCCAGAACTACAGAACTATCAGTCTGATAAGTCACCCTAGCAAAGTAATGCTTAGAATCATTCTCAACCGCCTCAAAACTTTCGCCGAGGAACTGCTGGCAGAAGAACAGGCTTCAGAGTTGGAAGAAGCACTGTAGAGCAGATTTTCAACTGCCGCGTCCTGATCGAGAAACATCTGCAGCATTAGCGCAAACTCTACCACAACTTCATTGATTTCAGGAAAGCATTTGATCGCGTCTGGCACGACGGACTCTGGCAAGTCATGAGATCGTTCAACATAGAGGAGGGACTGATCCAAATGATAGAAGCGCTTTACAAGAACGCCTGCAGCGCGGTTCTACTTAACAATCAGTCAGGCGAGTTCTTCAGGACGACGATCGGTGTCCGTCAAGGATGCCTGCTCTCTCCTGTCCTTTTCAACATATTCCTGGAGAAGATCATGCAGGAAACCCTCCACGACCACCATACTTCAATCTCTATTGGTGGCAGATCCCTGTGCAATCTTTGATTCGCAGACGACATTGACCTCATGGCAGGCAGCAATAGTGAGCTCCAAAACCTGACAGACAAACTTTCAAGTAGCGCAGGGTCTTATGGCATGGAGATCAGTACGGATAAAAGCAAAGTGATGATCAACACCACAAGCGACAGCAGCAGCAACATTCACATGAACGGCCAGAAGCTAGAAGAGGTCAATAGCTTCAAGTACTTGGGAGCCACCCTGTCCAAAGACGGTAGTTGCATAGCAGAGATCCGTATCAGGATAGGTACAGCAACATCCGCAATGGCCAGGCTGGACAGGATATGGCGAAGTAACTCCATCAGCTTCACCATCAAGTACAGGCTTTACAAGTCCCTCGTAGTGTCTATTCTACTCTACGGCTGTGAGACTTGGACACTGCTTGCAGACTCAGAAAAGAAAATCCAGGCCTTTGAGAACAAGTGCCTGAGGAAGTTGCTCCGCATCTCGTACCGCGAGCACAAGACCAACGAATATGTGCGGAGCATCGTCACTTCCCTGGTGGGCCCACATGAACCCCTTCTGGCAACCGTGAAATGGCGCAAGCTTGCTTGGTTTGGCCACGTGACCCGACACAACACCTTGTCCAAGACTATCCTCCAAGGCACTCTCGAAGGAAGTCGTCGGCGAGGTCGTCAGAGAAAGAGTTGGGTCGCAAACATAAAAGAATGGACCGAACTCGAGATGCCAGACTTGCTTGCCACCGCCCAAAATAGAACTCAGTGGAGAGCACTGTCTGTTGCTGCTGCCTTTCAGTCCCCCCAACGCCCAGTTCGGGCAAGGGACTGATGATGATGATGACTACAAAGTCAACTTTTGATCTCGCATATCTGAGAACGTCTTGGTAGCGTTGTATGCTTGATGGGAGATCAACCACTGAATTAATGAACCTTCCAGGTTTGCAAGAAACTGTTTTCGTGCTTCAAATTTGCCACTCCTGTTTAAAATGTTTGATTTTGTTAGTGATTGTGCACCTAGTAAACACCACACATATGTTCTGATAGACTCATTTACGCGTTCGACTTCCGCTTGAGTAAACCCGTCACTCCTGTCTAAAATAAATGTAGTCCAGGCATTAAACTGTTTCTGTTCTATTGAACCTTAACAGACTTGTGATTTTTGTGAAAATGAAGTGTAACTGGGGTAGTAATCTTGAGGGTATTGTCTGTGACTCATAGCATAAATACAATGTACCCATACCATTGTGATCATAAAGTTTTTGTGTGAAGTCATACTTTGTACTGATGTTAAATTCATTACAGATCCATTCAAACGCTTTCATATCCATGGGGTTGTTAAACCTGTTGAAACTAGATTCAGTTGGTAGTGGGGTATGCAGTTCTGACAGTATTCTTCTTAACTGGTAGTATGTATGGAAACGGTACACAGGCCTAATGAGTTTGTTTGAATGATTCAAATGGTCTGTAAATGAAACGCCACAGCCTGTAGTTGAACACAGTATGGCAAAGTTAAGTTGGTTTTGAAACATCTGTAGTGGGCTTGAGGACCACTTTCTTGCAGTTGCATCATCTGTAATTGGGGGGTTTAGGTAATGGTCAAAGGGATTTGGTACTTTGACTTGAAATAAATCTTGTTCACTTACAGCTATGTCGAGCTGATTTAGTTGAATTATTTTCTGTTCATAAATAGTAGCAATATTGTATTTGGCATCCACGTTAAATTGAAATGCGTTTGTAGTGGTAATGGTTGGTGATTTAAATTCCATCGTTCTTTTTTATGAGATAATAAACATGTTTATTACCTTAACAAATCTTGACACAAGCAAACCAGTGTGGTTAACTAATGGGATTGACAATCGCGATGGTAGCAAGGCTGTAGCTATCCATGAAATGTTTTACACTGTAAAATGGTTTAATGTAACAGATGACGGTGAATATTCTGTACATGGAACTATAGGTAATACAAGTTGGGGCGCTAATCACTTACAGCCAGGGTATTACGATTTTTGTACTATAGATGAATTTTTACAAAATAATTATAAAATTAAAGCAACTTTAAATCCGGCTAACTTGCTTGTTACATTGGAATATCCAAAAGATAGTCAGCTTATATTAACAGACAAACTTTTAATACTACTAGGTTTTTTAACCGAATCTGATATTGGTATTGTAGCTGTTAGTGGTGATGAAGATTGGACTTATGAAACAGAATTAAAATTTAAGCCCAAAGAAGAAAAAAATAATTGGAAGATATCCTGTTCATTTGGCAGTACATACAGTGTTAAATGTTTATTTGAAAGAACTAAACACAACTGAAAATGTTCACAATGGAAAGCCTTCAACTTTGTTGAGATGCTTGCCAACTGGAACTGCTCCCTATTGCAAAAGTGTGGTTGTTAGATTTCCTAATTTGCAGTTTAAGAAATTAGGTTCCAGTTTCTTTGAGTCACTGTGTTTATCTGTAACTAATCAAGATGACAAACCAGTTGTGATGCATGATTTTAGTGTAGTGTTGGAAGTTAAATAATTTTTAAAATGAAAAGAAAAGGGGAGACTGCCAGTGCTAATATTTTAGGAAGGTTACAAAGTAAAGTAGGTTATAGCACTGTCAGGGGAGAGAAATGTGCATGATCGACCAGTGATCATAAATGTGGTTGTAATTGCAGGTAGGCGGAATTTCCTGCCTCCTCCAGTATTGCCGATGGTGTGCTGAAAAGGTCGCCAAGACCGAAACAGCTGTCCACACCGGCTAAATATCTGGACCCCCACTAGATTTAAATTTTCATGCACTGAGTGGCTGGAACAGTGGATATGTGATACGCCCTTCAGGGAGGCTTCCATATGCATTGCTTTCAGTCACTCTCTTAGCGCCCCCTCTCTTTCCTATCTCTTTTTTTTTTGTGCTTTGGCCACAGTAGATCTATGATCACTGGTCGATCATGCACATTTCTCTCCCCTGACAGTGCTATAACCTACTTTACTTTGTAACCTTCCTTAAATAATTTTATTTTTGTTTATAAAAATGAGTGCTGGTCCAAAGCCGAGAATTATTCCAGTTGCGTGTCCGGTAACAGAGTTGAAAGATTTGGGGGATGTACAGGATTTTGAAAAGGAAGGGGAGGTGGGCGAGGTGTATGGTTTTGAACTTGATTCTTTTGGTAGGTACAAGAGAAAAGTACAGTGGAGTCCAGTTAACATGAACTCGCTTTACACGAAATTCCGGTTAACACGAACCGTTTTTGCATTCCCGGCCGACGGCCTTCTTATTCTGTATTAAAATTTCACTGATAACATCATCATCATCATCATCAGTCCCTTGCCCGAACTGGGCGTTGGGGGGACTGAAAGGCAGCAGCAACAGACAGTGCTCTCCACTGAGTTCTATTTTGGGCGGTGGCAAGCAAGTCTGACATCTCGAGTTCGGTCCATTCTTTTATGTTTGCGACCCAACTCTTTCTCTGACGACCTCGCCGACGACTTCCTTCGAGAGTGCCTTGCAGGATAGTCTTGGACAAGGTGTTGTGTCGGGTCACGTGGCCAAACCAAGCAAGCTTGCGCCGTTTCACGGTTGCCAGAAGGGGTTCATGTGGGCCCACCAGGGAAGTGACGATGCTCCGTACATATTCGTTGGTCTTGTGCTCGCGGTACGAGATGCGGAGCAACTTCCTCAGGCACTTGTTCTCAAAGGCCTGGATTTTCTTTTCTGAGTCTGCAAGCAGTGTCCAAGTCTCACAGCCGTAGAGTAGAATAGACACTATGAGGGACTTGTAAAGCCTGTACTTGATGGTGAAGCTGATGGAGTTACTTCGCCATATCCTGTCCAGCCTGGCCATTGCGGATGTTGCTGTACCTATCCTGATACGGATCTCTGCTATGCAACTACCGTCTTTGGATAGGGTGGCTCCCAAGTACTTGAAGCTATTGACCTCTTCTAGCTTTTGGCCATTCATGTGAATGTTGCTGCTGCTGTCGCTTGTGGTGTTGATCATCACTTTGCTTTTATCCGTACTGATCTCCATGCCATAAGACCCTGCGCTACTTGAAAGTTTGTCTGTCAGGTTTTGGAGCTCACTATTGCTGCCTGCCATGAGGTCAATGTCGTCTGCGAATCGAAGATTGCACAGGGATCTGCCACCAATAGAGATTGAAGTATGGTGGTCGTGGAGGGTTTCCTGCATGATCTTCTCCAGGAATATGTTGAAAAGGACAGGAGAGAGCAGGCATCCTTGACGGACACCGATCGTCGTCCTGAAGAACTCGCCTGACTGATTGTTAAGTAGAACCGCGCTGCAGGCGTTCTTGTAAAGCGCTTCTATCATTTGGATCAGTCCCTCCTCTATGTTGAACGATCTCATGACTTGCCAGAGTCCGTCGTGCCAGACGCGATCAAATGCTTTCCTGAAATCAATGAAGTTGTGGTAGAGTTCGCGCTGATGCTGCAGATGTTTCTCGATCAGGACGCGGCAGTTGAAAATCTGCTCTACAGTGCTTCTTCCAACTCTGAAGCCAGCCTGTTCTTCTGCCAGCAGTTCCTCGGCGAAAGTTTTGAGGCGGTTGAGAATGATTCTAAGCATTACTTTGCTAGGGTGACTTATCAGACTGATAGTTCTGTAGTTCTGGCACTGTTTCAGGTTTCCTTTTTTTGGGGAGCGGGATCACTAGAGACTGTGTCCATTCTACTGGCCATTTCTTTTGCTCCCAGATCTTTTGACAGAGTGTAGTGAGGACCTTCGTTGTTACTTCTCCTCCATGCTTCAACAGTTCAGCAGGTACGTTGTCTACACCTGGAGACTTTCCTCCCTTCAGGCCGTGTACGGCTGCTTCCACCTCTTCAGCTAACACTGGCAGGTCTTCAGCTGATAACACGAAATGCTTAACACGAAATTTCGGTTTACACGAAGCTGGTTTCGGTTCCCAACCAGGGCAATTTCACTATTATTCACCTGTTTAACACGAACACAGATTCCATTCACCGAAAACCAAATCACATGTCACTCTCGCGCTGTGGTGGTACAAATGACAGATCAGAGCGAACTCTAGTCTGTGATTGGTTGAATAGCCTTCGGCTTTTGTAATCCGTCTTTTCATTGGCTAGCATTTCTGAACTGTATTCATGTTGTATCATTTGTGTACCAACACAACAATTTTACCGATGCGGGATTGTACTTCAGCCTGTGTTGCTTTTACCTGATGGATTGTAACTTACTATGGATTTTACCTGATGGATTTTACATTAAATATGCAAGCTGTACACGTTTTCTTTTGTTTTCCTAGCGAGCTGAATGTATACACATAAAGTACGATAATGTGCACTTTTAACCTTGTACTCATTCATGCACACGTCTTACACACGTTTCCTTGAGGGCCGTGATCAATTTTGAGGCCATATTGGTTAACACGAAATACGTTTAACATGAAGTGATTTTCCGTGTCCCCAGAAATTCGTGTTAAGCGGACTCCACTGTAATAGATGACATGAAGGACAGAACAGACAGACCAATTCCTAAACTTGGTCAGCTGCGTGATGACTGCACCGCCACCCACAATTGACTGGGACATAAAGTTGGAATTTATTAGTCCTTATATATATACTGATGACGACGGAGCCTTAGTATTTAGGAAAGTTGTTAACTCTGGGCCGCTTATTGTAAGCCTTGTTCCAAGCTTTGCCCCAGACAACAATAGCAGAGAAAAACTGAAAGTTGAATATTATGAGAAACGGAGGTATCTTCTTAAGCACAGAAAGGGCAGATCAGATGCAAAAGTTGTGTTTGCACCAGCAAACTTTATGGTTGCAAGAGAAGCGACAATAGTATTTCAAATTATCATGAGATCTGTTGCTTCTGTAAAAGAGGCAGATATTGTGCAGGGAATTTAACTTACATGGGATGACACATTGACAGAGGCAACAAAAGTTTTTATTGCTATTAGAAAAAAATCTTGATGTTTTTGAAGTTTCGAGCAGTATTCCAGCTGTCAAGATAGCCGTCGACAAACTAACTTTTGTTCGTCTAAGTTTCATCAAACTAGAACACATAGATCTTGTTTCATTTTATTATGCCAGCAAATTATACACTTTTGACGAGTTGCAAAATGTAATCACTGATTAAATAAAAAATATTTGTGAATAAAAAAATGGTAAACTTCTATCTGCAACTACCGACGCTTGAGTCTGTGTCAACGCTTGCACCTGATCCGCATCTGTCAGATAAAACATTACAGGCAGACACATTCAGATTAATGAATATTAGAGAAGCAATTAAATATTTGGAGGGAGAGGAGGCAAAATACTCCAGGTGTAAAAGAAGGTATAAGACAGTTTTTAATTCTGTTCAAAACACATCTATGGCTGTTGGTGCAGTTTCAGCTGGATGTTCTGTAGGGGATATTGTTCTGTTTGCCACGGGAATTGGAAGTTTAATTGGAATTGGACTTGGAGAGTGTTAGCGTTGCTACATGTCTGGAATGCTTTGGTTTGGAAGCCCTTAACAAGAGATTTCACACAAAATTACAGAAACATGAAGCATTGAGTACGCTGGCTGGTGTGAAGTTGAGCAGTATGAAACTTATTATCAGTAAAGCTTTGAACGATAATTTTATTGATGATATTGAATTTAAGAGAGTGCAGGATGATTTGAATAATTACAAAAAACAGAAGTCCAAAATACAGAATAAGATGCATAGTCAATCTCCCGTGAATGTTGAAGAACTGAAGGCTAGTTTTTTTAGCAGAAGGAAAAAAGATCGGTGTTCAGGAAACCACAGAAAAACTACACAATCTTTTAAACAAACATAAATCAGATTTGGTAATCAATCAATATTTTTGTCATATGCTTGACAGAGAGATGACACATCATTTACAACACTTGTGCCTGATTATTTAGCCCCATCCGCTCCACCACCAGAGTACTACTGAGTAAAAAAGTTATTTTTTGTTTTGTCCTTGTATCTTGTCAAATCTGTCTCAGTATCTTGGGACTGGAGTCAAGTTCTTGTAAGAACTTTATAAGAACTTACAGTAAGTAATTAATAAGTTCTTATGGTAAGTAATTATTAAGTTCTTATGGCAACTAACTTAAAGGTTATCTCTGCAGGTTTCTAAAAGTTAGTTGTAACTTGTTAGTAAGTATAAAGTTCCACTTGGCATCACTTGCTCAGGTACATGTTTAGGTGTTGACAGAGACAATAGTTATAGAGATATAACAATAGAGATACCAAAGAATCAAATTCGATAAGGCCGCACTAATCATGGTCGCCGTTTTTTTCAAATTAACAGGGGTTGATTCGGCGATAGTAGAGAGGTCATGGCGGGTCAACGAGTTTATGATCGATAACAGCAAGATTTATATATTGGTGTGGCATTATTGAAATTTGATTCTTTGGAATCTCTTATTTTACAGAGTAACAGAAAGAGAATCCGGGAAAAACGAGCGATGTGGTCATTGTGAGTTTTGTTAGCAAAAATGGTAAAATAATGAAGTCGTCAATAATTGTCCAAATAATCTCTCTTTATATATCTCTACTTTCCCTTCATAGGCTTGAGAAAATGGTGACAAAACCAGAAATTCACGGTACAATTTAAGTCTTGCTATAATTTGTGTGGAAGAAGGTTGACTTTACCTAGCTACATGATATACTAAGTACACAGGTCACCTACATGCTCTTCTGAAAGTGTGTCGATGTGTGTGTATGCGTGTTAGAGTGTGCATGCGCGCGCACTCCAAACATCTCCAAGAGGCATAGATCCTCATGCGCCTGGAGGGCGCATGAGGATCTATTCCACGCGCATGGTTGTGTGTGTGTGTGTGTGTGTGTGTGTGTGTGTGTGTGTGTGTGTGTGTGTGTGTGTGTGTGTGTGAGAGAGAGAGAGAGAGAGAGAGAGAGAGAGAGAGAGAGAGAGAGAGAGAGAGAGAGAGAGTTAGTTAGTTAGTTATTTGGGTTTAACGCCGAGCAGGCGACTAAGGCCATCTCACGGCGGGAGAGAGAGAGAGAGAGAGACAATGACAATGACAATGATCCTTTATTTGACAACGGTAAAAGTTTTGGTAGTAACAACCATTTTTCGAACTTGCCGTTGCTAAACTACTGATTACAGAGTTACTATCGTACTAATTGTTTTCTACTACTAAGAAGGGAAAAAAATTACATGACACAGCACAAGCCAAGGATGAAATAATAATAATAATAATAATAATAACAATGTTGGGGGGAAGTGACATAGGAATTACCAACTTTACTGGTCGGGCATAATGACATGTTGTGAGGTTTAATTAAAATAATATAATAAGAATACACACAACCTAATACGCATACATAACGCATGCACATTTGAGCACGCCACTCTCTATCTCTAATATACACATGCGCACACGCACAACGCACGTTCACACACACGCTTACGCGGCTTAAGCTACATACAAGCTGTACCGAATAAATATGAGTCATCAGTCGAAACCTGTGGGACACGCAATTAATGATCTAATGAGAAATAGTATTTTTCAATATGTGCACAGTCACGGGGATGCTGCTGACAAAAATAAGTACTTGATGAGACTGACTTTAAACGAGGAGAAAGTAGCAAAGACAATACATTATATAAGACAAATCACTCGCCTTGAGAGTGCGAGGACGCGTTTTGAGAGTTTTCTCCCTTGCAATCGTGTTGAATCCTGACTGACCGAATGAGGCAAGGGCCATTTGGCAGCGCAATTTCTTGTTCATATGCCAGCTACAAGCCACGTTGCACCGGCATATCATTTTCCCTTTTGCCCAAGGAAGAAACAAGGTAAGCTGATTACTCTGTGGTCTTATCTTTGCATAAATTTATGACCGTATAATAATTTCATGGCGCAGAGGAGTATCTATCTCGAAAATTTTTGATTCTGAATAGAGTTGCCAGGGCGATACTCAGACATAGGTCCCTCGTGTGATATGTATCTTTGGGTTTAAATCTGGGGGAGTGGAAAACTTATCCAACTGCAAACAGACCTTAGCCGGCTCTCCAAGCCGTGAATTCCGAGAAATGTCGGTGCAAAAGTGGTCTAACGACCATTTAGATCCAGAGTAATTATACGTTTCTAGTAATTTTGTTTACAAATGTAGAAGAGGGCAGTATGTACATAGACCAGTTTTCCTGTCCCATTGTATTCTCATAATGGTGGACTAACACAAGTTAGATCTAGTCATTTGTGCCACACGTGCTTAACTTGGGCGAGGAAAAGTATTCTGTAGGCTACACGGACCTTTCCCTTTCGTTCAAGGCAATACGACTGATAGGGAGAATCCTGTGTAAGTTTCACGTTCTCAATCGAATTGTTTGAAGACCGATGTTCCGATCAAAAAGAGGAAAGTACTGGTGAGAAATTAAGCAAAGAAACCTCGAGTTGTAAGGTCGTTGATAAAATTCAGTCATTGCAAAGTTACTTCGCTTTCATTGTCTATCAAGACTTAATATACAAAAGTATAAAAGGTCATGCAGAACTCTGTCCACTGTACTGTTCTCACGAACTACGCCTACAGACTACAATATTTAGCTGGTGGTGTTTTAGTACTTGTATTTCAGTCTTTGTTATTCTCCCAACAGATGTCTGGGTGCAGAATTTGCGCAGGGAAGATCTTTTGGGACTTTTACCTGCTGAGCTGCGTTCACGTTCCTGCAGACTGTGCAGTGCCCATTTTGAAAACAGCCAGTTCACGTGTGCCGACTTTGTTTTCGGCGCCCCGGCCACCCACCCCCACAACTAACAACAGAGACAGCCACCCAGTACGAGAGATACTGCTACAGATTCAGAAGCGCCGCCTCACAAGCAGGCACGCATGTTACTGCAACCAGGTACTTTCAATGAATAAATATAATCTGATTTATAATTTGTAAGCTGAAAATTTTAATTTATAAAAAATTACCAAAAAATGACAGCACACAAGATCAGTTCTGTGAGTTGTTTTCACCACAGGGGTCGTAAAATCTGTTGACTATTAAAATCAGACAAGCAGATTTTAAATTTGGATGAATTTTCGATGGCCTTTTTGTCTGTGTTCGCGCCTGCATGTGTGTGTGTGAAAATACATTTCTTGTCAGTCAGATGAAATGTGAATTGATTTTTTTGATCTGTGTAAATATGCTGTGGATTATCATGATATTAATGATTTAATGCATGGTTGCTTGTGTGTGTGTGCAGATGAGTCCAGTGGAGAAACTGGTGTGGAGGGAACTGCAGCAACAAGTGGTCAGGACAGCGATTCACCAAGAAAGCAGGCTTTGAAGAAAAGTTTCAAAACTGTGTGCAACAGATTGTACTGCCTGCAGAAGAAATGTAATTACGACAGAAAGACGGCAAACAAGGAAAGAAAAGACATTAACATTCAAAGAGAAGAAGGATGCAGCAGCGAAGAGCCGCTTGGCCCATTTTTTGCCTGATTCGTGTGTTCAGTTTATTTCAGCACAGTTGCGTGAAATACACAAAAAGAAACAAGGCCGGAGATGGACGGAGACAGACAAAACAACAGCTTTATCTTTATTTCATGCAAGCCCCAAGGCATATCGTATGCTTGCAAAATTCTTTGTCCTCCTGTCAGTTTCAACCTTACGGAAAACTATGCAAAAGGTTTCTGTCTGCCCCGGCTTTAATGCCAAGATTCTGAAAGGACTTCAGATTAAAGTGTCTGTACTGCCGCCAAAGGAGTAAGATCTGTGTGCAATAGTACTAGACGAAATGACAATAAAAGATCAAGTCACCTACAACAAAAAAACGTGATCAAATAGAAGGTGCAGAGAATTTTGGGAAGGATGAGAGGAGGATGAGAGGACAAAGCTTGTGGCAAACCATGCGACTGCCTTTATTGTAAGGGGTTTAGTTTCCCACTGGAAGCAGCCGAAGGACTGGTGGGGAGAAGGAAGTTGTTGGAGAACATAATTCTGATCGATGATGATATGTTTACCTTATAATGACTTTTAGATCTAAAGGCGGTGGGCATGTAACTGATGGTATTGTCTGTTGTACGTCTTATGATAATTCAGCCTAATGCGGATATTCATGTTGACCTGCCATTTGTGTATGATGAATAATTTTGTCATACATTTACATGTGTTCGGTGGATGGATGAATTGAGAGGAGGAGAAAGAACAGGAATCAGTGATACTTTCTTATTAATCTCTTTGTGCATACAACGCCAGGTACTGTTTACAGTTTCTAACGGGTGTATTATAAGGTGGTTAGCGTGGCCTGTGTGTAATCACTATTAGGTTTTCTTGATAATACCTGCTGCAAGTTGAAAGTGTATTAAAAAACTGATCTTATTGTGAGATTGCTCAAAACAACTGATATTTGCTGTAATTTATTTCTTATTTAGTCCTGTGTTGATGGTTTGTTTGTATGTGTGTTCGTTTGTGTGCATGCACGTGTGTGTGTGTGTGTGTGTGTGTGTGTGTGTGTGTGTGTGCGCGCGCGCTAGACATCAACTCACACTCACGGCAACAATGAAATGCCTGATTTATTCATTTTTCTATTACACTTTTCGTGCTAATTACCACTTTTCCGAAAAATCTTTCGATTATGAATAGAAAAAAATATCTTAGAAGCAGAGCTCATGTGATTTTAAAACAGTTTTCCTCAATGCACACACAAAAAGCACCTGTTACCCTTCAAAAAGCCTCGCGTCACAGCTCGAGCCCATTACCAGATAGTGATAGACGTATGGCCACAACACGATTACACCATGGGACGCAACTGCTACACTGACCTCGCTTTTTTCAGTAAGCCTTATGAAGGAGTGATCTGTCTTATAATGTACTGTCTTTGAAAGTAGCTGATGTCGTGACGTTTCTAGGCAAGGCATTCCAAAGACTAGAGCCAGAGAACGTCAAACTCGTTTTATAGAGATCAATTCTAGGTCGCGGCACAATAAGGGATTTTCTTGATCTGGAGTATGTTGATGACTGGACGGTAAATAGCGATGTGATATATCGGGGTAGCTTATCGTTTAATGCCTTGAACATAACCATTCCCTTATTGTAAATTAGATGATCTTTCAGGGGCAGAATTTTTAAGGCTGCCAATTTTTGGTCAGTAGTTAATCTGGGATCAGGGAGTATTAGTTTGGCAGCTCTCCGATGTAGAGAGTTCAATCTTTTCAAATTGACATCTCTCGAACCATTCCACACAGTAGAAGCATAGTCTATATGCGACCTAATATGGGCATTGAAGAACAGTTGACGTGTCTCCATATCAGTAATGTGTTTAAGTTTTGCTAAGATGTACAGATTTCTGGAGACAATTTTACAAACGTAACTGATGTGTAGCTGCCACCTAAGCTGGTTGTCCACCGTGACTCCTAGCAGGCGATGGTTAGTAACTTGGCTGATGGTTTTGCCTTGGAGGGACAGACTGAGTGAGAGAGAGCCAAGCTGGTGTTTTTGGCGGGTGCTAATTACCATGCTCTCCGTTTTTACCGGGTTTAAAATCATAATATTATGACTGCACCATTCATCAATATCTTGCAGTGTGTTTTGCAGTCGTGAATTGATGTTTGATATATTCTTATCTGGCGTGTGTACAGCAGCATCATCTGCAAAGATATCACATGTAACGCATTCATTTTTTATCGCAAGAGGAAGATAATTTATGAACAAGCAGAATAGAAGGGGACCAAGAATAGAACCCTGTGGTACGCCATGCTTCACTAAACCTTGATTCGAGTATGAGCCATTTAGTAATACCTTTTGTTTTCTACCTTCGAGGTAGGATTTGAGAAACAACGCCGAGTTGTTGGTGTACATGGATATTTTCTTGATCAATATTTCATGGTTTACTAGATCAAAGGCTTTACAAAAATCTAGAAACAGGACTCCTGTAAGTTTTGAGTCGTTTATGGAAGATACACATACTCGTAAACTGTTTTTTCGGGTAAGATAAGTCGTTTATGGAGAGAGAGAGAGAGAGAGAGAGAGAGAGAGAGAGAGAGAGAGAGAGAGAGAGAGAGAGAGAGAGAGAGAGAGAGAGAGAGAGAGAGATGATGATGATGATGATGATGAAACTTTATTTATCAAAAAAAGTTTTGACAGAAACAAATCGTCATTTTACAAACTTGCCGTTGCTAACATCTACAACATAAAAAAGATTAAATAATAATAATAATAATAATAATAATAATAATAATAATAATAATAATAATAATAAAGAATTATATTTACACAAATTATTTCATGCAAGAAATTTTTTTTAAATATATTTACACAAAATAATAGATACACTCAACATTCATCTTATCACACACACACACACACACACATATACACACACACACACACACACACACACACAAAAACAAACAATATAGATAAATGAATATATATTACATGAAAGCATTAACCATTAGGGTTTGTTTAAATGCCCAGTGTTGTTATGTTTGGCTCATCAGGTAATCGAAAAGTTTCGTTTTAAAGATTCCAAGCAAGGCTATAGTCTTCAAATGTGCAGGAATAGTGTTCAATACAAACGATCCAGAAAAGGATAAACTAGTTTTAATGAGGTCAATTCTAGGCAGAGGCTGGGGTAAAGTATTGTTCCTTGAGGTCCGTTTGCATTCTTGCTGTGGCATAAATTTGGTGGTTAGATACTGCGGTGTCATGTTATTTAATATCTTTTGCATGAGGATGCATTTGTTGAAATTAAGTTGTTGACGCAGGCCGGGAATGTTTAGATGTGTAAATTTGTCTGTGGTAGGAATGGGCCGCGTATCTATCATTTTGACAGCTCTTTTATATATAGAGTTTAACCTGTTCATGTGAACATCACTACAACCGTTCCACACTGTGGAGACATAATCAACGTGAGACTTGATATGGGCATGAAAAAACAGTTTACGAGTATGTGTATCCGTTACTTGTCTAAGCTGGGACAACAGGAAAGTGTTTTTAGCAATGGTTTTACAGACTGTATTTATGTGCATCTCCCAACATAGTTGTTCCTTAACGTGTATTCCCAAGAATTTACACTCTGTGACTTGTTTTATCGGTTTAGCGTTCAGTTGTAAATTTAACGGATGTAGTCGGCATTGGTGTTTTTGTCCTGTAGTGATTAAAATACTCTTTTTTTTCCTGGATGAAGAACCATATGATTCTCTCTACACCAGTCGGAAACCTCGCTGAGACTACTTTGTAAGCTAAGGTTAATGTCAGCTGTTTTTTTTTACCCGAAACATGGAGGCTCCTATCGTCCGCAAACAGGTTGCAATTGACATCAGTGTTAGTAATATGCAAAGGCAAATCATTAATGAATATTATAAATAGAAGAGGTCCCAAGATTGACCCCTGGGGGACACCGTAGTTAACTTGGCCTTGCTTAAGTATTTTCCATGGGTATATACCTTTTGTTTTCGGTCTTTTAGGTATGATCTAAAGAACGCTATGGCAGTTTCACTTATAGGGTATGCTGCTAGCTTCTTTAAGAGAATGTCATGGTCGAAAAGATCAAATGCTTTTTGTAGGTCTAAGAAAACAACTCCAGACATCAGGTTTTTATTTATTGATTACGAGAGAGAGAGAGAGAGAGAGAGAGAGAGAGAGAGAGAGAGAGAGAGAGAGAGAGAGAGAGAGAGAGAGAGTTGATTGATTGATTGTACATTGCTTAACGTCCCGACAGCAACAAGGCTTTCTCAGGACGTGCCTGCACCGCTTGTGAAAAAAAAACAACCAACTAAACAGAACATTGAATGTATGTCGCCAGCCGGCCAAACACATTGAATAAACCTAACACATGGGGCCTAAATAAAGCTAAGACCATTTAGCAACACACATCCAATATCAAGAGCTACAGGCAGTGCAGACAGTAGGGAGAGTTTAAAAAAGGCAAATACAGGTGAATGGACCTCGGGTAGACAGAAACACATGCCCCAGAATAGAGAGAAAACCCCACCCTGTGGGGCTGACCAGAGTGACCCTGGGAACTAAAAAATACCTAACCCCACCCAAGTCCCCCAGGGCACACCCGGGTGGGGTAGAGAGAGAGAGAGAGAGAGAGAGAGAGAGAGAGAGAGAGAGAGAGAGAGAGAGAGAGAGAGAGAGAGAGAGAGAGAGAGATGATGATGATGATGATGATGATGAATCGTTTTATTCAGGATAAAAAGGTAAAGAGAGAGAGATGATGATGATGATGATGATGAAACTTTATTTTTCAACGGTAAAAAGTTTTGACAGAAAACAAATCGTCATTTTACAAACTTGCCATTGCTAACTACAGGATAAAAAAGAAGGGAAACTATAAAATATATATGTACATACAAAACCCAATAGCATCATTATATACAGAAAAAATAATAATACTCATCACACACACATGCACGACAGGCACGCACGTGTGCGCGCCACTCACACATACACCCACATGCACAAACAAAAACGAGCACACACACACACACGCGCACACATATATAAAAACCATCTGTATGAAATACATGAGGTACAGGAAATATTACAGTACCTGAGAAACGTACCAAGTCTGACTCATCAGGTAATCAAAAAGTTTTCTTTTAAAACTTCCTGGTGAGGTAATAGTTTTCAAATGTGCAGGGATAGAATTCCAAGCAAACGGAAGAGAAAATGACATACTAGTTTTTAAAAGGTCAATTCTTGGCAGTGGTAGGGGTAAGGTATTGTTTCTTGAGGTCCGTTCACGTTCTTGGTGAGATATAAATTTAGTGATTAGATACTGGGGTGTCATATTATTCAGTATCTTATGCATATAGACGCATTTGTTTAATGTAAGTTGCTGACGCACACCGAGAATGTTTAAATGTCTAAATTTGTCTGTGTTAGGGATGGGGCATCTATCTATCATTTTTACAGCTCTTTTGTATATGGAGTTTAATCTCTTCATGTGGACATCACTGCAGCCGTCCCACACTGTGGAGACATAATCAACATGGGACTTTATATGAGCATGAAAAAACAATTTACGGGTATTTGTATCCGTTACATGTCTAAGCTGGGACAATACGAAAGTGTTTTTAGCAATGGTCTTACAAACAGCATTTATATGGGTCTCCCAGCACAGTTGTTCATCAACGTGTATTCCTAAGAATTTACGCTCAGTGACTTGTTCAACAGGTTCAGCGTTTAATTGTAATTGCAATGGCTGTAGTCGGCGTTGATGTTTTTGCCGCGTGGCGATTAAGATACTCTTTGGTTTTGCTGGGTGAAGAACCATATGGTTCTGTCTACACCAGTCAGATACCTCATTGAGACTGCATTGTAAACTATGGCTAATGTCCGTCTTTTTTTTTTGCCAGAAACATGAAGACTCGTATCGTCAGCAAATAGATTACAATTAACGTCAGAATTAGTGATATGCAACGGTAGATCATTAATAAATAGTATGAATAGAAGAGGGCCCAAAATAGATCCCTGGGGGACGCCGTATTTTACATTTCCTTGCTTAGAGTATCTTCCATGGGCGTACACCATTTGTTTTCTGTCTTCGAGATATGATCGGAAGAATGCTATAGCGGTTGCGTCCAAGTGATAAACGGTTAGCTTATTTAGGAGAATGTCATGGTCCACAAGGTCAAACGCCTTTTTAAGGTCTAAGAAAACTGCTCCTGACATCAGGCTTTTATTGATTGATTCCAGTCAGCTGTCTACAATATGTGTCAGTGCTGACTGACAAGAATTTTTGGTCTAAAACCAGACTGGTGAATATTAAGTAATTTACCTTTTTCCAGAAAATCAAGATGTTTTTGAATGTGCTTTTCAAGGGGTTTTGACAAAGATGACAGAAGGGAGATTGGACGATAGTTATTAATATCTTCGAGATCTTTAGATTTAGGGATTGGGATTACCTTTGCTTCTTTAAGAATGATTGGAAATGTACTTTGCTTTATGCAGAGGTTGAAAATATATGTTAGTGATTCTACTGTATACGGTAATGAGATTTGTAGGGTTTCAATGCCAGCAGACTTTTTGTTGGGCATGCTAGAAATATATCTGCCGACTTCTGCAACTGTAATATCAGGGATGGTGAAAGTATTTGATATACGTTTTTTTTTAAAGTGTTCTCTGAGAGAACTCGGCGAGAGAGAGAGAGAGAGAGAGAGAGAGAGAGAGAGAGAGAGAGAGAGAGAGAGAGAGAGAGAGAGAGAGAGAGAGAGAGAGAGAGAGAGAGAGAGAGAGAAGAGAGAGAGAGATTGATTGTATTGATTTACATTGCTTACCGTCCCCACTAGTAGTGGGGAACTCTTACAGCGCCTCCCCCGGGATCACCCTAGTCTAGGGCCTCTTGGCCTTCGTGAGGCACCCTCGTGTGTAATCCCTCCGGACTAGCACAGCATCCCTCTATCCCAAGACCGCCCGTGCGTGGTCCCTGGCCACATCCTCTCCGAGGTGACCCCAAAAAACTGGGCAGCACGAGCCCCCAAGCTAAACACGGCGGATCTAGAGGAGAGAACCTCGAAAATTAATCAACATTGTCCTGCTGCCTTGCAGGCCTGGCCGCTTGGCTGCGGAAAGGCTAAGGGAGGAAAACCCTGACTTCAAAGCCCCCGTGTCTCCGGGGAAGGTTTTTGAGCCAGAGACTAGGACAAGGACAGTCTGATATAAAACCTACGACCTGAGGACCTCGATGCCATCGTCCCAGCTTGCTAGGCCATGGCAGACGAACCAAGGGTTTAAAGGGTGGGGCCAGTACTGCGCACACTGCACTCCACCAAAAAGCTCCACCGCGCAGGCTTTAGGAAACGTCCACGGACCATGACACAGACCATTCCAAGTCCTGTAGCGACGGGCGGGCGAGGGGCGAAACGGCAAGTGAAAGATGTCACTGGAAGCCGCAGTCTCAAACCTGCATGCAAGCGGTTCAGGATATTGGTCGACTGATGTTGACCTGGGGATGACAACGTCACTCGACACACCCTTAACGACCAAGCAGCCTTCTCTAGGGACAGCACTGCTTGCTCCACACGGAGAGGGGCCTAGAAAAGGTGGCCTAACCAAAGCTTGTCCCTCACAACCCCAGTTGGCTAGCCGCGGTCAACGGGCATCTTCTCCTGCGGTCAGAAAACAAGTAAAATTAACGGATCCACTCTAATGACGACCACGACCGGACTCAACGTAGCATGCTGGAACATCCGAACCATGCTTGACACAGCAGACAGCGGACGCCCTGAACGTCGCTCCGCCATCATTGCCCATGAATTGCGGAGATTAAACATCGACATCGCCGCGCTCAGCAAAGTACGCCTCCCGGACGAAGGCAGTCTCCAAGAACTTGGCGCTGTCTACAACTTCTACTGGTCAGGCAAGTCTGCATCAGAAAGACGGCTCTCAGGCGTGGGCTTCATGGTCAAGACCTCCATTACGACTAAGCTGGAAAACCTACCAACCGTTCACTCAGACCGCATCATGTCCATGCGCCTCCAACTGAGACATCAGCAACACGTCACCCTTCTCAGTGTGTACTCCCCAACCCTCCTGGCAGAGCCTGCAGAAAAGGACAAGTTCTACACTGACCTGCGCAGCCTCCTACAGAGCACCCCTGCAGACGACAAAGTCATTATCCTTGGCGACTTCAACGCCAGAGTGGGCCAGGACTCTGAAGCCTGGAAAGGAGTCCTCGGCAAGCATGGCGTCGGGAACTGAAATGACAATGGCCGCCTACTGTTGGAGTTCTGTGCAGAGCAGCAGCTTGTAATACCAACACCACTTTCCAGCAAAAGGACAGTCGAAAGACCACCTGGATGCATCCTCGCTCCAAACACTGGCACCTTATCGATTATGTCCTAGTGCGTCAGAGGTACCGCAGTGATGTCATCCTCACCAGAGTGATGCCCAGCGCAGAGTGCAACAGTGACCACCGCCTTGTCCGCTGCAAACTCAGGCTCCACTTCAAGCCAAAACCCAAGAAAGGGGGGCCCCCTAAGAAAAAGCTTGATGTTGCCAGCCTTCAGCGTGACGACGTAAAAGCTGCCTTTCAGACAGATTTACAGCGCAGGCTCACAGACACAGCTGACCCAGCGGACTCCTCACCTGAAACACTCTGGGAACGGCTGAAAACTGCTATCGCAAAATCCTCTGCAGAAGTCTTGGGTTTCGCTAGAAAGCGGAACAAAGACTGGTTTGACGAAAACGACGTAGAGATCCAGGAACTCCTAGCAAAATAAAAAAGAGCCGCCCATCAGGCCCACCTAGCCCAGCCTTCCTGCCCTGTGAAGAAGTCTGCCTTCCGCCTCGTCTGCAGCAGTCTCCAGCGCAAGCTCAGAGATCTCCAGAACGAGTGGTGGACCAGACTTGCACAGAGGACCCAACTTTGTGCTGACAACGGTGACTATAGGGGCTTCTACGAAGCACTGAAAGCAGTGTATGGCCCCAGGCACCTGATACAAAGTCCCCTGCGAAGCGCTGATGGACAGGCACTCCTCACAGATAATAACTCCATCTTGAACCGCTGGTCGGAATACTTTCAGGACATCTTCAGCGCTGAGCGCACTGTTCAAGAAGCAGTCATCCTCCAAATCCCACACCTCCCAGTAAAGGTTGAATTGGACGAACCGCCCACTGCTGAAGAGACCCTCACAGCCATCCACCAGCCCAAAAGTGGCAAAGCAGCAGGCTTTAATAATAATAATTACGGTATTTATAATGCGCTTATAATAATTATAACTCTAAGCGCGCACTCACAACTCGCGCACACATGCGCACGCTTTAGACAATGACTCACGTACCACAAATAGTGAAATACATTACGACGGTCAGCTTGGGGTGGGGAGGGTGGTGATATAGTGCTAAAACTGTTGAAAGAGGTGAGTTTTGAGGGCGGACTGGAAGGAGGAGAGAGAGAGGGTTTCTAACGGAGAGAGTGGGAGAGTGTTCCAGGTGGATGGACCGTAGACGGAGAAGGAGCGGGGGCCGAAAATTTTTAATGTTGAGTTTGGTGCGAGGAATGTGGAGGCGGAGAGGGTCGAAGGCAAAGCGGAGGGAGCGGGAAGGGGTGAAGTAAGTTGGAGAGATAGGCAGGAGCGCAGTTGTTCAGGGATTTGTAACAGAGAGACAGAATTTTGTATTGGATGCGTTGGGGGGGATGGGGAGCCAGTGAAGGAGTTTGAGCAGGGGAGTGATGTGGTCGGATTTTTTCTTTCTGAGGACGGGGCGGGCAGCGTTGTTCTGGACGCGTTGGAGAGTGAAAGTGGTGGAGTGAGGGAGGCCGGAAAGGAAAGAGTTGCAGTAGTCGATGCGAGATAAGATGAGAGAGACAGCAAGTTTGGTGGCAGCTTCGGTAGTGAGGTATTTTCTGATCAGACTGATGCGGCGGAGGTGAAAATAGCATGCCTGGCCCGTGGCGGAGACGAATCTGGTCATGGACAGAGAGGAATCGAGGATGACGCCCAGGTTCTTGGCCGAGTCAGAGAGGGAGATGGGGGTGCTATCGAGTTGAAGGTGGAGAGAGGGAGGGAGCTGGGAGAGTTTCTGGCGAGTGCCTACCAGCATGGCTTCCGTTTTGTCGTCGTTCAGTTTAAGCTTGTTTGCTGTCATCCAGCTTTTCACGTCTTCGTAGCAGTCAGCCGTGCGAGTCAGTAGTGACTGAGTGTTGTCGAGTTTGTCTTTGTCTAGCAGTTGTGAGTCGTCAGCGTAGAGGTGGTGGTGTATGCGGTGAGACTGGATGATGTTGGACAGAGGAGGTGTAGAGTGTGAAAAGGACCGGGCCCAGGACGGGCCCCTGTGGAACTCCGCAGGGGAGCGTGACTGGGTTGGAAGAGACGCCGTTGATGGTGACGGACTGCTGTCTGTCGGAGAGGTAGGAGAGAAACCAGGAGTGAGCAGAGTCAGTGATGCCGAAGGAGTGGTGGAGTCGGTGGAGGAGGATAGAGTGGTCTATAGTGTCAAAGGCGGCAGAGAGATCGAGTAGTGTAAGAAGGGAGATGTTGCCCGAGTCGGTGGAGAGAAGCAGATCGTTTAAGATATGTAGAAGGGCTGTTTCAGTGCTGTGATGTTTGCGATAGGCAGACTGGAATGGACTGAGGAGGTTGTTGTCGGTGAGGTGGAGGTTGAGCTGGTTGAGAACAACCTTCTCAAGAAGCTTGGACAGGAAAGAGAGATTGGAGACTGGGCGATAGTTCTTGAGTTCGTTTGGGTCGAGGTTGTGTTTTTTTTAGGAGAGGACGGACGACGGCGGACTTGAAGATATCGGGGACGGAGCCGTTTTCTAGAGACACGTTGATGATGTCGGTAATGGCAGGCAGAAGTTTTGTAAGGTCGTCACGGTAGAGAGAAGCTGGGATGGGGTCTAGTTCGCAGGTTTTGAAGGGCATGGACTTTATGGTCTTGAGGACTTCATCCTGAGAGACGGGGCGGAAGGACAAGAGGGGAGTGCCGGAAAAGGTGGGGTCGGGAGGGCAAGGCGGAGAAGGCAGGGTGTCGAGTGCGTTGCGCAGAGTTTGGATTTTGTCCGAAAAATAGGTAGAAAAAGCGGACGGGAGGTCTCCTTTGCTGTGTGTGTTGGGGAGAGGAGAGTCTTTAGAAGTGCCTAGGAGTGTGTTCATGGTGGCGTAGAGTGTTTTGGAAGGAGTGGATTCCAGGATTTGGTTTTGAAGGTGTTTGCGTTTAGAGTCGGAGATCATTTTGCAGACTTTGGAAGATCTGTCTGTGAACGGTGACGTCAGATGATCGCCAGCGGCGTTCCGCTTGTCGGCGCTCGCGCTTGGCCTCGGTCATGTCGTCAGTGAGCCAGGGGGAGGGGAGTCGGTTGGGTATGGAGCAGGTGGTGACTAGCAGTTTTCGAAGGGAGGAATCGAAATGGGATGCAAGATCGGGAGAGGGGGCGGGGTCCAAGAGAAGGTCGACAGCTTCGTCGAAGAAGCTCTCGCGGTTGACAGATTTTATTTTGCGACGAAAGACAATGAGCTTGGTTTTTTTTCGGGGGGGGGGGGGGGGGGGGGGGGGGGGGAGGAAGGTTGAGGGAGACGAGAATAGCGAGGTGGTCAGAGGGAAGCACAGAGGAGGTATCAGAGTCGAGAAAGAGTTGATCGGAGGTGCGGGTCATGATCCAGTCGAGGGTGTGGCCGAGTCGGTGGGTGGGTTTAGTGATGTGTTGTGTGAGATTGTGGTTTGAAAGTGACGTGCAAAGGCGTTTTGTGTCAGGGTGGTCGGGTTTGTCAAAATGGAAGTTAAAGTCGCCTAGAAGGATGTGTTTTCCGGGTCGTGTGCTGTAGTGGTCAAGGAGGAGGTCAATCTCGGTGAGGAACATGGAGTTTGTTTTGAGAGCTTGGAGGGGGGCGATAGATACATGAGAAGATGAGGGACTGGGCAGGGAGTGTTGCTACGGTCTCGACAGATTCAAAGGAGCGATGGGCAAAAGGGAGAGACTGAGAGAAGGAGAGGTGAGCCGAAAGACAGTCCCTGTAGATGATGGCAATGCCACTCCCTCTGGAAGCACGCGGGAAGGAGGCCAGGCGGTAGCCACTCGGAGTGACGCTGGCGATGATGGGTTCATCGCCAGCTGAGCGGAGCCACGTTTCGGTGATCACGACAACATCTAGGTCATTGTCTAGAATGAAATCTGAAATCACGTCAGCTTTGCCATCTTTGCAGACAGACTGTGCATTGAACAGACACAGTTTTAGTTTGGAAGAAACAGCAGAGGGAGAGGGAGAAGAAACGGACGAAGAAGAGGACAATGGAGGAGGAGGGTAGGGAGGGGGGAGAGAGGATGGAGGGGGGAAAAAGGAGTGAGGGGTGGAGGGAGGAGGAGGAACAGGCGGGAAAGGAGAACCGGGTAAGAAAGAGGATGCGAGAGGAGGGTGGGGGGGGGGAGAGGGGAGAGGGGGGGAAGGGGAGTAGGAAAAGATGAGGAAGAGGGAGGGGGAGGGGGAAGGGGAGGAAAAAGGGGGAGGAGGGGACGAGGAGGAAAAAGCAGGCGAAGAAGGAGAGGGTGAGGGGAGGAAGGGGGATGATGGTGGGGGAGGGGGCAGCCGAGGAGAGCAGGGAGCAGTAGATGAGAGAGAGGAGAAGAAATGGGAGAAGAAGGAACGAAGGGGGAGAAGGCGGGGAGGTGGGGGGAGGCGGAAGGGGTGGAAGGTCATTGGAAGAGATGAAGAAGTGTGTGGTAGTGTGATTGGTGGTGCGTCCTGCCTTCTGCTAATTCCGCCCCTGCGGCCTCTCTTACGCAATCGGATGCCGCGTAAGGCATCTGCAACACTGTCGGCGGCACCGGTTGCGCAGTAGGTGGCGTGGCGACGTACAGATAGCAGTTGTTGGCGTGTGTATCTGATGAGCATGATTGTTTGTGGGGACTGACAAGAAAGAGAAAGACGGGAAGAGGGTGCAGCAGGGTGTGTGTGTATGAGTAAGTGTGTGTGTGTGTGTGTGTGTGTGTGTGTGTGTGTGTGTGTGTGTGTGTGTGTGTGTGTGTGTGTGTGTGTGTGCCGCTGTGTGTGTGAGCGGTGCGGTAGGGAAGAGACCTGATGATACGCAAGGGAGGAAATGTACAGTAGGGGTGTGTGTGCGTGTGCGTGTGTGTGTGTGTGTGTGTGTGTGTGTGTGTGTGTGTGTGTGTGTGTGTGTGTGTGTGTGTGTGTGTGCGTGTGTGCCGGTGTGTGAGTGTGGTGGGGGAGCGACGCTGATAATACGCAAAAACTGACCTACACTGAGAGGGCAAAATGGATACGGGGGAAAAAATAACAAGCAGCAGACAATCCCGGTCGGTCAGCGGCGAGCTCGGACAAAGGGCGAGATGTCGACCGGGGATAACAAATTTGGGGCTGCACACTTAAAACCTATAGGACGGTAGGAACACGGACAACAACCCAGCAACAGATGTGACCGCGTAAGGCAGACAGACACAGTAAACACTTCACACACTAGCGCGCAGTACTGACATAGAACAGGGCAGCGGAAAGGCCCGCGGATCAACGCGGACCCACGCTGCAGAAGAGGCAAAAATGGCGTCGTAAACAACGGTTCAAACGACAGACTATTCACTACGATACCACTCGAACAGCATCCAGATCCGACGAAAAACAGGCATACAATCCTCATCAGCACACTCTTATACGATACTCAGCATACTTTCAGCACACATAAACACAGTACATCCAAGAAAAGGCACTAAAACAATGAGAGCACAAAAACGTGGTGGTCGCACAAACAAGATGGCGCCCCGCACATTGACGAAATCCCACCAGAGATCTGGAAACATGGAGGCCCAGCACTGCACAACAAGCTCCATGAGCTCTTTCTCTGCTGCTGGGAGGAAGGAACACTACCAAAGGACCTCCGCGATGCAGTCGTCATCACCCTGTACAAGAACAAAGTAGAGAAGTCTGCCTGCTCCAACTACCGTGGAATTACCCTGCTGTCCATTGCCGGGAAAATACTCGCAAGGCTGCTCCTGAATCGGCTGGTACCTGCCATTGCAGAAGACCACCTCCCAGAGGTTCAGTGTGGCTTCAGAGCCAACAGGAGCACCACCGACATGGTCTTTGTGCTGAGACAGCTTCAGGAGAAGTGCCGCGAGCAGAACAAAGGGCTGTATGTAACGTTTGTCGACCTAACAAAAGCGTTCGACACTGTGAGCAGGCAAGGCATGTGGCAGATCCTGGAGCGACTTGGCTGTCCCCCAAAGTTCCTCAGCATGATCGTCCAGCTACACGAGGACCAGCAAGGCCAGGTCAGACTCAACAATGACCTCTCAGAACCATTCCCCATTCTCAACGGTGTGAAGCAGGGCTGTGTAATGGCACCGACCCTCTTCACCATCCTTTTTAGCATGATGTTGAAGCAGGCCACAGTGGACCTCGACGATGACGATGCAGTGTACATCAGGTATCGTCTCGATGGCAGCTTGTTCAACCTCAGACGACTGCAGGCCCACACCAAAACTCAAGACCAACTGATTCGTGAGCTGCTCTTTGCTGACGACGCTGCCATCGTTGCACACACAGAGAGAGCCCTGCAGCGCATCCTGCTTCGCAGACGCTGCCCAGCTCTTTGGACTCGAGGTCAGTCTGAAAAAGACAGAGGTTCTCCATCAGCCGGCACCCAAGGTAGAGCATCGCCCTCCCCACATCACCATCGGCGAGTCTGAACTGAAGTCGGGCGTCTATACAAGCGGGTGTGGCATAATCAACAGCTGAAAACAGGCACCAAGATCAGCGTGTACAGAGCTGTCGTCCTCACCACCCTGTTGTATGGTTCCGAGTCCTGGGCCCTCTACCGCAGCCAACTACGATTCCTCGAACGCTTCCACCAGCGCTGCCTGCGTACAATCCTTGGCATTCACTGGAGTGACTATGTCACAAACGTCGAGGTCCTTGAACAGGCAGAAACTGTGAGCATCGAGGCTTTGCTGCTGCGGACACAGCTCCGCTGAGCTGAGCACGTCTCCAGGATGGAGGATCATCGCCTACTCAAGATCACCCTGTTCGGCGAGCTCGCCACTGGACACAGAGAAAGAGGGGCACCAAAGAAGAGATACAAAGACTGTCTCAAGAAGTCACTTAGTGCCTGCCAAATCGACCACCGCCAGTGGTCTTCACTTGCTGCGGACCGTGACACCTGGCTCTCCACCATTTACAAGGCAGCTGTCTCCTTTGAGGACTCTCGCAGAGCTGACAAGCGGCTCAGGAGAAAAAAACCGCAACTCAGAACCCTGGACAGACCTCCCTCTGCAGCCACTGCGGTCGAACCTGCCTGTCCCGGATTGGCCTCGACAGTCACGACCATGCCTGCAGACGTCGTGGACAACCCCTATAGAATCTTCGTTCGCGAAGTCAAGCCAAGAGCTTAACGTCCCGACAGCAACAAGGCTTTCTCAGGACGTGCCTGCACTGCTGAAAATAAAAATAAACAGAATATTGAATGTATGTCACCAGCCGGTCCAATACGTTAAGTAAACCTACGACATGGGGCCTAAATAAAGCTAAGACCATTTAGCAACACACATCCAATATCAAGAGCTACAGGCAGTGCAGACAGTTGGGAGAGTTTTAAAAAGGCAAATACAGGTGAATGGACCAAGGGTAGACAGAAACGCATGCCCCAAAGTAGAAGGGAAACCCATCCTGTGGGGCTTACCAGGGTGACCCTGGGAACTGAAAAGTAGTCAACCCCACCCAAGTCCCCCAGGGCAGACCCGGGTGGGGTAGAAGAGAGAGAGATGATGATGATGATGATGATGATGAAACTTTATTTTTCAACGGTAAAAAGTTTTGACAGAAAACAAATCGTCATTTTACAAACTTGCCGTTGCTAACATCTACAGGATAAAAAAGAAGGGAAACTATAAAATATATATGTACATACAAAACCCAATAGCATCATTATATACAGAAAAAATAATAATACTCATCACACACACATGCACACACGCACGCACGCGCGCCGCTCACACATACACCCACATGCACAAACAAACACGAGCACACACACACACGCGCACACACATATAAAAACCATCTGTATGAAATACGTGAGGTACAGGAAATATTACAGTACCTGAGAAACGTACTAAGTCTGACTCATCAGGTAATCAAAAAGTTTCGTTTTAAAACTTCCTGGTGAGGTAATAGTTTTCAAATGTGCAGGGATGGAATTCCAAGCAAACGGACCAGAGAATGACATACTAGTTTTAAAAAGGTCAATTCTTGGCAGTGGTAGGGGTAAGGTATTGTTTCTTGAGGTCCGTTCACGTTCTTGGTGAGATATAAATTTAGTGGTTAGATACTGGGGTGTCATATTATTCAGTATCTTATGCATATAGACGCATTTGTTTAATGTAAGTTGCTGACGCAGACCGAGAATGTTTAAATATCTAAATTTGTCTGTGGTAGGGATGGGGCGTCTATCTATCATTTTTACAGCTCTTTTGTATATGGAGTTTAATCTCTTCATGTGGACATCACTGCAGCCGTCCCACACTGTGGAGACATAATCAACATGGGACTTTATATGACCATGAAAAAACAATTTACGGGTATTTGTATCCGTTACATGTCTAAGCTGGGACAATAAGAAAGAGAGAGAGAGAGAGAGAGAGAGAGAGAGAGAGAGAGAGAGAGAGAGAGAGAGAGAGAGAGAGAGAGAGAGAGAGAGAGAGCGAGAGAGAGGGAGGGAGGGGGAAAGGAGGGAGGGAGGGAGGGGGGGGGAGAGAGAAAATCAATGAATCAATGAAACTTTATTTTACAACGATTAAGACATTGCCATCGTCATTGACACAGCCATACATATAAGTAAAACATAATACTTACAAACAACAACACTATTCACATAGGCAGACATACTCATAAACTCTCAGACACCTCCTTCCCTCTCCCCCTACCCCGCCCCCCCCCCCCACCCCCTTGCCCGCTTCCACACACACGCACACAAACTAATTAGTTCAACTGATAAATGAAAAGGATAAAAAGCTTAATTGGGAAGAAATTGGACCCAGCATTGAAAGACACATATAATACATGTAGTTAAGGCATCAAGCCCTACGAGTGATTCACGAAATACTTGCAGAGACCCTTTTTAAAATAGGCTTGGTTGGTTAGTTCGGGGTTTAACGTCCACGGCACCGAAGTGATAATGGACGGCCCTGACGGGCTGGTTATGGGGGACAGGGATATCTATTGCCTATGGAGTACGACCTGAACACTGATCAACTCAGGCGCACTCCAACTGTGCCACTTGATTTACCAGGACCTTTCAACGGACATTTTATTGAACAAGCCCGTCTTTTCCCCCTGGATTGCGAGTCCAGCTACCGGGGCCGGGACGGGATTCGAACCCAGAACCCGGCGATTCCCTTCGCTCTCCTGCTCCGACGCTTAACCGCCTGAACTATTTCGGACTCTAAAAACAGGCTAGCGAGGAGGCAGATTTTACATGGTCGGGAAACGCGTTCTAGATATGTGTCCCTGAGAAGGATAAGCTGGTTTTATATAGATCGATCCTTGGTTTTGGGACTATGAAAAGCTTTCTGATGTTTCCAAGCTTGGACCCAGACTTGCAGAACAAAGTGGAGATGTACTCGGGTGTTTTGCGCTTCCACACTTTGAACATAAAAATTGCTTTGTTATATTTGAAATGATCTTGAGGAGGCAAGAGGCCTGCTTTTGTGAGCTTTTCTTCTGTGGTTAGGTGTGGATCAGGGCAGATTATTTTGGCCGCTCGTCTGTGTAGGGAATTGAATCTCTTTAAATGGACCTCACTACATCCATCCCATAAAGTTGACGCGTAATCGACGTGAGAACGTATGTGAGCATTATAGTTTACGGGTATCTGAATCAGTATAATATTTCAATTTTGATAAAATAAAGAGATTTTTTTGCTACTATTTTGCATAAGGCGTCTGTATGAGCTTGCCATTTTAGCTGACTGTCGATTGTAATCCCTAGTATGAGATGTTCGTTTACCTGTTCTACCTGACTACCTTTAAGTGAAAGGTTAAGTAATAGAGGCCTTATCTGCTATATTTGACGCGTGGTGACTACCATCGATTTCGTTTTGACTGGATGAACAACCATAGAATTGTTTATACACCAAGCTGATACGTCATGAAGACTTTGTTGTAAGTTGTCGGAAATTACCTGTATATCTTTACTAGTATGTCTCAAGAAGTCACTCAGTGCCTGCCACATCGACCACCGCCAGTGGTCTTTCCTTGCTGCGGACCGCGCGACACCTGGCGCTCCACCATTTACAAGGCAGCCGTCTCCTTTGAGGACTCTCGCAGAGCTAGCCTTAGGGACAAGCGGCTCAGAAGAAAAAAAACAGAGACGCCGCAACTCAGAACCCTGACCAGACCTCCCCTTGCAGCCACTGCGGCCGAACCTGCCTGTCCCGGATTGTCC